>CM033324.1:16084440-16733190 GCA_019359835.1 Pharus latifolius | reverse complement strand
TGGCTGTGGAGCCAATTGAAGAGGTAGTGGATGCCGAAGTCTTTTTCTCACGTGTAGTAGATGCTGATTATGCAACCGAGGAAGAAGGAGCAGTAGTATTGGAACTAGTACTAGTTGAATATGTACCTCGTCCCAAAGTGAAGCGTGCTTTGGTTGCATTGGATGATGGAACTCTCAAGTTGAAGGATGGAATCCTCGCGGTTGGTTTAGCATCTTCGAGCAATTGCTTTTCCGTCTTTTGAGCTTGGTGCACCAATTCCACAACGGTGTTGTAGGGCTGATATACCACAACACGTTTAATGTTTTGGTTTAGGCCAAACAGAAAATGCGCAATGGTTTGCTCTTCATCTTCATGCACTCGGGCCCTAATCATAGCTTGCTCCATCTCCTTGTAGTATTCCTCCACCGAGCGGCCTCCCTGTCTCAAATTCTGCAATCGATCAAAGAGATCACATTTGTAATGTCCAGGGACAAAACGTGCTCTCATCTCTCACTTCATCTCAGCCCACGAAGCAATTGGAGGCTCCCCGTGCTCGTATCTTTGGTTCAGCACTTGTTCCCACCAAATCAGTGCGTAGCCATCAAACTCAAGTGAGGCCATGTGTAGCTTCTTTGCTTCCGAATAGTTATGCATTCGAAATATCTTCTCTACCTTGAGCTCCCAAGTGAGATAGGCATCAGGATCAGAGTTGCCTTCAAATTTTGGGATGTTGAACTTGAGTTTGCCAAAGTTCTCTTCAGGATGATCATCATGGCAGCGACCACAGCGTTGATAGTCATCATCGCGGTGCAGCATGTAATTGTTGTCGATGTCATCTCATCCACGGCCTCTCCCTAGACCATGGGCAGCACCACGGCCTCCTCCTCCATGCCCTGGAGGTGGTGGTCGAACTGCGTTGGCAGTGGCTTGATCTCTCCCCACTTGGACCTCACATGCCAAACGAGCAAGGATCTCCTCGTCAGTCTCATCACGGTCTAATCCTCCTCCATGAACACTAGCATCACCTGGTGTTCGTTCTCGACATAGCTCCTCTAGTTTCTTGTTCAATTCACTAGCCATCTCTGAAGCGATCTCCCTTCGCAAGATGCTCATGTTCTCATTCAATTGTACATTGAAAACATGGGTCATCTTGTCTAGATCAGCCTGGGTCATATAGGGTGTTGGTTCCTCTTCTTCTTGTCCTGCCATGGTGAGTACAAACAGAAACAACAAGAAATATGGATATTTTTTTTTGTGGTAGCACTCAACCTCACACTCTCCTTACCAACCAAAGTTCTTATGTTTTTCTTCACTAGATTGAGGTGTTGTACGCACTCTAGTGGTAGTAGACGATCAAAGGTGATGGATCAAGACAATTCACTGTACAAGTACTGTAACAATAATGGCTTATATGTGGAGCTTGGAAGGTTAAGTGTTATCCTAATCAATCCAAAATTCTTGATATTGTAAAGTAAGGTAACAATCCAAACTAGATCCAATGCCTAGGTGCTGATCTCAAGATATAAGTGAAAGACAAAGCAACTCACACACAAAGATGACGTAACTTGATGCAACCAAAAAAACGAGCTAACAAAAAAATGAGTGATAAAACAAACAGCTCGTGTTGCACAAGTTATAGAAAGACACTAGCTAGATTGCACAATACGAAATTGGCCTATGGATTTGCACACAACGAAGCAAGAACACAATTTTGATCGAACACAACTCTTTTTTTTTTAAGCTTTCAAAATGATGCTGACCAAAACAAAAATTGGTAACTTTTTTTTTTATTTTTTTTTAGGATCAGCACACAAGCATGGGCACAAGATACTCTACTGTTCAATCACTTTCAAGATATTAATTCAAGTGTGCATAGCCCAAATACAATTCTCAACAGCTAGTCTTATGTAGGTTCAAAGTTTTCGCAAAGGACAGATTAGCTGTCAAAGGATATACGTGATTTGAATTTTTTTTAACTCAACGAAAATAAAAGATACGCAAAGAAGTCTGGATCAGCCAACTAAACAAAGACTCTAATGGACTAAGACCTAACAAAACTCACAGAAATTTCAGATTGAATCTAAGGAGAAAGAAAAACAATTTTTTTTTGGCTTTTTTGGTGTATAGGCTGAAAACAAATCTAAACTAAGGGATAAATAATCCTACCGTGTAAACCGAAGCTCTAATACCAAGATGATACGGGGTGCCCGATCTTCATGACGTAGGATCGCTGATAACTCGTTGATTCGTGTAACCTGACGAACCGATAGCGCCAACCACTGTCAATACAGCAACCTACGACAAAAGAATTCACCCAACCACATGCTTTGATCGTTGTCTACTTGACCACGCAAAAGTAGACGCACTGTTCCTTGAATCAACGAAGAAATTACAAGAACAATGGTAAAGAAAATAATTCTCAATTCTAGGCGGTGGCTTATGAGCACAAACCCTAGAACAAGAGCAAAAGCTTCTCTGAAAATATTTGTGTATTCAATTCATGGTTGTCTCAAAACTATGACCATGCCTCTCTTTTATAGAGGGTGGTATTTACAAAAGATAGAAGGTTTAAACTAGACTTTCAATCTGAATCTAATTCAAAAACGGAATAAAAATCCTAACATACTATAAAGATAAAAGAAGTCCGGAATTATCTTCTCGGATTCGGATTCGGACTCGGACTGGACTTTTTCCTTCTGTACAGTTGTTATTCTTTTGGGTCTTTTTGGTTGCATACGATGTCAGAATTTAATGATTCTTGATTTGTTGGAAAGCTCTCTTCAATACCTTTCCAAAAAGTACTCATGTAATCTAATTGGACATCTGTGATGAGAATGGTGCTTGGTTGAAGTTACTGTTTCTCACGGATCCAAACAGGACTCTTTCCTCTCATGCACTTGACATTCCTTCTGGGCTCCTGGTTGCATACGACGTCCGATTTTGATGATTCTTGATGCGTTCGAAAGCTCTTTCGAATACCTTTCCAGAAAGTACTCATATGACTGATTCAAACATCTGTACTGAAATTAGCATTTGGTCGAATTCTCTGAACAAACATTCGATCGTCACTTGATCGGTAGGTTGTATGGTCCCTAGGTTGTGACCATGTGCTTCTGATCCTGGGCTGCGACCTTGAGGGATGCTGTGACCTCGAGCCTTTCTGGTTGAGCACAGAGTTCTTCTGATCGATCACTGATGCGAAGGATGTCCTCATCACACGGTGTACCTCTAAAGAAGCGGTTTACAAAGGTATAGGTCGACATGGGCCTCCCGGGCTACACTGCTTTTCCGTTGCCCATCCCAATGGAGGAAATCCGGGCAATTGCGGAGGCATTGGGCTCCTACATACAGTGGTCCAAGAAGGGTGTTGTAATACAGGAGGTAAATCCAACCCATTGTAGCTTACAACTTACTTAATATACTTAACTTACAAAATTAACATACGTGTTCACAAATTGAAGTGGACGATAGATGCCAGCATACTTCCTGAGGGCCCCACCCCCAGCATAGGGTCCGATCGAGCTCCTCCGTGATAGAGATATGCCATAGAGGTAATCATGGAGATGGTTGTATCATGTATTGTTTATGAATTCTTATTGTATTCCCTGAATAAAGGATCACTTTTATCGATCAACAGTATGTGACTTGTTCGTGGAACTCTTTATAATGATATATATGAATTGTCTCAATTTACTTATGGCATTATTAGTAATACTTATTCTAAACATCCTTGACTTTCGGCATTACATGGAATAATAATGTAAGATAAGTCAGTATGATCTTTGATTGATAGTCTAATTTCATGGACTATGTATATGAGATATCAAGTCAATATCATGCACACATGTTGGAGAACATGTTAGTTGGATGGACCCATCTTAAGACACTGTTGACATTATTATGTGTCATCAGTATATTTGTAACAGTTATTTTGGTTTGTCTTTAGACCTAAGATCATCATGGTTTCATACATGCGTAATAGCATACCTTGGTGTCATCAACCGCTGCTCTTAATTGAGTAGACATAAAGATGACATACAGATATGTTATGAACCATGTGGTTGGAAGTGAATGGTCGAGATGAAATTTTCCTGTCTCATATCTTGAGAGAGATATCTCTAGGCTCCTTGATGTAATTGGACTAAGAAAGTGTATGGCCGCCGAATATATAGTTGAAAGTCAACTATGAAAAAAGGTTAGTCCATTACAACATGAAGAAAGGACCGAGCTATTCAAGGATGACATGTTTCTCACCTTTATTTCAATCTGGTATCGTGAGGCAAAAAGATAATCTATGATAAGTCGTATAGGTTCGTCGAATATGATCTTCGTGCATATGCGGGTAATCATAATGTCTTGCTAGGGACCGCTTATGACTTGTGACTTGGGAAGTTGTTTCCGGTCGCGGCCAAATGTAACATCCCTGTTTTTCCCCAAATCTTGACCAATCTAAGTCTGCTGTCTCAAGATTATAATCTAGGGTATGCTAATACCTTAACCCAAAAAGTTGGCAGCAGAACTCATTCGTTCAGCCCTTTTTCATAAATCAGCTCAAAAGTATCAGAAATTAGTCCTTTTCAGCTTTTCCAGAAGCCCGAAAAGGCTAAAAGCCACATATTAACTCCAAATTTTGATCTGATTTAGGGAATATCTCCCATTCACTATTCTGAGCATTTTTCCCTTCTATGAGAATTTCAAAATATCATCCTAAGTCCCTGTTTTCAGCCTTGCCAAATTCCAAACCCTAATTACCCTAATTACCCTATTTTCGTTTCAGCTCAGAACTTGTTCAAAACCCTAAATTCTGCTATTTGTCATTGCTAAACTATTTGCTAAGTTTAGTATGCCCAATTGGTGAAATCACTTCTCTTTTTATCTAAGTCTTTTGACAAATTTGCAAATCAGTCTTAAAACCAAGTTTTTAAAATTACAAATCAGCCCTATTCTCTTTTCCAGCCCTTTTCGACTAGAACCCCGGCTGCTGTTTCGACCAGCGCATTCGCCGTGTTTCCTCGCCGCTGGCCAAGATGTGATGTCACCTGTGCTCATGGTCGCTAGTGCCTGCTTGTGCACTCATGTCCGCGCCAAATTCTTCGCCGTGGTAGTGCTTTGACCAGCAACAGCAGCTTTAGTGCGTGTGCCCGAAGAAGGATTTAAGTTGCATACGTGTACGTGTCGTTGCCGGAGCAACTTCGTCGCCTCCACCTCTGCACCGGCCTGGACCAAGTTCCAACGACCTCGACAGTTGCTGGCAAGAACTGGATAGCCGCCTACATGCTGTCGCGTCACCGTTCACCGCTGTTTCTCCTGCGCCCGGCCAGTCTCATCCTCAGCGCAAGTTCCATTGCTGGATTTCCCTTGTAACCTCCGTCCCTTGCCTATTTAAACCCCCCCCCCCCCCCCGTGCCCAGAACAATCTTCACACCTCCAGAAATCAGCTAAGTCCCAGTTTAACTATTTTCTTCTTCATCCTCAAAGAGTCACCGTTGAGGCAATAGTCGCCAGAGCCCCTCTCTTCACCAAGCTCCACTTTGATCACACCAGTAAGCTCCCTGTGCCCATCTCTCTGTGTCGTAGTAACCAATTGGCCGCCGATGATCACCGAAAAGCCCAAATGCCCTCTTACTGAAATTAAACTTCCCCTGCCATCTTCTTAACCCCTTCTAGTGGAACAAATCGATCCTCTAGAGATTCTAAGCAAGCCTGTTCAGCCACATTTTGAAATTAGACTAATTCAAAGAGTCTCTCGATTCTTCGTGCGCCACCGTGAACAACTCACATCGCCGGCAAGCCTCGCTTTGTCTTCACCCCTTTTGACCCAACCAACACTTTCCCTATGTCTCCTAGATGTTGTAACCCAAGCCAATTGACCAGCGTTTTCGTGTATCACCTGTTTCACTTCTCACCGTCGTCTCCAAGTCCGGCGTCAACGCCGGCGAGCCTCCAAACTCTTTTGCAACCTAAATCCTCGCTCCAGAACGATAAGTGTCACCCCAGTAGCAAAACCCCTCAATCAATTTCCAGATTCATCAGGCCCAGTTCTCTGTCACTATAGCCCATCTTCGTTTCTGGCGGCTGACGATTTGAACTTTGTCGTTCGCCGTCATCAAGCCACCTCTGCCCAATTCACTGCACCAGTAGCTTCACCTTTATCTCGTCTACACGTTTGACGAAGTTAGCCAAGCAGCGCATGTGTGGATCGTCCAGACGCTCAAGCCCTAGTGCGCTGCAGTGCACTCGCACTCGATTTTCCTGTGCCAGGGACTTTGCTGCAATTTTCCTTAATTCCTAGACTTTTTGTGTCAGTTAGATGCCTTATTGTGTTTGGCCCCTAATAGTCCAGTTTGCACTCATTTTAATCTTTTAGAAACTCCAAATTAGCTCTATGCCATTTTCAGTCAATGTCAGGCTGTGAACCGAATGTCAGCCTGTAGACATTCGATGCATCTGAGCCAAATCCTCTGAGCCAAGCCCAAGTATCTTCAACCAGATCATTTCCATTGCATACATGTTTATACTTTACCTATTATTTTCTATAGCAAGTAATTTTTGTATTGCTTATGTGCTGTTTTGTTTCGTTGTTTGCATGAGAGAGCAGAGCCAGAAGCAGAAGGATCAGAAGGAATCTTTGAAGACCCAGCAGAGCAGTTAAACCCCGCATTGCAAGGCAAGTCTCTATTCCCTTGACCATGTCTCTCCGAGTATGCCAAAATGAGTTAGGTTAATTACTGTTTAACTATATGCATGCTTTATCTTCAAATTAAATGCTATGTTGGAAGAATGTGAATAGATATAACTTAATTCCTTGTAAAGCCCCTCGTGTTTGTATATCTCATGCACCCTTGTCACCCTAGGATATCATGCTTAGATTATGCTTATACTTTATTATATGCATTGAGTGTTAAATGGTCAATTGTATGAGAAAAGTGCTTAAAACCCTTTTTGTGAAAGAAAATGTGAATTATAATCGATAGTGAGGATGGTTTGGATGGTTGGCTGCTGTGTGCGCATCGGGAATGTGAATGTCTCCTCACTATTGGTGCATAAGGACAAGAACCTTGTGCTGTGCCTCTATACGGCATGAAAATCGTACCAACCACTTGCCTAGTATGGGACAGGCACAACTTAGTAGCTTTCTTGGTATTAACCATTCCCTGCATGGTATGTCGATCCAGTTTCTCGCGTGGAAACTGGTGGGCCACAGACGGCCATGAGTGGTGTGAGATCAAAAAAATAATGCGAGGATAAGATGTAAGAATGAAGTCGCCCTACGTTTCTAAAATGGCACATTTCATACCTTGTCATAAGAGTGATGATGCTACACATATTACTGAATTGTTTTTCCGTGAGATTGTACGCATACATGGAGTGCCAAACACTATCGTTTCAGATCGTGACGCAAAGTTTTTGAGTCATTGTTGGAGAATCTTGTGGAATAAATTGGGTACAAAGCTACTGTTTTCTACAAAATGTCATCCCCAAACAGATGGACAAACTGAGGTTGTCAACCGCACATTGTCCACCATGTTGCGGGCTGTTCTAAAGAAGAATTTGAAGATGTGGGAAGAGTGTTTACCACACATTGAGTTTGCTTATAACAGATCGGTACACTCCACCACCAAGGTAAGTGCTTTTCAGGTAGTGTATGGTTTTAACCCTCGTGCTCCAATTGATCTTTTGCCTTTGCCTACATCTGAGAGAATGAATTTTGATGCTGAAAAGTGCGCTGAATTTGTACTCAAACTGTATGAAACAAGTAGGAAAAACATAGAGCGAATGAATGAAAAGTATAGGATTGCGGGCAGTCAAGGTAGGAAAGAAGTAAAACTTGAACTGGGTGATTTAGTTTGGCTACACTTGAGAAAAGATAAGTTTCCAGAACTACAAAAGTCTAAACTAATGCCTCGAGCTGATGGTCCTTTTAAAATACTTGAGAATATTAATGATAATGCATATAAGCTTGAGTTGCCTGTAGATTTTGGGATTAGTCTCACATTTAACATTTTAGATTTGAAGCCGTACTTGGGAGAGGAAGACGAGCTTGAGCCGAGGACGGCTCCACTTCAAGAGGGGAAGGATGATGAGGACATCACTCCTTCGGATACACGCACCAACCATAATCCCCCGCTTGTTACACAAGGACCAATAACGCGTGGCCGAGCCCGATTGTTGCATTGTCAAGTGAACTCGTTCCTAAGTTTATATATATATGGTTTGGAGAATGTTTTACTACCTAATGGTGATAATGTTGTACTTAGGAACCATGGAGAGGACCAGCAAGGACGCGAGGACCAGCAAGGAGCCCAAGTCGAGTTGGAGTCCAAGACGGATTCGAGTTGGAGTGATGAGATCTTTCCAATGGATCTGTCCCCACGTCCAAATTCCTTCTTGATAGCCAGAAATTAACAAAATAAGTTTCGACCAGATTCTGATTCGGCCAAGTCAGTGCTGCAACACCTTGTTTCGGGCCTTCGGCCCATGTATTCCCTAGTAGGGTGTGAGAAACCCTAGCCATGCCGCCTCTTCATATACTTAGTAGTCGTCACTGTTTATATTTGGATTTTGCTTAGATTATTCTGCCATTGCAGTTTCACCGAACTCGGTTTGTGAAATCCCAATTTGTGAGCTTAATACAATTCGCAATTCAGTTGCTTCTTCTTCGTTCTTGCTTGTGTTCTCGATTTGCAGTAGGAACAAGCCTTCGTGGCGAGGTCAATCCATGCGTGCGCATGGTTGATAACCAAAGGAGCCGCGGTGTAGCGGTTGCAAGTTTGGATCGGTTCTAGATCGAAAGCCGGATCGTCAACGTCAAGTTCTCCACCAATCGACTTACCATACCTGTCAGAAGATCGGGCACCGTTTCCCATCACAAGCCCTGAGTATCTTCTCCCTCTCAGGATCATCTCCAACCAGATCACCTAGCATGCATGCACATTTATACTTTACATATAATTTTCTATGGTAAGAAATTTTTGTATGCTTATATGTTGTATTGTTATTTGCGTGCGAGAATAGAACTAGAAGTGGAAGGAGTAGAAGAAGTATTTGAAGACCCCTTAGAGCAATTAGACCCCACTTTGCAAGGCAAGTCTCTTTCCCATTGATCATCTCTCTCCCAGTATTTTAAGTGAATTAGGTTATTTGTTGTTTTAAGTATATGCATGCTTTATTTTCAAATGTTATGTTGGAAGAATATGAGTAGATATGACCCAACTTCTTTGAAAGCCCTTCATGTCTGTATATCCTATGCACTCATTTGTCACCCTAGGATGTTATGCTTAAGTTATGCTTATGCTTGAATATATGTGCTAAATGCTAAATGGTCATCTATATGAAAAGTGTGCTTAAAAACCTCTTTTGTGAAAGTATAAGTTAGAATCTATTGTGAGGATGGTTTGTGTGGTTAGTGCTGTGTGCACAATGGGAATGTGGTTTGCTCCTCACTAACAGTTCATAAGGATGAGACCCTTGTGTTGTACTTCCAGGCGGCATGAAAAACGTACTAACCACTTGCCTGGTATGGGACGGGCGTGACAAAGTAGTTTTCTCAGTATTAGCTTTTCCCTGCAATGGTTGTCAATCCGGTTTCTCGAGGGAAACTAGTGGGCCACAGAAGGCCGTGAGGGAACTTTATATAGAAAGGGCACTCAAGGAGTCTTGATAAGATGTATTTCTCAAGAAGATGGAAAATCCCTTCTAAAAGAAATACATGGAGGCATATATGGAACACATGCTTCTTATCACACACTGGTCGGATAAGCTTTTCGACAGGGTTAGTACTGGCCTACGGCACTCAATGATGCTATGCAGTTGGTCAAGACATGCCCACAGTATCAATTTCATGCTCAGCAAGTTCATTAGCCCGCATATGCTTTGCAAGCCATTCCCTTAACTTGGACATTCGCTGTTTGAGGAATAGATATTGTAGGGCCAATGCCTCAAGCTGTCAATGGGTAAAAGTTTTAATTTGTAGCCATTGATACATTCACCAAGTGGATTAAAGTTGAGCCAGTTCACAATATTACTGCTGCTGCTACAAAGAAGTTCTTTCATAAGAACATAGTGACATGATTTGGAGTCCCAAGTCATCTCATTACCGACAATGGTTCACAATTTGTCAGCGGTCTTTTCCTAGACTATTGCGATGACATTGGAACCAAGGTCTGTTTCGCATCAGTGGCTCATCCACAGAGCAATGGTGCAGTAGAATGTGCCAACGGGCAGATAATATAGGGTGTCAAGAAACGAGTTTTTGACCACCTTAAGTTACGCTCGGGGGCATGGGTAGATGAACTCTACTCAGTTTTATGGACATTACATACCACATCCAGTTGAGCTACGGGTGAAACACCTTTCCAACTGGTTTTTGGTGTAGAAGCTGTCTTACTAGTTGAAATTCAACTAGGTGCAACTCACCTAAGTCACTCCAATATTGATAACCAAAGTAATACTCGAGAAGATGAACTTTCTCTTCTCAAAGAAAAGCGTGATCGCGCCTTGATTAGGTCCACTGCATATTAACAAGCTTTGCGTAAATATCACAGTAAGAAGGTGCGACCACATAGTCTTCATGTGGGCGATTTGGTTTTAAGAAAAATCCAACACTAGTCTAATCGCAATAAGTTCTCTCCTCAATGGGAAGGTCCTTATACTGTGGTTTCCATTCTGCAACCAGGATCGGCTCGATTAGCTGTGGAGATGGACGGATCTTATCCAATTCATGGAATATAGATCAATTGCGAAAATTTTATGTGTAAGTTTTTCCCATTACCATTTTCTTGTTCAATTAACATGTTTCCTTTATTAATAAAAATGTTTTCTTTTACTCTATGTTATAATAGTATTCTCATTTCTTGTCCTTTTTCCTCTTCAAGCTAATCTTGGAGTTGATCTTACATAATCATCTCATTACAGTGTTTAAAGTGGATTCACTGATCGATCTCATGGTCACATATGGATAAGACATCTCTATATAAGTCATTTCTCAACACATATGGGACTTACTAGTATGTTATAATCATTTGGGTGGCTGTCAGTTTGTAATAAACTTTGACATTTGTTTTGAGTTGGTTATTCTTGAGATCTCATCATACACTCTAGTCGAGGTCTCTCTTTTTCAGCCGTTTCTCAACACATAAGAAACTCGCTAGTAGTGATTTCTATCCCGACATTACTATTGATGAAGACACCTATGCTCGATCTTCTGGTGAGAGGGATAACTTCGACTTGATGGAGAGTGACCTTGGCGATCCGGCTACCAACCAAACAACACTGGACGCCCTCGCAATGGCTAAACCACACTCACAAGTCATTATCAACCGTGCCAAGACGCGGCTGACTTGATCACGATGATCGATTCCTGCAAGCAACCAAAGAACAAGCAAGAATAAGATAAAAGCAATCTAAAATTGCAAATATGGATGAAGCACACGATAAATTGAGGTTGTGTATCTTGTAGTTGTTCTTCTAGCCGACACAAGAACACAAGGATGAAGTTTCACACATGGGGAAAACTAATCTAAACAAAACCTGAGGAAGAACGGGAAGTGTGACGGCCATATGTAACAGGAGTGGCGGCCAAGGAGGTGGACGTGAAACCCTAGGGGTACGGGCCCAAGGTGGAGGTGACGCGGCACCCGATAGGTTCTGTCTATGGATTGTTTCATTGATTGCGGATGATCCAGAAGCAATTTGGCAGTGAGACCAATCCCATTGGAAATGTGCCGTTGTGGGCTTCTCCGTGAAGTACTCATTTGCCCCAAACGGACTCCGTAAGTGGCCTGGGCATCCGTTTGAAGTTGTGCTGCTGCTGGATGGCCGAGCTGGACTCGCGGACAAGTTGGGCTTGATGCGTCGTGGGTTGCTCCATCTTTGATGTAGCTCACTGATCCTCTGGTGTGGGCGTAGTTAATGGCTCGGCACATGGATTCATGCCGACTCGCCATTCTCCTTTATCTTCTCATGGCGGCGACGAAGTACTAGGAGTAGTGGAAGGAGTGGATGAAACCTTGTTCATATCCGAGCTAGTGATGTCCTCATCATTCTCCCCTTCTTGAATTTGAGTCTTCCTCGACTCAAGCATAATCTCCTGCAAAAGGTTAGTACCAACACAAGACAAAACAACATGCATATACCCCCCCTTCTTAAAGCTATCCTGTAGGTTCAAAGGAAAACTAGAGGGACTTGACTTGAAATGATTAGTGCTATTGCAATCCTCTAGTTGATCACATTGTTTCACAGATTTGAACATATGTAAACTCAATGCACTATATACTCTCCTTTATCACTAGGTTTGCCAATGAAATGAAAATTATTTGTAGATAACCATGGCAAATCAGAATGGACAAAAGTCTCTCCTCTAAACTATTTAGATCACACAGAACATCAAATTCAATATAAACCAAAGTATTTAAAGAAGACAACAATTTCAGCTCATCTTTTTCACTAGCAATGTGAAGAACATGTCTATTTTCAGCACAAATGTTTGGTTCAAAAACAGAAATAATATGTTCATTCACTAGGGTTGGCATGGAAATAACTGAAGCATTATCACACAACTCTTCTTTATCAAAAGAAATAGCAAGCAAATCATCTTGTGACAAACAAAAATCATCAATGGGTTCCATTAATGGTTGCTCTACAATAGCATGATTGGTGGAAAGTTTCGACACATCAAAATTATTCTCACCATGAGTAAGTGTAGCACCATTCTCAATACCTTCTAATACCTCTTCAGCTGATGTAGGTGCTTTATCCATTGTTGGATCTTGAGTTACACATGGAACAACAAGTACTTCTCTCTCCATCTCATCCTCCTCCTCTTGCTTGTTATCATTTTCCTGCAAAAGATTAGTCACAAGTGGAGACACGGCAAGAGGCCATTTTTCCAAACAAAATTCTTCACTCTTGCAATTATAGACATTAATTTCAGATATATGTCTTTCATGTTCAATTTGATTTTCAGCCTCACAAGCAATATTAAACAATTGAGACAAAGAATTATGTTCCTTATCAACAAGAATGTCCTGAATTTTCTTATCAAGCCCACCTATGAATCTAATCTCCTTAGCTTCCTCAGTTTCCTCTAAACCACAACGCAACAAGCATGTTTCTAATTCTTGGTAGTATCCTTTTACAGTGTTATTACCCTGTTTTACATGTTGTAGTTTCTTAAACTAAAATTCAGCATAGGGTTTACTGACAAATCTATCTGTCATAAGTCTTTTCATGTCTTTCCAAGTTTGAGGTAACTTATTACATGCACACAAATTCTTCCACCACATTGATGCAAAAATAGTTAAAGCACTAGAGGCACTCCTAATCTTTCGTTTATCACAGATTTTATATCAAGCAAAAAAATTTTCTACCGTTATTTCCCAATCAATATATGCATCAGAACAAAATCCGTCATAAGAAAGATGGGTTGGCATGATTTTACACTTACTCGTGGGGAAAGATGCAGCAATGGTGGTGTGGCTCTCTTGCAATCTCTCCCTGTGGTAGAACATATCAATTTGTGTTTCAATCTCCTTCTTAAATTCATCACCTACCATTATTAGTAGAAAAAAAGAAACACACAAGAATATATTTTCCTATCAACTACTAGGTGACGGACAAGGAACAAAAGTCACTCTTGCTCAAGCTTCTTACCTAGCTCTTACAAGTTCTTACCAAAGCAAACAGGCGGTGCAACCAGTGGTTGGTTTGTGATAACTTAAACTCTAGTGTGAGCAAAGCGATTGCAAGGTGCCGTATCTTTATGGTTAGTAGATGGTGGAGCATGGATAGGCTATTATATGTGTAGCAATAATTCAAGGTCAATAATGCAAGATTGAAAATTATTCCAAAATAATAGTCAATGTGCTGAAACTAGTCTAGACTCAGACCTAGCTCAAGCAAGCAACTAGCAACACAAAGAACTAGGAATCGTTTTATCTTTCCAACAAGTATGAGAAAATCAAAAACGGTATTGGAAATCAAAACATATGGCGATTTTACTAAATCTGTCTCAGATTGAGCAATTCAAATCCTAATTGGACTAGAGTTTCCCAAATTTTAGCGTGATGAAAACATCCGAATTTGAAGATTACCCCAACTAACTTTTTTTTGGATTTCTCTCAACGATTCCAGAAAGTATAAATTTATCCCAATCTGAGTTCGGATGAAAGAATTATAATGAAAATACCGAAACAGATCTATTAGATTCAAACTCTACACCATCAACATTAACGGCCCAATATCTCATAGATGGAAGCTGAATATGACTTCAACCGCAACAGAAAAGTTGTAGAGCACGATCTGAGGTATCCATAAAGTACAAGAATGTGAAACTCTGAGTTCATATGAAGAAAATATGATGAAAACAACGAACTAGACAGCAGCAGATTAGAATTAGACGCGACGACAAGGAGATCGACGTGGAATTCGACTCCGCAACGAGATGCAAGACTAAAACTAGACCAAGACAAAAACTAAGAACCAGCACTCGATAATGATGGATGAAAATTCAAAGATGCAAACTGACGAGAACGATACAAGACTAATGGCGATGGTTTAGACAGCGGAAAGTAAATCCTTTTGTAGGCAATTTTCTGGACTCTAGATATGAAATGAATCTACCAAACTAAGATAGATAAATTCTCACCAGTCAACCTGAAGCTCTGATACCAACTGATGAAGACACGTATGCCCGATCTTCTGGTGAGAGGGATAAGTTCGATTTGATAGAGAGTGACCTTGACGATCTGGCTACCAACCAAACAAGACTGGACGCCTTGGCAGTCGCTAAACCACACTCACGAGTCATTATCAACCGTGCCAAGATGCGGCTAACGTGGTCACGAGGATCGATTCCTGCAAGCAACCGAAGAACAAGCAAGAATAAGATAAAAGCAATCTGAAATTGCAAATATGGATGAAGCACACGATAAATTGAGGCTGTGTAACTTGTAGTTGTTGGTCTAGCCGACACAAGAACACAAGGATGAAGTTTCACACATGGAGAAAACTAATCTAAACAAAACTTGAGCAATAACAGGAAGGGTGAAGGCCATATGTAACAGGGGTGTGGCCAAGGAGGTGGACGTAAAACCCAAGGGGTACCGGCCCAAGGTGGAGGTGACGCGGCACCCGACAGGTTCTATCCATGTATTATTTCATTCATTTCGGATGATCCAGAAGGAATTTAGTTGTGGGACCAATCCCATTGGAAAGGTGCCATCGTGGGCTTCTCCGTGAAGTACTCATTTTCCCCAAACAGACTCCATACGTGGCCTGGGTATCCGTTTGAAGTTGGACTACTGCTGGATGGCCGAGCTGGACTCACGGACGAGTTGGGCTTGATCTTGGGCTGGGCTTGATGCGTCGTGAATTGCTCCACCTTTGATGTAGCTCGCTGATCCTCTGAAGTGGGCATAGTACTGAATGGCTCGGCACATGGATTCATGCCGACTCGCCGTTCTCCTTGATCTTCTTGTGGCGGCGAGGAAGTAGTGGAAGTAGTGGAAGGAGTGGATGGAGTCTTGTTCATATCTGAGCTAGTGATGTCCTCATCAACTATACTGTATTCTCAGCATTAGTAATCTCAGGAGAGGGCTAGGAGAATATAACTATGACATAAAGTTTAAAGTTCATCATAGTTTTAAAAACTTTGTGAAAGCATGCATTTGCATTCTCTATATACTTGTTTGCAGGTAATTTAATACTACAAAAAATTCCTATTTCCATTGTCAAATAAGTATTTACAATGAGGAGGGAAACTTTAATCAAGCTTGAGGTTCTTTAATAGTTTTTCAACTATGGGCTTGACCTCAGCTATGGTCACCTTCATTTGCTCTTCATTCTCAAAGGTGACATCCTCCGCTGCTGAGTTAAGATCCAAATTTGGCCCGTGGCGATGTTTGAGCTTGGACAAGATAGAAGAAGCAGCAATACCAATGTCGGTCTTGACTGTTTCCTTGTATCTCTTTGTGAACTCGGGGATGTTGTCAACTAAAGAGTTAGCTTGAGCTGCGACCAGAGCACAAGTCTCTTTGAGTGCATTATTATCCTTTTGAGGATCAATAGTCTGTGCCTTGGTTGAATCTGCCACTTCTTTTAATTTCTCTAGAGAAGCTTGGCTTATAATATTATAGTTCTGAATGATATTCTCTAGAGTATTCTATTCTTCTTCAAGACTCTTTATATCATTCTGAGCTCTCTCCATTATCCTTTGATTCAAATTGTGAAGTTTTCGAGACTATGTCCTCGATAGATATACTTCTCTTCAAAATCATTTTTCTCCTTGGTCAACTTGGAGTTTATTTCCATTTTACCTAGCCAGAAGAAAAGATAATTTGATCAGTTCATGAAACGCAATGACCTGATTCTGCGAGAATGAACTTATGATTAAAGTCCAGTTGTAGGTTTTCTTTTTCCTCTAAAGCTTTAATTACAGCTGTCTCCTTCTCGGAGTGTTCCTTAGCAACCTCTTCTGATAAAGCATAGTTTTTCTTGCAACAACAAGGAAGTTTCATTCTAGTTCCTACGGGAATGAAATTAGAGCAAGAAACTTACTATTCTAATTGGTTGCATTTTGCTTGTATGACCTTGAATTGCTCTACTAGCGAATTTACCAAGGTCGAATGTCGAGCAGACCTCTACAGGCAAAACAAACATCTGAAAATATCTCTCAGAGACAATAATAAGATGTACTGAGTAAAAATTTACTCACCTCTACGAGATCCTTGAGCATAATCTCATATCTCAAATCATCTTGCGCCTGCTTAGCAATTGGAAGACTTATTTCCAGTGCAGAACACAGAACGTCAGTAGGCTAATCCACAGTTTCCACATTTACTTCTCCTTTCTCAGGAGGAGGGAGGGCTTCTGCGACCATGGGAATAGATGCAGACCCAGGCTGGTTTTCCATCTCCATGGTCATAGGACCAGCCACGACATTAGTACTTTCATCATTAACATGTGCTATGGCCTCAACTTCTTGCACGACCTTTTTAATGATGGGAACCTCAGTTGGTACAGTCACATCATGTACTGCAGAATCTCCACCATAGCAGTTGTAGTTTCCTCAACCACACTTGCTTCAATTGAAATCGATTGTATGGGAGTGGGACTTACCCTGAACATACATTATGATTGCATAAATAACTTAGACTGGATTAACACAACTGCACAAGGAAATTATCTGTTACCTGAAGTTGAGTCCAATGGAACTCATTGCCTCATTCCCAAGCGATAACAGTGAGGTGAACATTCTCTTAGATGTTCTCTTCAAAGGTTCAGCAGACCTTTTTCTCCGCAGAATGAGTGGAATTTCATCCTCTTCCTCCTCGCTTCCTTCTCCCTGTACGATTAGGGGATAATTTCCAACTGTACCTAGATAAAGGTGAGGGAA
The DNA here is from genome assembly GCA_019359835.1 of Pharus latifolius. Classification (NCBI taxonomy): domain Eukaryota; kingdom Viridiplantae; phylum Streptophyta; class Magnoliopsida; order Poales; family Poaceae; genus Pharus; species Pharus latifolius. Next base: position 16,715,818 of record CM033324.1, on the reverse strand, counting down.
AAATAATTTTACCATTTTGGCCGCTAAACCTGGTTTAACGGCTTTTGACGAAGTTGTCTTTGTGGCCTTTTTGGATTTGCTGGTGGCTACAGATTCCCCATTGATGATTGACCCTTCCCTTTGGAAGGAGTTCTTTTCAGCTTCTTAGTTGAAGGACCCCCCATAAGTCCCAGCATCATCAATACTCCTTTTCGTTCCAGTTGGTTGGCCCAAAAGCAACTATTTACATCGAAATGAATTCCTTCGATTACTATTGTTTAAATACATATGCAGGTTTGTCGGGAGAGATTTTACCTTTCGTCGTTCTTGTAGTAATTTGTCGTTGCCATACACTAGACTCTGCGGTCTTGGAGTGTTCAACTCCCCTTCCACGGTCGGATTAAACAGCTTCAACAGAGTGTTTGTTCTCCTCTCGACCTTGTAGGAAACCGAGTAAGATACACTAGCAGAATTTCAAAAATTTTACTCGAAGGCTGCAAGTAATAGATCATAGATTAGATTGTTACCAATAGTGAAAGTAGATTTGGTGAAGTGATGGAATGTTCACAGCAACTATTTGCAAATCGTCCTGATCAGCAGAAGTAGATGAAAACAACCGCTCACGGATCGTTCTAATCAGCACAGCAATTGCAGCAGCGCCTCTACCGGTATCCACACGTACCGGGATGGAACGTCGTACGATAGTGTTCTAGCACAAATGCGCACGACAAGGGTTTAGGGGTTGTTTAAAGGAGATGGTAGCTATGGCTTTTTGTGATGTTCTCAAAGCCCATCATAACTCTCTTTATATAGGGCCATGCAGAAGAAATCCTAACAGATTAGGTTTCTTGATGTGATATGAATCTTATCCAAATTGCCCATGTAGAAGAAATCCTACATATTAGGTTTCCTGATGTGATTCAAATCTTATCCGAACTGCCCATGTAGAAGGAATCCTACCAGATTAGATTTCCTGATGTGATTCAAATCTTATCCGAACTGCCCCTGCAGAAGGAATCCTAACAGATTAGATTTCCTGATGTGATTCAAATCTTATCCAAACTGCAGGATGAGTTTAATATTAAATCTTCGTATCTGATACGTAAACTCCATAACAGACCCAATCCGGATCTGATACGTAAACCCATAACAAACCCAATCTGAATGCATAAGGAGTCTAATATTAAGTCTCCGAGTCTGATACAGAAACCCAATCTGAATGCATAAGGAGTCTAATATTAAGTTTCCGAATCTGAAACGGAAACCCATACCAAAACCCAATCCAAATGCATAAAGAGTCTAATATTAAGTCTCCGAGTTTGATACGAAAACCCATACCAAACCCAATCCAATTGGATAAGGAGTCTAATATTAAGTCTCTGAGTTTGATACGGAAACCCTTACCAAACCCAATCCAAATGCATAAGGAGTCTAATATTAAGTCTCCGAATCTGATACGGAAACCCCAAAATAGACTTAATCTGAATTGCATTGTTCCAACCCGTTAAGTGTGTGACCCTGTAGATTCATGTATATTTAGTCACAACCCGGGAATACTTACCCGAATTGTAAGCGGTAGTAGCCCTAGCAAGGCATAATGACTATCCAAATACACACAAAGATCATAATCAGCAAACCTATATAATGTCTTCATGTTGATCCCCTTGCCATACGATACCAGATTAAACCCAAGGTAGAAAATGTGCTACCCTTGCACAGTTCAATCCTTTCTCGATCTCATAGTGAATTGATCTTCCCGTAGCCCATAGTTGACACTCAACCACAAACGGCATGGCCATGCACTTCTCAATTCATCTATATCAAGAGGCCCAGAGATATCTCTCTCATTATATGAGAGATGCAAATTACATCTTAACCATTCATAATCCTCCGCATGGCTCATAGCATACCCGAATATTACCTTTATTACCACTTAATTAAAAGTAGTGTTTGGTAGTATCAAAGTATACTACTACACATGTAGGAAACTATGATGGTCTCAAGTCTAAGGATCAATCATTAACATTATTTGAGACTAACCGGTGACACTTAAATAACAAATCCAAACAGTGTCTCAAAATGGGTTTATCCAACATTGTATTCTCCAATATATGTCCACATTATTGATTTGATATCTTATATCCATGGTCGGTAAAACATAACCATCAATCAATATATGCGTTAATCCATTAATCAATAATGTCCTAATTAAAGATAATGGATCAGGGACTTTATTAGAATAATATCATCAAATAAATTTAGAGTCTCACGAACAAGTCACATACTTGTTGATCGAACAAAGATGATAATTTATTCAAAAATAACATATTATTCAAATGTTCATAAATATAACAAAGATAAACACATCTTTGTGATTTTCCCTAGGACATATCACTAACAATATCTCCCACTTGGACTAGAGTCAATCACAAATGTATCTAATACCTATTGCTCTAGTATGCACCTCATGCTTTGGTTGCGGGAGAGGCTTTGTCAACGGATCAGCAACATTCAAATCTATGGACACTTTGCAAATCTTCACATCACCTCTATTCACGATGTCTTGGATGAGGTGATAATGCCTGAGTATATGTTTGGATTTCTGATGAGACCTTGGTTCCTTGGCTTGCGCAATGGCTCCACTATTATCACAATAGAGATCCACAAGGCTTGAAATGCTAGAAACCACACCAAGTTCAGAGATTAACATTTTAATCCAAACAGCTTCTTTGGCAGCTTCAGAAGCAGCAATGTACTCTACTTTGGTTGTAGAGTCAGCGACAGTTTCTCGCTTGGAACTCTTCTAGCTTACAGCTCCTCCATTAAGGCAAAACACAAAACTAGATTGTGATTTGAAATCATCTTTCTCAGTTTGGAAGCTAGCATCGGTGTAACCACTAACAACGAGCTCTTCCTCACCTCCATAAACCAGGAACACATCCTTAGTCCTTCTCAAGTATTTAAGGATATTTTTTCAGCAATCCAATGACTCTCACCTGGATCTGATTGGTATCTGCTTGTAACACTTAGAGCATAGGAGACATCTGGGCGTGTACAAAGCATGGCATACATAATAGACCCAACAGCAGAAGCATATGGAATCTTTTTCATTACATCCCGCTCATCACATGTCAAAGGACATTGACTCTTGCTAAGACTAATGCCATGTGACATAGGTAGAAAACCTTTCTTGAAATCCTGCATGTTGAATCTATTCAATACTTTGTCAACATATGTACTTTGGCTTAATCCAATTGCCTTTTAGATCTATCTCGGTAGATCTTAATACCCAACATATATGCTGCCTCACCTAAGTCTTTCATAGAAAAGCTACTTTTCAATGAGGACTTCATAGACTCAAGCATAGGAATATCATTTCCGATCAGAAGTATGTCATCCACATATAAGACCAGAAAAATAAGTGCGCTCCCAATTGCCTTTTTGTAAACTCAAGGCTCTTCTTCATTTTTTATGAAGCCAAACTGTTTGACTACTTCATCAAAACGAAGATTCCAACTCCGAGATGCTTGCTTCAACCCATAAATGGATTTACGAAGTTTGCACACTTTCCCAGTATTTTCTAGATCGACAAAACCTTTAGGCTGTGCCATATACACATCTCACTTAAGTTTCCATTTAGGAAAGCCGTTTTGACATCCATCTGTCATATCTCATAATCAAAATAGGCAGCACTAGCTAGGATGATCCTGATTGACTTTAACATAGCAACAGGGGAAAATGTTTCATCATAATCAACAACTTGAATATGCTTGAAACCTTTCACAACTAATCGTGCTTTATAGATATGAACATGACCATCCATGTCAATCTTTTTCTTATAAACCCATTTGCACTCAATGGTTTTTACACCATCAGGCAGATCAATCAAGTTCCACACTCGATTGTCATGCATGGATTCAATTTCGGATCTCATGGCTCCAAGCCATTTCTCAAAGTTGGGGCTCATCATCGCTTCTTCATAAGTCTTGGGCTCATCATTGTCTAGCAATAATACTTCACGCTGCTCCATTGTAAGGAAGATGTACCTTCCAGGTGCATGACGTACCCTTTCAGATCTACGTGTAACCGGTGCTTGTTCTGCATTTTCTACATTATTTCGCAAGTCTTGCTGAGCTTTAGTGGGTGTTGAAACAATTTCCAGTGGTTCCCAAATTTCTTCAAGTTTCACTGTGCTCCCACTTACTCCTTTTGAGAGAAACTCTTTCTCCAAAAAGACACCACTTCGGGCAACAAACACTTTGTTTTCTTCTCGATTATAGAAGTAATAATATCCTTTTGTTTCCTTAGGATATCCCACAAAGAAGCATTTATCTGATTTTGGTTTGAGCTTATCAGACATTAAACGTTTTACATAAGCCTCACAACTCCAAATCTTAAGAAAAGACAACCCGTGATGCCTTCCATTCCATATCTCATATGGTGTCTTTTCTATGGCTTTTGATGGATCCCTATTTAATGTGAATACAGCTGTTTCTAGAGCATATCCCTAGAAGGACAATGGAAGATCAGTTTGGCTCATCATTGACCAAACCATGTCCAACAAGGTCCTATTCCATCGTTCTGACACACCATTCCATTGAGGTGTTCCTGGCGGGGTCAATTGTGGAACAATTCCGTGTTGTTTTAGATGATCACCAAATTCTTGGCTCAAATACTCCCGTCCACGATTAGATCGTAGGGTTTTGATTGTCTTGCCAAGTTGATTTTGTACTTCATTCTGAAATTCCTTGAATTTATCAAATGTTTCAAATTTATGTCTCATTAAGTAGATATATCCATATCTACTAGTCATCGGTAAAAGTTATGAAGTACTGAAAACAACCTCTAGCTGTTGAACTTAATGGTCCACATACATCGGTATGAACAAGAGCCAATAAGTCACTTGCCCTTTCACTTTCACCTGTGAAAGGTGCCTTTGTCATTTTGCCAAGTAAACAAGATTCACACACATCAAATGATTAAAAATCAAATGAGTCTAGAAGACCATCTTTCATGAGTTCCATGATGCGTTTCTCATTTATATGGCCTAAACGACAATGCCAGATAAACGTGGGATTCAAATCATTGGGCCTAAGCCTCTTAGTACATATGTTATAGACAGATAATTCAAGATTTAGTTGATAATGCCCATTCTCCAATGAGGCATTGCCATAAAACATATCATTTAAATAAAGGGAACAACGATTGTTCTTTATTCTAAATTCATAACCCAGCGTTTCCAAACACGACACGGTTACAATGTTTTTTGCTTATGGCAAGAACATAATAACCGTTATTAAGTTCTAAAACTAATCCTGAAGGTAAAGCTAATATAAAAGTTACAACAGCTAAGGCTGCAACTCTTGCTCCATTGCCAACGCGAAGTTGAACCTTGCCCTTAGCCAAATTTCTACTCCTTTTAAGCCCCTGCATCGAAGTGCAAATATGAGCAGCCGATCCGGTATCAAATACCCAAGAGTCGGAAGGAGAAGTAGCTAAATGAACTTCTATAACATATATGCTTGAAGGAGTCTCACTTTCCTTCTTTTTCTTCAAATCTTCCAGGTACTTCTTGCAATTCCTATTCCAATGGCCAGATTCCTTGCAATAGAAGCATTCAGTAGTAGGGGTGGCACCTGGCTTGGACTTTCCTTTGGAATTAGGCTTAGCGCTAGAGTACCTTTCTAGAGCTTTGCCCTTTCCCTTAGCCTTGCCCTTGCCCTTCTTCTTAAAGCTTTTTCCCTATTGAACCATCATTACATTATTTGGAATTTTCTTAATGTTATGTTTCGCTATTTTAAGCATCCCATGCAATTTGGTCAATGATTTCTCCAGATTATTCATGTTATAGTTCAAGACAAACTGGTCATAGCTCGGAGGGAGCGATTAGAGAATCATATCAGTAGCCAACTCTTAACTAAGGGGAAAACCAAGCTTTTCCAAATTCTCAATGTAACCAATCATCTTGATCACATGAGGACTGACCGAGCTCCCTTCTGCCAACTTGCAATCATGCAATTTCTTTGTGGTTTCATATCTTTCCACTCTAGCCTGCTCCTCGAATAAGTTCCTAAGAGACACGGCCATGTCATAAGTTGTCATGTTCTCATATTGCTTCTACAGCTCAGAGTTCATGGTGACTAGAATTAGACAACTGGCATCAAGTGCATCATCGTTATGCTTTTTGTAAGCATCCTTTTGAGCACGTGGAGCACTAGCGGCTAGTTCATCAGGTATAGGAGTCTCTAGAACATAGTCCTTTTTCTCTTATTTGAGAACAATTCTCAAGTTTCTATACCAATCAATAAAATTTGTTCTATTGAGCTTTTCTTTATTAAGGATAGATCGCAAACTGAAATTGTTTGAGGAGCTACCACTATCCATGGTCTACAACAGTAAAGAAATGCAAAATTTTAGCATTATATTTATGCAAAATCTTTTATTAAACAATTCAACAAAAGATGCACCAACTATATATTTTAGAACAAAAATCCCTCAAGAAATATATATAGTAGGCCAAGATCCATATTTCACTAAGTTCTAGTGAGCTTTGGCATCACTGCTAGAAACCTAGTTATTTAGGTAAGCAACTCCTTACTAATTATATCATATATAACTCTTGTTTGTTGGGTATCATCCCAACATCATGCCCCAAAGCCCAAAACCATTTTGATGGCCTTCTTAAGTTAAACCAATTTTATGATTATGGGTGTCCAACACACATCCTGCCTTATTAAGATAATTGATGGTGCCCTGATTTGTCAGGCCCACCAAGCAACGATCAAAATCTTGACAAGTGCAGCGATTGAAAGGCATAATAAACACTTAATTTTTATGAGGGGTTAAAACATGGCAAAACATCCATATGCACGAAAATAACCATCAACTAGATAATCTAACAAGTGCAACTTCGACTATATTCAACTTCCGTTGGCAGTAACCTTGGCCAGGAAAGACTGCGACTGTTTTCTCTCACACCATGAAGGAAAGCGTTCCGCTTAGCGGGGCTTATTAAGAAAAACCTTATGATGTGTTATTTCCTTAGACACCAAAGTTGACAGTTTTTGGTTGTCAAGTATAATCTTTATGTTTCATGAGGGGTTAAAAGATGTCACAACATCTATGACTATATTTAACTTCCGTTGGCAGTAACCTTGGCCAGGAAAGATCGCGACTATTTTCGCTCACACCATGAAGGAAAGCATTCCGCTAAGTAGGGCTTATTAAGAAAATCCTTATGATATGTTCTTTCCTTATACACCAAAGTTGATAGCTTCTGGTTGTCAAGTATAATCATTTTTTTAATTAACCACATTAATCAAATTTTTGAACCAATCTGATTGGTTTAAATCCCCTTATGCCATTCATATTAACTCCAATATGAATATCTAGAATAGGTAGCTAATGTCATATATAGATCCAATCTATACACATATGATCTAGAAGATCCAATCTACTATTGTCATATAAACCCTAGCATCACCTCCCTCTGGCCCATGCTAGGATCATTAGACATCAGTTCATATTAAAGTCGGCCAAAAAGTAGTTCATCACAACATTTGGATGTCAAAAACAAACATATATAACGAAACTTATACTGTAACAGATTGAATAAACTAGTAGATCTAGTCTACTATAACTTCATATATCACATATATGTTATTAATCCAGATCTAATACTATACAGGATGGCTCTGATACCACTGTAGGAAACCAAGTAAGGTACACTAGCAGAATTTCAAAAATTTTACTCGAAGGCTGCAAGTAATAGATCATAGATTAGATTGTTACCAATAGTGGAAGCAGATTTGGTGAAGTGATCGAATGTTCACAGCAACCGTTTGCGAATCATCCTGATCAGCGATGTAGATGACAACGACCACTCACGGATCGTTCTAATCAGTGCAGCAATTGCAGTAGCACCTCTACCGGTATCCACACGTACCGGGATGGAACGTCGTACGATGGTGTGCTAGCACCAACGCGCATGACAAGTGTTTAGGGGCTGTTTAAAGGAGATGGCAGCTATGACTTTTTGTGATGTTCTCAAACCTCATCATACCTCTCTTTATTTAGGGTCATGCAGAAGAAATCCTAACAGATTAGATTTCCTGATGTGATACGAATCTTATCCGAATTGCCCATGCAGAAGAAATCCTAACAGATTAGGTTTCTTGATGTGATTCAAATCTTATCTAAACTGCCCATGTAGAAGGAATCCTAACAGATTAGATTTCCTGATGTGATTCAAATCTTATCCGATCTGCAGGGTGAGTTTAATATTAAATCTCCGTATCTGATACGTAAACTCCATAACAGACCTCAGAAGAAGGTAGACCTGTTTCGAAAAATGCTCTAAGCACAGCTAGATTGAAGATAAAATTCCAATCTACTAGAAAAGACTTTACCTTGCTCATAGTCCAAGGTTCCGTCTTGTATAGAGCGCACCTCCCAAGCAGGGTGCACCTTTTCTTTAACGGACTAATTCGGTTCTTGATGAAGTCTCGAATCACATCCCGAGATGTCAAGCCTTCCTGTGCCAGACTTTCGATAGTACAGGCTTGTTTCTGCAGCTCTTCATTAAGATCAGGGGCGGAGTCCTTTTCATTGCTTTTCTCTGGTCGACGATTTTTGAACCAGAGACTACTTTCTTCAGGAGCAGTGCAGTAGAACCATCGCTGATTCCAGCCATGGACAAAATCCCTCAAAGGAACAACAGGATAATCTTTTTTATCCCTCAGGCGGAAGCAGACACATCCAGCAGCATTCGCACTTTTGGACCATACCAAGAAGTAGAAGCGGCGAAAAAGGGTGATGCTCGGCAAAACATCAACGAAAGCTTCACACTAGTCCTAAAAAATGGCCAAACTCAACATTGAATTGGGGTGAAGGTTTACCAGTTCAAGCCCGAAATGGTTCAAGATGCTGAGGAAGAATTCGCTTTATGGCAGACAGAATCCACAACGTAAGAAATCTTCAAACAGCACCAGTTCGTTTACTTGAACAATTAGTGTTTCCTCTTTCCCGGTTTGGCAATAAGCAATTAGTTGCCTTGGAGTCAAAATCTCTTCTTTTTCTAAACTCTCCAGATGTTCAACATCATAGAAGATGGATCGGCTCCAGGATGCCATTTGATCAAAGATCGAAGGAAGAGGGGTTTTGGAAGCTGAGGGTTTTTGGCAGCGTTAGGTAGCGAAGGTTGCAAAGGCAAGGTTTTTGAGACTTTTGACACTATAGGTTGCCTTACACCCGTCTCTAGCATTAAATGTCTCCCATGATGGATCTGACGGGCGCACTCAAAGTCCTCTTGGGACCTGTTGGAATCCGAAACGAAGATGAATATTTTTTGAAATCCGGAGTCATTTTGTTTCAAATTCGGGGGCTAGATGTCAATCACTCATACTATAGCCAGGAATTCTATGGTCTCGATTTCTTATTGCCACGACCTTGGTTATAGCTATACTACCTGTGAATGTTATGATCTCAGAGACATATTTGCCTATGGTTATTTTTTCTCGCAGAGATATTTTTCCTGCAATCATTTTTGATAGCAGAGATATAAATTGGATATTAAAATGATTATAGATAATACATAAGCATAAACTTATCAACAAAAGCTCTCAGTGTAAAGAAAATAACTTTATTTCTTACAGTCTTTACACAAGAAAGGGATACTGTTGACCAAAGAGTCAACTTGATCCGAAAGCAAAATACAAAGATCTCCAAGGGACAAGTTATCACTAGTAGGATTAACACTAGCTACCCCTAGAGAATCAGCGACGTTCCTTAATCTTTCGACATCGTCTTTTATTGCGAGAAAGCATTGGGCTCTTATCACGTCAAAGAGATCCCTCTGCTCTTGCACGAGATATCTCTCTTCGCGAGCCAACCATGCATCCTCACGAGCCCTGTTATGACTCTCCCTCAGGCGCTCAATGACTTGGAAGGTAGTATCGAGGTTGAGTTCTCGCTTGATGAAGCGCTCCTCAAGCTCCTCTTTTTCTTCTTCGAGAGTTCTACATAAAAGCGGTCCCCTTAGAAGAACCTGGATCTCAGCAAGTTGTTCGCTGAGAACCCACAATGCCTTGTCCTCCTATAGACAAAAGGTTTAATCCAGGTCTCATACAAGAAGGATTGAGGAAGAACAAATAATTACCTTAGAGGCAGATGCTGGCTGGGCCACCAAAGGAATTGGTACAAGAACAGTACCATCCGTGCTTCATATTCAATTGAAGTGATGAGGACATCACACCATTGGATACACGCACAACCGACAATCCTCCGGTCGCGGAAATAATACATGGTCCTATTACCAGAGTTTGTGCACATAAATTAAATCATGAGGTGAGCTCGTTTCTCTGTTTATAATAATGTTATTGAGGATGGGATGATACTAAATAATTGTGATGTTTTACTACTTAAGAACATGGGAGAAGCACCACCAAAACAGCCACCAGTGCATCCCAACTTATTGGCGCAATCCAGATTGGCGTCAAGTCGAACCGGCCGCCTCTACACCAAGTTAGCGCACTTTTCGAAGGACACCATCATCTCCATGCAATCATATTTCCACCTGGACGCCACACCTTCCACGCCAAGTCAAGCCGGACTTCAAGTCAACCACAATTTGGGCTCAGAGTTCAGTTCAGAGTCAGCAAACAGCACCGCATTAAAACAGTAATAACTCCTCCATACAAAGTCCAATGGAAGAGTTTTTGTACTATTTGGAATTGAGAACGATGAAGCCTTTCCAATGGGTCTGGTCCCAGCCCCAGAGTCATTGTGGACCAGTCAGAATCGTTGAAACAAGGTATTGCATCATCGTTTTGGGCTGTTTCAGACCTTGTAGTTGTGTTGGGGTCCAAGCCCAGGTTGTGTGCACCTCCCCTGGCCGCACACAACCCTAGCTCGACCCCCTCACATTCCTCTCTTTCATATACTCAGTAGCCACCACCTTACACACTCGGGTTTTTCTTAGATTATACTGCTTAGACAATTTTTGCCGTTCATTGGTTTGTGGAAGCCCAACTTGTGTTCTTCATTGGTAATTAGCAATATTTAGATTGCATCTACTGTGTTCTTGCTTGTGTTCTCAATTCGCATGTAGGAATAAGCCTTATTGGCGAGGTCAACTGTGTCTTGGCGTGGTTGATCACCAACGCAGCCGTGGTGTCGCGATTGCAGTGGTTCGAATCAGTTCAGATTGGAAGTCGGATCATCAATGTCGACTTCTCCATCAATCGATTTACCACTACCTATCAGAAGATCGGGCCAACATTCACATCATAAAGTTTGGCTTATTTCTTGATTAAATGACTTAGTTAGTAAAATAATCAATACCTCAACTTTGATTCAGAATGATATGGTAAAAATGACCCTAAAATCAAAGATTTTAGGTTCTCAATCTCCTTCAATATGTCATAATCACTTTGAGCAGAAGGGGCTGACACCATGGTTTGAGAAGTGGTAGCAGCTAATGTAGGATTGAGGATGCCGACTAGAGGGGGGTGAATAGGAGGCTTTAAAACTTTTCAAATAAAACAGTTTTTGCAAATAAAGAAAACAAGGACTAAAACAAATGAATAATATTTTCCACAATTAAAAGAGGAAGATAAGACAAACACAAAGATTTTTCCCGAGGTCTCAGAGACACGCCCGGTCTCCCCTACTCCTCGTTGAAGCACTCAAATGAATGAGTCTTACTTCAATATCCACGAAGGATATTTCTCACTAGTGGTTGCTCCTTGTCCGCTCCGGAAAGGCGAGTACCGATGCCTTTTACAATCACGCCGAGCCTCTCTGGCAATCTTCGAACAGGAGAGATCAATGGCCACGCCACCAAACCGTCTAGGTGAGGGCGTTCACCAAGAGTAATAAGTTGCAAGGTCTCTTCTAAACCTCCAACAAGCACCGAGAAACTGTAAGTATGCAAATGATCTGAACAGAACACTCGGTTGATCACAAAGCTCACGACTTGATCAAAAGATCAAGATTTTTATGCCAAGGACTAAAGCTCAAATGTGTATAAGAGGATGAGGCTGCTTGGTGTGTAAAACATCTGCAAGCCTCTATTTGTAGCCCAAAAGAGCAAAAGAGCCGTTGTGCTCGAGCTAGAAAATTGACAGTGCACACTGACAGTCAGCATAGACCACGAGCAGAATCAAGCAAATCTCAGAGAAAACTCAGCTAGCCGTTCTGGTCGAAAAAGGAAACAAATCAGTACATACTGACAGTCAGCATCCACAACCACAGCTCGACAAAAATCACGGATAAAACTTTGCTAACCGTTTGTGGTCGCATATAGAAAGAAATTGCTCATGCTGACAGTCAGCATCACATGCTGACAGTTAGTATCGACCACAAAAATGACTAGTTAAATAAAATTCACAAAACAAATAGCTCGAGGTCAAAACTCATGCTGATAGTCAGCAACACATGCTGATAGTCAGCATAGGCAAAAAAAAATTTGGCTCAAAAAACACTCTCTGGACAAATGGCAGTTAAACAAACTGACATGCAGGCTGACTGTAAGCATAGATAAAAACATGCATAACTTTTGATCCAGAGATCCGATTGAAGAGTTTTATACCTCGTATGAAAGATAATTTAAAGGGCTATATTTTTGTCAACAAAAGCAAAAACCAACTAAGCCTTGATCTTTCTAGAAAATGCAAAAGCACTTCTACTACCAAAAAGATCAGAAACCAAATCATTTGAAAGGTAAAACCGACCGAGATGAATGAATGCAATGACCTAAGGGTTTCTCGGTTTATGCTGGACATGTAGAGAGGACTTGCAACCCCTCTTTGTAGTATGGTTGAAACTAAGAAACAAATTTTCTATAAATCGATCAACCTCCAAACACTGAGATCGGTAAACAAAATATTTTACAACTTTAACCTTGCGACTTGTGTTTCATCTTTTTCACGTTGGGTTCACCTAAGTTCCTATCTTGATCATGTTGCATCTCTTTCCCAAGAGAACTCTGTGCCAAATATCTCAAAAACACAATTAGTCTGAAACGCTTGTTTTCTTTAATCAACAAAATCAGGCATAATGGCCTAGCTGCAACAATCTCCCCTTTTTTATGATTGATGACAACAAGTGTTCGATAATAATAAAATCAATGACTCCCCCTGAGTGTATGCATGAGATCACAAAATATATGATATAACGAGAAGTTCAGATCATAAATCATACATCAATAAGGATCAATCAACATCATATACATAAAAATGATCAAACATACATATAGCAAAACATAACGGCCATAACATAAACATATCCATAACATAGAAGAAACATAAATGTCATAAAAATTTTCCCTCTTTTTCATCTATCACAAAAAGGCGGGAGTCGACTCAGAAACTACAGCCTAAGGCTAATCACTACAAGAGAATCCTAAAACGATTGTATCTCCGAAGCCTGCAAGAGATCTAGTAGGGTTGACGACTGGGGATGCTGGTGCAGCTAAGGCTAGAGCAGCTCCTGAAGCTGAGCCAGGCGAAGAAGGCGCTGGGTGGGCCCTCTTGCGAGGGACAGGAGTGGCTAAAGCTAGCAGGCAACCCAAAATCTGCTTCTGCTGGGCAAGAAGGCGGAGCAGGATCTGGTGATGCTCCTCCTGAGTGCTGAGGATCTGCTGCTGGGTCTGGATCACCTGATCCAGGGAATGTCGGAGCTGATCCAAAGAAGAAGACCCAGTTCTCGTGTCTCCGGTAGGAGCCTGATCAGCCGCCTGACCTGGAGCCTCATCTCCCGACTCACCAGCAGCATCGTCATCAGATGCGGGAGAGGCAGGGCCAGCAGCAGCAGCAGGGCGAGCACCAAGATGGTGATCAGCCTGAACCGGAGGGTAGAAGACCAGCGGGCGGTGAGGTCGAGGAAGCTCAGCGTCCACTGCCCTGATGTGAAGGACCAGCACCATGATGTAGGGAGCATACACCAAATGACGACGCGGGGCAAGAAGAACGTGATGAATGTCACTAATGAGGAGATCAGCGACGTCAAAGGGCTCCTCCCGAAAGATAGATATCATGACGTGAAGAGTAATATAGGTGACTGTGGCCCTATCTCCGGTCATCGGAAGCAAAGTGAGACAGAGAATCCTCAGGGCCAGGTCAACATCGCTGCACAGGCCAGCAATGTGACGGAGCTGAAAGGGGCCTGAGTAGAGCATGGTCACATCTCGATGCTCAAGGTCAGGTAGAGTGTGGAGCTGGCGACCAGAAGCAGGACGAACAAGATCAAGAGAAGCCTCAAACTGCTCCTTCGTGACAGTGTGGACCTGGAGGCCTATCATCAAAGTTAGTGAGTCGCGCTGGGGAGAGACGAAGACGGTAGCATAGAACTGGTGAATGGGCTCATCAGCCCATTGGAGAGAGGAGTCAGAGACGAGATCTCTGATCCCTACAGAAGCGAAGGAGACCACCAAGGAGATGATGCCTGTGCGAGAGGCAATCGTGGACCAGGAGAGGGAGCGATGAACAAAGATCGGGACCCTGCAGTAGATGCTGGTCCACAGATCAAGGTGGAGTTAGTGTAGAATGTGAGGACGCTGCAAGAGTCACGACCAGTGGGACGCAACAGCAGATACGGGTTTGTGGAGTGAAGGGTGCGAAGGCGACTCACGTGCCACTGGGAATAATCCACAGGGACACGCTCAGGTGGGGGCGAAGAATGGGACTCAGACGGCTGACCCATTGAACGACTGCTGTTTACAGCGTTCCTCTGACGGGCAACGCGTCGAGATGAGGACGGCTGATCAGACATGATGCAAAAGAAAAATAGAGGGAAGAATAACCTTTGTGGAGAATCAGCCGAGAGAAGTCGACGAATGTCGAAGCAACAACGACGGTTGACGAGCAGAGACGGTGAGGCAAAGACACGATGAGGGAGGCACGACACTGGCTACGGCACGGTACGGCACAGTAGCGGCGAGGCATGGTGCGGTGGCAACGAAGTGTGGCGCGGCGCCGGCGAGAAGAACCGACGAACAGATGGCACGGTGAGGTGGCGATTTGACACAGCTGCGGCGCGGTGAGGCACGAATGGCAACGCACGGCGAGAAGAGGTACCAGCGGCGAGAGGGAACAGTGGCGACGAGAGGAGGAGACGAGAAGACGGGGAACAGAAACAAGGGTTTTGGGTTTAGGGGACACACACTGACAGACAGTGTAATATACTGACAGTCAGCATAGAAACCAGGAACTTAGAACTGATAATCAGTGTTAGACACTGACAGTCAGTACACAGAACTGGGTTTTGAAACTGACAGTCAGTGTGAGATGCTGACAGTCAGTGTGAGTCACCACTTCGACCAGAGGCTACAACCAGGCTCCTGAGCAAGGGACTTACAGTCAGTTTGAGATGCTGACTGTTAGCATGGGCAACAACTTTGACCAGGCAACAAATTTCGACTAGAGAGAGAATAAATAGATATTTAATACATTTAACATATCAACTAGCATTTGAAATATCAATTATATTTAATTCACCTCTTAGAAAGCAAAATCTAGTTTCATCTAAGGGTTTGGTGAAAATATCTGCTAGTTGCATCTTAGTTCTGATATAACTTACATCTATTTCCCCTTTTGCCCCATGATCTCTTATAAAATGGTGCCATATAAATTCCTTTCTTACTCTGATATAGATATCATAATTTACCTGAGATTCACCTTAGATTGGATCCATATTCCTCTTTAATATTTACATAAGTTCGACTAAGGACAAAAGTCCCAATCGTTGACAGTTGGCGCCCACCGTGGGGCCTTATTCCAAGGTGTCTTTCTTCATCAGGATCTTTGGTAAGCCATGTCAAGAGTTTACGATTCCGAAAATGATTTTGATCTTGCAGATTATGCTGATCTTAACATGGAGGATGAAACTCTCTACAATGGAGAAAATGAAGTTCCCTCATGTTGCATCTAGGCCATTATAACTGACTTTGATGATTAATGAAAACAAGCGTTTCAGACTAATTGTGTTTTTGAGCTACTTGATATAGAGCTTTGTTGGGAAGACGTGCAAGATGATCAAGATGAACTCAACGTGAAAAAGATAAAGCACAAATCGCAAGATTTAAGTTGCTAAGGACTTGAGGTAAAATGTGTTTTATTACCGATCTCGGTGTTTGGAGTTTGATCGGTTTAGAAATTTGTTTCTTAGTTTTAACCGTACTATAAAGAAAGGTTGCAAGTCCTCTCTACATTTGTAGCATAAACCGAGAAACTATTAGGTCACTGCATTTCATTCTTTTCGGTTGGATTTGATTTGATTTTTGGATGAGTTTTTGATAGCAGAAGTGTTTTTGCTGCTTCTATAAAGATCTAGGCATATCTGGGTTTTTCTTCTGTTGACAAAAATATAGACCTTTAAATTATCTTTCAAACGAGCTATAAAAATCTTTAATTGGATTTCTAGATCAAAAATTATGGTTGTTTTTATCTATGCTAACTGTCAGTCTGAATGTCAGTGTGTTTAAACTGACAATTGTCCAGAGATCATGTTTTCTTGAGCTAAAATCTTTTGAACTATGCTGACTGTTAGCATGAAGTTCGACCTCGAGTTGTTGTTTTTGAGAATGTGTTTTAACTGGTCATTTTTGTGGTCGATGCTGACTGTCAGCATGTGATGCTGACTATCAGTATGAGGTGTCAATTTCCATATACGACCACAAACTACTAGCAATTACATCCAGTGTACATTTCATACATGGCAATTTTTGTCAGCCGTTGAGGTAGATTTTGACTGTCAGCATGAGTTGCTGACTGTCAGTATGTGTTGTTTTGTTTTCATAGACGACCTCAAACGGCTAGCTGAGTTTTCTCCTGATTTACTTCTTTCTGGTCGTGACCCATGCTGACTGTCAGCATGCACTGTTTCTTTTGTTTGCGAGCTCCAACGGCTAATTTGATTCTTGGGGCTATAAATAGAGGCTTTGAGCTATTGTTTCAGATACCAAGCAGTCTCATTCTCTCCTATACACTTGAGCTTCATTTCTTAGCATAAAATTCTTGATCTTTTGATCAAGTCGTGAGTTTTGTGATCCACCGAGTTTTCTGTTCGCATCATTTTGCATATCTAGAGTTTCTCGGTGATTGTTGGAGGTCTAGGAGAGACCTTGCAATCTATTACTCTTGGTGAACGCCCTCACCTAGACGGTTTGGTGGCGTGGCCATTGACCTCTCCATTTCGGAGATTGTCAAAGAGGCTCGGCGTGATTGTAAAAAGCATCGGTGCTCGCCTTTCCGGAGTAGACAAGGAGAAACCACTAGTGAGAAATATCCTTCGTGGATATTGAAGCAAGACTCATTCATTTGAGTGCTTCAACAAGGAGTAGGGCAGACTGGGCGAGTCTCCGAGACCTCGGGAAAAATCCTTGTGTTTGTTCTCTTCTCTTTCTCTTTTAATTGTGCAATATATATTCATTTGTTCTTTATTTGCAAAAGTTGTTTTAATTTAAAGTTTTTAAAGCCTCCTATTCACCCTCCTCTAGTCGGCATCTTCGATCCTACACCTCAAAGCCTGCTGCTGAGGAGTATCCTCAAGACTTGGACCATGGCCAAGAACCTGAACGGGCAGAACGTTCACCTCCTGTGAGTCCTACCACATCAAATGGTGAATATGTGCCAGAACCCATCATCCTAGATGATGCGGGAGATGAGAATCTTGAATTCAGTTTGGAAGGTTTTGCTCCAGAAAACTTGAATTCTATCTTTGATTAATTGCCTCATATGCATAGATGTGATGTGAATTTTCAGAAGTTGTTTATTAAAAATATAATTAACCAAGGCATCCAAATTTTTGGAAAAATCATTCACATTCTTTGCTTGAGGACAAGCAAAATGCTAGATTGGGAGAATTTGATAAGTGTTAAATTGGTAATATTTTTACCCTAAGTTTGCTACTGAAAACGTGTATAAACATGATAAAAACTCCTTTGATGCGACATTTTATGCATAATTTTATATTATTTTTATCAATTGCTTTCTCGGCTGTGTTTGACATGTTTCGGGGACCAAAACTACCAAATTTGAGAAGATTTCAACCACATTTGGACGCAATTCGACCAAGAAATCAAAATTGGACAGCAAAAGGGCCTGGTTGAATGCTCAACGGTCAAAAACACATGGTCGAATGCACTTAGGCTAGGAGAAGCCCTGTTCGAACACGTCACGACAAAAAGGAGTTATACACGAATACGAAGACACCTGGTCGAAAAGAGTCCTGGTCGAATACAAACAACTGGTTGAAAATGAGTCCTAATCAAATTCGGTCATGACACATGTTTGGCCACGAACACACCACGTGTCCTAGTCATGTTTGACTCGGTTTCGTTGGTTTTCCTAGTCATGTTCAACTCGATTGCGGTGGCTTTTCCTAGTTGTGTTTGACTCAGTTTCGGTAGCTTTTACTGGTCGGATTTGGTCGGTTTTAATCGATTTTGATCAAAATTGGTCGAATTTGATTAGAACTGGTTGGATTTGGTAGGTTTTAGTCGTATTTGATCTATACTGGTTGGTTTTGACTCAAATTCATCTGTTCTCACGACGTTTGAAGCAAGAATTCGTCGCCTGCACATCAAGGAGTTATTTTTGGGCACGTTAATCCATGTACTATAAATAGAGAAACTTTTGGCTCAATTAAACATGCTTTTTAGACTATTTTTATGGTTTTAGTTTAGTTTACTTTAATTTACCTTAGTAGAGCCCCCTTCTCTATTTTTCTGCTTTTGTAAGCTGGCAAGGATGGCTAATTCAATTCTCAAGCAATAAAGTGAGTTTTTATTTAATTCTTGTTATTTTTTCTGCATTATTATGGCTTTTTGCGAGTAGATCCATTCTAGGGTTAGAGATGACCTAATCCGGAAGGCGTGATTCTTCCTCGGTCTTGATCTCAAGTTTTTGAGTTATTTCTTGATGTTTTCTTCCTCTAAACCCTAAGTTATTGTTTTGGCAACAGACGTAACAGTTGAGCTTTAGCAAGAATTTATGAGAGTTCTTGAGTCCTTAGTAGTTTGATGCGGGATCTTGAACAGGAGAGAGGCTCTCACCAAATGTAACAGTGGAAGCGATCTTCTAACCGCTGTACCAGCGACCGTACTAGCAACTTAATCTGTCTTGGAAAACAATTGAAATTAATTTACAATCCTCGGACCTTGGATAGAATTACGCCGGATGGTTATGCAACTTCCAAAACCCTAGATTTTCATTCCTACTTACAAACTCTAGATTTCATACTTCCTCTTTACTGTTTTAAAACCCTAGATTTCATACTTGCTCTTTACCGTAGATTGATAGCTTTAGTAGTAGATTTAGTTGTAGAAAAAAAACCCCCAACTCATTTAGATTTAATCAGTATCCATTAAGCTAGAAATATGAATATGCTTGTTCCTTGTGGAATTTGACCCTGTAGTGCTCAATGTTCAACCATCCACTTGTGGTTATTACACAATCACGCCCCTTTGGCCGTGATCAGGCGCATCTACACCGCTCGTCACCAGATTCACCGGATCTACTCCACCCGAGCCACCTGCTTTGTCCTCTTTATCACACTTGATTCCTCACCTTCACGCGCCATCAACCGCCACTCCGGCACCATGATGACTACAACCATGACCTCTTCATGCACGAGCTGCTGCTTGGGCTAACTTCATCACCAGCTGTGCATCAGCATCTCCTTCCACAACCACGACCTCAACTACGATAGTGACTTCAACCACTCCTATGACCGCTCCATCCACCATCAACCACGACCACTCCATCACCGACGACCACTTCCTCAAGGACATCTCTGACAACCTCGACCAACTCCTCCTTCAACCACCTCGACACTCGACCACTTCTTCTTCCTCAACCTATAGCAGCTGAGCTCAAGCAATGGCCAAGCTCTTCATCCGAGGCTTCTTCCTCAGCAAAGCCTAGTAGCAAGCAAACCTAGTGATAAATCTATTTTTCTCAACTCTGTCTTAGAAATACTAATGAATTGCAATGCTTGTCATGTATGAAATGTACACTGGATGTAATTAATTTCATTTAGTCCCAACTGCTAGTTTTTGGGAATGGATTGAATAGAATAAAATCAAATGGTTCTCTGTGATGAATGTCTCCTAGTCTCAGTAGCTCTAAAGTTTGATACTCCCTTGGAAGAATTCAATATTCTTTGAACCATTCTGCTTGAAGCTAATTTGTGAGTTGGGTTGATCAATTGAAATCCTGGAAATCAATTTCAGTGATGCTATTGATTCAATCTTGTGATCTGAAATGATTCGAGTTGATTTGAGCTTTTGTTCTTTACTTTTGTTTATTCTTGGAGAACTGAGAACATGGATTTGTGTTGTTTCCATTGATAGTGTTGAGCTACGGACTATTGCTTGTGCTTGCTTGAGGACGGCTATTAAGAAGAGTTGAAGTACTGCCTGTGCTATTTCTTTATGCATTTGTTTGTAGATACCGTCGATAGACCACTTATTTTAGTTTCTTTTGCTCTCCTCTTGCGAGACTACTAAACGACAATGATTCTATCGCTTGTACTCACGAACGCATGTATAGATTTAGTATCGCTTGTCGAAATGACCCCACCTCTCTCTTTTTTTGCATTTCTTCCGACATCTCTCTTTCTCTCGTCCGATTATTTTCATTCAACCTTGATTTAGTTTAGTTTTATGTGTTTTGCTTCTCTAGTCCCTGTGGAAAGAACAACATAATACTCGCCTTGCTGCACTAATCTCATCCTCTAGCGAGAGGGTCTGGGCTAGTATCAAATTTTCGGTGCTGTTGCCAGGGATTAGATTGAATGTGAGCGAGTTCAACTTGGTAGAGATATGCCCTAGAGGTAATCATGGAGATGATTGTATCATGATATGTTTATGAATTATTACGAATAAAATGTTATTGCATTCCTTGAATAAAATATCACTTTTATTGATCAAACATATATGTGACTTGTTCATGAAACTGTTTATTATGATATATGAATTGTCGGCATTATCAGTAATACTTATTCTAAACATCCCTGACTTTCGGCATTAAATGGAATAATAATGCAAGATAAGTCAGCACAATCATTGATTAGTAGTCAAGGTTCACGGACTATGGATATGAGATATCAAGTCAATGTTGTGGACGCATGTGGGAGAACATGTTGGTTGGATTAACCCATCTTGAGACACTGTTGAGTTTTTTATGTGTCATTAGTTTGTTTCTAACAATTATTTTGGTTTATCATTAGACCTGAGATCATCACAGTTTCACACATGCATAGTAGCATACTTGGTATCATCAATCGCTACTTTTCACCGAGTAGTCATAAAGGTGAGATATGTATGATCGAGGATCCTGACTAGACTGGGGTGAATAGGAGGCTTTAAAATATTTTTGAGTAAAACAACTTTTGCAAGATTAAATTTTAAATAAACTAAGTGCAAATAAAAACTGAATCAATTCAACAATTTAGATTGCACAGATAAAAATGAGAGAAAGAGAATCAACCACAATGATGTATCCCAAGGTCTCAGAGATTTTCCTGGTCTCCCCTACTCCTTGTTGAAGCACTCAAATGAATGAGTCTTGCTTTAATATCCACACAGGATATTATCCACTAGGGTAGCTCCTTCTCCACACCGGAAAGGTGAGCACCAAATCTCTCACAACCACACTGAGCCTCTCCAATAAGCTTCGTCAATGGAGAGATCAACGACCACACCACCAAACCGTCTAGGTGAAGGCGATCACCAAGAGTAACAAGTTGCGAGATCTTCTCTTGACCTCCAACGACCACCGAGAAACTCTAATTGATGCAAATGAATGCTCTCGAAGGCTCTCTCTTAATCACAAAGAATGATACTTGATCAACAGATCAATATTTTAGCACTAGGAAACTTTGATTCAAGTGTACATATGAATATGGATCAGAGATATGTAGAAAAACTGCTTAGAGGTGTTTAGCAAAACTGCTCAAAAGTGTTTATAAAAACTGCTCATAAATGTTTAGAAAAGCTGCTCAAAAATGTATACAGAGACTGCTCAAAAAGTATATGAGAACGTAGCTCAAGATGTGTTAAAATACTGCTCAAAAATGTTTACAGAGACTGTTCAAAAAAGTGTATGAGAATGTAGCTCGAGATGTGTTAAAATACTGCTCAAAACACACACACACACACACACATATAGCCCAACCTCTCAGCTAGCTGTTATGGTCGAGTAAGGAAAGAAATTAGTACAGCTAACAGACAGCTTCGACCTCTAACGACTAATAAGTAGCCATTGGAATGAACAGTGCTCAGAAGACCTCTAGTCGAATGAACATTTCTCAGAAGACCTCTGGTCGAATGAACAGTGCTCGAGTGACCTCTGGTCGAAGAACAGTGCTCGAAAAACCAGTTTCAGTCCCTCTTTGAAATATATTTTTTTCTCAGATTCGACCAAGATTGTGAAAGAAAATGAATGAAACATATGACCTAAAAGTTTCTCAGTTTTTACCAGAACTAAAAGAAATTTCGCAATCCCTCTTAATAGTACAGTTAAAAACTAAAAAGAATTTCTCTAAATCGGTCAATACTCCAAACACTAAGACCGGTACAATAAACAAGAACTTACCTTAGGTCTTTGCGGCTTTCTTCTTGCAGACTTTGCGCTTGCGACCTTGGCTCATAACCTTGGCTCGCGACCTTGGACTGCGACCTTAGGTGACACTGCGACCTTGCGCTTGCGACCTTGGCTCGGAACCTTGTCTCGCGACCTTGGACTGCGACCTGCAGATCCTCCCAGATCACTTGTAGGCTTTATAGAAATAGCTCTGCATACAAATAGCTCAAAGACACAGTTAGTCCAAGACACTTAATGTCATCAATAATCAAAATCAACCAAATAGGGCCTAGATGCAACAAGCTCCCCATTTTTGATGATTGATGACAACAAGTGTTTAAAATGAATAAAATTTAATTACTCCTCCTAATTGTATGCATAGGCATCAGATATACAAGAACTCCCCCTGAATGCATGCATAAATGCACATATGAGTCATTTGAGAGTCCACAATGAATAAACAACGAGCATATAAACTATCAATAATGTCATCCAGATACAGGAATCTCTCCCCCTTTGACATCAAACACAAAAAGGCGGGAGGATAGCAAACCAGACAATTAACTTGCATTTGATATATCAATAGTATTCAATTCACTTCTAGGAAAGAAAAATCTAGTCTCATCTAAACATTTGGTGAGGATGTCCGCTAGCTGCAAGTCAGTTCTTATATAATTCACATCTATGTCCCCTTTTTCCACATGATCTCTTATAAAATGATGCCTAATATCAATATGCTTGGTTCTATAATGTTGCACCGGATTATTTGCAATTTTTATAGCACTTTCATTATCACACAAGAGTGGCACCTTTTCAAAGGACATTCCATAATCCAAAAAGGTTTGCTTCAGCCATAAAATTTTAGAACAACAACTACCCACCGAAACATATTCCGCTTCGACGATGGAGAGAGCTACGGAATTTTGTTTCTTAGATGACCAAGAGACTAGTGATCTCCCAAAAAGTTGACAACTACCAAATGTGATTTTTCTATCAATTTTGCAATCCGCATAATCCGAATTCGAGTAACCAATTAATTCAAAGTTTGCATCTTTAGGGTACCAAAGTCCTATATTTGGATAGCATTTCAAGTACCTAAGGATTCTTTTAATAGCAATCAAATGACATTCCTTAGGAGATGATTGAATCTAGCACATAAGCAAACACTAAACATGATGTCAGGTCTAGATGCGGTAAGATAAAGCAAGCTACCAATCATAGATCGCTAAAGTTTAGAATTAACAGTTTTTTCGTCGTTGTTCATATCGAGATGTCCATTAGTGGCCATAGGAGTTTTGATGGCTTTAGCATCTTCCATCCCAAAGCGCTTGAGCAAATCCTTCACATACTTGGTTTGACTCACTAACGTTCCATTCTTGAGTTGCTTGATTTGAAGTCTAAGGAAGAAACTTAGCTCTCCAATCATCGACATCTCAAATTCTCTAGACATCATTTCTCCAAACTCATGAAAAAAGGATTCATTAGTAGACCCAAAAATGATATCATCAACGTATATTTGACACACAAAAATATCTTTTTCAATCACTTTTGTAAATAGCGTTGTGTCCACCTTCCCAATTTTAAATCCTTTTGAAATAAGAAAGTCTCTAAGACGTTCATACCAAGCTCGAGGAGCTTGTTTAAGTCCATAAAGAGCCTTAGAGAGCTTGTATACATGATTTGGAAAATTTGAATCTTCAAAACCGGAAAGTTGTTCCACAAAAACTAATTCGGATATTTCTCCACTTTCACATCCATTTGAAATAATTTGATGTTGAAATTTGATGCAAATGCAAGAAGTATGCGAATAGCTTCTAATCTTGCTACAGGGGCAAAAGTTTCACCAAAATCTAAAGTTTCAACTTGCGAATATCCTTATGCAACAAGACGTGCTTTGTTTCATACTACTACTCCATTTTCATCTTGTTTCTTCCTAAAAACCCATTTTGTTCCAATCACATTATGATCCTTAGGTCTTTATACTAATGTTCATACTTTGTTTCTAGTGAAATTATTTAGTTCTTCATGCATGACATTTACCCAATCCGGATCATTAAGTGCTTCATCTATAAGTTTAGGTTCCAATAAAGAAACAAAGGAAAAATGTTCACAGAAAGAAGCAATACGAGAGTGAGTTTGAACACCCTTACTAACATCAGTCAATACTTGATCTAAAGGGTGTCTTTGACAATAGCTTGATGTTGTCTTGGTGCTTCAACTTGTGATGCTTCCATTTGATTTGTCTTCGTTGGATCAACAATAAGAGGTGATGATGTAGGTTTTTCATCACACTCTATATTATCATCATCCTCTAGATCATCATCTATAGGTTTGATGTCTCCACACTACTACAGAATTCATTATCACAGTCGGGTCAAAACAGTCATCACAGATGGTCCTGACCCGTCAGGGATATTCGAGTCAGTGATAATCGAGTACTATCACTGACGGTTTTGAACCGTCTGTGATTTTTCCCTTCACAGACTGTTATAAGATCAAAACCGTCTGTGGTACTCATACTACACAGACTGTTATAACATCAAAACCGTCTGTGATACTCTTACTACACAGACTGTTATAAGATCAAAGTCGTCTATGATACTCATATTACCGCAGACGGTTATAATCTCAGAACCATCAGTAATATTATGAGTATCGCAAATAGTTTTGAGGTCAAAACCATCTGGGATAGTGTCATTATCGGTGACGGTTATAATCTCAGAACCGTCTGTGATAGTGTGAGTATCACAGACGATTTTTATCTTATAACAGTCTGTGATTTTCATACTATCACAGACGGTTATAATGTCAGAACCGTCAGTGATAGTATGAGTATCGCAAATGGTTTTGAGGTCAAAACCATCTGGGATAGTGCCATTATCGGCGACGGTTATAATCTCAGAACCGTTTGTGATAGTATGAGTATCACAGATGGTTTTGATCTTATAACAGTCTGTGATACTCATAGTATCACAGACGATTTTCAGGTCAAAACCATCTGTGATAGTTTCATTATCGGAGACGGTTATTAGCTCAGAACGGTCTGTGATACTTTGTGATATGTACATAGTTCGATCTATCACAGACAGTTTATAAGATCAAAACCGTATGTGCATATTAATATTTTTTTAATAAATTTCTTTTTTTTATGGCTAGCCTCAGGAATCATGCTAGCCATGCCCTCTATACAATAGCATTTCATATATACAGTTCATTTCATACATGCATAGTACTCAAATATATACAGTTCATCTCATACATGCACAGAACTTAGAAACATGTACAATAGCATGCATTTCATATATACAGCACAGAACTCAGAAATATGTACATTTGATATTGAACAAATAAATGTAATCGACAATTAAAGTCAGTATGTTAGATGTACTATACTATCTATACCTATTTCTCAGTTAGATGCCCTTCAGATAATCTCAATTGGTAAGGCCGCACTAATACAAACCTTGCGGGTCCCTAAATTTCACCTTGGTTGATATGACCTCCGCAAGGAAAAACTCAGCGAGCATCCCTTGGACCATACCAATCTGCCGAGGGTCAAATCTTTCCGAAGGGAAGTCGACCCCCTACAGCAAGAGTTGGTACAGAAAAATTAGCTCAATACAGTTGTAAATTCTGCCAAATCGATACAAAGGGGAGCAGTTGTATACCTCGGGGAAATCTGGCCGGTGAGGGGTGATGATCAGGTCATACATGTGGCGCATCACGTAGAACCCACATGTATTGTCGTCCGGTTGCTAATGGCACTGCCAATTTACAAACCAAGAGTTATCTGGGGACACATTATAAATTAAAACAAATGCCAGTTGAAATTTGTACCAAAAATTGTAACCACTGAAACTTATCGGCTCGCCGCTCGTGTTGTCGCCCTCCCTCGGCAAAGTAGTTCGTGAAAGCCCTGCAGATAGTCAAAATTAATAGTTTGAGGATAGTCGAAATTGACAATTTGAGGACAGTAAATCTAGATGCAAGACAGGTCTACATGAATATCATAACCTTTCGAAAACATCTCGTGCACCGCAATACTCATACCCTTTCCTCTGCAATGAATCAAGGTAAAACACCTTGTTCCTTTTTGGAATAAGTACTAGCAGGATCCAGTGGTAGCTACATGTTACACGTAAAGAATTAATAATTTAATCTACATTTTGGAATAAGTACTGATGAAAGCACTCACCTCTGGTTGTAGGGTACAAGTATGTACTCCTTGTCGACCTGAGCAAGCAACCATTTTTTGATATAGTCGACAACGAAGTCCGCATTGGTCCTAAACATCACCTCGGTGACCATCTGAGAGTCCAAGAAACCGACAGGTTCACCCTTAGCTTTGGCATATCTGGTCATGCAGCTGCACAGAAGTAACCAATTAATAAATGACATATATCCGTATATGCACGAACAGGCGTAGGATAGTAGGATACTTACAGCACCCAAGACCGTAGGATTGAAAAGTCGAGCGCATCTTTGTTGAGTAAATTGTGCAGGTCTTCGAAGGTCACCGAGTAGGTCCCGACGTCGTTACAGAACTCTGCCACGGTGTACTTGACCATAATGTGCGTCGGACGCTGCGTCCTGGTCTTGTTTGTCCTCTTCATGTACCATCCATGCAGGCTCTGGCATGCTAACCCCATGCTAGAAATTGCGGCATCAGAGGCCATGGGCATCCCCAGAGCGAATGGCATGAGAGCTGGTGCACTCTTCTCACTCTTCTTCGCCGAGATCTTCTTTGCTTTTCCCCTACTAGCCAGCTTCTTGAATGGTTGCCTCCTAGTTGGAGTCAGCTAATTCGTCATCGAACCCGTTGGTTGGCTTCTCGGAGGGGTCGGCTGGCTAGTAGGCCGAGTGTCGGTGTCCATCGTTGATGTAAGAACCTACGTATAGTAATGGCCACTAACTCCGAGGGCTATTATTACAGTACGAATTATGAAACTGGTGGGGGAATTACCTCATCCAGGACGATGTCTTTCTTGGGCCATTGCACGAACATGTGCACAGCATTCCCGAGAGTGGTAATCTCGTCGTCCGGTGGCTTGTCCAACGGAAAACCCTTGCAATGGTCGGAGACACTGTCCACTGGACCCGGGCAAAACCCTCAGATAGAGGGACACCGTGGATTGTGGCCCCCGCCGTGCATGGTTGCGCCATCCCACGGCCAGCCTCGATCGAGAAGAGACCGGCCAGCACCATAAGCTTGCAGGAGGCGGGTTCCTACAAACAGTGCGCATTAACATATTGAATTTCACCGCTTTTCACTTTTGAATGAATTAACTAGAAAAAGGTCATTACCTGCAGAAAGTCCACCGGATACTTTGGAGAGGGCTCCGTCTGCGAAGACCCCGGCGCGGACGCGCAGCTACTACTGTGGCCAAGCTTGGGGCTCGGTAATTCCGCTGCTACAGGGGGGTGCCCTAAGTCGCCTGTTTTAGCTCGTCATACATGGCCCGCATCTCTAACAACTGCTACAGGAGTGTTTTGTCCCAAGCAGCAAACTCTGATCGCATCTCCTCCTTGAGCCGTTCATCGCGGGCTTTGTGGGATCTCTTTCTCCTCTTAGCCGCCTCCTCATCATCAGGGAAACCATCCCTCCAAGGCACAGTGGCATTGAGGCCGCGCACGCGGTCTGTATGCTCCTTGTTTCCTAGCACCGTCGTGAGGATATCCCTGTCCCTCCTCGGGTTGAACTCTCCAGATGCCGCCTGCGCACTCAGCGTCACCTGCAACAGGAGAACTTAGCAATACAACCCATTGCATGCGTGTTACGAGGATAGTACGTGATCATACAATCTTACCAGCCGGTTGATACTTCCCTGTCTGCAGGGTTATTCACAGAGACGCTTCTGGAGGAGGTCATCGTCGATCTTTCTCGGCACCAATTGCGAGCGCGCACGTCCGTTATGCTCGCATAAGGAGCGTCGGCCGAAGACTGGGAAGCCTCCTCGTGCTACTTCCTCCACAACCCCTTCTTCCCCACATACCCACAGTGCCTAGTCTGTGTGGGTGGGTATTCTTGGCCTGGTTAGCCTGGCCCTTCGCACTAAGCTCCTGGAACTCAGGCTTGCCCTTCATCTCCACGAACTACTGCCATGCCTCGGGAGTCACAAAAGGGTAGTCAATGAAGGGGGTCTTTGACTCCTTCACATACTGCCTGACAAGGTGGCTCTTGAAGTTCCTCCACGCCTTGTTTATTGACATCAGTGTCGTCCGACAGACGGTGAACTGGCGATCCTCGGGAATGTGAAACGCCGCCTGCATTTCTTCCCACAGCGCATCCTTGCACTCTCGGGGCACTTAACCCCAGTCGGAGGTGGTGATGGGCACCCGCTCCCTTTCCACTTTGCCGCATAGTGAGCGGTACTGACCGACAAGCTTGTCCGGAGCTTCCGACACACCATTGTCGTCGAACGTACGTGCTGCTTTTCCCGCTTGTCGAGACAGCGCATGTCGTCCGGACTCGCCCCTTTCTCTTCTGTGACTGGGACACAGTGGACGCGGAAACCTTCAGCCCATGCGTCTCATCGCCAGTGAGGTCACTCTGACTCCCCGAGTGGTTCATTTCGTCACCAGACATATCAGTTCCTAACATAAATGA
This sequence comes from Pharus latifolius, assembly GCA_019359835.1. Taxonomy (NCBI): domain Eukaryota; kingdom Viridiplantae; phylum Streptophyta; class Magnoliopsida; order Poales; family Poaceae; genus Pharus; species Pharus latifolius. Next base: position 16,686,649 of record CM033324.1, on the reverse strand, counting down.
AAAAGAGAACAGTTTAAGTAAATCTGAAACTAATAATTCTATAACAAAACCCATATACTTATAATTAACCAAGAATGGCAGAAAAGGTGGGGAGGCGACGGAGGTGATCACGCCGGAAGGTGGGAGGGCGATGGAGGTGATCGCGCCTAACGGTGGAAAGGCGATGGAGGTGATCGCGACGGACGGGGGGAGGAGATGGAGGTGATCGCACCGAACTATGGGGAGGCGATGGAGGTGATCGTGCTGGACGGTGCAAGGGCGGAGAGAGCTAGGGCAAGTGAACAGTCGCGAAGTCTGGAAATGAGCGGGACAAAGCCCGCCTTGAACTATGTACCATGTAGAGAGATTATCACAGTCGGTCCTAACTTCATAACTGTCTGTGATAATCTCTCTACAGACGGTTTTGACTTCAGAACCGACCGTGACTGCACGAATGCACGTAACTTCAGAACCTTAACTCTGAAAGTCTTCTACGCAATATGTAGAGTTTTACAACCAGAAACTCTGTAGCTCTGCAACTCTGAATGCTCGAAAACTTGTTTTAAATGAACACTCAGATATTTCAAATGGAGTCCAAAGGTAGAGTCGATGCAATTGGAGGGGTTGCAAGGGGCAATGTGGAAACACAGGCCTCAGCACCCTCTAGAGTCTTCGCTGCAGCTCCACTGAAGGATCTTTCATCATTTATGAGTCTCTTCTTTGGAGGGAGCATTTCCTCAGGCACCTGTGGATTTCGAAATGCATTTGTTTGGAGGTAATCAAGTCATAAAAGAAAGATCTGTATTAGAGTTTCAAAGAGGACTTACTTTCTGAATATCCTGATCGAGTTCATTCCTTATCTCTTCCTCATCACTCTCAATTTCAATAACCTCATTAGAATCTCGGCTCGCCATCAAGGTGGGGAGTTGAGGAGGGAATAAAGACAGGGATTTAAGAGCAGAATTCCTAAAAGACTTAGCCAAGAATTTGTAAGTCTTAAGGATTGAAGAGCCTCGCTATTTATAGAACCAGAAGGTGACGGTTCATATGCACGGGTGCCTCGAGTTTTAAAAAGCGCACTACTGGTTTTCAAGGCCAATAAATTCATGATTATTTCTTGGGAGATAAACTGCCACACAGCGGAATAGTGCCCACTTAAGAAGTTGAAGCGTCAGATTACATAATTCGATGCAAATTAAATTTGAAGTAAATAATTAAGTCTCTTCATCTGCGCAGTTATCATGTGCGGTTATCCATGTGCAGTTATCCACGATTGCATGTTGAGAATTTGAAGTGTCGAACACCGTTGGGACTATCACAGACGGTTGGGAGACCAAAACCATCTGCTTTACTATTACAGACAGTTCTGATGTCCGAACCGTCTGTAATATGCCTGGAATTTTCTTGAAGTCGAACCGTTTGACTTCAACAAATATTTGTTCCCTCCCTGGAGTTTTGCTTCCATTCAAATCGTTCCACTTCTTTTTCTCCTTGGGCACGACAAGCCCTAACCCGTAACCTCCATTGATGGCCGCTGCACCTCCATCGACGGCCACTAGTTTCTCTGGTGAATCAAGCCCAAAATCGATCGTAGCTTCAACTCCCTCGACTAGATTTCGGCATTGCAAGTAAGGTAAATAAAATTTCGGCATTGTTAGATTATCCTAATCCTATGATGGCAATTATCATTCGATTCCTGTATCTTCCATTTTTATATGTCTTCTTTTCAACATGATTCTGTGCAGGTCCTTGAACGATGTTCATGAGGGGCAACGTAGTTCACGGTTCTTCATCACAGTACGCTGCCTACATTGGCTTGTTGGCGAAAGAAAGGGTGAAGATCACCGTCGAGAGCTGGAAGTTAGTGAAGGGCGAGATCTTAGTTGGCTCGGTCGAGAAGATCCTCAAGCCCGGCGTGTTTCTCAAATCAGGACCTATAGAAAGCATCTTACATTTGTATTAGTGATTTCCTCAGGCTCCAACTCAACTCAACTCAACTCAACTGACTTGAGTTGATTTGCATTGATGAGTTGAGTTTGAGCCAGAAGAGATCACCAAGACAAATGTAACTCAATGCCAGTTCTAGCTCCTCGGGCGTCTCTGAACTAAACTCCTATGGTTAAGTCAAACGTGGTTCATACATTTGCTGTTTCAGATGAATAGATTTTTGATGTATCAGGTCTAACTTGTAGTCGATAATTACATTTGCTGTTTGATTGCAAAGGTTCTCTTTCAGATGTGACTTTTGTAATATACATCGAATGTGTGAATTGGTGTATTTGTATTGGTGTATATTTGTGTATTTGTATTGCTATTTGGAACATGTACTTGAATGTGTGAATTGGTGTATTTGTATATTTGTATTGGTGTATATTTGTGTATTTGTATTGCTGTTTCAGACATATACTTCAATGTGTGAACTGGCGTATTTGTGTAGAACTATCGCAAAAATATCACTGACAGTTATCATATCAGAACCGTGTGTAATACAACACTATTACAGACGATTTTGTGGTGAAAACCGTCTGTGATAGAACTATCACAGACGGTTTTTAAATCAGAACCGTCTGACTTCAAACGGTGATATAACAGATGGTTTTTACCTCAAAACCGTCTGTGATATAACTATCACAGATGGTTTTTAAATCAGAACCGTCTGTGATATTCCAAGAACGTGCTGAAAAATTGGAAAATTGGCATAAGAACAAATTTTTAATTAATTTTTTTCATCACTAATGAAAACAAGCTATTTATAGAATTTCCAAGGCGACGCTTCATGTTCCCAGGCTAGGGCACCGCGCGAACATCAGAACCCGAAATGACACAACATACCGTTGAGACTTTGAAGCGTAAATCACTATTGGGACTATCACAGTCGGTCTTTACATTAAAACCGTTTGTAATGTGACTATCACAGACGGTTTTGAGTTAAAAACCATCTGTGACATTGAAAGAACGTTGAGAATTCGAAGCGTCGGTCACTGTTGGGACTATCACAGTCAGTCCTTACATAAAAATCGTCTGTAATGTGACTATCACAGACTTTTTTTACCTCAGAACCATCTGTGATATTCAAAGCACGTTGAGAACTCGAAGCGTCGGACACTTTTGGGACTATCCAACCAAATAGGCCCAACTTCTATATTGTTTCTAAATTTTTTTTGTTCGCCATAAAAAATATGTTGCACCACACTCGTGTTTGGCATGCCACAATGCCATCCAGCCAAATAAGCCTAACTTCTATATTCTTTCTATATTATTTGCATGGGACCTATAACTTCTATATTTTTTCTATATTATTTGCAGGGCTCCGAAGGAGTACCCTCATCACGCGCCAAAGATTGCTGCTTCTATATATATGATCGCGATAGTCATTCCTTAATCACACATAGTGCACATACCTTTGTATGGTCGAATGTTCGCCAAAAGCTAAAGAAAGATAAAGAAAGAGGGAAGATAGCATGCAGTCCAAAAACGTGCTGGAAGATTGGAAAATTGACATAAGAACAAATTTTTCATTAATTTTTTTCATCACTTACAAAAAAAAGTAAAAATACAAAATGCTAGGTCAAGGAGTGGTCTTAGCCCTGGCTGCATCTAGAATAAAGTCAGTTTAACTTGCAGCCAGGACGCAGGACTCCTCCAGCGACAAGTTGTCCTTCTTAGGATCAACTACTACCGCGTCGAGAAGGCCTGCGACCTCCCTCAGCTTCGCGATGGTATCCTTCATAGTCAAACCGCAGCCAGCGATGGTCATATACGCGGCTTGCTTCTCCTCGCAAAGACGCCTCGTCCTCGCCCTAGCATTGTCACCATCCGTCTTCATCCGCTGAACGCGCTGGAAGAGATCATCCAAGTCAAGCTGTAGCTGAGTGTGCTTCTCCGTAAGGAGCTTGTGCTCCTTCTAGAGGGCCCTCAGCTTGGCTTTCACCTTGCTCAAGTCTTCCACGGCTCCCCTTCCCTGTGCAAATCAATAGGTCAAGAATGTACTGAACAGGGATTAACAATACAGGGGTAAGTCCAAAAGATTGAGAGTTCTTACCGGGGAGGTCGGGGCTGATGATGCCATTGAGGATGCCATTGGTGCAAAGAAGCTAAGGAGTCAAACAGTTTGAGAATTATAAAAACTTGTAAAGTAAATGGCAATTATTCCACTGTCAACTATTTATAGAATTTCCAAGGCGACGCTTCATGTTTGCCTAGGCGCCGCACGAATATCGGAGACCAAAATGAACACAGTTGAGAATTCAAAGCGCCGGCACTGTTTAGAACAGTCGGTTCTGATATTAGTACTGTCTCTAATACTACACTATCACAATCGGTTCTGAGTTCAGAAGCGATTGTATATATCACAGTCGGTTTTGATAACGGAACCGTCTGTGATATTCTAGTTATCACAGACGGTTCTCAGTTGAGAACCGATTATATCTATCACAGTCGGGTTTTAGTTTAAAACCGTCTGTGATAAGTAGACTATTACAGACGGTTTTATGTTCAAAACCGTCTGGTTGACTATCACAGTTGGTTTTGACATCAGAACCGACTGTGATAACTTTATATATTCTCCCGATAGGCCTTCACAGACGGTGTTCCATTGAAAAGTTCATAACCGTCTGTGATGTGCCGTCCTGGATGTCTGTTTCTGTGGTAGTGCTAATAGTAATATTCTTCATTGTTTCTTAGACATCTTCGCCTGCAACAGCACAAGACAGTTACTCCTTTTGAGAGCCATTAGATTCATCGAATTCTAAATCACAAGATTCTTCAATACAATTTGTATTTTTGTTGAAAACTCGATAGGCTTTGCTAGTGGTGGAGTATCTGACTAGAAAGCCTTCATCCACTCTTCTTTGAAATTTTTCACCAAATGTTTTTTTTCTAAAGATATAGCATTTACAACCAAACACCCGGAAATAAGAGACATTTGACTTACGCTCAATAAGAAGCTCATAGGGAGTTAAATTTCAAAGAGTATGCAAATAAAGCCGATTAATAGAATAGCAAGCGGTATGCACGGCTTCAACCAAAAGCGAGTAAGAGTATCATACTCACTTAGCATTGTTCTTGCCATTTCTATTAGTGTTTGATTTTTTTTCTTTCTACAACCTCATTTTGTTGTGGAGTGTAGGAAGTTGAAAATTCGTGTTTAATGCCCAAAGAGCCACAAAAATCAACCAAGGTCGAATTCACAAACTCTACACCATGATCACTACGGATTTTCGTGATGGAAAGTTCAAATTGGGTGGAAACATGTTTTGCAAAACTTTTAAAAATATCGGGGGTTTCAGATTTTTGAGAAATGAAGAAGACCCAAGTATAACGTGTAAAATCATCAACAATGACAAAACCATAGTTGCTTCCCCGATACTTTAGAACTCAGAAGATCCAAATAAATCCATATGCAAGAGTTCCAAAGGTTTGCAAGTGGAAAAAGTGTGCTTGGTCGGATGTGAAGTAGCTACTTGCTTGCCCGCTTGACAAGCGCTACAAGGTTTGTCCTTCACAAAATTCACATCCTTCAAACCAACTACCCAATCACGTTTTTAAAGCTTTTTAAGTTGATGCATTCCAACATGTGCAAGTCTTCTGTGCCAAAGCCATCCCTTCAATGTTTGAGAAACGATACATGTTGAAAGAGATGCATCTTTTGAGTTGAAATCAACAAGATAGAGATTTCCAAAATGAAAACTTTTGAAGATCAAAGAGTTGTCTTTTAAACTTTTAACTAAAACATCTTTAGGAGAAAATACGCAACGAAATCCAAGATCACAAATTTGTGCAACAGATAACAAATTAAAATTCAATGATTCAACAAGTAAAACATTTGAAATTGAAAGATCATGAGATATAGCAATTTCACCCAAGCCTACCACTTTTCCTTGAGGATTGTCACCAAAGGTGATCTTTTGGTCTTCACTTGAGTTATCTTTCAATGAAGTGAACAACTTTTTGTTACTGGTCATGTGTTCAGTGCATTCACTATCTAGCACCGAATGTTTTCCATCGGTCTTATAGTTCACCTACAAAAATAAAAGAATCAAGTCCGTTTAGGTACCCAAACCCTTTTGGGACCTTCGATGTTAGCAATCAAAACTTTGAGCACCCAAATATATTTCTTCTTTTTATTTAGCATGGGTGCTCCAACAAACTTTGCTATCACATATCTTTTTTTGACCTCTTAAGCATGTAGCATGCATCAAAATAAGCTGAAGTCATTAAAGGACAAGCATCATGTGAATGACCAATTTCATGACATCTAAAACAAAATTTGTTGCATGCTTTTACAAAAAATAGTTTTTGTGTTTGGTTTATTTCCTTTCTTTGGAAAGTATCCAATTCCTTCTTTTCTAGATGAGCATTTTTGCTCACTAAGAAGAAGATTAAGAGATGCTTTCCCTTTGTAACAATTTTCTAAACATTTACTAAGTTTCTTGATTTGAGCCTTTAGTTCAATGTTTCCATTTAAGATTATTTAATTAGAGTGTGATACATGGCATTGCAAATCTTCATCACTAGAGCTAGATGAACATGGTGTATCAATTAGATCATTGCAACTAGTTGACATATCAATTTTCGAGACTATATTTGGTATGTCATCAACTAAGTCAGAAGACATAGCAACACCCCTTTTTGCTGGTGAGTTAGTAAGATCTTTGATGAGTAGACCTTCAAAAAATTCTTTTAAATCGGAGTAAAGAGCAAATAAAGAAGAGTGCTCTTCTTTAAGTGCTCTATACTTCTTCTTTTTTATTCCAAGAGCATCATTTACTTCACTAATCATTTCAACTAGATCATCATATGAAGGGTCAAAAGAGTGTACCTTCTCATTACCTTTAGCCATAAGGCAAAAAGATGAACTTGTCGATGTTTTGTTGTTCCCAAGAGCTAATCCAGCTAGCTTCTTGGAACAACCTCCCTCACCATCGGAGTCTAATTTGGAGCTCTCTCCTCCGAACATCCATTCTCCGAAGCATGCTTCGTTGTTTCTACCATTGATTTTCTTGAAGAATTTCTTCTTCTTAGGATCTTTCTTCTTCTTATCCCAAGGGTTGTTCTTATTTGGACATCTTGAAACTATATGTCCCTTTTCATGACATTCATAGCATATAATTTCCTTGAAATTTTCTTGCTTTGACCCCTTTGGTCTTGTGTCGATGTTGATTCCCTTCTAGTGCAACTTACGAAGAAGTTTTTTTGGTGTTCTTTACAAGAAGGGCTAGATCCTCATCAGATGAGCCATCATTTGAATCACCTTTGGAGTTGGCTTTGAATGCTAAGTTCTTCTTTTTTGTCTTCGAAGATTCAGTCGCCTCCTTCTCCTTCCGATGCATCTCATGAGTGATGAGGTTCTCATAGAGATCGGTAGGTGTGGTGGATGCTAAGTCGGAGTTGGTGAGGACCGTCACAAGAGTGTCAAAACTTTCCGGAAGAGCCCTAAGCATTTTTCTTACAATCTCAATGTTAGTAAAAACAACTCCAAGTCCTTTGAGCTCATTCACAATGTTGTTCAACTGAGTGAACATGAAATCCACAGACTCGATTGGTGACATGGTGAATGTCTCATATGTTTGCCTAACCATGAGCAATTTTGCCTCCTTGACCCCAGTGGTGCCCTCATATATCACCTCGAGGGTGGTCCAAACTTTGTGAGCGGTGGTAAGGTTGCTCACACGGTTGAACTCCTTTAGGAACAAACCGGCAAAGAGAGCATTTTTAGCACGGACATTTAAGTGGAGTTTTCTCCTATCGTCATCGGAGTGACTTACCGGATCAACTGGAGAAGTAAACTGAATCTTAACAATGTCCCAAACATCAAGCCTATGGCCTCTAGAAAAACCATCATGCGCACTTTCCAATAGGGATAGTTAGTCACGTCAAAGATAGGCGCACGTCCGGTGTGACCAAGATGAAACCTCATGATAATTTTCTCCTCAATTTTTTGAAATTCAAATGAAAAAAATGATCAAGATATTTGTGAGACAAACACTAGCCAACATTGTCAAATATGGCGACATGCTAGACCAATTGAAGCATGCTGCTGTCTTCTTGATATTGGATCTAAAATCAAGATATCATCAAGTCAGCATCTGAGAGGAGGATACATGGAAGACCGTGTTCAAAACGTGACAAGGTCTGTTCGAATGGTTGGTCATGCTATTTGGACTCTGCAACGCCTTGGCTACTTTCATGCGTCTCATGAATGACGTATTGCGACAGTTCATCGATGACATACTAGTCTATAGTCATTCGTAGGACGAGCACCTCATTCATGTCGAAAAGGTGTTCGAACAGTTTCGGCAACATTGACTTCGCCTCAACCGTAAGAAGTGAGTTCGGCCAACAAACTTTACTCTACCTGGGATTCGTGGTTGGCACCGGTACGTTGCAAATCGACCCGAATAAGGTAAAAGTGATTCGCGAGTGACCTCGACCGTGAGCAATTACAGAAGTGCGCATTTTTGTGGGAGCATGCCAATACCTTCGGAAGTTCATATGACACTTCTCAATTGTGGCTTCTCTGTTGCATGCATTAACCAGGATCGACCAAAAGTTCAAGTGGACAGGAAAACATAATGACACGTTTCTCTTGTTGAAGAAAAAAATTAGTGATGCTCTTGTTCTACCTTTGCTGAATCTACAGAAACTATTCGAACTAGAAACCGATGCCTCATGTTATGCGATGGGCGTAGTGCTCATGCAAGAAGATCGACCAGTAACATATCACTTTGAGTTATTCCAATGAGCTCAGAAGAACTATCCAACCTACGACAAGGAGTTGATTGCACTGCATCCGGCAGTAAAACATTGGCGGTATTACCTTTTGAATAAAGAGACTGTTGTCCACACCGACTACCAACCTTTGCAATATTTGCAAACTCAATCGAAGCTACAACAAGCTCGACATATGAAGTAGATGTCGTATCTGAAGCAGTTTAATCTGGTGATTAAATACAAGAAGAGCGTACGCAATAAATTGGCTGACATGTTGTCACGACCACCAATTACGACCCTCTGCTTATTAGCGTTTATGTAGATCGAGCCCTCATGTCATGATGACTATACCACAATGTACAATGAAGATCCTGAATTTCGATCAGGACTGGCTGAGCTCAAAACAGGGAAACCTACCGAGTTTGTTCGGCGAGAAGGACTCTTGTACAAGAGCAATTTACTTTGTATACTGTATGGAGCACCTCAAATTCAATGGCTGCAAGAAGCGCATACATCGAAGGTTGCTGGTCACTTTGGGGTTACGAAGACTTTGCAAAATCTTCATCGACATATGTTATGGCCGTGAATGCAGTAGGATGTGGCTAGTTTTGTTCGAGGCTGTGGTCTTTGCAGCATCTAGAAACCAGCAAACCAAAAATTAGGTTTGTACACTCCTTTGCCAGTTCTATCACAACCATGGAAAAGCATATCCATGGATTTCTTGGAAGGATTGCCTAAGACCCGATGTAGCAACGACTATCTCTTTGTGGTCGTTGATTGATTCTCCAAAATGATAATTCTCATACCTTGTTGAAAGACTATCACGAGAGAAGAAGCGGCTTGGGTATTCTTTCAGTACGTTTGGACACATTACAAACTGCCGACTTCTATTGTGTCTAATCGTTATACTCGGTTCATTAATCACTTTTGGCGATCACTCTGGACGATGATGGATATCAAGCTTAAGAGGAGTACTACATTTCATCCTCAGACTAATGGTCAACTAGAGATAGTAAATCGAACAATCGTTCACCGCTTGAGGGGCTTTAACTCTAAGCATCCGAAGACCTAGGATGAAAGCATACTATACCTGCAGTTTGCTTTTAATCGAGCAGTGCATTGTTCGATTGGAAAGTCGTCTTTTGAGGTCTGTTTGGGATTTCTACCACATAGTCCATTCGACATGGAGTTTGTGATCCCTACCTCAGCGTAGAACAGCAAGGAAGCCTCTGATCAGGATCGAGCACAAAAGTTCCTAGAAAGTATTCAACGACTCCATGGTGAGGTTGAACAGAACTTGCTGAAAGCTCAACTCAAGTACAAGGCACGACATGATCGGCACCAAATTAATGCTCAATTCCATGAAGGTGATATGGTATGGTTACATCTGAGTAAGGAGAGACTAAAAGGTGAAGGTCAAAAGCTTAAACCAATTCGTTATGGTCCTTTTCGGATTTTGTGAAAAATTGGTACTAATGCTTGTCAACTCGAGTTACCTCCATATAAGGATATTTACTCGGTTGTCAATGTTGAGCACCTCAAACTCTTCGAGTCTTCGATGTTGGATGATGAGCCTGATACCATAGTACCATCTGTTGAAGACTTGGTCTATCAACGAGAAAAATCTCTACCTGACGACGTGATCTTGGAGAAAAAGGTGACGACCACCCGCAGCGACACATGAGTCTTTTCGAATTGGACAGAAAGATCAGTGAGCACGTGCGGAAAAGTGGTACACCCGAAAAGATAGTCAATCTCAATTTCCACATCTCTAGTTTTGATCCAGTGGTCGCCAACGGGGGTTGGCTCCTTCTCAACAGGAGAATCATGATCCGGGAGGATCTTCGCTTCCTTCAGGTCGAATACTTCAAGTGGAGTTCGGAAAGGATTCACAACCTCAGAAGGGTTCACGACCTCGGAAAGGATTCGATCTCTCGTCTGGTCAAAATAGTAGTCCGATCAATACATAACTAAGTCCTATTTGTTTAGGTCTAGTTATTTGTCCGAGTCTAATACGTTTAGGTTAATCGGTTATTGAGTCTGATACGTATTCATAAAATTGTACTACAAATACCTTTGTAATAGGATAGATAGATCATCTACTTTTGTATAGATCAGATCGAATAGTCATTGAACTTATTTAAGTCTTAGACACATAATTCATTGAGCTTATTTAAGTCTTAGACACATAGTTCATTGACGTAAACGAGTGCATCCTAACGTTCGACGTGTACAAGATCTCTCTTTTCAATAAAGAGTTGTATTATCTTTTGAACTGTGTTTTCGATCAACTTGGGTTTTGGTAATTCCGAGTAAGATCCCATATTCCGCATATTAGTATCTGATCGAATATAGTCGAAATCTGTCTATACCTCAATCAAAGCAAGTTAGTATCTGGTCGAGGCTAGATCAAAGCCTGGTCTAGTCCTTAATCAAAGAAAGTTAGTATCTGGCCGACCCCCTGAGGACTCTCACTCAGGCTCCTAAGGAGGAGGGGGCTGATGCGTGCAAGGTGCCTCAAGAGCACCACTTTGTAACGGGATCTCCGGCGCCGAGCGCGCGGGCACCAGCGCGAGGAAGGTCCCCGTCGCGGGGAAGGTCGTCGGTGCAGGGGAGGTCCCCAACGCGAGAATCAATGCGACGAAGGCCATTGACGCCAGGAAGGTTCCCGGCGCAGGCAGAGACATGAAGGCTCCCGCCAAGGGTCCCATCAGGAACGGAGGCAGCATATCCATGTATGGAAACGGCGGAGGGTACATGGGTGCAGGAGGCCGCACCAAGGCACGCAACAACTCTTCCAGAGTGTGTTGGGTACGAGCTTGACCTTCCACCAGGGCCCTCAAAATGGGAGCTCCGAGAGAACCCAGGGTTGCTTGGTAGGAGCTTGGCTCCCCTAACTCGGTTGTAGTCACCTGGTCTGGGAGAGCGACGACCCCTTGCACAGGTCTTCGGAAGCTTGGTTGCGTAATGCCCCCGCCGAGAGCGGAGGGGGGAGAGGTGCCCCTTCCTTCTAAGATTTCCTGGGAGGGGGCACCGGGGTGACGGTCCCTTGCGCAACTTGCACGCAGGTGCTAGGGCCTGCATCACTAGAGAGAGAGGACAAGTTCCTCGTTCTTCTTGGAGGAGCCATGGTGAATTGTCATGGGTTCCCACAGACGACGCCAACTGTTGTAGGGTTACAAACCCCACAGCAGGTTTGATGAAGGCAACGCGAGCTGACCTTGTGACGAGCCACCCCACGTTGTGCAACCACAAAGAGTGACACGAAGAATTTATACAAGTTTAGATCTCAGTGAGGGCTCTAGTCCTATCATCTGAATGAGAAGTAGCAATAATAGCCATTAGATTTGATCTAGTCGATTCAAAACTGTCCCTAGAAACCACCAAAATTTTCCAAAAGACCCTCAATATTCGAACTTTACTCTCAGGGTTGTGGCTTATATGTTCTTTTTGTGTTCTTCTCTTTCCCTTTGCATCTTCACGTGTCTTATGTTATGGATAGCTAACCTTGATCTACAACACCTAAACCTAATTTGACAATCGAAATCATAGATCTTATTCTCCTATTTTAAAGAGTAATCCCTACTCCCTCTGTTTCACAATGTAATCAAATTTCTTAGAAAGTATTATTTCACAATGTTAGTCCATTGACAAATTCAGAAGTGATATATTATGTTATTCATGTTTTGCTCATCTTAAATGCTTTAAGATGGAGAGAGATTTAAATTAATACCCTATTTTAATTATAGGTATATGGTTTATTTTTTATTTCTTTCTTTTCTTAATGATTGCTCATGTTGTGTGCATGTGATAGTTGAACAAATAATATGAATGGAGCGAGTATCAAATATTGCAACTCGAATCAAATATCTTGTAGGGTAAATAACATTATCAGATCAAAAAAAAATTCCGCATCAAAAGAAAGTCTTCAGCATATTCATTCAAGTTGTCAAGTAACTGAAATGTAAAAACTCCAATTTCATACAGTAAATACCAAATAGAGAAAGTAAAATAACATCCAGAAGATACCAAAATGAGATCCATTTTATCCCTCCAGCTCCAAGTTTCGCTCCAAACTAGCTTCAAACAGAAATTCTATCCATATCAAACTACCATACCAACCAAATCCATCAGATTTAACCCCAAGAACAATGATACAACTACTGCTTGTCATCAGGGTGAATCAAATTGCCACAGTTCATGAGAAACAAACCAAGAACAAATGCAGCAAACAGAGCAGCATCAGCTTCTTACGATTAGTCCAATGGGCAAAATCAAAAGAAAACAACTAGCCATTGACCAAATTAATAATTACATGAGTAGCTGGAAAATTTGTTGCCTGCCACACCTCATGAATGATGGTTGCTACATGGCCGGTTGCCAGAAATGGCAACAAGGACTATACTACTACCCATACATTTACAGAGATCGGCCGTGGTACCAATATACCTCGACATGAAATTGCACTTTTTTTTTTTTTTTTGGCTAAATCTACTTGGCTCTCACTCTTACCCATTTGATTCACGATTCAAGAAAAATGGTTGGCTTGTTTTAGAGTTTTCAGGATCATCATATGGTTTGGATTTTTCTTCAGCTTTACCTGGAGGTAAAATGGCAGTTGCTTCTTGATGTCTTTGGGCATCCAATACCATTGCCGCCTCTGATGAGGATTTGGCTTCTGTTATATTCACAAAAATATGAGCTCACCATGTTTAACAGAAAGTAACTGAAAAATTCAAGCTTGCAGTGTAAAATGACGCATTCCACCAAGAGAAATAATATGCTTGAGCATTAAAAATAAAAAAGAGCCATCTTCTAGTCACATATTGCAACTAAAATGATCAAACCAGCAGAAGATGCAACATGTTTTAGCATGGCTCTTATATACAGTTAGGTTGGGACCTTAGCGATCAATAGGAACTGAATGATCCTCAATCTCATGATATTAATTGGTCAGGATTTATCACTAAAGACAATATGCTAAGAGTCCAACATTAAGTCAAACTTTGTGCACTTTCTAACATTTTTGGAAGAGAATGTTTAGATTTCTCAGTGTAAGTCATCCTGTTGATTTTCCTATTTGATTGTCTTCAGAGATCCAACGACCTTGATATGATCAAATTTGATCACAAAGCACAATAGCCAGGGCTGTTCGCTTAAGCATAGCAGGGGTGAATGTACTTGCAAGATATCCAAATGCAACAAGCTGGATATGATGCCAAATTGGGGTCGCCATTATTAGAGAGTGCAAAGATCTTAGAAAGTTCCACTCACCATTTATTTTTCCACGCGTGATAAGCACCCGGAGATAGTCTCGCAACTTTGTTAACACTGTGTTTTCTTGGACGGCATTTATCTCTGAAATGTCCTGATCACACAATGTCACTGGAAATGAGCTTCTGTAATCTATTCCAAATGTGGTATCCTGCTCATCACACATTAATGCTTGCGTTCCCGGAGACGCGGGCCGAGAATCCTTTTGAGTGCTAGAGCAATGAGATCCCAATTCATTAGTGTTCCGGTGGTCTATACAACTCACACTATCAGGTTCACTAGGAGAAGCTTCCTCGAGGTTCTGCTCCGTGTTCTTATCATTGTTTAGGCCATCATTTGTGCGAATGTCCCTCTCTACTTCAAATTCCACTGTATTGTCTGCAAATATGAAAGGAAATATTTTAGCAGTTGAAGATGAATCTAGCATGACAGCAATCACCACTTTTACCACCTTCAACTGCATTTCCCTTTACAACAAATGGAGATAAGTACAAGTGATTAAGCATGTGTAGACAGCTACAAAATATAAACCAGCATGTTTATTGATATCAGTATTTACCAAGACACTCACACCAATGTCAAACACTGTACCAACACTTGCATGTCGTACATCTACATGTCCAATATTTAATTAGGACTCATGGTTCAATGATGAAGTAAAACTATTCATCCAGATGAAAACTATGATCATATTTTCACTAACAACGAAAAGTAGGCAATCAAACTCATAATAATGTTCATTTTAGGGTTTTGGTATAGTATTTATGTTACATTCTCTATTTTGTAAAATATTTGAAACAATGTAAGCATCCTGAATCCTTTTTCTTTCCAGTTTGTTCTTAATCCATGTTAGCTTCCAACATTGCCATCCATGTCCAATTGAGATTGATGCAGAATCCAAGTGTAGTTGAGAGGCCAAGGCAACTATCCATAATACTGCCCATGCATATGCATCAATTAGTAGTTAAGTACAAATAAAAAAAAACAAACTAAGCCCTGCCTGTTTTTCAAGAACCATTTTGTTTCTGATTAATGATTATCTAAGGTAGTCCAGCATTTCATCACTAATAGTTCAGCTCATTCACATGTTCATTTGAATTAGAAGTTTTGTTGAATATTCCAGTCAAGCAGAAAAGGATTAAAATCATGTACCAGCTGCTGTCGAGAATGCTTCAGCTGCCTTTCTGCATACCACCACCAAATGCTTGACTAGTTCATCAACATCAGTAAGATGGATAGTGTTTGCCAGAGGAGACCTAAGAAAGTAGCACATTTCGTCAGAAGAATACATAAAGCACAGGAGAGCACCATGGTATGATGGCTAATATATTTGAATATTCAATCAAATAATATTTTTGAAAAAATATTAAAAATAAACCCAACACCAAATTATTTCCACATGAACCAAGCAATACCATTCTGAAATGGCGCCAGTGGCAAGAAGCTAACATCATAAGGAAAATTGTCAGCACTGTCTGAAACCCCATTTCAAATGGCACAAGCCTCAAGAGTTGCCTCTTTCAACCACTTGAACCCAAAAGGCCACTGCCCTTTGAAATGGTGCTAGGCTGGCTTTTCTTTGTGGCACAGTTGCTTTGCCCAGTGGATTCATTTCTGGAAATAATTTGCATATAGGTTCATTTTTTGATCTTTTTTGATCTTAGG
This sequence comes from Pharus latifolius, assembly GCA_019359835.1. Lineage (NCBI taxonomy): Eukaryota > Viridiplantae > Streptophyta > Magnoliopsida > Poales > Poaceae > Pharus > Pharus latifolius. The sequence continues at coordinate 16,671,019 of CM033324.1, read as the reverse complement.
CTATTTAATAGACAGATTCAACATATTCCTACTCACCTATAAACCATTTTAGATTTACCCTGGGAATTATCAATACGCCCTTCAAGTCCAGTAGAAGAGGAAGCAAAGTGCAAAACATCTACATGGTTAGCCTAGAACATAAGAAACAAATCAACAATGATGAGTCCAGAAAGTTTAGATCAAAAGCTACAACAGATGAACATGCAACGGGGTTTTGGCACATCCGCCCAAAGAAAAATGATGTCAATTAACAAGATAACAGATTTGTGTCATTAAATTAGAATTAAATCGGGCAGGTGATTTACAGTTGGCAGAACCAGCTCATGAGAAAATATACCTCATGAAATTGTGTGTGCATCACATTTCGTTCAACATTTAGTCTCTGACCTAAGGAATCTTCTGGGGGCCTTTTTCTACGAGCTGGAGAACATCTATACCCTGATGATCCAATGGCACCATTCAGGGCGACATTAGCTGCTTGTTGAATGTGATTCCGATCAGATGCATTATCCCCTTGAAGTATAGCATATCGCTCTTCACTTCCTTCATAGTTCTTGCAATCCATACATCTACAGTTCTTGGAGCAAAGGATATTTGCTTGGAAGCACTCACAGTATTTCTTGAGACAGCCTGACTTCTTGCAGTGACATCCTTTATTATGCTTTGGAACTGAAGGTACTGCTCCAACATCATCCTAATTATCACATACGGTTATTTAAACACATGCAACTGAATCACATAAAAAAAGGTATTTTATTTAAAAAATGTAAACCAAAGTATGAAGGAAAGTTTAATAACACAAATGTTTTAGTATCATCAGAAACAAGGGAATGGCATATGGATGAAATAGGAAGCACGTACTATCATTTTTTAGCCCAGGAACACTTATTTCTGCCAAATATAGATGACCCAACTGGAGGGACAGGACAAAACTTTTAATTGAATATTATGATGCAACATTAAAATGTAAGCCAGTAGTAAGTATGCCATGAGTTCTGCCTACCGATTGCCTTATAGCATAGATAGAAACGATTGAGTAAACCAATGTGCAGCTGCTAAACAGAAATCAAATTCACTGCTGACATTAAAACTTGAGTAGGCATGCACTGATGTTCACCTTCAAGTAAAGCCAGCTAAAAAAGTAATTGATTTAATAAATTTTTCATCTAAATAACCTGCTTATCAGTTTACAAGTTTTGGAATTATTATTCTGCATTTGATTGACACTTGGCAGAGAAGCAATGTTCTCTATCATCGAAACAAATTACTGAATGCTTGACAAACTTCCCTTGGAGATTATTATGTGGTGTAGAACAAATCATATAATGCAGAAATCCTGCTGCTGCACTTTTGACACTAAGCATAATTTGTGTTATGGAAGGATTTTTACAAGTTGATGCCGCATGCTTCTTTATTAGTCTGTATATAAAAAGAGCTGTTATCACTAACATCTTCAGTCCGTGTGTTTGTGAGTGTGTTGAGAGAGAGAGAGAGAGAGAGAGAGAGAGAGAGAGAGAGCACGGAGGATGCAACATAAGCAAAGCTACAAGCATCTTCTGTAGTATGTCATCATCACATCACGTGGAATATACAAAAGAAAACTTCATACAGAACTAAAACTCCAAGCATGCTCACAACTTCTATTATTCATTTGCATATAACTTGAAGGATATTAATTATTGTGTAAGCTGTTGTAGAGATACAGGAGGTAACCAAAACATTCTGTTAAGAGGAAAGAATGTACCTTCCGAACATTGAGTGCATTTGAACCATTCTCAATCTTAGGAAGAAAGGCATGTGGATTACGTTGGAGAGTCATTTCAATAGCTTCCTTCCTAAGGTTTTCATGCTCAACGTTATTTCCACAATTTAGACAGTTGCAACCATCACAATAAACACTTGCTGCAAAACACTCACAGTACCTAATAAATAAATATCAAATCAGTTATTGTACCTTCTATTAATATAATGTTATGTTTGACCACTAATACATATTGTACAAATCAAATCAGATATATCATATACACGAAATTTGAAATAATACTTGAACTAGAGGGGGCAAGTTGTAATGTAGCACTAAAAAAATTTTGGTTTTAGTTACAGAACACTGGTCTCATTGACATGTGAGTTTAAGACCACCATGTCAACCTCACAATAAATGTCGTATGACAAAACTCTATTTTGCAGTATCCTTCAATTAATTTTCCCTTACTAAGGTGGTAATTTGGCCAAAAAAAGTCAAAAGAATAGCTACCATGATGAAAAAGATAAATAAGTACATCAAAACTGAAATTGTAAATTTGGTTTTAGAAAAATCAAATAGCACATTTCAATCTACTTACCACTCAAGCCTGATGTATTATGTGATTCATAACTGCCCAATGACTACACAAATATTAGCGCATATGATTCAGTTATTTGTTCATTAATGAAGACAAAGATAATGAGGGACACTCTACGCCAGCAGTATCAACCGTCCTATTCAACTCTACCTGACATCTTAAGATTAAGCTCAGCAGATTTGGCTTAAAAAAATAGTTTACTTTAGTCAGTTTAGTGAATCATTAACATTTAACAAAGTGTGTTGTCCTTCCTTGAGTATCAATAGAATGTAAAAGGTATGAATTTGCAAATGACTTTGTCTACATTGATTTGAACAAAATTCCACGTATATAGTAAGATACTCACAACTTTAAACATCGCGAATTTTTACAATTACAATGCTTCTTTTTCTTTGGAGTACCATTCTTCACATCAATCGTTGGCTTCCTAAAAATACATATAAGAAACTTCATTAGTAAAGGAGTAAATAGCAAATGCAGGCCTGTGCTTCTTTTTCAGGCCCAAAAGTAAAAACATCATCAGAGCAATACAATTTAGTTTTGTAGAGTACTAACATCTCCCAAACAATTGTTGTCCTCAATTAACTAGCCAGCCTCACATGGCATTGTTTCATAAATCATAACCATTTGGAAGCAAGAATTGAACAGTATAACATAGAACCACTAATGAGGAGAAATTGAAAACAAGAACAAGAATTGGATACCCATGGCTTTTTTCTATGTTGAACTTGGAAGTTCATTTTGCATAATAATTGAGGAGGTTGACTCTGTTGTAACATAGCAAGGTTTTAAGCAAAGATTTCTTTCCATTTGGCTTAAGGACCCATTAAGATAGCTCTGTTCATTTAAGCAATGATGTTTTTTTTTTCAAAATGACACACAGTAAGTAGAGCTATGCCAAACAACAGAACACACTGCATGATGATTGCCCTACTCGATTTTCGAACACCAATTTCAGCACCGTTTACAAGACACCAGATGTGAAATGCTTAATCGTCAACTGTCACTGAACTCAAACCACTTACCCTCATAATCCACTACCTATTTAATTACCGCGGCCTTGCAAGGAACCACTTAATCCTCATAATCCACTACCTAATTAATAACCGCAGCCTTGTATAGAACCAATGTGCTTACTACTACAGCTTGGTACAAACTAGCGCCACATTATGAACCTTATCGAATCCCCACACACCACAAATTTATCTATCCCCAACTATTTTCTTCTCATATTGGCAATATTAGGAACAGAAAAGGCAGCCTCATAAAACTTTCTAACAACACAATATAGCAAAAAAAAAATTTGAAACACCTCAACTGCACTTTATCCTCCACACTAACACACAAACAAACCACAGTGATAGACAGAATTAAAATTCTCAAAACTAAAGAACTTGCTCACGTAGGCGTGAAGGCCACCGGCCACGGCCTCGACACCGGCGGCACCGGTTGTGTCGAGGCCGATAGCTTCGGCTGCTGCTGTGAAGGCGCCTTCAGCTCGGCTGCGGGGGTGGGCGCCGGCGGCTTCAGCTGCTGCTTCTCCTGCTCCATCACTAACCCAAAATTCCCACCAAATTAGGTCGCGAAACCAAACTCCAAGGTGGTCTTCCGATTGGGGCGCCAAAACTACTCCCCGATGCCCCAAAAGCGAATCTTGCCACGTGACTTCGCAGAATTGTGAGATATTGGATCAAGAAGCGAAGAACAGGTGTTCTTGTCACAACTTGACAACCAGACAAAAAAACGAGGGAAAGTAGCGGACCAAGAAGACGGATCAAATCCAAGAAATCGAATTTGATATGGAGAAATATATCTGAAGAAGATTTGGAGAAGAGAACTGCGAAGAAATTTTCCTTCGTCGCCGGGATTTGGGAGGAGGTGGGGGGAGAACAAGCAAATAGGCAATGGAGGAGGTTTGGTCTGTCCTAAATTTTTGAATCTGAGGTATTATATTTTTTCTTTTCTTTCCTTTGTTTTGAATTTTTTTACTGAGTTTGCTCATTTTATTGAATTTTGATGGGAAAAAAAGTTATGCGTGATGTTATATTCTTATTACTTTGATTATGTACTTCAACTTAAAATGATGGTAGGATTTTGTATCTAAGACACAATTTAGCCAAACTCTGATTTCATCTTTTATCGTAAAGAAGTTTGAGTTGTGCGACTTGAACTCAAAATAAGATGCTGCAGCCAAAAATAGAGCTCCCAAAGTACTTGGTTTTGAATTATAGATTCTATCTTAAATTGTTGTTCTCATATTTAACTCTTAAATTGAGGAAAGTATTGTGCGATAAGTCGGTTGCAAGTTTAGACAATTTTTAGTTCAATTTAATAACTTTTGTTCCTACAGTCTTGGACACCTAAAAGAAAACTCCAACTGTTCTATAACTCTTAGAGCTTGGATTTGGAACTCCTATATTATTGACCCAATCTCTATTATGTTAATTATTTTAATGATTAATGACAAATTTAATTATGAAACTAATATGTTTGATGACTTTATATCTCTTAGTCTAATTTGATTTGTAAGATGACAGTGAAGGAGAACAGATTGCTACTCTAGCGACAATTTCAAAAAAAAATTTACCCAAAAACTCAAGAACCATGCAAGCATGGAATCATAAATCAGAGATTTATCATTAGACACGCAGATACGACTATGCAGCAGTGGAAGAAAAGTTGATGTAACAACCGGATCGTGACCAACAGTACAGCAATAGCAGCCGCACCTCTACAGAAGTCCACACGTTCGGAAAAGGAGTATCATGTGTTCGTGTGCTAGTACCAGCACACGCAGCTAAGGTTTTTCGAAATTTATCTCGTGGATGGTGGTGGCGGCCAGACTAGATCAGACATCTTTTGCATGCCCACCTCACCTCCTTTTATAAGGTTTTGCAGATAAGTCATATTCCAATGCGAACCCTAATCTCAATGGCAAACCCATTAACAATATGAAACCTTTTCGGATTCCATCTGAATTAATGTTCTGACTTATTAAGTGTGTAACCCTGTAGATTCGTGTATATTTGGCTGCAATCAGAAACAACCTCCCAAATCACAAGTGATAATTCTCATAAATACACATATTTTTCTATTTATTTTGCCCTCTGTTTACACTAGAATCAATCATAAAAGTCGTTGTATATTCAAATACAGTTGCATCTGTTGCTATTCGACTCGACTACTCGTTCTATTTATTTCTATTACAGGTTGAACAGGTTTGGACCAATCTGCAAATTCTCAGAAATTTAAGTATCAAAATACATAAGGACTAAGACTCATGAAACTAAAACTCTGGCCGCTAGGAGGTTGTTGCAGTTACCCGAAACCTCAAAGACTTTTATGCAAAACTGCGAAATAATTCACAAAACCAGACCAGAGCCCTGATTCTCCCTTAGTCGGTCCAACCCCCACTCTTCTTCCCCTTCTCACCATAGATCGTCTTCCATATCTCCGTTCGTCCTTCCCACCGTTGCGTCCGGCCTTGGCTGGTGGTCCTCCCCTTTTTTTCTTCTCCTACAAAACTCCCCAACTCCCTTCTCTTTTCCTCCTCCTTCCCTCCTTCTTTTTCTTCTCTTCTCCTCTTCATCTCCGGTTCTCCTCCTTCTCCTTCTCCCTCTTTCTTCTTCTTCCCCCCTTCTTCTTCTTCCTCTCCCCATTTCTCTACCTCCCACCACCGGATCGTGCCTCCTCTCCACCGGATTTTCCGCCTCTCCTCCGTCATCTCCCGCCGCAGATCCGCCGAGCCACGCCACCGGAGCCGCCGCGCCATCATCATACTGCGGCCGAGCCGCCTCGCGCCTCCCGTGCCGCTCCGCCACTCTCCAGCGCACGCCGCCGCGCCACTGATCTACCTCCCGCCGCAGATCCGCCGACCACGTCGCCGATCGCGCCGTCTACACCACTGCAGCCCGCGACGACCATAGCTACAACGAGAGTACCTTCGTCGACGATGTCAAGCACAGGGCTTCAACAACAACACCTCGCCGGCGTTCTTCACTGAATCCACATCCAAATGGGCAACGATTCCTCTCTCTGAATCTTGTTCTCTCCTTCACCCCCAAATTGTATTCCTGTGATGCATGTACAGAAAAGGGAACTAAGTCTGAACTGTGATGAATCAATGATTGATCTGTGAACTAATTTCAGGAGTTTATTGGATTTGGTAATATTCTTGTGATTGGATTTGTTAGAAATTTTGCCTTAAATCTGTTCTGTTACTTGAGTTGAGCTATACTTCTGTCTAGGAGCTGTTAACGTCATCTCTTGCTGTTGTATGGATTTTCCCTGATTTTTGTTTGATTGTGTGAACTGCTGATTCACCATTGGTTGTTGTTCCAATTGCTGAATTTGCAACCTGAGCTTAACTGTTTAGTTAGTGCGCAGATGACCAAATCCATTGCTATGTGTATGCTCAACAGGTTGATCAGCAAGGAACCATAGAGATTCTTCATTGCTTTATCTGTTTGAAACTGAGTTGAGTTGTGTATTTCCTGCAATTAAACTTTGATTTGAGAAACATTTATCCTTCTGATCTCAAGTGTCTCACCGTTGGCCTAGGACGCTATTGCAGAAATGGATCTCTGTTAGTTGCGTTCTAGTTGGTGCAATTAGTCAAAGCACAACAATCCTTACCCTCTTTTTTCCATCCAATTGTTTCTCTTTCTTTTGACTTGGATATTTTGTTGTTTGTTGTTTGTCGATTTAGTTTTTTAGTTCTATATGTTTTGCTTCCGATCTAGTCTATGTGGAAGAATGACATACTCGCCTACTGCCGCGTCTCCGTTCTCTTGCGGAACTCACCTTAGGCTGGTATCAATTTTTGGTGTCGTTGCCGGGGACTAGAATTAGCGAGCGTATTTAACTATGACTAAATTGTTTTCTTCTCTTTTTTTGACTTCTTTTGATTTGCCTTTCTTTTCCCTTTGCTCTTTTCTTCTGATAGACTGACATTTAGCTACTGACCCTTTTTGCCTGTGTTGCTGTACACTGCTTTCACTACTACAGAAATACTTTTCACTATCGGTTAAAAATCTACTCTACTATCGGTTCTTTTACCGATAGTGATCGGTACGATAGTAGAAACGTAGCACACTTCTATCGGTTGAAAACCGTTAGTAAAACATCTACATTCTCAATGTTCACTAATCGCTATCGACTATTTCTTCTATCGGCTCGGATTTAAATCGATAGTATTGTGTACGTTTTTTCTATCGGCTAGGATATAAACCGATAGTATTGTGTAGATTTTTTCTATCGGCTAGGATCTAAGCTGATAGTAATGTGTATGTTTTTTTCTATCGGCTGGGATCTAAACCGATAGTATTGTGTAGACACAATTAGTACTGGAAACTTTAATTTATCGGTTATTGTATATGAACCCGATAGTATTGTGTAGACACAGTAGTACTGGAAACTTTATTCTATCGGTTGTTGTATATGAACCGATAGTACTGGAATATTTATTCTATCGGTTTTATTATACAACCGATAGTACTGTGTAGTTTTTCCTATCGGTTATGTACTCGACACGGTTAGTACTGGAATCTTGCACATATACATACAACAATACAGAGATACATTGGATCATTCACAAATACACCAATATTTACAAATATACACCAATATTCACATATTGAATTTGTTCACAAATACACTAATACAGTAATATACACATGCATTGGACAGATTGAATTTATTCACATATTGATCGAGTTTATTCACAAATACATCAATGAATCTATTCACATATTGAGTTTATTCACAAATACAGCAATCAACACATTCAATATATATTACACAAGTCAGTTACAATCGATCGTTGATAGCCACTTCTTCCATGACATATTGAGCCCAAATTGTTCGCAGCTCCTTTAATTGAGGCAACTCATATTGCTCTTTCAACATGGCGCTCTGCATATATGCGTGTATGAAGTTAGGATCGTACATCACATCCAATTAAAGTTCGACTTTGAGTCAGGAAAAATGGTTACCTTAGGGAATTGGGCAAAATTTCTCCTGATCAGGTCATATATGAATCTCATGACATAGAAGCCACATTCTCATGATTGTGGCTGCTGATGGCACTGGAAAAATTGCATATGCAAAGACATAAACCCACAATAACTTGAAAGAACTAATTAAGCTTAAATTAAAAGACTCATCATGAGTACTTCCATCCGTATTAATTACCTCATATTCTTTCCAAGAAATTGTTGTGCCCTTCGACGCGTCATGCCTCCCTCCAGCAGTAGCATAATTTTTGAAAGCCCTGTATTTAATTTAGTATTGCCGGTTAATATGTTATCATTAATTAGCTAGTCAGAGAAAAATTTAAAACAACTATGTTACTTACGCGTCTATGTGCCATGTGAGGGTGAAAACATGCGCCACCTTGTCGCTCATCGAATCGAGGTAATAGACCTCATTCATCCATGGGCAAATGACGGCGAAGACCCAGTGGCCCCTACATTGCATATATAAGTGAACCATTTTATACATATGTTAGGCGTAACATATAAGAATGAGTTAAATTAGTAGGAAATGCACTAACCATTGGTGGTACGGCGCAAGGATGAACTCTCGGTCCTGCTGCGCTAGTAGTGTCCTTGATATGTATTCCTCCGCATGTGCTTGGTCGTGCTTTAGCATCGTGAGGCTTATTTTCTCTGGGTCGAGGAAACCCACCTTGTCACATGCCCTCATCGACGCCAGCCTATACATGCACCTGGATGCAAAGTAGACATTAGTAAGTAGTGCATACAAAGTGATTAGATTTATGAAACGAACTGTGATAACTTCAGACAACAGCAAACTCACAGGACTCCAGTCCGTATGATGGACATATCAAGCTCCCGCTAGTTGAGGAGGTCGAACAAATCCTCGTGGGCCACCGATATGCTCCTGGCCTCACGGTGAAAATGACCTGGCCTGAAGTGAACTAAGAAGTTGATGTGGCGCCTAGACCGGGTCAGGTACCACTCGTGGAGACTTCTGGTTATTTGATCCATATTGCGCAGAAGGTACTCCGACACGAGTGGGGACCCGTTCTTGAACGTACCCGGCTGGCTTTGTTTGGCCTTGCCTTTGGTCTTGCCCTTGCCTTTGGGCGGGGAGCGAGTGTATACCTTCGAAGGTTGGGGTGTGGTGCCGCCGGCCTCATTTGATGGCGAAGGGTTTGAGGCCGTCGGAGGAGGCATGGGGGCTGAAGGAGCTCGCTCATGCGTTGTGGTGGGGGTGGTGTCCTCAGGAAGTGAGCTGGTATCCATCGTCCACTTTAAGTACAAATGCATAAGTTAGATTTTGCAAATTGAGTATATTAACTGAGTTGTAAGCTAGAATGGCTAGGGTTTACCTCCTGTAGTCTAACACCCTTCTTGGGCCACTGTATGTACGAGCCCAATGCCTCGCCAATTGTCCGCATTTCGTCCGTTGGGACGGGCAACGGAAAAGAGCTGTAGCCCGGGAGGGCCATGTCCACCTATACCTTTGCGAATCCAGGCTCCAGAGGTACGCAGTGGATTCGGACATCCTCCCAAGACTGGTATACGACCCCGTTTGCAACCACTATAGGTTTGTCGCCTATGTTGATCAATAGGCTACAGCTCTCCGGCTTCTGCAATTTGTAACAATTATAACAGGTTAGCGAAACAATTCTAACGTAACGGGAGTGGCATCAACCGAACTGCATATATAGCTCAAGAGTTGCAATACCTCGATCAGGTTCATCGGATCCACGTGAACCTTCGAGCCGCAACTACTCGACCTGGCAGCGTCGACCTCGACAGGTGGATCTAAACCCTTGGACTGCACAACTCGGCTGAGGCGTTCATACTTCTCGTTCATTTGAGCGAACATGTCCGCGAATTGTGCAGTCACATTTGCCCGTATCTTTTGAGATAGCTCCACTTCCCTTTCCTTCCAGCTGCCAGCCTTCTTCGCCTTTTGCCCGGGCTCCAAGAAGCCTTCCTTCCATGGCACCACAGCCCCCACGGTTTGCGTCCGCCCTGGATGCTCCTTGTTCCCTAGAGCCCGGGTAAGGATGTCGTTCTCCCTATGGGGAGTGAACAATCCCTCGGTCGCCTCCTTCGAGCAAGAGATCTGTTACATTGAAAGCTCTCCATTGTGAGGAAGAAATATATACAAACTTGTGCGCACACTAGTGATCATAGTTTTGTCTACCACATTCTATGATTCCAACCAGGAAGTTAGCTAACTTACGAGTCGCTGCACGACCTCGACGTCCCTGGGGTTTGGGAACGCCACAGTCCCTGTGGCCGACACGGTCCCTCTGGCCAGCCACCAGCGTTTGCATCGCTGATCACGGATCTCGGAGAGTGGTAGGTCTGGGGAGTTGACGAAATTCGACGCCTCTTCTTCAGCCTTCTTCCACTGCTCCTCCTTCCCCGCATAGCCGCGAGAGCCGAGCCGGTATGGGTGGTCGTTTCTCCTCTGGATTGCCTTGTTCTTCTCGCTGAGGGCATTCGTACCAGAAACAAGAAAATTAATGCACCGCTGCTTACTGCATACAATGGTGTAACCAAGCAAAGGAACCATACATACCTTGAACTCAAGAGTCCCCTTCTGTTGGGCGAATTGCTCCCATACGTCCTCCGTTATGAAGGGGTACTTCTCTCATGGAGATTTGCCTTTAGCGAGGAAGGTATTGACGAGGACGCTCTTGAAGGTTTTCCACGTGTTGTTCATGTCCTTCAAGCAAGCTATCTTGGGACCATCGTCGGGGATGTTCCACTTGGCCTGTTTCAAATGGTGCATATAAGCAGGACTTACCTAATCTCTGGGATAAACCAAGGGAATGTGATTATATCAAGAGTTCAGTGATTTTGATTAATTTTACCTTCACTTCCGCCCACAGCCTATCCCTCTCGTCGGCCTTGATGTCCTTCCAGTTCTGGACGGTGATCTTCACCCTTTCCTTCGCCAACAAGCCAACATAGGTAGCATAGTGGCCGGCGTTCTTCCCGATCGGTCTCCCGAATTGGTTGAACTCACATGAAAGATCCGCGCGTTTGGCCAAACGGCCCAACATCGTCGCGCCTCGCGCCTTCCTCTTGTGCTGGGACGAGGCAGCGCCATTTACGTTCGCCCTCGCCGAATCACTACTATCAGTCGAGGAAGATGCCGACATGGCTTTACCTAAAATTCCATGAACAGACCATCAATTGATATGAAGAAAGGTACATGACAAAGTTCATAACTAAAATTGTTGTGCCCTACGCTAGTCTCTCTGCATGAACATAAAGTCTGTTAAAATTTAAATGAACCAAAATTTCAGATGAACATTAGAAAATGGGAAGTAAGTAACAGAAAATTCAGATTAGCAGTACAAACTATGACATACACTATTTCCTATCGGTTTTCCAAGTAAAACCGATAGTACTCAAGTTTGTATTCAGGAAAATTTAAAAGATTAGCAGTGCAAACTATGCTAGTCTCTCTGCATGAACATAAAGTCTGTTAAAATTTAAATGAACCAAAATTTCAGATGAACATTAGAAAATGAGAAGTAATTAATAGAAAATTCAGATTAGCAGTGCAAACTATGACATACTCTATTTCCTATCGGTTTTCCAAGTAAAACCGATAGTACTCAAGTTTGTATTCAGGAAAATTTAAAAGAATAGCAGTGCAAACTATGCTATTCTCTCTGCATGAACATAAAGTCTGTTAAAATTTAAATGAACCAAAATTTTAGATGAATATTAGAAAATGGGAAGTAATTAACAAAAAATTCAGATTAGCAGTGGAAACTATGACATACTCTATTTCCTATCGGTTTTCCAAGTAAAACCGATAGTAATCAAGTTTGTAATCAGGAAAATTTAAAAGATTAGCAGTGCAAACTATGCTAGTCTCTCTGCAGGAACATAAAGTCTGTTAAAATTTAAATGAACCAAAATTTCAGATGAACATTAGAAAATGGGAAATAATTAACAGAAAATTCAGTTTAAGGTATTTACTATCGGTTCTAAATAAGAAACCGATAGTGGACTACACTGTATGACAAATTGCTAGTGATTTTCATCAATTCTGTCATTCTCATAGCTATCAAGTTTGTAGTTCATGAATTTTACTCCAGTTTTATATTTGTAATCCATTGAACCACATATGAACCATTGCATATAAATTTAAGCAATTGACGTGAGCGATTTGGTCAAGAACACTTACAGTCGTTCGTGGAGTGGCCGGAGGCGGTGGCGCAATGCAGTGGCCGGAGGCGGTGGAGAACCAGATTGCGATCGGCAATGGTGGCGCAGAGGAGCGAAGAAGCGAACGTCGGGGAGGCTAGGGTTTTCCGCGTGTGAGTATTTGGAATGTGATCAGTTGCACTGGAGGGAAAATCGTGCGAGGTTATAACCTAATATATGAATATTTACTATTGGTTCATAACCACCAAACCGATAGTAAAATCATGTAAGTTAGGGTTTGAACAATAGTAAACTAAGTTCACTATCGAATTTATTATTCCAAACCGATAGTAAACTAAGAACATGGGCTCATAACACAGTATTAATCACTATCGGTTATGAACAATAAACCGATAGTAGAGTTTAATTTCATATCGGTTTGGCAGTTAAAACCGATAGTAAAATACAATGTTATTGACCCTAAAGGATTTCCCTTAGAACAATTACAGATGATCTCAGTACATCATTTTGCATTGTATTTTACTATCGGTTTTATGACAATAAACCGATAGAATATGTTAATTTCATATCGGTTTGGAAGTTGAAACCGATAGTAGAATACTGTTAAATTGATCTAAAGGGATTTCCTGAGAACAATTACATATGGGTCTCAGTACATCATTTTGCACTTGTAAAGACACCTGAAACCCCATGCAAATGACTTCCAATAATTTTAAAATAAATTAACAGTAAAGACCAATCATGGAATGAAAATTTGCAGTTTTCATATTGATTTGTGAAAATAATCAATTATTGTTCAAATCAAGTATATACTCCAATTGAAATGAAAATTTGCATAAATGATTCTCAATGCATCACATATGTTTTCCCAAAGAATTTTTGAAAAATGATTTGAAGAATTCTTCGATTAAACATCCAATTAATATACGTCACTTACATATTGCAAATTAGTCAAGAATAATGGTTGTCCACCCATAATCCTTCTTCGTGGTCGTCTCGCAGGTAACTTGTTTCGTCAATATCTTCGATAGGGACATATTGAAGAATTTCATCTAAAAATGGAGGTAGTTCGTCGAACTGATCATACTCTTCTTCATCCACAACGTCTTTGACCCCAACAATACGTCTCTTACTATGAAGGACAACGTGCAACTTTGGGTTGGCCGGGTCAACGATGTAGAACACCTGTGTGGCTTGCTCAGCAAATATAAATGGATCATCTTGGTGTGCGACTCTACTGAGATCGATGACAGTAAACCCATAATTGTCGACTTTAACACCTCGAGGGATTTCGACCCATTGGCATCGAAACAAAGGAATCTTAAGTAATACATAATCGAGCTCCCATATTTCCTCAATAACACCGTAATATGAGTCGAGTGCCCTTACTGCCTTGGCATCCTCCGAAATAGCAAGTAGTGTCACTCCACTACATTGCATAGTATTCTTCTCGTCCTGAGTTCTTGTGTAAAATGAATAGCTGTTGATGTCATACCCCTGCCAAGTCCTTACAGTAAATCTAGGCCCTCTGGCCAACCATGTAACAACTTCATCTACGTCGCCCTCAGAAGCTTGCAGGACTCTATTTTTGATCCACCCAGCAAACTTCCTATTATGTTCTCTGGTGACCCAAATCTCTGGCTTCGAGGGATTCTGTTTCCGTAACATTTCCTTGTGCTCGTGTATGTATGGCTCCACCCCCGTCATGTGCTGTAAGACCCAAAAATGGGCTTTTGCATACAGATCACTAGAGGGGACGACTGCTTTAAATCCAATCGTTCCAATGCCCTGAAGCCTACCCTCATGCCGGGACGTAGGAACGCCAATTGGGTCAACCCCGGCCATATAGTTGGTGCAAAATTCGATCACCTCCTCGGCGGCATAACCTTCAATAATACTGCCCTCAGGCCGATGTCGATTCCTTACATATCCCTTCAAGATACCCATAAATCTCTCAAATGGATACATGTAGCGCAGGAACACGGGTCCACAAAACTTAATTTCTCTGACAAGGTGAACAATTAGATGGACCATAACATCAAAAAAGGATGGAGGGAAATACATCTCTAGCTGACAAAGAGTTGTAGTCACATCGCGTTGCAAATCGTCCAGTCCATCCAGATCAATTACCTGCAAGGACACAGTTGCAGCAAATATTCAGATCCAAAAAATCTGACAAGTTCCACGAATGGAGCTAATTAACTTGCTAGGAGTACACGCTTATGTACCTTGCCAGATATTGTGTTGAAGAAATAACATAATTTTGTAATCGTCTCTCTGACTTTAACTGGGAGAATACCTCTGATAGCAATGGGAAGCATTTGTGACATCAGTACATGATAATCATGGGACTTCATACCAACCAGTTTCAAGTCCTTCATGGACACAAGTTTTTTCAAGTTCGTAGAATACCCGCATGGAACTTTGACACCATGTAGGCACTGACAGAGTTCTGTTTTTTCTCTTTTTGACAAAGTATAGTAGGCCGGGGGGAGGTATGTCCGCTTTCCCTTCTCCAACGGTGCAAGCTCAGTCCTTATGCCCATGTCGAGCATGTCACGACGAACGTTGATGCCATCTTTCGTCTTTCCTGGAATGTTCAACAACACACCAATCAAACTGTCACAAACATGTTTCTCTACGTGCATGACATCAATGCAATGTCGAACTTGTAAGTGCTCCCAATATGGCAGATCCCAAAGAATCGATCTCTTCTTCCAAACATTTTTTCCTGAAGGTTTAGAACATTTACCGAACTCAATTTTGATGTCCTTCACGTGCAAGTAAAGCTCCTTACCAGTCACAAACACTGGGGCTGATCCTTTCTCAGGCTTCCCATTGAATGACTTCCTCTTCTTACGGTAGGCGTGATGCATCAGAAGGAATCTGCGGTGACCCATGTACACTGCTTTTTGCAGTTCAATAACCACATGCTTTCAGTTTCATCCAGGCAAATAGGACAAGCCTTGCCTCCTTTCGTACTATACCCCGACAAATTTCCATAGGCCGAGAAATCATTTATGGTGCAAAATATCATGGCTCGCAACATGAAATTCTCTCGCTTATGTGCATCCCACACCCGCACCCCTTCGCTCCTCAATTTATATAAGTCATCGACTAACGGTAATAGAAACAGGTCAATATCATTCCCAGGTTGTCTGGGTCCTGAAATTAGTAACGACATCATGATGTACTTGCGCTTCATACATAACCATGGAGGAAGATTGTAGATGCATAAAAGACCGGCCAAGTGCTATGTCGACTGCTCATATTTCCGTGTGGATTCATACCATCCGTACTCAGCCCAAACCTTATATTCCTCACTTCGCCGCCAAACTCACCGAATGTTCTGTTAATGTTTCTCCATTGAATGGAATCAACTGAATGTCTTAGTTTTCCGTCTTATTTCTGACCTTCAACATGGCAACACAAGTACTTCGCATCTTTTGGATTTGCAAACAACCGTTTCAATCTAGGAATCACAGGCAAATACCACACAGTTTTGGCCGGAGGCCCTTTCTTTACCTCATCACATCCATTGTGATAAATTCTGTCCCCATGCTTATACCGCGATGCGCCGCATCTTGGACAAACATGCAAATCCTCGTACTCGTTACGGTACAGAACACAATCATTTGGGCATGCATGTATTCTTTCGATTTCCATTCCCGACGGACACAATAGTTTTTTGGCCTGGTAAACCGATCTTGGCAACTCATTTCCCTCTGGAAGCATGTCCGCTAACAAATCCAATAGAGCCGTGAAGCTCTTATCGCTCCAACCGTTGCTTGCCTTCAAATTATATAATCTCAACACAGAAGACAACTTTATAAATTTTGCACATCCGGGGAACAAAGGCTTCTCAGAATCAACAATTAATTTCTCAAATTTAGCTAAATCATTTTCGCTGTAGTCTTCTTCTACATCACGTAACATTTCATCTAAATTGTCGTCATCTACATGGACTTCCGAATGAACATTACCAATGTTCTAATAATGATCATCATTACTACAATCCACTTCCGGGTGCTACTGAGTGGTAGCGGTGCTCGTTTCCTCAAGAGCTTCACCATGCCATGTCCAACGGGTATAGCGTGCGTTAAAACCACGACGAATCAAATGACTCGTAATCTGATCAGAGTTGTCAAACCTTTTTAAGTTCATACAATCTATAAAAGGACAATGTATATCTTTCTCTCCCTTCTTCGCCTTTTCTTGCTTAGCAAATTTAATAAACCCATTCACACCCTCCAAATACTCAACAGTAGTATGTTTTATTCCATACATCCAATATTTTTGGTCCATCTACAATTATTTCACAAAATTGACAAATTGAAATAAATAATTAATGACTTAGGGCATGCATATATGCATGAAACATAATTAGCTAGGCCATATGTGTGTACAGCTGCTTAATTACATTAAATGGATTTGTATATATGAAACCCTAATTAACTTGATGCATTAATTGGAAGAGCCAGCTAGCTAGCTGCTTAACTTCAGCAAGCTATAGCTAGCTAGCCAACCTAGCCTTCTAGCTAGTTTGGAGCTACATGTATCTAGTTTAATGAATTGCAAGTAGAGAGAGAGAGGGAGAGTCTGAAAGAGTGATCGAGAGAGAGAGAGGTGATGAGAAGATGGCAATACCGAGGGGGATGGAATTATCAACCTCTCAGATAGCTTCTCCAGATCACTCTAGCTTGGAGCGTGGATGCACGTACGGTAGAAATGATTTCAACATGCAGAGCGCAGAGTAGGGGTCGACCTAATTAAGTTGTACAATTTTACTATTGGTTCAAAAACACAAACCAATAGTAAAATTGTCGACGATTCGGACTCAGGGTCCTCAGCCGAACTTATGCAGAATTTGTAATTGTGAGACCTTTCAAGATGACCCTCCAGGAAGGTATGCTGAACAATGGTGAACAGGAGCACAGAGAGTTTAGACAGGTTCGGGCCCTCGATGGTGGGAGTAATAGCCCTACGTCCTGTTGAGATTTCACTAAGTGTGGTAAAAGGTTTACAAATGGAGGAAAAAGTCCTCACAGGCGAGGATTTTTCCTGTAGGGGTGTACAAGGAGAAGCTATAGGAGACTCGTAAGTGTTGTTTAATCTAAGCCGTAGACTTGGCTGTTTGAATGATCGAGATATCTTGTATCTTGATTATTCTTTTGAGTCTGGTTCTTCCGAAAAAATGTCTTGGATGCCCCGTTTGATGTACTTTGCCACCTTTTTATATTGGTCGAAAGAGTGCCATATGAAGAAAACTGCATCAAACGGTTGGGTGCGGTTCCTGAAGAACCGCTATTAACTTCCACGGGGGTTATTAACACGTTTTAATCATGAATAACCGCATATATTAACCTCTGATGGTTGGTCTTCAATGTGGAGGAATCTTCGGAATGCTTGGAATATCCTGATATAAGAATAATCGAATAAACTCCAAACATCCTTGTCGAGAATGTCCTGACCGCGGAATGTGGGCTGACCGCGCAACATCCTGGATATCCAGTCCGCGTATAGCATATGAACTTCTGACCGCACAAGGCTGTCGGCCTGATCGCACGAAACCTGCGACCTGATCGCGTAAAGCTTGCGACCTCATGGTGATGCCCCTCAGAATAGCTTGAGTTCGCATCGCCAGATATATGTCTGGTTCGGACCTGTCTTGAACCAAAAGTTTATTAGAAGTGACCCGGGTGTTAATCCTCGTCAAAAATAAGGTTCCGCTGTCATAACAATTAGTTTATATGACGTCATTTTACTATCAGTTTGTTTTATATAACCGATAGTAAACTTTACTATATTATATCGGTTAGTACAGTAAGAACCGATAGTAAAAAGTCAGTAATTTTACTATCAGTTACGGATGAAAAACCGATAGTACTATTTAATATATTATATCGGTTGGTACAGTACTAACCGATAGTATAAAGTGCGTAATTTTACTATCAGTTACGGATGAAAAATCGATAGTACTACTTAATATATTATATCGGTTGGTACATTACTAACCGATAGTATAAAGTGAGTAATTTTACTATCAGTTACGAATGGAAAACCGATAGTACTATTTCATATATTATATCGGTTTGTACAGTAATGACCGATAGTAAAAAATGTTTGCATTTCACTAACTGTGGACCAGTGTGTAACCGATAGTAAAAATCCTCTTCTCCGCCGCTGTGGTCCTATTCTATTGGATTTTTCCCAGATTGCTTATAATCGTTAGAAGATATGGGTTAGTGAAATGCATTTCTATAGTAGTGTTTATTAATCTCTTTTTCTTCCAGGAGTCGTTTGATGTATGCGCTGGTCTAGAAGTGACTCATAGATAGCCCCATTTGATCCTAAGATTGAGCGCACATTCAAACGCCTACTGAGAGAGAGATAGCAACTCAGAGGAGCAGAAATGGCCTGGCAAGATCCCCCTCCTCAACTTCTCCACGATCTATGGGCCCCTGTTGATCAAGGGGCCATGCCAGGCGTTATGCAGTCGGCCATTCAGGCTAACAACTTCGAGATCAAGCCTGCGCTGATTACGATGGTACAGCAGTCCCACTTTGGAGGATCACTCATGGAGGACGCAAATGAGCACATTCGGACCATTCTTGAGTATTGTAACGCATTGAAATATCATGGTGTTTCTGACGATGCCATTCGCACACGTTTATTTCCATTCTCTTTACGTGATGATGCGCGTGCGTGGTATCATTCTTTACCTTCAGGTGGGGAGATGGCGTGGGAGCAACTCCTGAAGGCTTTTCTGGAGCGATTCTTCCCACTGTCAAAATCGGCAGAGATACGAGGACATATCACTGGATTTTCTCAGCAGGATGGTGAGAGCCTCTATCATGCATGGGAGTGGTACCAAAAGCTTCTCCGATCGTGCCCGCACCACGGCTTGGAGCGCTGGTTAGAACTGCAAATCTTCTACAAATGGCTTTCTTTTGCTACCCGGGCATCTATCGATGCCACTGCAAGTGGTGGGATCATGAACAAGACTCTGGATGAGGCTTTTGCACTCATTCAGGGCATGGCATCCCACCATTTTCAATGGTCAGGCGGTAGAGATTTATCCCGATCGGGTATGCATGAGGTCAAGTCCTTTGATTTCATGAATGCTAGGATAGATGCTCTCTCTCATTCTGTTAATCAAATTCCTCAAGCCTTCAGCCAATCCATTGCACAACTAGCTAGTTTGATGCGTATTACTCCTCCGATTGCACTTGTATGTGAAATTTGTGGGATTGAGGGCCATTCACCCGCTGATTGTCAGTTGGGAAAGACATCCACTCCTGAGTGTGGTGAGGTGAGCTTCGCTCAGACGAGCGGGCCACCTCCTAGCACTTACAGCTCCGAATGGCGCAATCACCCAAATTTGTTATATAAGAACAACCCCAATATCTCATCAGCCCCTACTAGTGTCCCTTTTCAGGCTTTCAGGTATGGACAGCGTCAGCAGTCCCCGAACCTAGGATATCAGCAGCCCCAAGACCATACTCTGTCTTCATCCAAGATTGAGGCCATGTTTGAGTCTCTCGTGGCCAACCAAGAGACCTTCATGGAAAAGTATTCAGATGACATGCTTATACTCCGGACAGACCAAAAATCATTAAGGAGTGATGTGCAAGAGCTGCAGTCGCTGAAGAAGGACTTCTCTGAGCTCCGAGACAGAGTAGATACCCTCAGTGCATTTATACCGTCGTCGAGCAGCTCTTCGGGGAAGCTTCCTGCTCAACCCAAAAACCCTCGAGGACATTGTCGAGCTATTACCACCAGGAGTGGGAAGTCTACCACAGATCCACTACTTCCCACTCCCCTCCCGGTTCCCTAGTCCTGTCCAGATAGCACATCAGAGGAGCAACCTACCCGTCCACCTGGAGACCCCAGTTCGTCTACCTGGACATCAGTTCAACCACCTCAGTTGCCATTTCCAGATCGGTTTGCCAAGACTAATGAGGACAAACAGTTCACCAAGTTCCTTGACATGATGAAGTCTGTTCAGATCACCATGCCTCTACTTGATGCAGTCTTGGACGTACCATCCTACTCCAAGTCCTTCAAGGAGTTGGTGACAAAGAAGAGGCGAATTGAGGAGCCCAAGACTATCCCTCTCACGAAAGGGTGTAGTGCGCTGATTCAGAACAAGTTTCCTGCGAAGATAGCTGATCCTGGAAGCTTCTGTGTGCCATGTTCGATTGGTTCCTACAAGTTTAGGGCTCTATGTGACTTGTGGTCAAGCGTCAGCGTCATACCACACTCTGTCTATAAGGCCCTTTCCCCAGGACCATTGAAACCTACAGGGATGACTCTTCAGCTTGTTGATCGTGCCACTCGATATCCAGTAGGCATTTTTTATGATGTCCTGGTTGGAGTTGCTACATTTGCCTATCCTGTCGACTTCGTGGTCTTACAGAAAGAGGATGAGCACCCCTTCGTCATACTTGGCAGACCGTTCCTAGCCACAGCAGGAGCAGTCATCGATGTGAAGAATGCCAGTTTGACACTCGAGTTTGGTGCGGAGACAGTTACCTTCGACATGCGACATGCTACTCATCTCCCACCTTGCTCAGATCATTGTTTCACGATCGATGTTATTGATGAGGCTACATCGAGCACACTGCAGGAGCTTTCACAGACAGACGCCATCGTTACCGATGCTGAATTCATGGTTGATCCTACCCCTCAGTCAGAGGTTTCTTCCACACCTGATCCTACACCCTCCACGGCTCCGAAGGTTGAGCTAAAATCACTTCCCGACCACCTCCGGTATGCATTTCTTGGCCCTGATGATACTTATCCTGTGATTGTTAGTTCTCATTTAAATACTGATGAGGTGAGTCGTTAATTTATTAGAGATCCTGCATCGATATCGTTCTATTATTGGTTATTCTCTTGATGATATTGTCAGTATTGACCCATCTATATGCATGCACCGTATATTTCTTGAGGATGGTTGTAGGCCTACACATGAGCACCAGCGGAGACTCAACCCACACATGCAATAAGTTGTCAAGAAGGAGGTGCTGAAGTTACTTGATGCTGGAGTCATCTACCCCATCTCTGACAGCAAGTGGGTTAGTCCTGTTCAGGTCGTGCCCAAGAAAGGGGGCATGACGGTGGTGCCAAACGATGAGGGCAAGATGATCCCCAAGAGGACAGTGACGGGATGGCGCATGTGTATCGACTTTCGGAAATTGAACAAGGCCATCCGCAAGGATCATTTTCCTATGTCCTTCATCGACCAAATGCTCGAGAGGTTAGCAAGACATTCTTATTATTGCTATCTCGATGGCTATTCAGGATTTTTGCAGATTCTGATTGATTCGGAGGATCAGGAGAAGACGACATTCACTTGCCCATACGGTACCTTCGCCTACCGACGGATGCCATTAGGATTGTGCAATGCCCCAGGGACTTTTCAGCGTTGCGCCATGACCATTTTTTCTGACCTCATCGAGCACATTATGGAGGTATTTATGGATGACTTTACGGTTTATGGACTGACGTTTGAGAATTGTCTAGCAAATCTTGAGCAGGTGTTGTAGCGCTGTTCGTCCGTGAATCTTGTACTTAATTGGGAGAAATGTCACTTCCTGGTTCATGAGGGCATTGTACTCGGACACTTGGTCTCCTCGCGAGGAATCAAGGTTGATCGGGCGAAGGTTGAGGTCATCGAACGCCTTCCTCCGCCATCGAACATGAAGGATATTCGGAGCTTCCTTGGACATGCAGGCTTCTACCGTCGATTCATCAAGGACTTCTAAAAGATCGCGAAGCTGCTGACCAAGCTTCTTAGCTCTAAGGTACCTTTCATATTCGATGAGTCGTGTATTGACGCATTCCACAGGTTGAAGGCCGCTTTGACCTCCGCACCTATCGTACAACCACCCGATTGGTCCCTACCCTTTGAGCTCATGTGCGACGCGAGTGACCATTCTGTTGGAGCTGTTTTGGGACAGAGGAAGGATGGCAAGCTCCATGTCATCTACTATGCTAGCAGGACCCTCGACGATGCGCAGATCAACTACACCACCACCGAGAAGGAGCTGTTAGCCATTGTCTTCGCATTCGATAAGTTTCGCTCCTACCTAGTTGTCTCTCGTTCTATTGTTTACAATGACCATGCAGCCATCATGTACCTGCTTAGCAAGAAAGATGCGAAGTCGAGACTTATCCGATGGATCTTATTGCTTCAAAAGTTTGATGTGGAGATTCACGACAAGAAAGGTACAAAAAATTTAGTTGCTGACCATCTATCTCAATTACCTCTACAGGACTCCGCGACCACCCCTCTCCCCATTGACGATTCACTTCCGGGTGATCAGTTGATGACGATCTCGCATGTCTCCAAATCACCATGGTATGCAGATATTGTAAACTATTTAGTTTGCCATGTTACCCCTCCTGGTCATTCCCTACAGCAGCGAAAGAAGTTCCATCATGACGCACGCCAGTACTCTTGGGACGATCCATATCTGTACCATCATTGTTTCAATAGGATCATTCGTCGCTGTCTGCCTTAGAAGGAGGTTGAGGACGTCATCTTCCACTGCCACTCTTTGGCTTATGGTGGACATGGGAGTACTGCCAAGACACAAGCGAAGGTGCTCCAAGCAGGTTTCTATTGGCCCATCATGTTCAGGGACATTCACAGGTACATCCGGTCTTGTGATGCATGCCAGCGCTCGGGAAACATTTCCCGACGTCATGAGATGCCCCAGTGCGGAATCCTTGAGGTGGAGTTATTTGATGTTTGGGGTATTGACTATATGGGACCATTGCCTCCATCCCAGGGATTTAAGTTTATACTTCTTGCAGTTGATTATGTTTCTAAGTGGGTGGAGGCAATCCCCACTGTTTGTGCTGACTCCAAATCTGTTTGTAAGCTTTTTCGACAGATTATCTTCCCTAGGTTTGGAGTCCCTCGCATTGTGATTAGCGATGGCGGTATACACTTCATGAACCGCCAGTTCGAGGCTCTCCTCGCCAAGTATGGAGTCCATCACCATCATGTGACCACCCCATATCATCCACAGGCGAATGGACAGGCTGAGATCTCGAATAGGGAGATCAAGAGCATTCTATAGAAGACCGAGTCGAGTACGCGAGCCGACTGGTCACACAAGCTTCCAGACGCTTTGTGGGCCTATCGGACAGCGTACAAGACACCACTAGGTATGACTCCCTTTCGCTTAGTTTATGGCAAAGCTTGTCACTTGCCTGTTGAGCTTGAGCACAAGGTGCATTGGGCGATTCAGAAGCTCAACATGGATTTGGGAGTCGCGGGAGAGCACCGTAAGCTTCAACACGCATATGAGAGCTCGCGCATCTACAAGGAGCGGATGAAGCGTTCGCATGATCAACATATACTCCGTTGCGACTTTCATCCAGGTGAGCTCGTTCTAGTCTTTGATTCGCGCTTTCATGTATTCCTAGGCAAATTCAAGTCACGTTGGTATGGCCCATGTGTTGTCAAGCAGGTACATCCGAGTGGTGCCATTCAGGTAGAGAGCCCAGGAGGACGAGCTTTTATGGTCAATGGGTAGCGCTTAAAGCACTACATCGCAGTAGCGCCCTTACCGTCTCTAGACATTCAGGAGGGTAGACTTGAAGCACATCTGGGTTCGGCTCTAGCCCCTCCTCGCAGTTTTGAGCCTCATTGACACACCTTTGAGAGGGTTGAGCTAAAGACCAAAAACAAGCGCTTCTCGGGAGGCAACCCGAGTTTTACCTTTTCTCTTTTCTTCCCTTCGTTTTGTATTTACCACTTTTTCCTAGGATTTTCTAGTTTTTCTTCTTTCTCTCATTTCAAGGGCCGGCCGGTGCTTATTGATTATCCTGGCGTGTTCATGGGACCTCAAGATTGCTCACCGCGATGAGATCATCTTCATCCCCTACCCGGTGAGCTGTTGCGGACCTCCCATTCCCCTTCATGCATGAAAACCATACTTCCTGTTTCTATGCATTGCGGACTATGAATCATTTAAGCATGGGGGGAGTGCACTTAAAAATCTGAAATCTGATGTTGATTGAGCTTAAATTCCTTATATCCATGTAGTTGTGAGTTGTATGACTGTATGCTTGTTCATGAAGGTGATTGTTGACTATCCAGCCGTGTGGGCTCATATATTGTGTGCATGTGATGTATCTTCTGTATTGAATTGTTTGTCCGACAAACTAATTACAAGAGAGGTCATGCCGAAATTTTCCTTGAATTATGTTTAAATTGCCCATACTAACCATGTTTCGAATGTTTTGCTAATTTGAGTACTAATTTTTGCATCCTTGTTACCATGAATATCCTGTGTATGTAATATTCAAGGGACTAGTTTAGATCATTTAATTGCTTGGTTTGTGTACTTGGCCTCCTAGATATCACTTCTAGTTACTTAGACCATGCTTTTACAAAACTTTGCAAAATAAGGTTGCAATTGCTGTTCTCTATCTAGTAGGCAACTTTCATGTTTCACCATTTAATAAAAACTCCTCTACTCTCCGCTCCTCTGAGCTAAGTTGATATTGGACCTGTCTATGCATTTTTCAAATGTTGGCTTGTTCATTAATCATCAAATTGGGCTCATTAGCGTTTTGGGATCACTATGTAATACATCGCCTAGTGCGATAGGCCCAGTGTAGAGTATGAAGAGATCCGCAATTAATAAGTCGAATGGAAAGGAGCTAGCTAAAGCACCAGATTTCAAAAAAAAAGTTTTCAATAAGGTTAAAAAGTGATTAGCATGATGTCTAGGGAGGCTAAATCATGTAATCATTGCAATTATCTGATTTCTAAACTCTTCATTTGATATTCGTATGCTAGTATATACATCGGTAACTCATATGTTTTTTTGTCACTCAGTCTTGCTAAATTCGAGATATGATTGGCTGTGTGTAATTTATACATGATTCATAATCATTTGCGACTTTTTCTTTAAGCCTTCTCGTGTTTGCGGAATAAATAGTTTTAATACATTAGATTGCCGCATTCATACAACAATTGCTGTCCATCTTCATTTACCTATTTCATTTGCTTGAGGACAAGCAAAAGTTCAAGCATTGGGGGGGGGGTGATAATTCTCATAAATACACATATTTTGTAACACCCTGAGTTTAGGGGTAAAAACTTTCTTTTTCATGAACATCATGCATGCATGTATCTCTGTAGTAGTAGCAAGATCAGTTCAACCCTAATCTATCCTAAGCCCCAAATATCTCAAAATCTTTCCTGGGAACCCAAATCAAGATCAGATTGCTCAGATGAGATCTATCAGTTACTCTAAACATAAAAGCCTTCAGAAGCCAGATTCAATTCCATCTCTAACTCTCCGATCTTGCGATCCTTTTCTGTTTTCGAAAACAGAAATTTAATTAATATCCTAATTACCCTAAATACTCTGAACTCAGACTTAGCCAAATCTTGACCTAATCCAGACCAGATTATTCTTGGATTACGATCATGGGTATGCCAATGCCTTAATCCAGAAAGTTGGCAGCCAGATTTCATCATTTAAGCCTTTTGCACAGATTAGTCCAATTGTATCATGAATCAGTCCTTTTTCTGATATCTGGAAACCCAAAAAGGCTAAAATCCTCAAATCAACTCCAAATTCAAATCTGTTTCAGGGAACCCCTCCCAAATGCTAATTAATACAAAATCTTCTTTTATCAGAATACCCAAATCTCTCTCCAATTACCTTGAATTCAAAATCGACCAAAACTAAGATTTTAATTACCCTAAAATACCTTATTTTCAGTTTATATCAAAGACCATTAAATTATGCCAGATTTTACCAAATTTCTTACTGGATAAGTATAAGGTATAAGTTTATACTCATCTATGAAATCAGATTTCAAATTACCCCTCTCTAAATCAGAAATTACAAATCAGTCCATAAATCAAACAAATATTCTTGCAATCAGGTCCCTGGCTCGACCACACCTGCAGTTCACGACCGGAACAGCCAATTGCGACCAGAGCTCGCAGTCCCTTTGACCTTGATCACAGCCAGCAGTGCACAGTGTTCGACATCGACCACTTTGACCAGCGCCGTTGCAACCGTGACCAGGAGCGCCGTGTCGCTGTGTCTTTGCCACCGATCAAGCGCCGCGCTAGCCCGTGCTTTTTCACAACCGTGTTTGCATGCGCACACGTGTTTGCACCTTAGCTATTATCGTGGCAGTCCTTGTCCAGCACAACAGCAGCTCATGCGCCAAAGAGAAGCTACACCTTCTCGTTTGCTCACCGTTGCTTCAACCCGAAGCCTCCACCGGCACAAGCATCTTAGCCTCCAAGCAGTGAGCTTCGCTTCACCTTGCCTTGCCTTTAAATAGCAGTCCATAGCAGCTTCTCGATCACCAGCACTGCTCTCCAAAACTCCTTAGCAATTAACCACATTTCTTCGTTGTTGTCTTCTTCTCCGGCGAGCCGCCGAGGAGGTCGACGATGCCAGCACGCCCCGCTGCATCAATCTCCAAATTGAAGCCACCTGTAAGTTCCCCTCATCAAACTCTCTGTGCTATATCATTTAATTGAACCCGCGTGCCCCACATCGCCGGTGATCGCCGGAATTGCTAAAACCCCTGTTCCAGCTTTACAATTTGATTCAATCCAAATTAGCCCTCGATCCAGTAGAATAAAATGATCAGTGAGCTATCCTTAGCAAGCCAGTGCATCAAGATGTCGAAATTGAGCTCGAATCGAAGCTATCTCCAAGTTTGAGCTTCACCAGTCGCCGGCTCTCGCCGCCAGACTTCTCCGGTGATGCTCCGGCCAAATTGATCGTGCCAATAGCTTTCTTATGCTCTCCTCTTACTCCCCGAGCAAGGAATTGAGTTCAAATCTTGTGTAGCAAAAATCCCCAAATCCAGTGTCTTCTTCTCCGGCGCCGGCCACCGGAAATTTGCTCCCGGCTGATCCAGCTCCAGCCCCCTTGTCCACTAGATGCACCCCAATCTCCTGAACAATTTTGTCTACTAGCTCGACATCTAATTCGGTCTAAATCAAAAGTTATGGCTATGCCCTAATTTCTGTCCAGTGCCATGACTTGAAATTCCAGCCACCGTGTTCTTCGCCAGTTTTCACCACTTTCCGGCCATCTTCAGCCCTGGAACCTGTTGAATCATTTGTTCCTGTTATCAAGGCCTATCTTCCAGACAAAGTGGTGCATCAATTGGAGCCCTAGATCAAAAGATATGGTAAACCCTAGTTTCTGGCCATGTCAGCCCAATGCCAATCTATGTTAGCCAGTGGCATTGAACCTTTTTACCTACTTCCAGCCATGCATTTTGACCATAACCTTGTCCCTTAGATTCTTGATGTTGTGATCTACATTTTCTTCTTCTGTCACAACTTGAATTGAGCCCTCTATCAACCATTGATCCTTTGTCAACACCTTGAACCGAATGTCAACCTAAAGACGTTCGTCGATTTTTGGGCAAATCAGCCGCAGACTTAATGTCATTTCCATAACCTGGAACCCTAAAAGTCCCTAGCACCCATCTTTAGCCCTAATCAGCTTCTAAACCCAATTATTCTAGAATCATCAAGACATTTCATCTTTACATTATTGATGTAGTATAATAATGTATTGAAAAGGTTGTGATTCTTTGTTTCTTGCTTGATCTTGGCTCAGAGCTAGAGCCAGAGTTCGAGGACTTCACTGCCGACCCGGCATCAGCTGCTGTTTCTTACGACGCGGAAGGCAAGTTATAGTCTTGATCATCTTGAACCTATATTTTATGAGTTGCTATGATATGACCTTGAATATAAATAATATTGCATGCGAAAAAATGATTGAATTATGAATTGGCAGTACTAGGCTGGATGCCTGTGAAATGTGAAATGATCAAATAGTGAGCCATGAACTATTATATATGTATTTATATATATTCATGAAATAAAACCTCTAGCCGTGACCAGAATTTTGGTATGGAATGGTGGAAGCACTGGAGGTGCTTAACCGCAAAGGATGAGCAGGCACTGAAGGTGCATGGTTGTGGTATGATCTGGTCACTGGCATACAAGGACTAGAATCTTGTGTTGTGCGTCTAGTGGCATGAAACACGTGCTAACCGCAAGCTTGGTATGGGACAGGCCTGAACAAGTACTTATGCGGATCGCACATGAAACCCCTGCATGAGATGGGAAGTGATGCACAATTTTACACGGAGTGCGGCTCCTACACATATCACTGAATGTGATTGCACGCAGACCCAGTAATGGGAAGAGGCATTCGGGGTGGGGGTTTGGGTACAACCCGCCACAATTGTGGTTCGCGAGAGATCCACAGGGTCAGGGGTGCATTGTGAGTGAAACATAACAAAAGTTCTTGTTATCTCCACCTTGCCACTCACAGTATGAAGTGAGTCAGGGGTCCAATCATTTTGATAGGGAAGGCATGAAAGTTGAATATCTTGCAGGTAAATTGGTACTTCTTTGCAGAGTTAAAAACATATTCGAATACTCTGAGCTCCCGGGTTTATAGGAGTCTACTGCGGTGGATTAAATCCACGGGGTGTGGCACAAGTATGTTTTCTAAATAAAATTTGATAAGGCAAGATTACCCAAATGACATGTGTTGTCATGATAAGGAGTGCTGCCGTGGGCTATCGTGTGTCGACATGTCGCGGTAGTACTATAATTTAGTGAACATGAATAGCGATGCTATGTTATGAAAAGTGCTTCCATGAGATGAGATATGAAAGAAAAGACTATTTTACAACCATCCACATTTCTTTACTAGCATAGGTTCATATCATCCCTACTATATGTATCTACTCTTACCTATGACTTGCTGAGTACGTAAGTACTCACCCTTGCCAACTTCAATCTAGAAGATGGAGTGTTTCATGACCAAGAAGAAGGCGTGGAGAACTTCTTGGACCCAGATGAAGGAGAGACAGTTTCGCCAGAACCTTGATGTCTGTTGTTCTGCCGTCAACTTCTTACTATGGAAGAGACACCCATCATCCGCTGTGTAGTTGTTTTTATTTTGCTTTAACTAAACCTTGAATGCCGCGAAGGCATTGTAATATTAATGCCAGCAGGCCACGCTACTTAATATCTTGTAAGTTTTGCTGCTGCAATGTGAATATACTCCTGTGCTTGACTTATCCTGGGAAGTTAATGGTATGCATCCCACGGGAGTAGTCCTAATCCCAGTTTCGGGGCGCGACATATTTTTTCATTTATTCTGCCCTCTATTTACACTAGAATCAGTCATAAAAGTCGCTATATATTCAAATACAGTTGCATCTGTTGCTGTTCGACTCGACTACTCGTTCTATTTATTTCTATTGCAGGTTGAACAGGTTTGGACCTATCTGCAAATTTTCAGAAATCCAAGTATCAAAATGCATAAGGACCTAGACTCATAAAACTAAAACCCTGGCCGCCAGGAAGTCGTTGCAGTTACCCGAAACCTGACTTTTATTCAAAATTGCCAAATAATTCACAAAACCAGACCAGGGCCCCTGATTCTTCCTCAGCCGGTCCAACCTCCACTCTTCTTCCTCTTCTCACCACAGGTCGTCTTCCCCATCTCTGTTCGTCCTTCCCACCATCAGCGACCGGCCTTAGCCGGCGGTCCTCCCCTTTTTTTTCTTCTCCCACAGAACTCTCCAACTCCCTTCTCTTTTCCTCCTTCCCTCTTTCTTATCTGCTCCTCTTCATCTCTGGTTCTCCTCCTCCTCCTTCTCCTTCTCCCTCCTTCTTCTTCTTCCCCCCCTTCTTCTTCTTCCTCTCCCCATTTCTCTACTTCCCGCCACCGGATCGCGCGTCCTCTCCACCGGATTTGCCACCTCTCCTCCATCGTCTCCCGCCGCATATCCGCCGAGCCACGCACCAGAGCCGCCGCGCCATCATCCCGCCCCGCCGCCGCCCCCGGTCGCCGATCCCGCACTGCACGTCCTGTCGCTGATCCGACGCTCCACACCACCAGGCGCCACTGGATCGCGCCGTCTACACCGAGCAGCCGCCTCCACACCATGCGCGCCGGATCTGCCGAATCCGACGCCACCTTCGCCATCCAGACGAGCCGCCATCATCATCCCGCGGCCGAGCCGCCTCGCGCCTCCCGTGCCGCTCCGCCACTCTCCAGCGCGCGCCGCCGCACCGCTGATCTGCCTCCCACCGCAGATCCACCGAACACGTCGCCGATCACGCCGTCTACACCACTGCAGCCCACGACGACCACAGCTACAACGAGAGTACCTTCGCCGACGACGTCAAGCACAGGGCTTCAACAACTCCACCTCGCCGGCGTTCTTCACCGAATCCACATCCAAATGGGCAACGATTCCTCTCTCTGAATCTCGTTCTCTCCTTCACCCCCAAATTGTATTCCTGTGATGCATGTACAGAAAAGGGAACTAAGTCTGAACTGTGATGTATCAATGATTGATCTGTGAACTAATTTCAGGAGTTTATTGGATCTGGTAATATTCTTGTGATTGGATTTGTTAGAAATTCTGCCTCAAATCTGTTCTGTTACTTGACTTGAGCTATACTTCTGTTTGGGAGCTGTTAACGTGATCTCTTGCTGTTGTATGGATTTTCCCTGATTTTTGGTTGATTGTGTGAACTGCTGATTCACCATTGGTTGTTGTTCCAATTGCTGAATTTGTCAACCTGAGCTTAAACTGTTTAGTTAGTGCGCAGATGATCATATCCATTGCTATGTGTATGCTCAGCAGGTTGATCAGCAAGGTATCATAGAGATTCTTCTTTGCTTTATCTGTTTGAAACTGAGTTGAGTTGCATATTTCCTGCAATTAAATTCTGATTTGAGAAACATTTATCCTTCTGATCTCGAGTGTGTCACTCCTGGGCTAGGACACTATTGCAGAAATTGATTTCTGTTAGGTGCATTCTAGTTGGATTTTATCAGTCTTGGTGTTTGGAAACGATTGTCTTAGTACTAGCACAGAAATGTAGTCCACTAACCCCTATCTTCTAACAGTTATTAGCGATTTAGAAGAAAACCGTTAGAAAGGTGCTTCGTAGTTGTAAAAGACATGTGGTAGGTATTTTTACTATCGGTTCCCATGAAATTTACCATTAGAAGAAGCTATGCGGTTTTTTCTAACGGTACAGAATGTATATATCGTTAGAAGTGGTACACAATTATTAACGGTAGTATTTTGCGTACCGTTAGACGAAGCCGAATGATTTATTCTAGCTGTGATGAATATATTTACCGTTAGAAGATATGCAAAAGTACTAACGGTAGTTTGGTGGGTACCATCAGAACCGTTCCACTTCTACAAATAGTTTTATTCTAGTGGTGCTGCATATATTTACCATTAGAAGAGAGCTTGAAGTACTAACGGTAGTCTTGACTTGTACAAATACCCAAGAATGTCTCTTCCATTCGAACCGTTCCTCGGGCGCAGCAAGACCTAACCCATAACCTCCATTGACGGCCGCCGCACCTCCACAGACGACCGCCGACCTCCGCACCTCCATCGACGTCCACTTGTTTCTCAGGTGAATCAAGTCCAAGATGGATCGTAGCCTCAACACTTTGACTAGATTTCAGCATTGCAAGCAAGCCAAGTAAAATTTCGGCATTGTTAGATTATTCTAAACCTATGATGGCAATTATCCTGCGATTTTTTTATCCTTCATTTTTATGTGTCTTCTTTTCAATATGATTATGTACGGTGTTTTGTTCCTGTTTTTTATTAAAACAACTAAATAATATCAGTGTGGCACAAAGAATGTTCAATTGTTTGAAATTCAAATGAAAAAAATGATCAAGATATTTGTGAGACAAATACTAGCCAACATAGTCAAACGTCAATAAGACAAACACTAGCTTGCTCAACGATCAAGATATTTGTAAAAAGTTCATTAAATAATGTATATTGGGAATGTAATTTCTTCTGATGAAATAGAGTAGAAATGTAATATCTTGATCTCTCAGTTGCAAGTTGATGTTACTATGACAAAGCACAATCTAACCTTCAGTTGGTAGTCCTTTTCAGATATGGAGCCATTTAAGAAGAAGTAAACAATCTTAATTTGCTCTAGAATGCCTATTTATGATCTGTGCAGGTCGTTGGACGATGTTCATGACGGGCAACATATTTCATGGTTCTTTGTCGCAGTACGCTGCCTACGTTGGCTTGTTGGCAAAAGAAAGGGTGAAGATCACTGTCGAGAGCTCGAAGGACGTGAAGGGCGAGATCTTAGTTGGCTAGGTCGAGAAGATCCTCAAGCCTGGTGTGTTTCTCAAATTAGGACCTATAGAAAGCATCTTACATTTGTATTGGTGATTTCCTCGGGCTCAAACTCAACTCAACTCAAGTCACTGTGTTGAGTTGAGTTGAGTTTGAGTCCAAGGAAATCAACAATACAAATGTAACGCAACACCAGTTCCAGCTCCTTGGGCGTCTTTAAACTGAACTCCTATGGTTAAGTCAAATGTGGTTCATACATTTGCTGTTTCAGATGAATGGATTTGTGATATATCAGGTCTAACTTGTAGTCGGTAGTTACATTGTTGCAACTTGCAAAGGTTCTCTTTTATGTAAATGTACGGGCCACTGGGTCCTCATCATGATCTGTTGTTTCAGACGTGACGTTTGTAATATACATCGAATGTGTGAATTGATGTATTTGTATATTGGTGTATATTTGTGTATTTGTATTGCTATTTGGGACATGTACTTGAATGTGTACATTGGTGTATTTGTGTATTTAATTGTATTGGTGTATAGGTGTATATTTGTATTGTTGTTTCAGACATGTACTTCAATTTGTGAACTGGTGTGTATGTGTGTACTTAAATTGCTGTGTCATGCATGAAAACAACTTGCTTTTGTTTTAGCCATGTACCTGTACCTGTTCTAACGGTAAATACACATATTTATCATTAGAATAGGTACATATGAAACTACACACATATTCTAACGGTGATTATATGTATTTACCGTTAGAAATTGGTCGAGTATAAGTAAAACCCCACTCGACCATTGCTGAGCTGCTGTTTTGTTCTGTTGTACTCTGTCTCTCTCTGTTGGCGATGAGAGTTCCACGCTCCAAGCTATAATGCTAGAGTGATCAGGGCAAGCTGGAAGGAAATTAATTGGATCCCTCTCTTTAATGTAAGCTTGTCATCACCTATCTCTCTCTCCCTCTAGATCTCCCTCTCTCTTTACTTGCAAACTAGCTGTATTGTGTAGTTCCAAACTTGTAGCTCCAAGCTTGGGAGCTAGCTAGCTTGCTAGAAATGCCTGATCATGTTTTAGGAGCTCACTAGCTTGTATTGTGTAGTTAGGTTAATTAGTGTTTCATCATGCTAGGGTTTCACATATCAGTTGTAAGAGGCCCTGCCCACTGCAAAAATGCAGCCCTGCAAAAAAATTGTCCTTTTCTAACGGTATTTTTTGGTCCTACCGTTAGAAAAAGTGCGTAGGTCTGACGGTATTTTCTCAAACTACTATTCGAAAAGTGCACATACATGGTCTGACGGTATTTTTTTGGTTGTACCGTTAGAAAAAATAATTAGTCTGACGGTATTTTTTTGGTTGTACCGTTAGAAAAGGTTCTTACTACTTTATTAAACTTCGCTCGAGAGTTTCCCTCCGGTCGATCCGTTCCAACTCGTATCTCTGTGTCTCCTTGAGCGCGAAAAGTGCTATCCTCGCCGGCGACCACTTCCTTACTGCCGCACCACCATCGTCACCTGGATTACAGTTCGCCACTGCCGCCGGGCGCTATTTTCCTCCATCACCGGCTGACGCTCTGTTTTACACCACCTCTCCATCGCCACAACTGATCGCCGTAAAATACTTCCCTATCCCTAGTGCATCGTTCTTTTTCCAGCATCTTCCTAATTTGATCTTTGCGTTTTTTACACTAGGGTTCACTATTTTTCTTCGCTCATCTTTTGGATTTAAACTAGGGTTCGCTATTGTGTAGGATTTAATAAACTTCGCAGGCATTGTTGATTTAAACTAGGGTTTACATAATATGTTTCAGTGCTGTAATGAACCTATTTTGAGATTTGAAATTATCTATACAGCAGTATGTGTGATCATTTGTATAGAATTGCCATATACTATACTGTATATGTGGGAAGTGTTCAAAAACATCTTCTAACGGTAGTACATGTATTTACCGATAGAAAAAAGTTTATCTTCTATCGATAGTTCATGTGTTTACCGATAGAACAAATTTTTTGCTTTCTCTTTCCTTTTAGTGTACCAGATTTGATGTCCTGGATATTTTGTTGAATGATTCAACAAAATATTGTTGAAGGGTTCAACAAAATATTGCTAAAACACAAGTACGTTGGTTCATGTATGATGTATGAGACAGTATGTGTGATCATTTGTATCAAATTGCCATATACTGTACTTTATATGTTGGTAGTGTTCAGAAACACCTTCTAACGGTAGTCCATGTATTTACCAATAGAGGAAAGGTTATCTTCTATCGGTAGCTCATGTGTTTACCAATAGAACAAATTGCTGAACCCTTCAACAATTTTTGGCCTTTTAGTACTATTTTCTTTTGACATAACTTTAGCAACCCTAATTAGTCTCCAATCCTCAACTGAGTTATAGAACTCCAAGAAGAATTAATTCTCATATGTTGCCTTCTTCATATGAAAATGTCTAGATGAAAATGTTTAGAAATATATTCTAACGGTAGTCCATGTTTTTACCATTAGAAGAAAGCTTATGTGCTATTGGTAGTTGATGTGTTTACCGATAGAACAAATGATGAAAATAGGTCCTTTTGCTTTGTAATACTATTTTCTTTTGACAACCTTTTTAGCAATCCTAATTAGATCTAATCCTCAACTAATTAAGTTATAGAGCTCTTCCTTGAAGAATTAATTCCCATATATGTTGTCTTATGCCTATGACAATGTCTAGATCAAAAGTAAACATTTCCTTTTGTTCTCAACTCTAAAATTAAAAGACCAAAATGTTGCTCTAAAATATTTCAGGATCTAAAGTAAAGTCAACCCTAAACTTGAGAGAAAAAATTGGTGCATACCTTTTTTGCTTTCTGTTTCCATTCAATTTTTGATGGTTTGTTTATGGAATTTTAGGGAAAGCCATGTTGTTATCTTCCTTGGATGATAGTAGTGGTTCGACGAGGGGCAACGTAACTGAAGATGCTGGTTCGTCCCAGCGTAAGAGGATGGGGCGAGGCACGACGACATTGGGCCATTTTGCGAAACGCACCGACCTTTCTTGTGAGTTCAACCAATTTGGGAGGCCGATCGGAAAGAATGCTGGGAAGTACGTTGCCTATGTTGGGCTGTTGGCGAAAGAATGGGTGAAGATCACCGTCCAGAGCTGGAAGGACGTAATGGCGGACGAGAGGGGTAGGTTGTGGGCGGAAGTGAAGGTAAAATTAATCAAAATTGCTAAACTCTTTCGTAATCACGTTCGCTTGGCTTATCCTAAAGTTTAACTAACTCGTGATTATATGCATTGTTTGAAAATAGTCTAAGTGGAACATCCCCGACAATGGACCTAAGATGGCCTATTTGAAGGACATGAACGGAACATGGAAAACCTTTAAGAGCTGGCTCATTAGTACCTTCCTCACTGCGGGGAAATCTCCTTGCGAGAAGTACCCCTTCATATCGGAGGAGGTATGGGAGGAATTCACCAAGCAGAAGGGGACCGACGAGTTCAAGTCCCTTACCGAGAAGAATAAGGTGATCCAGAAGAGGAACGACCACCGGCATCGGCTCGGATCCCGGGGATATGCGGGGAAGGAGGAGAAGTAGAGGAAGGAAGACAAGCAAAATTCTCTCGTCAACTCCCCTGAGTTACCGCTCTCCGAGATCCGAGATGCGAGGTGCAAGCGGTGGTGGAGGGGGAGAGGGTCCGTGTTGTCCACGGGGTCTGTGGAGTTCCCAAACCCTAAGGACGCCGAGGTTGTGCAGCGAATGGTAAGCTGGCTAACCTTGTAAACTGTGTGTCGACGATTCGGACTCGGAGTCCTCAGCCGAACTTATGCAGAATTTGTAATTGTGAGACCTTTCAAGATGACCCTTCGGGAAGGTATGCTGAACAATAGTGAACAGGAGCACATAGAGTTTAGACAGGTTCGGGCCCTCGATGGTGGGAGTAAAAGCCATACATCCTGTTGAGATTTCACTAAGTGTGGTAAAAGGTTTACAAATGGAGGGAAAAGTCCTCACAGGCGAGGATTTTCCCTGTAAGAGTGTACAAGGATAAGCCAAAGAAGGCTTACTAAAATACTATATGAGGTGTGCCGTAGACTTGGCTAACTTGGATGATTTTGGGTTTCTTGATCTTCCGATCTCTCGGTTGATGTTTCGGATGATCCCCCCCCTGATTGATGCTCCATGCCATCCTTTTGTACTGTTTGAAAGGGTGCCATGTAGAGGAAACTGCATCAAACGGTTGCACGGACGGTTGGATGCGGTTTTTTGGAACTGCTCTTAACCTCCACGCAGGTTAAACACGTGTTATTCACGGATAACTGTATGTGTTAACCTTCTGACGGTTGATTCTCCACGTGTAGGAATCTTTGGGATACTTAGAATATCCTGTTGTATGGGCAACCGAATAAATAGATCTCAAGTATCTTGATCGGTAGATGTTCTGACCGCGGGATATTAGCTGACCGTGCAATATCCCGAATGTGTAGTTCGCGTACAGCCTACGAACTTCTGACCGCGCAAGGCTTACGGTCTGACCGCGTAAAGCTGCGACCTGATCGCGTAAAGCTTGCGACCTCATGGTGATGCCCCTCAGAATAGCTTGAATTCGCATCACCAGATACATGTCTGGTTCGAACCTGTCTTGAACCAAAAGTTTATTAGAAGTGACCCGGGTGTCAATCCTCGTCAGCTAGCCCCCAAATTCGAAGAAAACGAAGAGACGTGTTTATTTCGAATTTTTTTTTTTAAAAAACCGTGCATTGGATTTTTAACCCGGCCCTTTAACTTCTCCACTTAGTGGCGCACTAAGTGAAAACGGTTGGTTTTTCAAGACGGGTTCTGACATTACGTGACGGGCAATGATAGCGCCGTAGAATTGTTTTTTATCTCGAGGTAAAATTGTAAATGTCTTAACAAAACCCGAGGTGTCTGGGAGGCGAACCGTCGCCCTGGTGGCTATAAATACCAGACCCCTGGACATGTAAAGATCTACAATTTCCCTCTCACGTCTAAGTCTTTTTCTTGTTATCCTGCCTCCTTCCTTTTCACATACCCCTCCCAATGGCAGATCATGAAATCATCGAGATTGAGAGCGATGAAGGGGAAATTGTCGAACAAGGGTCTCAAACGAATGAAGTCCTGTCTCCCTTAAGGAAGAAACCCAAGGTTGACGAAGGATCTTCCAGTGGAACAAAGGTGAAGAACGTAGCGAGTTTCTTTCTTCCTTCAGTTCCTTTGACCCTCCCCGTTCATGCCTCTCGGCAAGTTAGGCCTTTATCCTTAGGAAAAGATCCCTTCACATCCAACTCTCCCATCCTTTTGGGTGATCAACATCCTGGTCGGCAAGCGGTGACTATCCCTCGATCAGATGATTGCCGTATTGGGTTGGCGAAGCAATCTTCTTCTGGGAAGGTTGCTCTTCCACCATATGATGATCTTCCTCCCAAGATGGGTGTATCAACGGGTTATGCACCGGGACAGGTAACAATTCTTCTCCCTTTTTGCTGATAATTTTAGTTAGTATGATTAACTTTTGCAAAATGCAGGAGGTAGGAGGCCCCAGCGATCAGCCTTCTGCTGCTCCATCTCTTCCTTCCGGACAGACCCTTCTGGAAGAGAAGAATGCCCTGGAGAAGAAGACCGAGGAGATGGCCTCGAAGATTCTGCGTTTAGCAGAATGTTTTGATCGATCCCGAGAAGAGGCGCACCATTTCCGTCAAGAGAGGGACTTCGCTCAGCAACAGCGAGAACTCTCTGACTTGATTAGGGACAATAGTGCGTCTGTTGTTAGGGACGATATAGATAGACTTAGGGTAGTTGCTAGTTCCCTGGGGGTTGTCAGTGTAGATCCTACTGACAACAACATGTCCCTTGGGGAACTTTGTAAACTTCTTTCGGAGCAAGTCGATGTTTTGATCGACTGCATCCCTTTTGTATGTAAAGAATGTAAGAAATAAAAGTTCTTTATTTCTCATGAAATGTTCTCCACATCTTCTGTACGAAAATATAGCCATGAACTTTATGTTCGTGACCATTTATACACAGGAAATTTTAGTTCTGCGATCAAAATCACTTTTAAGAAAAAAGCACCGCGACCTGCCCTGATTCCGCGATCAGTTTCAAAGCCGCGGTCAGAACTAAGGTTCGACCAGAGTTGGGACTCGGTCAGGATGTCACTTCGATTAGAATCGAAGTTTTAGCCTAAAACACGATTTCGATAAAACCATAACCCAATTAGAAACACTCCAGTACGTTAAAAATTGGGTTACATGATTTTTTCGAATAAAATGTTCAAAGTATAAAAAGGAAAAACGTCCTCTGAAAAGTACTGAAAATTTTTCAGTCCTTTTACGCTTTTAGTTTCCAAAACAAAGAAGTCTTTTTGTTTCAGATCCGACGCCTGAGTACTTTATCGGGTCCATCAGAGACAGTATCCATTATGGGAAATAAATAAAGCATTCAATGGAACGTTTGAAATGAGCCGTTTACTCATTAATGCGTCGCCTTGGGTCTATAAAAAGAGCAGATGTCTTCTCAAAGAAGCCACACAGCTAAAAACCCTCATTATTCCCGCCGCTCAAAACCCTCATTTTCTTCAGCCTTCATCTTCCCCAAATCGCCAGCTTCCCCTTTGATTCTACACCAAAGATGGCGTCCTGGAGCAGATCCATTCACCATTCTGAGGAGAGCCTGATGGCGTTAGAGAAGGAGGAGATTCTTTCTCCGCGGCTGCTCATTAACTGGCGACCTGTGGAGAAGGACCAAGGAACCCCAACTGTCCAAGAAGGCGAGTTGGTGGTTTTTGAGGAGTATTTGCGTTGCGGGTTCCGATTCCCGGAGAGTCGGTTCCTTAAGGATGTCCTTGAACATTACGGGTGGGAACTGATCAACCTCCACCCCAACGCGATGCTGATCCTTGCAGTATTCCAGCACCTTTGTGAAGCCTTCGTCGGAATATATCCCAGCGTGGATCTTTTCCGACGATTTTACTTTTCGGCGTGGTCGAAGAGTACCAACGCCGCCGGATGCATCTACTTCCGGCTGAGGGATAAAAAGGAGTATCCCTCCCCACCCCTACGAGATTCTGTGCATGGGTGGCACCAAAGGTGGTTTTACTGCTCTCCACCATCCGAAAGCAGTTTATGGTTTGAAAACTCGCGACCGGAGAAGTCGAGCGAGTTAGACATTCCCCCGGCGATGAACTCGGAGCTTTCAAAGCATGCCGAGGTGATTCTTCACTTGGTCAATGAAGGATTGACGGCTCGAGATATCATTCGAGACTTCGTGAAGAACCGGGTAGTCCTCTGCGTGAAAGGGCTCATCCGGCGTGGGAGATTGGTCCATGGGTGATAGCACCCTGGACTACAGTCAAGGTATTTATTTATTTGGTGCTGAACTTTCTCCTTTTTGAATTGTACAAATTCTGACTTGAGTTTGGGAACAGTCCTGCCTTCATCCGAGATTGAAAGGCGGACCAACTCCCTCCTTAGGACCTACAATTCCGATGTAGAGGGCCCTAAGGGATCACCTCGCCCGCAGAGCTTGATTCACGCTGGTGATGACCTCAGACAGGAGCGCCGAAAGGTAATTTCCTTATCCAGCTTTGGCTCTGCAGGTCTTGTGTGTGTCCAGTGCTAATCCCTTGTAATGGACTGCGAACCAGCTCCTAGGGAAGTTTGCGGATGCGACGTTCCCAAGTGAAAATGTCGGCTCTCCGAAGAAGCCGACGGCGAAGAATGTGAAGAAGGTCTCTCAGAGACCCAGGACAAAGAGTCCTGCCCCTAAGAAGACCAAGCTGAACCCTGGGGAGGGGTCTTCACGAAACATTCCTCGTCCCGCAAGAAAGACTGCGGTAAGATATCGCATTCCTGCTACTTTTTCAGGCGCGACATGGAATCACTTCTTCGTCGTACAGGGAGAGGGGAGCGAGGAGGAAGAGGATGACGTTCCTCTGATCCTTCGAAGGAGGAAGATCGCGGATCTTCCATCCAGCGATGCCCCAAGCTGCCCCGCAGAGACCACTACTACCGAAGAGGTGGTCGTGGAAGATCCTGCGACCACCGAAAATCTTGTGGTCGCGGGTGACCCTTCAATTCCTGAAGCCCCCGAGGTTTCAGGGTCAATTATTTCTGCTTCCCTGGTTGAAGGGACGACCAAGGTAAGGAATCTTTTTCGGCCGTTCCTTCTATGACTCTTTCTGCACATTTGTCAAGTTAATGTATATACAGGGAGGAGAGCTTCCCCCTGGGACCACTGGGGGTTCCAGGGAGGAAAATCCTCCTCCTCTGCGGACAGAGGAGGAGGTGGATGAACAAAGGCCAGCTATGATGGTTCCAGCAACTCTGGAATCGCCAAGGCCTTCAGATGCAGCCCCACCAGTTAGCCCGGTGGCCCAGGTAAAGATCTTTTTATGTGTTTTTACCTGTTCCCTAAGAATATGCCTATAACATGACATTTCCAGGGGGGTGCTGCCTTGTTTACCATAAGGAAGGCGAGAACCGGAGACGGCTCTCCTTCGCAAGGGGAATTTTCCCAGAAGTCCCAGGAACGAATGGGATTTCAAATAAGGTAAGAGCTCTTACTTGACAGTAATCTTAAATAAAAGTTGCCTGACCCATTCTTCCTGTTAGGCAAAAGAAGACAGCGCCTAACCCTTCAACCGCCACTGGGGAGGTTGAAACTAGGGCTGATGAGGGAGCCTCTAATGAAGAGCGCTCTGCTCCCGTGGTTCAGGAAGTCGTCCGGACCGCGGGAGGTGAAACAAGTATAGGGACCGGGTCACAACCAGTGGCCTCTGGGGGTGGCGTCCGGCCGGCACTCCCGCCAACTATCCCTGTAGTGAGCACGTCGGAGGCTCTAGCGAGGATTCCCGCTGAACTGAATGATGCCGTTTTACAAAAGTTTATGAAGGTATAATAAGACTCTGCT
This sequence comes from Pharus latifolius, assembly GCA_019359835.1. Lineage (NCBI taxonomy): Eukaryota > Viridiplantae > Streptophyta > Magnoliopsida > Poales > Poaceae > Pharus > Pharus latifolius. The sequence continues at coordinate 16,629,418 of CM033324.1, read as the reverse complement.
TCCGTGCCTGAATTATACTTAGGACACCTTTGACCTTCTTCTTTGGCACCACAGGGATTGTCCTGGCTAACAAGCCATTCGCGTGTTGTGATGGCTAGTACAGAAGCCATTCAAAAAGAACGCGATAGCTTGCGCAGGTGAGTACCATTACCCTCTGGTTAACATGGGTACATCTTGGTTGTGACTGCCTTGATTTTGTTGCAGAGAGGTTGCATTCTTGAAGAAGGAGGTGGCCGGTTCAGTCTCAATGCTTAAGAAACAAGAAACTGAACTCAACAGACTTCGATCAGAGAATGCTGGTAAGCCGATTCCTGACTAGGAAGACTTGAATCCATAATATGCGAATAATCTTCTCTCTCTGTATAGCGCAAGCAGGTCGAATTACGCAGCTCAGTTGAGACAAGGAGATTCTTGAATCCTCGATTCGCCACACCGATCGGGCAATCAAAGAACTGAGCCTCCGGATCTTCGAAAAACTAAAGGCCGTGGCTGATCTTTTGAAGACTGATGTGGTAGAACTGAGGCAAGACAACCTCAGTATAAATGACTGGACATCGCTGCTTACTGCCCAGGCGGATTCACTGCTTGAGTATCTCCCTGGAGATACACGACGATGCGAAGAGGCGATCAGAACCAGGGTTCGATCAGCCGCAGTAGCCGTACTCAGCCGGGTTCGACTTCACCATGGCCCAGATGCAGATCTGAACGCATTGGTGGGTCCGGTTGAGGTCGAGAGTGAAGAGTTGCTCGATGCAGTCATAGAGGAAGTCCAGCCCCTAGTAGATAGACTCCTGACTGAGCTGGGGATCGAATGATCCTTATTTTTGTAACCAAACAATTGTAATTACAATGCAATGTATGTAAAACTATTTTTTTTCAAAAGAAAGTGCATATTCACATCATAAGTTTCATACTATAAGTATATTCCTCTAGCCCCCGCCTCTGTTTTGTGAATACTGGAGCCTTAGTATTTTAAGCAGAGGGGAAAACATAAGTATGATGACCAGGGATATGCGCTTCAAGCCGATGGTCAAGATTAAAGTAACATTTTAACCTTATTGCAAACTGGTAGCCACCCAGATGACCGAAGACTAGCCAGATAGTCCTGTGTGCGTTGAGAAACGGCTTATTTAGGAGCGACTTATCTGGAAGTGATCATGAGATCGACCAGCGAATCCGGTTAAAAAATACTGTAGTAACCTAACCGCCGGCGATCAGCCCCAGGTCGAATTTGTATAATTTGGGCTTAAAGAAAACACTCATTGTATGAAAACAAGACATGCTTTTTATGAAAAGATGCTAATTGAACAGGGAAAAAGTGATTGGAATACTTACACGTAAAACTTGCGAAGTTGATCGATGTTCCAAGTATTGGACAAAATCCGACCATCCTCCATGGCTAACCGCCCAGATCCTGGCCGCGGCACTGAGACGATAGTGTATGGCCCTTCCCACTTTGGGGAGAATTTATTGCGGTTAGACTGGTCTTGAATTTTTCGTAAAACCAAGTCACCAACGGTGAGATCACGTGGTCGCACCTTTTTACTATGATACTTGCGTAGAGCCTGCAAGTATATCGCGGACTTGATCAGGGCGCGATCACGCCGTTCTTCCAGGAGGATGAGATCTTGCGATCGCTGTTCGGATTGATTGACCTGTTCGAATTGATTCGTGCGAACAGATCCAATACTAACTTCCATAGGCAACACAGCCTCGGCCCCATAGACCAAATGGAAGGGTGTCTCACCGGTGGCTCAACTAGAGGTAGTCCGTAGTGCCCATAGAACAGTATAGAGCTCGTCTGCCCAAGCCCCCGAGTGGGTCTTGAGGCGATCAAAAACACATTTTTTGATGCCTTGCAATACTTGCCCATTGGCCCGTTCTACGGCACCATTGCTTTGTGGATGTGCCACGGAAGCAAAGCACACCTTGGTCCCAATCTGATCGCAGTAGTCTAGGAAGAGACCGCTAGCGAACTGAGAACCGTTGTCTGTGATGAGACGGTTTGGAACACCAAATCGTGCCACAATGTTCTTGTGAAAGAACTTTTGTGCGGCTGATGCAGTAATATTTCGTACTGGTTCGGCCTCAATCCACTTTGTGAACGTGTCAATGGCTACGAACAGAAACTTGTACCCATTGACCGCTTGTGGCATAGGACCGACGATGTCCATTCCCCAGATCGCGAAGGGCCATGCGAGAGCAATAGTTTGCAATGCATAAGCAGGCTGATGAACCTGTCTTGCATGAAACTGACACTGTGGACACATCTTGACCATAAACTTGGCATCATCGAGTGCCGAAGGCCAGTAGAATCCCTGTCGAAAAACTTTTCCGACCAGTGTTCGGTATGACGCGTGTGCACCGCATACACCGTCATGTATTTCTTTCAAGAGGGATTTTCCTTCCTCCTGAGATATGCAGCGCATGAATACTCCTTGAGTACCCTTTCTGTACATAACCCCATCTATGAGTTTGTACAGACGCGCCTTTCGAATTAATCGATCACTTTTGGTTTCGTCCTCGGGTAGGGTCCCATGTTCAAGATAGACCCTCAATGGATGAGTCCAATCTTGTTCCTGACCGAGGTTGGCAACGAAGGCTATTGCCGGATCATCCTCGACCGAAGTCATGATCGAAGGATGGTCCAAGTGTTCAATGAACACTCCTGCCGGAGCGGATGAGCGTGAGGATCCAATTTTGGATAATTGGTCTGCGAGAATATTGTCCTTTCGCGGGACGTATTGGACTTCGAAGTGACTGAAGTGTTTTTCCAATCTCCTCACTTCCCCCAGGTAATGAGCCATTGTCTCATCGGAGGTGCTGTACTCCTTGTTTACCTGGTTTACGACTAGCTGTGAGTCCCCCCTCACCACTAATCGACGGACTCCGAGGAATTTTGCTGCCCGGAGCCCTGCAAGAAGACCTTCATACTCTGCTGCATTGTTGGTGGCAACAAAGTGTAGTTGAATGACATACTTAAGCTGTTCGCCCTGAGGCGTAACTAAGACCACTCCAGCCCCCGAGTGTTGAAAACTACGGGAGCCGTCAAAGTACATTGTCCAATAATCGGGGTACTCCAGTTCCTTTGCCAACTGAACGGGTGGCTCAGGGTTGGTCCATTCGACCACAAAGTCAGCCAAAACCTGAGACTTAACCGCCGTGCGAGGGGTGAAATGGATCTCGAAGGCACCGAATTCGACCGCCCATTTGGCGATTCGACCAGATTTTTCTGGATTTCGGACAATATCCCCTAAAGGAAAAGAGGAGGGTACTGTGATCTTGTGTGCTTGAAAGTAATGTTGTAGCTTACGGGAAGCCATCAGTAGCGCGTAAAGTATCTTCTGGACCTCAGGGTAGCGCTCCTTAGGACCATGAAGTACTTCGCTCACATAGTAGACGGGTCTGTGTACTCCTTCCCTTTCCGCGATCAGAACTGCGCTGACCGCGTGTGGGGTGGCCGCCAAATACAAAAGTAATGGTTCTTCCTTTTCAGGAGACACCAATACTGGCGGACTGGAAAGATATGTTTTTACCTCTTGAAACGCTTTTTCGGCCTCGTCGGACCACGTGAAGTTATGATGTTTCCGCAAGGCTTTAAAGAAAGGTAGTCCCCTTTCGCCTAATCGCGATATAAAGCGACTTAAAGCCTCCATGCGACCAGCCAGGCGTTGAACATCCTTCATGGTCGAGGGCGACCTCATTTGTTCAATAGCTCTGATTTTCTCAGGATTAACCTCAATGCCCCTGGAACACACAAGGAAACCAAGAAGCTTCCCTGAAGAAACCCCGAAAGAACATTTCTCCGGGTTCAATTTTATTCCAAAGCGATTCAAGTTACAGAAGGTTTCAGCAAGATCGTCCAAATGAGATAATCTTTTGGTGCTCTTTACAACCAAGTCGTCTACATATGCTTCGAGATTACGCCCTATCTGGGAAAGAAAGGTCTTTTGCATCAAGCGCTGGTACGTGGAACCAGCGTTCTTGAGACCGAACGGCATTCTGACGTAGCAGTATGTGCCGAACGGGGTGATGAAGGCAGTTTTCTCTTCATCGTCTTCTGCCATGCTAATTTGATGATATCCTGAGTAGGCATCTAGAAAACTCATCAGTTCGCAACCCGCAGTGGAGTCAACCAGCTGGTCGATGCGGGGAAGGGGAAAGTCCTCCTTCGGACAGGCACTGTTGAGGCTAGTATAGTCGACGCACCTGCGCCACTTGCGATTTGACTTGCGGACCATGACCGGATTGGCGAGCCAGTCCGGGTGATTCACTTCGCGGATAAACCCGGCTTGTAAGAGTTTGTCTAACTCTTCTCGGATGGCTTCCTGTCGGTCGGTGGCAAAACGCCTGAGCTTTTGCTTTATTGGTCGTTGTCCAGGTCGAATTGCTAACCTGTGCTCAATTACTTCCCTTGGGACACCGGGCATGTCGGACGGTTTCCACGCAAACACGTCTGCGTTAGCCTGGAGGAAAGCAACGAGGTCGAGTTCCTATTTGTCATCCAGGGCTGACCCAACCCGAATTGTCTTGGATGGGTCATCTGGGTGCAAAGGAACTTGTTTGAGTTTCTCATCTGGTCGAGGAGCAGCCCTGATCGCATCGGTGGCGACGGTGGCGACCTGAGCGTCCCGGAGGGGAAATTAATCGACCATCTCCAAAGATAGCCGGTCGCACGTGAGCGCCATGTTGCGACTTCCTCGGACCGAAATGACACCTTTGGGGCCAGGCAATTTCCCGCACTGATAAGCATAGTGCGTTGCCATCATGAACTTAGCAAGAGTCAGCCTGCCAAAGATTGCATTATAAGCTGAATCACAATCGATTACATCGAAAGTAACCAATTCTGTTCGGAAGTTATCTGGTTCTCCCAGAGTGACCGGGAGGACCACTTGTCCCAATGGCATCATGGAGGGGCCTGGGATTATCCCATAAAACGGATGGATTATGGGCTTGATCTTCGAACGAGGAATTTGCATCTCGTCGAGTGTCTTGACCAATAAAAGATCAAGGGAACTTCCCCCATCAATCAGGACCCTTTCGACTCTCGCGTTACTGATGATTGGGGTAATAACCAGAGGTAGCCTCAATGGTCGAGTTAGCCCCACAGGACAGTCAGCGCGATCGAACGTCAAAGGCATATCCGACCAACGGGGATATTGAGGTTCGCCAAGGGATGTCTCCGTTTGGTTAACCTCTCGGCAAAAGGTTTTAAACTGCCTTTTGGAAACGAAAGAGGAGGAACCTCCGAAAATGACATTAACATGATTTTGAGGTACCTGGTAAGCCATTTCTTCGTCTCCGTCGACGTCTCTAACCCCGCACGCCTGCTCTTTAGGCGGTAAGGTTGGCATTGGCCCAGCTCCTTGGTAGAAATCATCCAGCTGTTTCAACCAACTCCTGCAGTTTTTGAGGTCATGGCCTGCGGAGTTGTGGAGTGGACACCACCTCTTGCCCTCCTGCGGATTAGTTGATTTTTTTGGCTGGTCGGAATCCCAGCCGCCAGAAGCAGTTTTACTTTTAAAAGAAGACTTATTACCTTTGGTCGAAGGTGGTTTCTCCGCGACTGCGACCTCACGGTACTGTCCAGAGCGGTTCCTCTTCGACTTTTTTGACTTCCCACCCGGTGAAGACTCCGGCTTTTTGCTTGAATCTTCTTTCTTGGCGTCCTTGAAGCCTGGTTGGGGCGGTAGGTCCCCCTTATCAACCATTCGGTTCCATTCGACTGCCTCGGCTGCATCGGAGTATCGATCAGCCATATCGAACAGATCGGCCACTGATCGAGGAGGGTGGATAAGCAAGTCTTCAGTGAATCTCCGGTATCGAACGGCAGCTTAAATGCCCTGATTGCGGAGCCATCAGATATGTTCGGGATGGTATTTCCTACCCCGACAAACCTCTTGACAAACTGCCGAAGCGTTTCGGTCGAAGTTTGCCGCAGTCTATGCAAGTCGTCCTCCTTACCCAGCTTTTATAGATAGAACCCTCAGGCTGATTGAACAACCAGGTTCTAGCCGGTCCTGCGAGGACTGTTGGCAGGTAGTTGGCCATGACCTTGTCATCGCCTCCTGCTGCTTGGATGGCAGTAATATAGATCTGAAGGAACTCAGATGGGTTTTGAGTTCCATCAAACCTCTCAATGGCCCCTGGTCGAAACTTATCGGGCCAAACGACTGCTCGTAGGCCAGGCGAGAAAGCTTTGCAACCAACGTAAGGACCGTGAACCGTCCTGCGACTTTCGGTCGGGTTTCGAGCAAACTCACTTAATGGCGAGGTTACTCGGGGTCCCAAACGAGAGTGAACGGGAACTCGATCCCTACTACGAGAGTCCTGCATTCGCCGATATTTGTCCTGTCGGGACGGTAGAGGTGGCGGGTAACTCCGTCAGCCAGAGCCAAAATGAGGACCATCTCGTTCACGGGAATGTGTCACTGAGCGGGAAGAGGCTGTTGGAGTCGCCTCGGATGCGACGTCGTCCAGTCTTTCCGCCAGGATCCTGAAAAAGGCCGGTCTCTGCGCATCCGTGACCGTAGGAGGAAAATTACGCATGACCTCCGCGATAGATCGCAGTCGACCATGGGTACTTCTCCTAGGGGCACCAGGTGTTACTGTTTCTTCGTCCACTGGGAAATGCTCCGGTGGTAAGGAAGGAGTCTGGTCACGTCTACGACCACGCGACCGTCGAGAAGAACTCGGGGCAGCATCGTAACGAGCCTGCGCATCTTGAAGAGCCTCTAGGGCAGTTCTGCGTAGTTCGTTGTTCTGTTGCTCGAGATCTTGCTCCTCCTTCTGTTTGCGATCTTGTTCTTCCCTGGCAGCCTGTTGATCGGGAGTTTCCTCCGACAACGCAGCAAACTGCCTAGGGAGAGAGGTCGCCGATGGGGAGAACATCTCGGTTTGTTCCGAGTCAGACTCGAAATCAAAGAGACGGTGGAGGTTATCAGGGTCGAACCTTCCTGGGCTAACTTCAGGGTCACCATCATATTTTCCCTCAGCGGGATCGTATGACGGGCCGGATTCATCACCTAGCACATTAAGAACCTCTGCGGGTTCTGACCTTGTGCCAGTTACCTCCTGGTCGATTAACATGACTTGGGGAGATGATTCAACCTGTGGAAGATTCTGGCCTTCGACCTCTTCCATCGGAACAGGATCGCTTGGAGAAGGCATGGGTATATGGGCATAATCCTCGAGATCGAAATCGTTCTCGGAATCATATGCTCCAGCCATGTTTCGGCGAACCTTCGAATTTCAATTAGGACGCCTTGAGAAAGGCCCCACGGTGGGCGCCAGCTGTCGACGATTCGGACTCGGAGTCCTCAGCCGAACTTATGCAGAATTTGTAATTGTGAGACCTTTCAAGATGACCCTTCGGGAAGGTATGCTGAACAATAGTGAACAGGAGCACAGAGAGTTTAGACAGGTTCGGGCCCTCGATGGTGGGAGTAAAAGCCCTACGTCCTGTTGAGATTTCACTAAGTGTGGTAAAAGGTTTACAAATGGAGGGAAAAGTCCTCACAGGCGAGGATTTTCCCTGTAAGAGTGTACAAGGATAAGCCAAAGAAGGCTTACTAAAATGCTATATGAGGTGTGTCGTAGACTTGGCTAACTTGGATGATTTTGGGTTTCTTGATCTTCCGATCTCTCGGTTGATGTTTCGGATGATCCCCCCCCTGATTGATGCTCCCTGCCATCCTTTTGTACTGTTTGAAAGGGTGCCATGTAGAGGAAACTGCATCAAACGGTTGCACGGACGGTTGGATGCGGTTTTTTGGAACTGCTCTTAACCTCCACGCAGGTTAAACACGTGTTATTCATGGATAACTGTATGTGTTAACCTTCTGACGGTTGATTCTCCACGTGTAGGAATCTTCGGGATACTTAGAATATCCTGTTGTATGGGCAACCGAATAAATAGATCTCAAGTATCTTGATCGGTAGATGTTCTGACCGCGGGATATTAGCTGACCGCGCAATATCCCGAATGTGTAGTTCGCGTACAACCTACGAACTTCTGACCGCGCAACGCTTACGGTCTGACCGCGTAAAGCTGCGACCTGATCGCGTAAAGCTTGCGACCTCATGGTGATGCCCCTCAGAATAGCTTGAATTCGCATCACCAGATACATGTCTGGTTCGAACCTGTCTTGAACCAAAAGTTTATTAGAAGTGACCCGGGTGTCAATCCTCGTCACTGTGTGCACACAAGTGTATACATGTATTTGTCTCACAATGTAGTTTTAAATGTAATAGATCTCTGCCGAGAAGGAGGCAATGCAGGGATTTTTTACCCCACAGAGGGAGAACGACATCCTCACCCGGGCTCTAGGAAATAAGGAGCATCCTGGGCGGACACGAACCGTGGGAGTCATTATGTCGTGGAAGACCGATTTCGCAAATCTGGCTCCACTGAGGAAGAAGGCCCGCTCTTGGAAGAAGGAAGTGGAGCTCTCCGAGAAGATATGGGCTGAGGTACGGGCAGAGATACCGGCTGAGATACGAGATGAGGGAAGAGTTTGTACAACTGAAACATATGATGATGTCCAAGAGTGCAGATCCAGCCCCCGATGGAGATGGTACCCCGCGGTCGGCTGATCAATTGCTCTTCGAAGGTCCTCGCGGATCCAGTGGATATGCTTGAGGTATTGCAAGCCTTGAGCTGTGCACTTAAGTTGATGCCACTCCTGTTCTGTTAGAGTTGTTGCGCTAAACTGTTTTAATTATTACAAATTTACAGAAGCCAGAGAGCTGCAGCCTAGTGACTCACCTAGGCGATCGGCAGGCAGTGGTTGCCCACAGGTTTGTATATCCGTCTGGGGAGGAAGTCCGGGTCCACTGCGTACCTCTGGGGTTGGGGTTCGCAAAGGTACAGGTGGACATGGCCATCCCGGGCTACAACACTTTTCTGTTGCCAGTCCCAATGGAGGAAATGCAGACACTTGTTGAGGCAATGGGCTCCTACATACAGTGGCCCAAGAAGTGTGTTGTAATACAGCAGGTAAATCCTACACATTTTAGATTACAACCTACTCAGTACACTCAACTTGTAAAATCTAACATACGTGTTCATTAATTGAAGTGGCCTATCGGTGAATTACTTGGGGACCCCACCCCCAGCGCAGGGCACGAGGGATCTCCTCTTGACCTCAACACTAGAAAGACGGCCTCAACCCCAGCCAAAGGATCCATGCCTCCCTATAAAGCCCCTTCACCAACAAAGAAAGCCGCCAGCAGTCCGCCCTTGCGTTCAAAGGTACGCGCTCACTCCTTGGCAAAGGCAAGGGCAAAGGCAAAGGGCCAAAGGGACAGCCGGATAGGTTCAGGAAGGGGTTCCCACTCTTGACGGAGACAGCTTTGCGTAAATTGGATCTCACAACTAGAGACCTCCACGATTGGTACATACACCAGGCCCGGCGCAACCTGAACTTCTTAGTTCCCTTCAGGCCTAGGCAGTTCCATCGTGAGCCCGGGAGCATATCCGTGGCACACAAGGATTTGTTCGACCTCTTCAACTGGCGGGAGCTTGATATGTCCATCATACGGACTGGAGTCCTGTGAGTTTGCTGATCCTATATATTGCTGTAGTTCATTTAAAATGTAGTAACTTTCTGTGCAATACTAATGCCGTCCTTTGCATGCAGGTGCATCTACAGGCTAGCATCGGAGGCCGTGTGTGACAAGGTGGGTTTCCTCGACCGAGAGAAAATAAGCCTCACGATGCTAGAGCAGGACGCAGTACATGCTGAGCAGTACATATCCAAGGCGCCGATGGCGCAGCAGGACAGGGAATCCATTCTAGTGCCGTACCACCAAAGGTTTGTGCATTTCGTACTAATTTAACTCAATCTTGTATGTTACACCTGAGATATACTTTAAGCTTGCGGTTGTCTTTTACGTACAATGTAGGGGCCATGGAGTCCTCCTCGTGATCTATACGTGGAGGAATGAGGTGTATTACCTCGATTCGATGCGCGACAGTTACCGAATAAATACTTGGTCAAGGGGAATATGGACGCGTAAGTAACATGTTTGATTTAAATTTTGACCTCACTAGCTAATGATAACACATTAACCAACAATGCTAACTGAAATGCAGGGCTTTTGAAAATTATGTGTCCACTGGAGGGAGGCATGATGCACCACAGGGCTCCCGAATTTCTTGGAAAGAATATGAGGTACTCATGAGTCTTTTAGTTTATGGAAAGAATAGTTAACACGTATTCGCATATGCAATTATCTCAGTGCCATAAGCAACCAGCCTCATGGGAATGTGGGTTTTATGTGATGCGGTACATGTGTGACCTAGTCAGGACAAACTTTGCCCAATTTTCCCAGGTAAGCATCTTAGCTAACTCAAATTTGAAAATTGGATGTCACGTTCCAAACTAGGAAGTTAATTACTGAGTATTCACACATTCTTGTAGACCGCCATGTCCAAAGACAAATACGATAATGCAAAGATTAGAGAGCTGTGCCAAATCTAGGCTCAATATGTTATGGACGAAGTGGCGCGCAACCAACCGCCATGACTAGCTTGTCTCACTTGTTGTAATTTTTCTCTTTTTCATGTACTCTCTGTGAATTGGAGTACGACACTAGAATGAACTCAAATGTGAATAATTGTGAATAACTGTCCATTGGTTAGTATTTGTATTGGTTCGTATATATGTGAATAAATTGAATGTGTGAATAAATGTGAATAACTGTCCAATGTGTCAATCTGTTCAATGTATATATTTGTGAATGTACCTTTTTTTGTATCTGTACTGTATTGTGTATCCAAGCTTTTCTAACGGCTAAATAGCAAAGAAAGTTAGAAGACAACAACATTTTCTAATGGTTCACTACAACTATCCGATACAAAAATACAATCTTCTAACAGTTTACCGTTAGAAAATTGTAAGTTTTTCTAATGGTATACTTCTACACAACTGTTAGAATACTATGTTTTTTTCTAATGGTGTAGTACTAGTTACTGTTAGAAAAATTTGATATACTCTGACGATAAATATGGAAGAACCATTAGAATTTGGTAATATATTCTAACGGTGAACTAAAAATTGACCGTTAGAAAATTGTGATATCGTCTAACGGTATTGTGTTTTGAACCGTCAGAAAATATTGAAATGTTCTAATGGATAGTGCTAGTTAACCGTTAGACTTGTTAGGTTTTTCTACCAGTTATCTCAGAAAAAACAGTTAGAATATGCCATTTATTCTAACGGTATTTACCGTTAGAATATTTCTTGTCTTTTTCTATCGTGTCTATCTCTAATGGTACAAAAACCGCTAGTAGAGGTGTGTTTTGAAACATTAGAAGAAAGCTTCTTTGTGCTAGTGTAGGTGGCTTAATTAGTCACATAGCATCCACCTTAGGGTTCAATACTACTGATTATCAAGAATCTGTGCTCACAGCCGCCCTAGACTTGAATGCATTATTTCCAATGGGGATTTGTAGGAGGGAAGAGAATTCTTTTTGTTGGATTATTAATAGAATTCTCTCTATCCTTTTGCCCGATATTTCTCGGACTTGTTTATCTAATGAGCAAAATTGGAGAAAGCTTCCATCTAGCTCATCTGATCCTAGTTCCTCATGCACTGATATTGCCACTTTGCATGCCTCCATAGAGTCCTTGTTCACTAGTCTCTTTGACTTTAGGTCATAATTTGCAGATTGCAGGGCTACAATGGAATCCAGGATGGATCACCTCATAGGCTGATCTAATTGAGATATAGACGGGTTTCGACTATATTCGACCAGATGCGGAATATGGGATCTTACTCAGAAATACCGAAACCCAAGTGATTGAAAACACAATTCAAAGGAATAGAACAACTCTTTATTTCAAAGAGGAGATTGCACACGTCGAACGTTGATCGCACTCGATCTTACATCAATCTATGTATCTAAGACTTCGATATCTGATTCAATACTAAACTAGAACTATTACAAAGTATTTATAGTCCGATCGTTTGAAAACATATCAGACTCAACAACCGACTATACCTAGTCGTATCAAACTCAATTATATGTATTTTGTATCAGACTACAATCCGACCAAACATAGTTCAAATCTATTACGTATTCGATATTCGACCTGAGATCCTCCCAGATCATGACTCCCCTATTCAAAAGGAGCCAACTCCGATTGGTGACCAACTCGATCAAACTAGAGATGTGGAAATTGAGATTGACCATCCTCGCAGGTATACCACTTGGCTGCTCGTACTCGTTGATCTTTTCGTCCTACTCGAAAAGTCTCTTGTGTGCCGCTTCGGGTAGTTGTCATCTTCTTTTCCAAAATCACATCTTCAAGTAGAGGTGCCTCTCGTTGATAGACCAAGTCTTCAACAGATGGTACGATGGTATCGGGCTCATCATCCAACATCAAAGGCTCAAAGAGTTTAAGGTGCTCAACATTGACAACTGAGTAAATATCCATGAATGGAGGTAACTCGAGCTGACAAGCATTAGTACCAATTTTTTACAAAACCCGAAAAAGACCATAACGAATTGGTTTAAGCTTTTTACCTTCACCTTTAAGCCTTTCCTTACTCAGATGTAGCCATACCAGATCACCTTCTTGGAATTGAGCTTCAACTCGGTGTCGATCATGTTGTGCCTTATACTTGAGTTGAGTTTTAAGCAAATTATGTTCAACCTCACCATGGAGTCGTTGAATGCCTTCCAGGAACTTTTGTGATTGATCCTAATCAGATTTGTCCTTGCTGTTCTGCGCTGAGGTAGGGATCACAAACTCCATGTCAAATGGACTATAAAGTAGAAATCCCAAACAGACCTCAAAAGGAGACTTCCCAGTCGAAGCATGCACTGCTCGATTAAAATCAAACTGCAGGTACGATATACTTTCATCCCAAGTCTTTGGATGTTTAGAGTTATAATCCCTCAAGATATGAATGACTATTTGGTTTACCACCTCAGTTTGACCATCAGTTTGAGGATGAAACACAGTACTCCTCTTCAGTTTCGTATCCATCATCGTCCAAAGTGATCGCCAAAAGTGACTAAGGAACTGGGTATCACGATTAGACACAATAGAATTTAGCAGTGCGTAATGTGTCCAAACAAGTTGAAAGAATACCCGAGCTGTTTCTTCTCCCGTAATAGTTTTCTTACAAGGTATGAGAACTATCATCTTGGAGAATTGATCAATGACCACAAAGATATAGTCATTGCCACGTCGGGTCTTAGGCAATCCTCCCAAGAGATCCATGTATATGCTTTCTCATGGTTGTGACAGAACTGGCAAAGGTGTGTACAAATCCAATTTTTGGTTTGCTAGTTTTGAGATGCTGCGACCATAGCCTTGAACAAAACTAGCCACATCCTGCTGCATCCGCGGCCAGAACACATATCGATGAAGATTTTGCAAGGTCTTCATTACCCCGAAGTGACCAGCAACTTCCGATGTATGCGCCTCCTGTAGCCACTGTACTCGAGGTGCACCACGAGGTATATAAAGCAAATTGCCTTTGTATAAGAGTCCTTCTCAACGAACAAACTCTGTGGGTTTCCTTGTTTTGAGGTTAGCCAGTGCTGATCGAAAATCAGGATCTTCACTGTACATTGTGGCATAATCCTCGTAACATGATGGCTCGATCTATATGAACACTGATAAGTAGAGGGTCGTAACTGGTGGTCGTGACAACGTGTCAGCCAGTTTATTGTGTACGCCCTTCTTATACTTAATCATCAGATTGAACTGTTGCGATTACGACATCCGCTTCATGTGTCGAGCTTGCTGTAGCTTGGATTGAGTTTGCAAATATTGCAAAGACTGGTGATTGGTGTGTATCACGGTCTCTTTACCCAAAAGATAATACAATTAATGTTTCACGGCCTGATGCAGTGCACATAACTCCTTGTCGTAGGTTGGATAGTTCTTCTGAGCTGCCTGAAATAACTTGGAGTGATATGCTAGTAGTTGACATTCTTGCATGAGCATGGCACCCGTTGCATAACCTGAGGCATCAGTTTCTTGCTCGAATGACTTTTGTAGATTCGGTAAAGCTAGGACAGGTGCTTCACTGATCTTCTTCTTTAGCAAGAGGAATGTGTCCTCATGTTTTCCACTCCACTCAAACTTCTGGTCTATCCTAGTTAGTGCATGTAACGGAGAAGCCACTATTGAGAAGTGTCGTATGTACTTCAGAAGGTATTGGCATGATCCCACAAAACTACGCACTTCTGTTACTATTCACGATCGAGGCCACTCATGAATCACTTTTAACTTGTCAGGGTTGATTTGCAATGTACCTTTGCCGACCATCAATCCCAGGTAAAGTAGGGTTTGTTGGTCGAACTCGCACTTTTTACGGTTGAGGCGAAGTTGATGTTGTCGCAGTTGCTCGAACACCTTTTCCACATGAATTAGGTGCTTGTCCCACGAACGAATATAGACCAGTATGTCGTCGAGGTAAACGATCACAAAGTCATCCATGAATGGTCATAGCACATCATTCATAAGTTTCATGAACGTAGCTGGGGTGTTGCAGAGCCCAAATGGCATGACTGACCATTCAACAGACCTTGTTGTGTTTTGAACGTGGTCTTCCACGTGTCCTCCTCTCAGATGCTGACTTAATGATACCCTGATTTTAGATCCAATTTCGAGAAGACAGCAGGATGCTTTAGTTGGTATAACAGGTTGTCGATACGAGGAAGAGAGTACCGATTCTTCTTGATGGTGATCTTGTTCAATGCTCGGTAGTCGATGCACATCCACCAAGTCCCATCCTTCTTCGGTACCAACACCACAGAAGATGCATAAGGAGAATTACTTGGTTGAATTAGATCATCATTCAATAATTCACCAAGTTTTCTTTTGATCTCTTCGTTCTCCAGTACTAAGTTGCGATACATATTTAGATTGGGAAGTGTCGCATCTGACATGAGCTAAATATCATGTTCGACTGGACATTTCAGTGGACCACTCTAAGTACTTTCGAATAGATCACTGTATTTCCCCAGTAGTCTCGACAAACGACCAGATTCCTCTCGGCAAGCCAACGACAAAGCTGCCCAAGTACTATCACTTAGAGTAACTGGTCTAATCATAACAAACACACATTTCTAGCATGCATTGATGATTTGTTTGGCTTGATTTGTGGTAATCAAGTTCCAAATATTGCCTTGGATGTCTCTATTGATAACGAAATGAACCCTTTTTTTAGTGAGCCCGTACTCTTGCGCCCTTCAATGGAAATGAGCATCCCGATCGTACAAGAACAGACTCCCAAAGATCACCTGACACATATCGATAGGAACAACGTCGCATTGGACCTCATCGATATAATGAGCAGAGATCGCAAATTTCAACACACACTGACTCATAATATGTTGGTTCACGTCGGATGTAAACCAACCCAGGGGATACGGTCGTGGGTGAGTGGTCGTCTTCAACCCATCGACGAACCAGTCCAGTGGAAACCAAATTCTTCTGACTTTTGTGATCGAATATCACTATGACCACTTCGTGCTTCACCTGGATGTTGATAGTGAATAAGTCCTTCGTTGAGTGATGGTCGTCTGGTGAATCCATACCTTTCTCCTTCAGCATTACCATCAGAGACAAGGTCGTATCCTCCTCATCGACTGAATTCACTTGAACAACTTTTTCGGGTGGAGCCGTAGTAGCTATAGTTGTTCTTTTCCTTGGTCCGTTTTTCTTCAGTCGAAGTTTAGGATGGAGCTTATAGCACTTATCCTTTGTGTGCCCAGCAATGTGACAATGTTCACACGAGATGCTCGTACCAGATTTTGGAGTACTTTTCTTCGAACTCAACTTTCCTTTTGACGAGGTCATTTGCTTCCTTAGTGTTCTTATCATTGCGGTATTTGTTCTTCTTCTTGAATTCTCCTTCATAGTAGCCATAGTAGTCGTGCTCGTGGTCGTGATGTCCTGTATTCCAAACAAGCTTAGCTCTTCACTGATTGATTTCTGAAGTCCAGACGTATATTTTCGGAACACTTGGGGATCAAAGAGTGAGATGCCAATGACCATTTCTTATCTCCGAAACTCCGTCGTATAATCCTGGACAGATTGGTCACGTCATTGGTACAATCTATGCCAACGATTCCATCTCTCCTCGAGATAACCCATCAGGTAGAACTCTTGTCGCAAGAGTCACTTGAACTGTCCCCATGTGAGGTCGTCTGCTTCCCCACTAGTGATAAGGGCCTTCTACTATGTCTTGGTATGGTCCTTCATCTTCAAGGGTGTAAACATCACCTCTTGAGCACTATTGAAACCTCGGAGGTGAAAGTAGGTCTCAAGCTAATCAATCTAAGAATCCAACTTCTCGACATCGATCACCCCATCATATATGGGCATGTCAACCTTAGCTTGGACCTTGAAAGATCCGATAGCTAAGGAGGTGTTGGTGAGGTCGTCGGCCTTATAGTTGCCTTTGTCTTCATCTTCGTCTGGCCTACGCAAGTTTTCCCCAATCTTCACACCCGTAACCTTTCCTTTTGAAGCATCAACTTCAGAAGGTACGATCATGGCCTGCTGCTTAATCCAAGCAAGCATGGTTTCCATGTTGGCGGAGAGTTTAGCCACTTGTTCGGCTAGGTTAGTTTGAACGGAGTTTTCTTTAGACATTGTCGGAGACGCAACTGTTGGTACCATCGGTTGTTCGCCTTCGATTGTAAAAGGTTCTTGCGGAATTTCACCAGAGGTTTTGTAACCCTGGCGAGTCTTCACCATCCACAAGACAGGATAGTTGCTCTGATACCAACTTGATCCGATTGAGATATAGATAGGTTTTGACTATGCTCGACTAGATGTGGAATACGGGATCTTACTCGAAAATACCGATACCCAAGTGATCGAAAACAAAATTCAAAGGAATAGCACAACTCTTTATTTCAAATAGGAGCTTGTACACGTCGAACGTTAATTGCACTCATCTTACGTCGATCTATGTATCTAGGACTTTGATATCTTATTCGATACTAAACTAGAGCTATTACAAAGTATTTATAGTCTGATCATTTGAAAATGTATCAGACTCGACAACCGACTATACCTAGTTGTATCACATTTAATTATATATATATTTTGTATCAGACTACAATCCGACCAAACAGAGTTCGAATCTATTATGTATTCAATATTCGACCTGAGATCCTCTTGGGTCATAGGCCGCGTTCATCAACTCTATGACTATCATGTACACGCAGGCCACATCCTGTCGTACGGCATATTTCTAGGCGCACGTACCCACTACGGGGACCATCTCGACACCCACAGACTTTCCACACAATCCTATCCACTACCTACCTATCCATCCAATACATTGCCACATTTCTACCATTCTTATCCACCGGCTTCCGA
The DNA here is from genome assembly GCA_019359835.1 of Pharus latifolius. NCBI lineage: Eukaryota > Viridiplantae > Streptophyta > Magnoliopsida > Poales > Poaceae > Pharus > Pharus latifolius. Next base: position 16,612,058 of record CM033324.1, on the reverse strand, counting down.
CGAGTGATCTCCAAGGTACGCAAGTATTTCTTTTTATTTTCCTTTTCTTTTTTGTTTCTTTTTGTTTTTCCTTATAGGTTTTCACTTGCAACACCTTAGACTGCACCATTGAAGCTACGTGGACCACAACACCCTCTTTCACCACGACATCTTCCACAACATCTACCTCTAGGATTCACTACCGCAAACGGTAATCTGTATCTCTCTCCATACATTGAGGAAAATTTCTGCTTTAGCTTGGGGGTGTTCACTTAGCCGTTTGCTTAGTCTTCAGCGAATCATCATTCCACTACATTCCATCATAAACTGAAAAATAAAAAAAAAGAGATTGATCACTTGGACTGCCTGGTTTTGAAGATGATCTTTAATCAATTAGATGATTATTCTATCACATCTTTGCATATGATCCATTGAACTTAGCTCTCTTAAAAATTTCCATTGCTTATGTTCATTTTTCATCTTAAATTGACCATCAAAGCTTGAACTTGTCCATTAATTTGTACTTTCTTCTTTCAAATTGAAGATTTCTAACAAACTAGTTTTTGGTATTAACTCTCTTATGTCACTTTTTATGGCTAGATTACTAATTGCCCTTCTCTTTAAAAGAAAAAACGGGTAAGAGTGAAGTATAATAGACCCACTGGAGCAGGTGGTGGTGAATCATCAAAAGCTGGGGAAAGGAAGATTTATTTAACTGATACACACAAAATAAATTTTCAATAAAACGGTTGCTTAAGATGCTGCTTTGTCTAGTCTTGTGAAACGTATATGCGACCCGCTGGGGGAGGCGGTGGTGAATCATTGACTCGCTGGTGAAGGGAAGGTATACAAAGCATTGAGATTGCTTACATCGGCTCGGGAAACCGATAAAGCTGTCTTTCTGTAAGTGCACTTAAGTAAGCGTCTTCAGTTGTGTCTCCTCTAGCCGCGACAGAATGATCCAGTAAAAACATTCTGGCCAAGAGCACGAAAAAGTTGAAGAAGAAAAAAATAAAAAAAAGTGAATAAAGAAAAATAAAAAACAAAAATATAAGTGTTTTAATTTTTCTCTAAAAAGGGCAATCTAGTAACTATGTATAAATCATAGCATAACAAGTATTTTCTTTGTATGGTTTATTTTAAATCCTATATGAAAGAAGATTGTCAAGACAATTTAATTGACTAAGCTCTCTATTTTCTAAGGTTGAAATTTGATAATCTTAATATTTGCATTTGGACAGTTTAAATTGCTTAGATCAATTGCCTCATTAGAAGAGAGCTTAGTCAATTAAAGATTGTTTATTGAAAATATGATTAACTAAGGCATCTCAATTTTTGGAAATATCATTCACATTCTTTGCTTGAGGACACGAAAAATGCTAGCTTGGGGGAATTTGATAAGTTCTAACTTGGTAGCATTTTTACCCTAGGTTTAGTATTAAAAACGTGTAAAATCATGCTTAAAACTCCTTTGATGCGACATTTTATGCGTAAAATTTGATTATTTTTACAAATTGCTTTCACGGTTGTGTTTATTATGTTTCAGGGATCAAACCTGCTAAATTTGGGAAGATTTTGACCACATTTGAGCCCTATACGACCAAGAATTCCAACTGCACAAGCAAATAGGTCCTAGTTGAGTACTCCACAGATAACACTCTTGGTCAAACACGTTTTGGTGGGAAAAATCTTTATCCGTACACGGCTGGGCAAAAAAGTCACCTGTTCAAACACGTCATGACTAAAAAGAGCACATTCTCGGTCGAATACAATATGGCCAAAAAGTGTCTTGCTCGGTTTCGGTTACACCACATGTTTTGGTCGTGTTTGAATCGGTTTCGGTCATGACACGTGTGTGACCGTGATTGGGCCACGTGTCTGTGGGACCCTCATTTGAGGAATCCAGTGGCAACCGCCCAGGTGGGTTGCACTCAGAAAGGTACATCACAAACTCACAACAACAGGATTTACATAAGAAAGGTACATCACAAGCTCAAATCTTCTGGAAAGGTTCCTTCTTCTTCTTGGTGCTGAAGGCCAAAGGAATCAGGATCCTCGAATCCTTTCTTCTGAATTTGTGTGCAAAGGCAAGGGTGAGCATGTTTTTACATGATGCTCAGCAAGTCTCGTTATGAGAATGCAGGTATATAGATGAGGGGTTCTCAAGAAAGGAGGTCTTGGCTTCATATGTAGGAATAGAATAGATTTTCACTCCAAAGGAATTAAGAAAAGCTTTTAGTTTCAAAAGCAATACTTTGAAAACTTAAGTTATACTTTTAGAAATCATTATGTATGATGGTCTTCCATGAGTCATCACTTTTATCAACCCACTTTATGATAACATTCCAAATATTACTTGTGCTGAACCACATGGATAAATCCACCGCGAACATACTCCATGACCTGGGAGTACAGAGTATCTGATACTTTTCTTACACTTTGCAAAGGTGTACCTCTTTTTAAATCCACTTCTTCACTCGACTTTCAAGTCGGATCAGCTCCATGCGACTTTTACGCATGTGACAAGGCCGAGCTCACACATGGCCGAACTGCGGCCCACCAGTTTCCACGCGAGAAACCGGACCGACAAACCATGCAGGGAACTGTTAATACCAAAAAGCTACTAAGTTGTGCCTGTCCCATACCAGGCAAGTGGTTGGTACGTTTTTCATGCCGCATAGAGGCACAACACAAGGTTCTTGTCCTTATGAATCTTTAGTGAGGAGTCTTTCACATTCCCAATGCGCACACAGCACCAACCAATCAAACCATCCTCACTATCAATTCTAATTACATTTTCTTTCATAAACGGGGTTTGAACATACTTTTCACACATGTGACCATTTAGCATTTAACATATAATCTTGAGCATAAGCATAGCCTAAGCATGATATCCTAGGGTAACAAGGGTGCATGGATATTCAATCACAAAAGGGGCTTCACAATTATTTGGGTCATATCTAACCACTTTATTTGAACATAACTCTCATTTGAATGTAAGGCATGCATATACTTGAAAACAACTAACATACTTCATTTCAAAATATTAGGCGAGACATGATCAAGGGTTTGAGACTTGCCTTGCAGTGAGGGGTCTAGTTGCTCAGATGATTCTTCGAAGATCTCTTCCACTCCTTCAATCTCTGGTTCCACGGCGGATACAAATAATACACACATACACTATATAACCATACAAAAATAGATGCAATAGAAAATAATAAGTAAATATATCATGCATGCAAGGGGAAAGGTTTGGACAAAGCCACTTGGGTGCTGATTGAAGAGATGGGCTCAAAAGGACTTGAACGTCGAAAGGCCGACATTCGGTCCACGGCTAGTCATAGCCTTAGGTCAGCTCTAGGTGGGTTTTCTGGAGATGTGACAGTAGAGAAAGTTGTAGAGCACAACTCCAGGAATCTAGTGGACAAAGTGGCATTTCAATTGCTCAACCAGAAGATGAAAAACAAGGCTAATGTCAGTGGCTGACATGCACTGACATTGGACTGACAATGTCAAAAACTAGGGCAAAGCATTGATTTGATTCTGGACTTCGGATACTTCACCAACTATGTCTAGGAGATAGGCGAAGATGCCAGGAACACAATGCAAGTGGTTTCAAGGCAAAAGATGGCCGGACAACGATGAACGACGGCGATGAACTGCGGTGGCGACACGGCACAGACACAGTTCTGGACAGAAACTTGGCAAGGCCATATCTCATGATCTGGGCGGATTCAGATGTCAAGCTAGTGGAAGGAAATGCTCAGGGGGCTGAGAACTATCTAAAGGGCAAGGTGGACGGGGCTAGATCGGCCGGGAAGAAAATTCCGGTGAACTGTGCCGGAGACGAAGGCACAGAAATTGGGCGTTTTTGATTTAAAGCATTTGAGCTCGATTCCAAGCTTGTGGAGTAGCTGAGGTGTATCAGGAAGCTGCTGGAGTGGTTAAATAGGCTAGAAGATTACCAGAGAAGCTCGGCGACGAGCCCCAGTGGACAGGTGAGGTGGGGATTTGGGGATTTCCAATTTGAGCAGAAATTGGGGGTTTTTATCTATCAGGGATGCTTAGAAGGGCTCACTGATCACTTTCAATCACAGGTTTGAAGGCTAGAAGGGAAAGGATTGAGCTGAATTGCTCGCTGGAGATTTTGGGGAAAACCGGCGATCACCGGCGACAGAGGGTGAGGGAACTAAATTCCAAGCTTCGGCACGATGAGAGAGGTGAGGGGAACTCACTGGTAAGTTTGGATTGAAGAGGGAAGCTATGGGTGAAGCTGGCGCCGTGAGCTCCAGAGGTAGCTCACCGGGGAAGAAGATGAAACACGAGACGAACAGGAACTTTGGTTGCTACTGGAGTGGTGTGAAGAAACTCTGGGCGAGGGGGAGCTTATATAGGCAGTGGCTGGGCTCTCGAGTGTTGAAGCGGATCGAAACAGGATACGCGTGACTGGCACCGGAGCAGGATCGAGACGGCGTGCACAGTGTTGGGACGCGGCAGCGACTCTGCTAGAGGAGAGGATCGAGCCTAATCTGGCTGGAGCAGGGCGACGGGGTGGATGGCTTCGGCATGGCGGCGAAGTGGCAAAAAGACTCTGACAGTAGCAGGCACGCGCGCGCACAGAACGAACTACACTGCTGGCGTTGCTGCAGCGGCTCCACGGTGGCGGCACGGGTGCGCACACGTGGTGGCTTCGTGGCGGTGGTGGTGGCAGCGTGGGAGCTTCGCCGGCGGCGAGTTCTGCGGCGAGGAGAAGTGGCGGGGCGTGGTCGAACGGGCTTGGTCGTGGTCGAAAATGGCACAGGGGCCTGGTTGCAAGGTTTGGATTGATTCGCGAAGGTTTTGGACTGATCTGCAAGGATTTAGTTCAGGAACTTGGACCTGTTTGCAAATCTGGGGATTTGGAGGGCTGATTTGAGATCTGATTTTGCAGATGAGTGTTACTAAATCACTTGGACTCATCTAGCAAGAAAAATGGTAAGATCCGATAAGATTTGGTGGTTTTGACAAAAATCAGAAATAGAGTAATTAGGTAAACAGGGTAATTACGGTTTTGAAAACTTTGGCGAGGGTGAAACTAGGGTTTCGGTTGAGATTTTGGAATTCTTCCAAAAGGGAAAAATGTTCAGAAAATAAAGGGGAGATATTCACTGAATCATATCAGAATTTGGAGGTGGTCTGAGACTTTTAGTCTTTTTGGGCTTCTGACAAATCTGAAAAGGACTGATCTGCGATACTTTTGGACTAAAAAGCGAAGATGGTCTGAAAGGTGGAGTTTAGCTGCCAACTTTTTAAATTAAGGTAGTGGCATACCTAAGATCATAATTCTGAGATAAGAGATCAAAAATGGGGTTGAGACATCCGGGAATCCAATGAAGATATGTTGACTGGCATGCTAAAGAGGTAGCAAAATTTGGGATGTTATTGTGTCCTGGTCATGTTCGAGTCGGTTTCAGTCACAACACGTGTGTGGCCAAGATTGCGCCAATACATTCCGTTATTCCTAGGGTAATATGAGTCTCTCTTCACTAACAAGATAACTATTTAGAAGGTTGAACACGTAGTTATCATAACTGTCACATCGTAACTGGCGGACAACAACCGCTTGCAACTGCCAAGTGTCCCTCTAATGAAGCAACCGACGCCTTTTGACAAGTATTAAATGGGCTTAGATCTTGTATAGGAGATAAGAGATCAAGCGAGAGAGGATAATACATAGATTATTAAACTCTAGTATATGCATTTTGTAATCCATCATTCTGATTGTGAAACTCCAATAGGAGTAGGGCTATTACTCAGACTACGAGGGCCTGAACTTGTAGGAACATTGTGTGTCTGGTTTCATGTTTACGATGATGTTCTTTGGTGATTGAGAGATACTGTCCCCCTTCTAAATAACACAATTTTTTGTAAGTTCGGCTTGGGACATTGTCCTAATGGTCGACAGTTGGCACCTACCGTGGGGAACGAAAGACAGGACATTTTCTTCTTCACCAAGGCTTGTCGTATCTATGGATCCTACGACCTATGCATATGACTCGGAGAGCGACTTTGATCTCGCCAACTACGCCGATATCATGGATGAAGACATCGTTCCCATGGAAGAGATCGATGCCACCCTCGAGCCTTATGCCAAGGAGAACTCTTCTTTGACTCCGGTCACGTCCATCGACCGAGAACTTGAAAGAGCAGTTCACTTGCCCTCTGTAAGCCTTGTCACATCCGAAGGTGAGTATGAGCTACCACCCATTGCATTGACCAATGCAGGCACTGAGGATCCCGATGGTTTTGTGTCAGATATAGGTGATCTTGGCGATTACCATTCATTGGTTCTGGAAGAATCTACTCCAGACAATTCTCATTCCCTCCTTGACTTTGAGTATGACTTAGAAAAGGAGAAAATGTTCTTGCCGTTTGTGGTTTCGGCTCCACCGGAAGTCACCGGTCTTTCTGAGGAGACCCCGGAGGAATGGCTCGCTAGGGAAGAAGAGGATCGCAAATGACAAGAAGATGAAGCTCGTAGGCGGCGAGAAGAAGAAGTTTGCAAGAACACAGAAGAAACTTTTGCGTCTTACACAACTTCACCATGACAGCACAAACTGCGACCTTGGAGCGTCTCGCCATTGGCATCCTAGTGCACGTAGGCGTGACCAATTACAGCTTACAGATCCAGAGCATTCCCCAATGACTGAAGTGATACTGACTAAGACCCCTCTGGCTCCCAGAAGAAGTACATAGTAGCGCATTCGTGTGGTCGTGGAAGCACTCCGCAACCCTCCGGTCAGCTTCACAAATGACAATGGGGTAACATTTGCATGAGTCCTTGCAAAAAATCTCGACGGAGTAGTGTCAGAAGTAGCTCCAACCGCCTCGTCGTGATCAGAAGTAACTCCCAGGAAGGAGATAGCGATTAGCATAGCCAGGGATGACGCAACCATGCTCGAGTCACACCAACCCGTCGTGGTCATGACAAAATCCGAAGGACTAATCATTCCTGCGAGCGTGACTGCAAACCGATACGCTCACGCTTGGGACCATGTCGTGAGGTTCCTCATGCTAACCCTTTCCGCGACAATGGAGATAGTCACGATGATCGACAGCCGTAGATTACATTTGTTGACTGTAAGGCTTTTTCGCCAGGACTACGAGCAGTGGTATGGCCTGATAAATTTAAGCTGGGCACGATTGAGTGGTTTGATGGGACACAGAATCCATCCGAATTCCTCTAAATCTATGTCACTGCCATCCAGGCAGTGGGTGAAAATGAAAGGGTGATGGCCAATTATTTGCCAACGGTCCTTGAGGGTCCGACATGAACCTAGCTTTTCAATCAGCCAAAGGGATCGATCTACAGCTGGTAAATAATATGTAATGCTAACCTATGCAATTTTCATAATTGCTATGAAAAACCTGGCAAGGAGGATGTTCTTCATCAGTTACTCCAGACTTCAACTGAAACCCTCCGGCAGTTCGGGAAGAGGTTTGTGGGAGTAAGAAACACTATCCCTAACATTTCTGATAGTTCAATAATCAGAGCCTTCAAACATGGCGTTCGATACCGAAGATTTGTGGAGGACCTCAGCATCCACCCACAAAGATCAGTGTTAGAACTCTTCGACATGGCTGATTGCTATTTTGATGCAGCTGAGGCAGTGGAGTGGAAAAGAATGGTTGACAAGGGTGATTTACCACCCTAGCCTGGTCTAGACTCCGAAAAGAAAGAGAGCACTAACCGAAAGTCTGGATCATCTACAGGCAGGAAGATCAAAAAGATGAAGAAGGATCGAACAAACCGCCTCCGAGAGGTCACGAACATGGAAAAGCGACCACAAGATAAAGTTAACAAAGCTCCATACAAGAATAACAAACCTCATTCTAGTGCATGCTACAACGACCACATAGAAAAATAGACTAACTCGCAGGGAAGCAAGAGGTGGTGTTTGCTGCATGCGGTCCCGAGACACGATCTCAAGAATTGTCAAACATGGTTAAAGTGCATGGAAGAATTCTACCTAGGTAATGCATCTATGCCGACTATACCAGAAAAAAGGCAAACCAATGGAAATAAGGACGCTGATGGAGATGAGGACATGCCATATCAGGTACAAAATAATCACATTAATGTTATTTTTGGTGGTTCTTTATCCTATATTTCCAAGCGCCATTTTAAATCTGTTCGCCGAGAGGTTAATAATATTGAAGCTCCCCCAGGAGAGCCTCAATACCACCGCTGGTTGGAGACATCCCTAACCTTTAGCCAGGAAGATTGCCACAGGGGGTTGTTGCGACCACGGCGACTCCCTCTAGTCATATCCCCCATGATCAGCAATGCAAAAGTGGGCAGTGTCCTAGTCGACGGAGATAGTTCTCTCGACTTGCTCTTTGTAAAAGCATGTAATGAGATGAAAATACCGCATTCAAGAATTAAATCTGTGGTCCACCCATTTTTTGGGATCATTCCTGGTCCTTCAATAACTCATGTCAGCCAGATTGTACTATCGAAAACGCTCACAGAGCCAAAGAATTTTCGAACAGAATTGATTACTTTTGATGTAATTGATTTTGATTCAGTGTACAATTGAATTCTTGGTAGGCCCTCACTTAGCAAGTTTATGGTAGCAACACATTATGCTTATCAGTGCATCAAAGTGTCATGACCAAAAGGTGTGATCACGGTCAGGAGCAGCCAGAATATGGCCCTGACTTGCAATCGCATCTCCCTGGAATTGGTCGATCAGCTTCCCCTCAGGGATGTCAATGCTATGACCAAAGCTAAAAAAGAAAGATGCAGTCATGGTAACCCAGCGACCAGACAAAAAACTTAAACAAGTTTCCCAATTCCCAGATGACCCGACCAGAACTGTTAGGATCAGGTAAGAACTGGAGAACAAATAGGAACTTGCGCTCATCGCTTTCCTCCAAGCTAATGCAGATGTGTTAGCGTGGAAACCATCTAACATGCATGGAGTCCCAAGGGAAGTGATCGAGCATAGTTATGAAATCTTACAATAAGTGGTGCATGTGCATCGATTACACCAATCTCAATGCTGCCTGCCTGAAGGATGAGTTTCCTCTTCGTCGTATCGACCAGTTGGTTGACTCAACAGCAGGCTGTGAACTGATGAACTTCCTGGATGCTTACTCAGGATACCATCAAATTAGCATGGCAGAAGAAGATGAGGAGAAAACTGCCATCATCACATCATTTGGCACGTATTGCTATGTCAGGATGCCATTTGGGCTCAAGAACACTAGTTCCACATACCAGCGCTTGATGTAGACGACCTTTCAATCTCAATTAGGGCATCACTTAGAAGCTTATGTAGATGATATGGTTGTAAAGAGCACTAAAAGCTCTAGTCATGTAGATGATCTGGGTGAAACTTTCTATAACTTGAATAAAATGGGATAAAGTTGAATCCTAAAAAGTGCTCATTTGGAGTTTCTTCTGCTAAACTTTTGGATTTCCTTGTTTGTTCACAGGGTATTGAGGTTAATCCCAAAAAAATTCGAGCCATTGAGCACATGTGACCTCCTTCGACCACCAAGGAGGTATAAAGCCTAACTGGTCAAATTGTGGCTTTAAGTCATTTCATTTCGAGATTGGGCGAATGTGGATTACCTTTTTTAAGGTCCTCCATAAGCACAATGGTTTTCGGTGGTCAGATGAATCCGATAAGCCTTTCAGGAAGTGAAAACATATTTAGCCAGTGCTCCAGTACTGGTTTCCCCGACTTTGGGAGAGCTATTACTCATCTATTTGGCTGCTACCCCACACACGGTCAGCGTTGTTTAGGTCACAAAGAGGGAAGGAGTGCAACGACCACTTTATTATGTAAGCGAAGAGTTAAATGGACCAAAGGATAGGTACCCTGAGGTCAAAAAGTTACTTTATGCTCTCTCAATGGCTTCAAAGAAGCTGTGACATTACTTTCAAGCACACAAGATTACGGTGCCCTTGTCCTTTCCCATAGGGGACATCCTCTGTAACCAAGAAGTAACAGGTCGAGTTGCAAAATGGGCAGTAGAACGTGGAACATTCGATCTCCATTTCACGGCCCGGATAGCAATCAAGTCCCAGATTCTTGCTGATTTGTGGTCGAATGGACTAATCTAGAACCACTTACTCAAGAATGTGCAGATTTAGTGGATACTGACCACTGGATGTTGTGTTTCGATGGCTCTCAGAGTTTCAAAAACTCAGGGGTTGGAGTAGTCTTAATTATGCCCCAAGGCGACCAGCTCCAGTATGTCATACAACTACACTTTGTTGCTACAAATAATGCAACAAAGTATGAAGGTCTTCTAGCAGGGCTTCCAACAACTAAATCCCTTAGGTTCTATCCATTAGTAGTGAAGGGTGATTCACAGCTAGTCGTAAACCAGGTGAACAAGGAATACCAATGTTCCGATGAAATAATGGCTCTATACCTGGATGAAGTGAGGAAATTGAAAAAATACTACAGAAACTTCGAAGTCCAATTCGTTTTATGAAAAGAAAATATTCTCGCAGACCAATTGTCAAAAATTGGTTCCTGACGTGCATCCGCCCGGGTAGGAGTGTTTGTCGAGCACTTAAAACAGTTTCAATCGTGACGAACGCAGAGGCAGCAGCGATGATGACTAACGTCGCCACCCTTGAGCACTGTGCAGCTTGGACCCTACCATTAAGGATTTATCTCGCACATGGGACCATGCCCGAGGACGAAACAGAGAGTGACTGGTTAGTTAGAAAAGCATGAATGTACAGATTGGTTGAAGGAACCTTGTATAGAAAAGGTGCTCAAGGAGTGGTGATGTGCTGTATTTCTCAAGAAGATGGCAAATCCCTTCTAAAGGGGATTCATGGAGGCATGTGCAGCACACGCATCCTATAGAATGCTAGTCAAAAAAGCTTTCTGACAGGGCTATTATTGGCAAATAGCGCTTAATGATCCTATGCAATTGGTCAAGACTTGCCCACAGTGTCAATTTCATGCTAGGCAAGTCCACTAGCTAGCATATGTGTTGGGGGAAATCTCCACGCGGTCAAGTCCAGGTAAGTTCATGATTGCCCGGGGACAGTGGCTTCCGGTGCCTGCCCCGGGCGCCGCCTTTTAGGCTCCCGGGACCGTGCCCCCCGGCCATGTCCCGGGCGCCGCCATTTGGCCCCCGGGACCGTGCCCCCCGGGCATGTCCCGGGCGCCGCCATTTGGCCCGGAGACAGTGGCCGCCGGTGCCTGCCCCGGGCGCCGCCATTTGGCCCCCGGGACCGTGCCCCCCGGGCATGTCCCGGGCGCCGCCATTTGGCCCGGGGACAGTGGCCGCCGGTGCCTGCCCCGGGCGCCGCCATTTGGCCCGGAGACAGTGGCCGCCGGTGCCTGCCCCGGGCGCCGCCATTTGGCCCGGGGACAGTGGCCGCCGGTGCCTGCCCCAGGCGCCGCCATTTGGCCCCCGGGACCGTGCCCCCCGGGCATGTCCCGGGCGCCGCCATTTAGCCCGGGGATAGTGGCCGCCGGTGCCTGCCCCGGGCGCCGCCATTTGGCCCCCGGGACCGTGCCCCCCGGGCATGTCCTGGGCGCCGCCATTTGGCCCCCGGGACCGTGCCCCCCTGGCATGTCCCGGGCGCCGCCATTTGGCCCCCGAGACCGTGCCCCCCGGGCATGTCCTGGGCGCCGCCATTTGGCCCGGGGACAGTGGCCTCCGGTGCCTGCCCCGGGCGCCGCCATTTGGCCCCCGGGACCGTGCTCTCCGGGCATGTCCCGGACGTCATCGCCCTCCTAAAAGGTCAAAACCCCTGTTTGTTTATCACATGCAGGTCACGCGAGGGACGCCTCGGGAATCAGCGACCACCTGTCAAGCATCCAAGACGTTTGACCGGGAGAAGGACGGTCCTACCCTTCAATCCGACGGTGGCTTCCGGGGTAGTTTAGGGTTTTTGCTTCTTTTTGGGGCTATAAATAGCCCTTGTACCCCTCTGTTGTAAAGGATCAGTTCATTATTATTGGAATAGCTAATCTCACAGACGTGCTCCGGAAGCCTCTCCCCCGGAGAGAGCCTCCCCAGCCGACTCCGGTCGGGAGCGCGTCGACAGGACTAGGGCCCCCACTGGGACCTGAACCTGTATAAATCCTCGTGTCTTTTCTTGTGTTTGTCCGGCGGGGGAGGACCGGTCGCCCGGTCAACCCGCGCTGCGTAATCTCCGCTAGGATCGTCTTCAAAACCTGCCGGGGTATTCTTAATACCACGACAGTTGGCGCCGACCGTGGGGATCCGTGACGAATCGCCATGGCTCCTCCAAGAACAAGGGCTCGCACCCTTCCCGGTGACCCGGGTCTCGGGGACCCGGCGCCGTCCACCCGGGACACTGCTGCCCCGGCGGTTCCGTCCGGAGGCGACCTGGCCCAGGTACCACCTCCCTCCTTTCCTCTTAACTTAGGTGCTTCCACCTCCAGGTCGTTCCCGGTGACCACGGGGACCTCGGCCGGGACAAGCGTCCCCCCGACGGCTCCCCCGGCTCCCCGGGACGCCCCGCTCGAAGTTCTCGTGGAAGGCCAGCTCCGCGCCCAGCGCTCTATGGACGAGCTCCTTAGCGTGTTGGCGCGGCCTCCGGCCCCCACGTTTGCGTCACACCCATATCCGGGGAACATGCCCCCGTTTATGGGTTACCCGGCGGGCCCTCCGGCTTCGGGGGGGTTGTCCGCCCCGTATGATCCTGCCGGGGGGTTCCCTCCCCCTGCGGGATACACGCCCGGACCCTTCCCGGCACCCGGGCCCGTCCCGGTGCTGGGAGGTTATTTCATGCCAGGGCCCTTCGTGGCACCAGGGGGGTACCCCATCCCCGGCCTGATCCCGGGGCCAGGAGCCCACTTCTTGCCGGGGGTTTACCCTGCGCCGGGAGCCAGTCCAGCCCCCCGCGTTGCGTTTACCGCACCGGGGGCGGTCGACAGAGCAGCCCCCGTGCCGCAGCGGACTTCCCCTCGCATGGGCTCCCCGGTTCCGGACGCCGCCACCGGGGCTCCCCCCTCGCCGGTTCCGGGTGTTACGGGGCCTGCCCCCTTCCCGGTTCCGGTCGTGGCCACTGGGGCCCTCTCCACTTCGATTCCAGGCGTCGCCGCGGGTGCCCCCTCCCCGGTTCCGGACGATACAGGGGCTTCCCCCTTTCCGGTCCCGGGGGTCGTCGCAGGGGGCTCACCCCAACCGGCTTCGGAAGCTACAGCGCACGAGCTCCCTCCCTCGGCGGGACAGGTCCGTTTCGCCCCGGGGGAGGTCGAGCGAATGCGTTCACCAGAGCGCGGGGAAGAACTTCCCCCCGGCCGCGGGCGCGGGGAGACTCGCTCTCGCACGGGCCGGGGGAAGAGACCCGCTGAAGAGCCAACCTCTCCGGCGGAGAGCCCAGACGTCCGGGAACTCAGTCCCGGTCCGGAGGAAAAGCGTCGCCACCACCATTCTGGCGGACCTCTCGGACCGCTTCCAGACTCAGACAACGAAGGTCTCGTGAAAGAAGACAGCGACCGGGGCTCTCCCCGGGAAGTGCAGGGGGCCAACCAGCCTCTGTGTCGAAGACTCCGCAGCATCCGATGGCCGCGGCCCTACCGTCCCCCGCACATCGAACACTATAATGGCGAGGCGGACCCTTACGAGTTCGTGCAGATCTACTCCACAGCCATCTCCGCGGCGGGGGGGGGGGGGGGGACGAGAGCGTCCAATGCAACGTCTACAGCCCCCTCTACCTCACCAGCATTGCCCGCTCCTGGTTTTACAATCTGAAGGCGGGCTCCATCAAGTCTTTCTCGCAGCTCAAGCGGGAGTTCTGTGCCAACTTCCAGGGGAACTACGTGCGTCCCCTGGACTCCTCGCAGCTGTATACTGTCCGGCAGAGGACTGGGGAGACCATCAGAAGCTTCTTCAAGCGCTTTGCCCAGGTGAAGAGCAAAGTGGCCCACGTCCCCGACTCTACGGTCATCGAAGCCTGCAAAAGCGGCATCCTCCCGGGGGAGCTCCACCGAAGGCTCTCCCGGAGCTGCCCCTCTTCCGCCGACGAGCTCTTCAACGTGCTCGAAAAGTACGCTCGGGCGGAGGAAGACGATATCTGGAAGAAGACCCAGGGGGCTCCCGCCCCCGTCGACTGGGGGGCCAGGGATCCCCCCAAACGCCCCAGACAGGGGGGGCATAACGAGCCACGGCCTCGGGACACTTTTGTCCTCGAGGGCGGAGGTGGCTCGCGCGACCCCCTGAGGGGCAACCGCCCCTTCCCCAAGCCGAAAGGCCATGGGGGAGGATAGTCTTCGCACGGCCGGGAAGCCCCCGCGGGGAGAAGGCGGGAAGGACCGTGGTGCAGCTTCCACGGGTCCAGTACCCACGCTACCCGAGACTGCGACCAACTACTGCAGCACTTCGCAGCATTCCTCGACCAGCGCGGGCAGGGGAGGGAGACTCCGGCCTCCTTGCTCCCTCGGCCAGTTGTTCCGGCCCTTCCCGCTCCCACGGGGGGTGAGCAGGCACACGAGGGGGAGCCTTCAGAAGCTCTCCCCTTCCAGACCTCCCAGCGCCGCATCAACGTCATCGTGGGAGGGTCTGCCTCCGGGCGGGACTCCAAGCGCCAGCGTAAGGAGTACGCGCGTGAAGTTAAGGTTGTGGGGGTGCTACACACGTCCCCGCCACCAAAGTGGTCGGACGTCCCCCTCACCTTCACGGCAGAAGACGCGCGGGGGGTTCGTTTCCCCCACGACGACGCGCTCATTGTCTCCGCGACAATCTACAACTGTCACCTGGCACGCATCCTTGTGGACAGTGGGAGCTCCGCCGACGTCCTATTCCTGAAGGCTTTCAAAGAGATGCAGGTGGATGAGAAGCTCCTGCAGCCCGCAGCCGGGCCCCTACAAGGTTTTGTCCCGGGGAAGGCGATCCACCCCGTGGGCAAGGTAGATCTTCCTGTGACCTTCGGCGCCCCGGAGAACTACCGGACCGAGCTGGTCCGCTTCGACGTAGTGGACCTCCCCTCCTCCTACAACGTGATTATGGGGAGGACCACCATCAACCGGCTGGGGGCTGCCACCCATCAAAACTACCTCTGCATGAAGATCCCCGGGCCGCATGGCGTGATCAACGTCCGGGGAGACCAAGACATGGCCCGTGCTCTGTATGAGCGCGCAGCCGCCACGATCGGAAGCGTCAACATTATTTAGGCGCCCAGGGGGGAGGCCTCCCCCCTGGAACCAGGCGTCGCGGCAGTATCCCCCGGGAGGCCCCCCCTCAAACCGCGTCCGGAAGGGGGCCTCCGGAAGGACCTGCTGTCCCCGGGGCCAGCAGTGCCGCCAAGTACGAGGCTTTGCTCCTCAGGTCGCACCACGTGCGTTCCCTGGGGATCCGACGCCTCCAACTGAAGGGAGATTCTCAGCCCATATTTCACCAAAAGCACGGGCCTTACCTGTGCCGTAACGCAAATTCTAGTCTTTTGTTCGCAGATGCAAAAGATGCAGAGGCACTTCGATGGCACCAAGGGGGGTACCCCGTCCCCGGCCTGATCCCGGGGCCGGGAGCCCACTTCTTGCCGGGGGTTTACCCTGCGCCGGGAGCCAGTCCCGCCCCCCGCGTTGCGTTTACCGCACCGGGGGCGGTCGACAGAGCAGCCCCCGTGCCGCAGCGGACTTCCCCTCGCATGGGCTCCCCGGTTCCGGACGCCGCCACCGGGGCTCCCCCCTCGCCGGTTCCGGGTGTTACAGGGCCTGCCCCCTTCCCGGTTCCGGTCGAGGCCACTGGGGCCCCTCCACTTCGATTCCGGTCTTCGCCACAGGGGCTTCTCCCTTTCCGGTCCCGGCCGTCGCTGCTTGAGGGCCTTTCGCCTTAGGGACCCCGTCCTCAAGCCCATTAGGCCCCCCAAGCCCAGGGTAGGCTCTCCCCCAAGTGGGAGGGCCCCTGCAAGACCTCTGCAGTCCTGGGCTCGGGGGCTTACAAGCTCTCCAACCTTTAAGAGCAGGAGCTGAAGCACACGTGGAACTTTGCGTTTACTTCGCAAGTTCTATGTTTAGCCTTACGGGCATGTCCCCTCCCCCGGGGCGTTCACGCCGGAGGGGGAGGAGGGACGCTGTATTTTCCTCCCCTTTCGCGGCTTCGCAGGGGGAGGCCCTGTACTTCATTTCATTAGCAATACATAGGTCTTGCTTTGCAAACTGTCTCATTGCAGGTCTTTCTCATTACCGCCCCTAGCGGCGATGCCCTCCCCGCGAGGAAGCCCTCCCCGCGAGGATGCCCTCCCCGCGAGGATGCCCTCCTTGTGAGGATGCCCTCCCCGCGAGGAAGTGGGCCAGCCCCAACAAGTCCCTACAACGGAGCCTGCACTCCCGTAGGGCGGCTTACGATCAGCCCTCGTGGACTGAGGGTGTAAGCGGCAACCCGGTCACAGTGACCGTGGTAACGAGTCACTTTGGGAGACTAGTCCCCTGCCCAAACACTCAAGTCCCGTCTTCGGGCATTTCCTCCTCCGGGAGTCGACGTTATTCCCGGCTCCCCGTTTTCACGGCGACCGGAAGATCGGCCCCTCGTGGCTTGATTGGATCTATCTTCCTCCTCCGGGAGTCGACGTTATTCCCGGCTCCCCGTTTTCACGGCGACCGGAAGATCGGCCCCTTGCGGCTTGATTGGATCCATCTTCCTCCTCCGGGAGTCGACGTTATTCCCGGTTCCCCGTTTTCACGGCGACCGGAAGATCGGCCCCTCGTGGCTTGATTGGATCCATCTTCCTCCTCCGGGAGTCGACGTTATTCCCGGCTCCCCGTTTTCACGGCGACCGGACGATTGGTCCCCAGCGACCTTATTCCCGGCTCCTCGTTCTCACGGCGACCGGATGAATGCCTCCCGGAGACCCTATTCCCGGCTCCCCGTTCTCACGGCGACCGGACGATTGTCTCTCGGAGAAGTCGGATCTCTCGGGCATTTCCTTCCCCGAAGACCTCATTCCCGGCTCCCCGTTTTCACGGCGACCGGACGAGTGTCTCCCAGGAAGCTCGCCACTGGAAATCCCATCGGTTTCTCTTGGACTTTCCTTCCGCTTAAGGCCCTATTCCCGGCTCCCCGTTCTCACGGCGACCGGATGATTATCTCCCGGAAGGTCTTCGCCTTGAAAACCTCGCTTTAAAATTTTCTAACTTAGAAAATTTCCCATGCTACAGGTGTCTTCCTTCCCGGGGGCCTTGTTACCCCCACAGCGCGCGGAGCTATTCTCCGGCCCGCTGTGGGCGGGGGGGGGGGGGGGGATAAGGAACCCCCGGGTGTCGACCGCACCACCCACGAAGAAACTTAGCTCATCCTTGTTAAGATGAGTCGTCCAGACCATCCAAGAAGAAGAAAAGACAAAGCAAGCAACAAAAGAAAGGCAGCTTTATTTATTGAGAGATCCGGAGGACATCTTCCCCCTCCGGTGGGTTTCGGAAATGATACAACCCGGGTCCTAACCCGGGGGATTTTCTACGAGCCTAAGGCCCCTACGCCTAAAGCTCCCCGAGGCGCTCCCTCAGCTCCCGGGCCAAGTCCCGGTACAGCGCCTGGACGCGACGCTGAGAGTCCCGAAGTACGTCTTCGGGCCAACAAAACTCGTACCCAGCCGGCGGAAGTATCCGGAGGGGAGGTATCATCTGGGCCTTCGGGCGCGGGGGAGTTAATTCAGCACGGCTGTTGTCAAAATTATCCAAGTGCCACTCCGGGCGCCACCTCAACCGGACAGGCTCCCGGGCAGTACCCCCGTCGCGCTCCCCGGAGACAAGGCTCAGCAAAATCAAAGCCGCTTGGGTGTCCCCCGGAGAGCCTCTCCCGGACCGTTGCCCGGGAGTAACCCCCCGGGAACCCTGGTAACATTTCATTGCAAAGACTTAGAAAAATTTCAAATATATTTCATTGCAAAATGTTTTTGTACAAGTGCCCGGGGCTTCTCCTAAGAAGCTACCGGAATCAAAATGTCTAACAAAATAAAAAGAGGTCCTAGCTAAAGACCCGGGGGAGGCTCATACTTTAGCATTGGGGTCCTCCCCCCGGGGAGCTTCCTCCGTGGCCGGGGCAGGGGCATCCGCGGCCGGAGGCGCCGGTGTCGGGAACCTCGTCCGGATGATCCGGTCGTAGAACCCCTCCGCCAGCAACTCCACCTCCCGGCGCGTCGGCTCGAAGGCCTCCGGGAAGCTTCGGGGGATGCGCCCCCCGATCGCCCGGGCGCCGACCCCACGGTAGTCAACGAGCCCCGCGGCGGCCGCGATGACGGGGATCGCCCGGCCCCGTGCTCGGACGTCCGCAGCCTCCGGGATCGCGGAGACTTGTGCATTAAGAAAACGCACAGCCTCCGCGAGGGTCGCCGGGGGTACCTCGGGGCCGCTCCCGGAACCCAGGCTAACGCCAAGGCTTTCCAAGGTTGAGCGGACGGAGCGGCCCGCGTCCGACAGCGCCCGGACGCTGGAGCTCTCGAGCTCCCGGAGCGTCTTCTCCCGCACCTTGGCCTCCTCTCGGAGGCAGATGTAGGCGCCCTCCGAAAGGTGCACCTGCGCCCGGGCCCGGGACAGCTCATCAAGAGCTTCGTCCCGCTCCCGGAGGGCCGCCTCCCGCTGCTCCACGCAGGCCGCGGCCTGGCTCTCCGCCTCCTTGAGCAGCCGGGTGACCCGCTGCTCAAGGCCCCAGGTAACAGTCGCTACCTACAAAATACATGAAGAGTTAGAAAATTCTCAAGTGCAGGAAAAAAGCCAAGGTGTTGAGAGCTCGGGTTACCTGGGCTCCGAGGGACTCGAGCCCCTCAAAACGCTCGTGGAGCGTTCCTCCTGCTACGAAGGCTTGCACCTTCCGGTTGTGCAGGCCCTCCGCGTAGCGGGCCACCTCCCCCGCGGGAAGTAGGGAGGTATCTTGCCTGGCCCTCCTGTCGCGGCCGGGAGAGGGCCCCCGGACCTCAGAATCCGGGAGCACAGCCGGCGTCGCCGGCGTCTTTGTCGACGAAGTTTCCTCCGAAGACGAAGACGAAGATCGGGCGTGGTTCTCCGCCCGGGGGGGGATCATCGGGCCTTTCCCCGCCCCAGGCCGGAGGGCCCTCGGAGCCTCCTGCTCCGGGGGGACCTCGATGACTGAGGGGCTGCCCCCCTCCTCATCAACCGGCCAGAGGCACGGAGGCGCCGCCTCCGAAAACCTCACCTCCAGCCTCTCCGGCGCCAATGCCGCCGGGAGAGGCGAGAGAAGCGTCACTCGAACTGGCGACGGGGCGTAGTCCGCGGAATCGGACCCCGCCCCGCCGGTAACAACCTCCTTCCCCCGGGCCTCGACGGGGGCCTCCGGGGGCGGAGGCGTCGCCTCTGCCCGGGGCGCCGCCCGGGCATGTTCGGCTCCGGGAGCCGCGTCCCGGGCCCTCACCGGCGTCGTCGCCGGCGTCGTCGTCGGGGCGGGGGTCTTTTGGACCCGGGGCCTTTTGGGTTCCGAGCCCCCGGCCGCATCCTTCCCCCGCTTATGAGACCCGGGGGTGGGAAGGGGCTTCCTCTCCGGAAGCCTGAGCCCGTAGGCCTCGGCCACCAGGTTCCAGGGAGGCCCCTCCCCCACGAGGCGCACGATGCGCTCGTGTTCGTCGGCGAAGTACCTCCCCAGGAGGTGCTCTGCCTTGTCCCTCGCCGCCGGGTACGGGCGCACTGCAAGAGGTAAAAAGTTAGTCGATTTCTCATAAAAAACTGTGAGTACGAAAATGCAGGGGACTTACGCCGCGTCACCGGCTTGACCGGAGGCCGCTGCTCCGGGCCCATGCCGATCCCCCTTCCCCCGCGTGAGAAGGGGGAAAGCCGCAGGAGCGCCAGCTCCTCCGCGGCGTCCTGCATCGAGCGGGCCTTCTTCGCCAGCACCACCTTCCCGAGGAGCTCGAACTCCTCGTCCGTCCACACCGGCGGCTTCGGTGCGGATGACCGGCTGTAGGTGGGAGGCTCCGGGGCGTAGACCACCGCCTCGTCCCGGACCCGGAGGTAGAACCACCTCCGGAGCCAGTCCCCCCAGTGGTCCCGGGAGGCCGCCGCCGGGTAGTCCGCCACCCGGGAGGGCAGCATCTGGACCATCACCGAGCCGAAGGGGGACTTCGGTCCTCCCTTCACCAGGTGGGAGCTCCGCGCTGCCGGCTCGTAGAAGTACCGGAAGGCGCGGAGGGTGGGCTCCCGCCCGGTCGCTGTCTCGTAGAGCCATATAAAAAGGCCCATACGGACGAGCGCGTTCGGGGTGAGGTGGTTGAGAGCCACCCCGTACTCTTTGAGAAACTCCCGGAGCATCGGATGCACCGGGAGCCGGAGCCCCGCCTCGAGGAAGGCTTCGAAGGCCACGACCTCTCCGGGCCTAGGGCGGGGGGCTCCGTCCTTCTTTAGGGGGACCCGGATGTCCCCCTCTTCAACGACGCCCTTCTTGACCAGGGACTCTGCGTCCAAGGCCGAGAACTCGGAGGCCCAGAGGAAATCCACGGGGATTTCCTCCGGGGGCACCTCCGTGGTCTTCGCTCGACCTTTGGGCGCCATTAGGTCAGTTCTTTCTTTTTTGGGATGGCTAAGTTTTCAGGTGGCTAAGTCAACAACTCCCGGACGCTCGCTACCGGAAAAGGCTACCGGAAGAGCGCTACCGGGAGAGCTGAAGCTGGAGTTGAAGATTTGGAATGAGCTTCCGGGGCCCCCTAAGGCCCTATTTATAGAGGCTGGCCGTGATCTAGATGCGCGCCACGTGGCCCCATCGGGGCAATCTGGACCACTGAAATTCAAACCGTGCGCGGGAAACGAAGGGACAGGCGCGTAAATCGAGACACCGGTTCGAACCGTGCGTGCATTTATTGCGAAAACGGCGCGGCCATAAAGCGCCCGGCACAGAAACCGAAGCGTCGCCGGGGCTCCGGTGATTTTCGTCCGGGGTTTTCGTCCGGAGATTTTCCCGGTACCGTAACCATTCCCTCCGGGGGCTCAAGCTTCGCCCCCGGAGGGAATGGGGGGCTGCTGTTGGGGGAAATCTCCACGCGGTCAAGTCCAGGTAAGTTCATGATTGCCCGGGGACAGTGGCCTCCTGTGCCTGCCCCGGGCGCCGCCTTTTAGGCTCCCGGGACGGTGCCCCCCGGGCATGTCCCGGGCGCCGCCATTTGGCCTCCGGGACCGTGCCCCCCGGGCATGTCCCGGGCGCCGCCATTTGGCCCCTGGGACCGTGCCCCCCGGGCATGTCCCGGGCGCCGCCATTTGGCCCGGAGACAGTGGCCGCTAGTGCCTGCCCCGGGCGCCGCCATTTGGCCCGGGGACAGTGGCCGCCGGTGCCTGCCCCGGGCGCCGCCATTTGGCCCCCGGGACCGTGCCCCCCGGGCATGTCCCGGGCGCCGCCATTTGGCCCGGGGACAGTGGCCGCCGGTGCCTGCCCCGGGCGCCGCCATTTGGCCCCCGGGACCGTGCCCCCCGGGCATGTCCCGGGCGCCGCCATTTGGCCTGGAGACAGTGGCCGCCGGTGCCTGCCCCGGGCGCCGCCATTTGGCCCGGGGACAGTGGCCGCTGGTGCCTGCCCCGGGCGCCGCCATTTGGCCCCCGGGACCGTGCCCCCCGGGCATGTCCCGGGCGCCGCCATTTGGCCCCCGGGACCGTGCCCCCCGGGCATGTCCCGGGCGCCGCCATTTAGCCCGGGGACAGTGGCCGCCGGTGCCTGCCCCGGGCGCCGCCATTTGGCCCCCGGGACCGTGCCCCCCGGGCATGTCCCGGGCGCCGCCATTTGGCCCGGGGACAGTGGCCTCCGGTGCCTGCCCCGGGCGCCGCCATTTGGCCCCCGGGACCGTGCTCTCCGGGCATGTCCCGGACGTCATCGCCCTCCTAAAAGGTAAAACCCCTGTTTGTTTATCACGTGCAGGTCACGCGAGGGACGCCTCGGGAATCAGCGACCACCTGTCAAGCATCCAAGACGTTTGACCGGGAGAAGGACGGTCCTACCCTTCAATCCGACGGTGGCTTCCGGGGTAGTTTAGGGTTTTTGCTTCTTTTTGGGGCTATAAATAGCCCTTGTACCCCTCTGTTGTAAAGGATCAGTTCATTATTATTGGAATAGCTAATCTCACAGACGTGCTCCGGAAGCCTCTCCCCCGGAGAGAGCCTCCCCAGCCGACTCCGGTCGGGAGCGCGTCGACAGGACTAGGGCCCCCACTGGGACCCGAACCTGTATAAATCCTCGTGTCTTTTCTTGTGTTTGTCCGGCGGGGGAGGACCGGTCGCCCGGTCAACCCGCGCTGCGTAATATCCGCTAGGATCGTCTTCAAAACCTGCCGGGGTATTCTTAATACCACGACAATATGCATTACAAACTATTCCCTTAACTTGGCCATTCACCACATGGGGAATAGATATTGTGGGTCCTATGCCCTGAGCAATCAATGGATACTAGTTCTTGTTTATGGCCATTGATACGTTTACCGAATGGATTGAGGCTGATACAGTCCAAAATATTACTGCCGCTGGTGCGAAGTTCTTTAAAAAGGACGTTGTGAAATGATTTGGTGTTCCTAGTCGTCTCATAACAGACAATGGGTGCCACTTTGTTAGTGGTCTCTTTTTGGATTCTTGTGAATACATTGGGACTAAAATCTGTTTAGCATCTTTTGCTCATCCACAGAGTAATGGTGCAGTTGAATGTGCCAACAGGCAGATAATACAAGGGGTTAAGAAATGTGTTTTCAACTGCCTAAAGCTTCGCTTGGGGGTTTGGGTAGAAGAACTTCACTCTATTCTATGGGCATTACGCACTATGTCCAGTAGGGCCACAGGTGAAATGCCTTTCCAACGGGTCTATGGTGAAGAAGCCATACTGCCAATTGAACTCATACTTGGCTCTGCTCACATGGATCACTTAGATGTCATAAATTAGAGGGAAAAACACGAAGGCGATCTTACATTAAATTCTCTCCTCTGTGGGAAGGCCCCTTTTTTTGAGAGAGACTGTAGGGTATCGTTGATTGGGCCCTACAGGAATAAATGGTAGAGGTGGGGAGTTGAACTCAAGACCTCTAGTTTGCGACCTAGTGACTTTACCACTACACTAGAGACCCATGTCTGTGGGAAGGCCCCTTCACTGTGGTCTCTATCCCGCGACCAGGATCAGTTCAATTGGCAATGAAAGATGGAAGTACTATCAAACGCTTGGAATATAGACCAATTGCGTAAATTTTATGTGTAAGTTTTTTCGTTCCCATTACAAATTTCTTATCAATAAAAAAGTATATTTATCACTCTATGTTATCGTTGCATTCCCATTCGTAGCCTTTCTTTTTACCAGGTAATACCCAGGGGTTGGACGCGACATACGATAAGTGCCTTGGTTCTATGTGTAAGTAGATTTTCTAGCGGAACTCATGATCGCATCTAGCTAAGACATTTCTTTCTAAGCCGGTTCTTACCGCATAAGGGACTTACTAGTATGCTCTGATCATTTGAGTAGCTGTCTGTTATAAAAAAACTTACGCGTTTGAACTAGGCCAGTTATCTCCTTAGTACAACTGGTCGCAAGTACTTTGCATTGTAATTTATTCATTGTTTTGCTAATCATCTATAATGCATTTGCAAGGCATAAAACAAAGACTTTACTTCAATAATGAGGTAGATGTTTACATTGCATATTCATTTCATCTTAACAAAAGTTTACATAAGAGGAGTTTGAATAAATTCATGTCCAACCCTAAAAACTTCCTCTCTGAAGATGCATTGCCTTTAAGAGAGGCCAAGCTCGCATAGTAATTTCTTGATCAAAGGCTTGACCTCGGTCATGATTGCGTCCATCTGGTCTTGGCTATCAAATGTCGCATCTTCCACCACTGGATTTAGATTTAAATTCAGACCATGGTGAAGCCTAAATTTGCAGAGGCTACAGATAAAACATCATTCTTCAGTGCCTCTCTGTGCCTTCTCACAATTTCAAGAATGTTCGCGACTAAGAGATCGGCTTGTGCCGCGACCAACTTGCATGACTCACCAAAGGAAAAATCATGCTTCTTAGTGAGTCTGTGACCTCCCGCAACTTGGGGAAGGTATCTTTTTCTGAAAGACCGTAGTGACAAGGGTTTTTACCAGGTCCTTTGCTTATGCCTTTCTGTGATCATAGGAGACCATGGAGAGAGTGTCAAGTTTTTTGTTTATACCTTTCCATGGTCGCAGGACACCACAAAAAGAAAAATCTTTGTTATCTTCCTATACCTTTCTGAGGTTGTGGAAGACCATGGAAGGTGGGCTAACCTATTTCTATCATACCTTTCCATGGTAGCAAGAGACCATGGAGAGAGATCTTGGAATAGTCCAAGTTATTCAAGATATACGTCAGCCCATTTTGTCAATTAGACATAAGGGCCCATCATAAATGAGTATTACTCATGGTGTTAATAAATTGTGGCTGTGGTCTCCCATGATCGCAATCATTTATGAATCACATTAGCTGCGACCTCTTTGGCCGCAGAGATATCTGCCCGCGGTCGCCTTGGTTGCAGAGATATGATAAATCACCATACACAGTCGCAATCTGTGCGCGACCAAGAAATAACAGGGTTATTAGAACTAAAAGCACCTCTAAATCAAGAGGGTATGGTTGAGACTTGCCGACCGTGGTCCAAGACTTGAGTGGTTACATGATAATCAAACTCTGGCCAGTATTCCCAGCATAAGAATGATTACACAATTATCATTCACTTTGTAGTTATTCATAAATCATCAATTAGGTGTAAATGTGTGTGTAGTTATCAATAACCACACACCATAATCGGTGAACAACAACTGCCTTCAACCGTCGTGCAATTATCGCCAAGCGCCCTTTTAGTGAAGCAACTAACAGCCTTTTCAACAAGTATAAAGATAGGGCAAGAAAGGGATATCGGGGAGAAGTCAAAGATAAGACTAGAAGATGAGACTTGTCAATACATACTCTGTAATTCCATTATTCATATAGTGAGAATATAACAGGAGTAGGGCTATTACTCAGATTACGAGGGCCCGAACTTGTATAAACATAACATGTCTTTATGTTCAAAGATACAGTGATTTCTCTATGGTGATTGTTTCATACTACCTCCCTACAAAACAAACTAATTTCATGTTAGTTCGGCTAAGGATTTTGTCCCAATCGTCGACACATAGCTTTTGATGGTTTCTTCCAAGACAACCTTTTCATTGAGGGCAAGCTTTGCGTGTTGGGGAACGGGCTTGCTACTCTAGCCCAATTTTAATAATTTGACCCGAAAACCCAAGAAGCTTGCGAGCAATAGATCATAGATCAAGAGATTTACCACTAGACGCGTGGATGCGACAACGCAGCAGTGGAAGAAGAGTCGATGTCGCAACCGGATCGTGACCAGCAGTGCAGCAATAACAGCCGCACCTCTATGGAAGTCCACACATCTGGGGAAGGAGCACTGCGTGTTCGTGTGCTAGCACCAGCGCACGCGGCTCGGGTTTCATGAGATCTATCTCGTGGATGGTGGTGGCAACCAGAATACATCAGATGATCAATGCATGCCAACCGCATCTGCTTTTATAGGGCCTTGTAGATAAGTCGTACTCAAATGCGAACCCTAATCCTAATGGTAATTCCATTACCAATTGGGGACCCATTTCGGATCCCATCCGAATTAATACTCCAACCCGTTAAGTGTGTGACCCTGTAGGTTCATGTATATTTGGACGCGACCGGAAACAACTTCCCGAATCACAAGTCATAAGCGGTCCCTAGCAAGACATTATGACTACCCACATGTACATGAAGATCATATCCGACAAGCTTATACAACTTATCATGGATTATCTCTTTACCTCACGATACCAGATCGAACTCAAGGTGAGAAACGTGTCATCCTTGAATAGCTCGGTCTTTTCTTGATCTTGTAATGGACTAACCTTTCCATAGTTGACTCTCAACTATATTCGACAAGGCCATGCACTTTCTTAGTCCAATTACATCAAGGGGCCTAGCGATATCTCTCTCAAGATATGAGAGATGCAAATTCTATCTAGACCATTCACTTTTGACCACATAGTTCATAACATATCTTATGTCACCTTTATGACTACTGGGCTAAAAGTAGCAGTTGATGATACCAAGTATGCTACAACGCATGTATGAAATCGTGATGATTTTAGGTCTAAAGATAAACCAAAATAACTATTAGAAACCAACTGATGACACATAAAAAAACTCAACAGTCTCTCAAGATGGGTCAATCCAACCAACATATTTTCCAGCATGTGTCCAGGACATTGAGTTGATATCTCATATCTATGGTCCGTGAAACTTGACTATCAATCAATGATCGTGCTGACTTATCTTGCATTATTATTCCATGTAATGCCAAAGTCAGGGATGTTTAGAATAAGTATCACTGATAATGTCGACAATACATATATCATAATAAGGAGTTCCACGAACAAGTCACATACTTGTTTGATCAATAAAAGTGATACTTTATTCAAGGAATGCAATAACATTTTGTTCATAACAATTCATAAACATATCATGATACAGGCATATCATGATTGCCTCTAGGGCATACCTCTATCATTGTTGTCTCTTCGGCCTTCTCTATGGCTGTGCTGAAGCAGTTGATGAGCTGTTGGAGTTTATCTAAATCATTTCCACGCTCGATGCTCTTCCTTTCATAGAGATTTTCTCCTCAGCCAGCTTAGTATTCTCCTCTCGTTGTTCTAAGCAGAGGAAGAGATGAATTCGATTGAGTTCATAAAATTCATAACGTTCGTCAAAGCAATGCAAGCTTCTTTTAAGCGAACTTACCATCCACCCTGGTCTGCAGTTGGCTGCAAACCATCTGATGGCGCTCGGCTTTTCCTTAGAATCGAAAAGCATAACTTTCTGCTCCAAGGTCGCCATTTTGTTCTCAGCATCCTTCAATTTGGCTCTAAGCGCAAGAGTTTCAGCAAGCCTTTAGCTGCTTACCCTTTGGGCTTTAGCCATTTCCTTCTTTACAGAAGAGCGATCAATGATCGCAACCTCTTTGCTATTGCGCTTATTGGCAACCACCTCTAGCAAAGTAGATTTTTCCCTGCAACAACATAAATTATTATTCCAGTATACAAGGAACTGAGTTTTAAGCAAGGTACTTACTACTTTAACTTGTCACACTCTACTTGTGCGACCTTGAACCACTCCACCAGCAGGCCAAACATGGCCACATCATGAGTAGATTTCTGAATAGAACAAAAGAGGAAGTATTTAAGGAAGATTCCCGAAGAAACACTTGAAGTCGTGAGGTAAAGACTTTTACTTACCTCTAAGAACTTTTCGAAGTAGCTCTCCGGGAGGTCCTCAAACCCAGCTGTTTGGCTGGAAGAAACCAAGCTATCCTGTGCCTACCACTAGTACAGAAATGCAGTCTACTAACCCCTATCTTCTAATGATTATTCACGATCTAGAAGAAAACCGTTAGTGTACATGGTGTGTAGTGGAGAAAGGCATTTTGTAGGTATTTGTACTAATGGTTGCGATGTAAGTTATCGTTAGAAAAAACGGCATGATTTTTTCTAATGGTTTTGAATATCTTAACCGTTAGAAGAAATACACAAGTACTAACGATAATATTTTGGGAACCATTAGAATAAGCCACATGATTTATTCTAATGGTGTTTCATGTATTGACTGTTAGAATAGAGGAAATTGTACTAATAGATGAATTTTTCAAACCATTAGAAAAAACCCTCCCTCTACAAATACATGTGCCCTGGAATTTTGCTTCTAGTCGAACTGTTCCACTTCTTTTTCTCCTCGACCGTGACAAGCCCTACCCGAAACCTCTATCGCCGGCCGCTACACATTTCTCCACCGCCAGGCACTTCATTATGTTTCATTGCACCATCACCGGCCACCGCACCTTTCTCCATAGCCACCGGCCACTAGCGTTTTTGGTGAATGAAGTCCAAGGACCTCACAGCTTCAACTCCCTCGACTAAATTTGGAGTGAGCAAACTAAGATCTAGTAATTTTGAGTGACTAAATTTTGACTGATTTGCAAACTAACTACTATATTTCATCTGATAGAGAAGAGTAAGAAAATTTCTAATTAGACTTATGAACAAATTAAGTTATTTGTTTTGTCAGTTTCTTATATAACATTCTTAGCTTAAGATGAAGGTTAATAGAACTTGTGATTGAACGACAAACAAAGTTATTTGTTTTGTTTGTTTCTTGTATACCATTCTTAGCTTGAGATGCAGGTTAAGAGGATTTGTGGTTGAATGACAATCAAATACCATAATTAAATCGAAAGAATTTTCTTTGATTGGTTTGCAGGAGAAGTTCACATATAAAGTTTTTGTGTTTATTTGTTCAGATATTTCTTTCTTCTACACCAAATAAGTGGAATTCTCTATCCAAAAGATCTAAGTTCTCTATTTAGAAAAAATGACAAAACTTGGTTTCAATAGATAGGTCTTATTTTCTGTGATTGTCTTTTGAGGGGTAAAAGAAATTCTATACCACAGAATTTTCATCTTGGTAGTTCTTTTTAGACAGGGAGCCATTTAGGTAGCAGTAAACAATCTTAATTTGCTCTAGAATGCCTATTGATTCTATGTAGGTCTTTGGATGATGTTCATGAGGGGCAACATAGTTCACGGTTCTTCGTCCTAGTATGCTGCCTATGCTGGCTTGTTGGTGAAAGAAAGGGTGAAGATCACCGTCGAGAGCTGGAAGGACGTGAAGGGTGAGATCTTAGTTGGCTCGGTCAAGAAGATCCTCAAGCCCGGCGTGTTTCTAATGAAACAGCGGCCTGATCTTCTGATAGGTTCGATTAATCGACTTGTGGATGTTGGCGTTTTGAGGCTGCCGATTAGCGGATCATCACCTCGCAATCGCTACACCCGCACGTCTCGTCGTTATCGACCACGCTCATACACAGCTGACCTTACCACGAAGGTAATTGTTCCTGCAACAATCGAGAAATTCACAAGAACAAGGAAGAAGCAATCTGGAATTGCAAATAAAGATGAAGCACACGAATTGGGGTTCCACAAACCAACGCAGCGGCCTAGTCGGTCTGGTGCAGAGCGAAAAGAATCTACAAAATGTTGTATAGATGCAATCTAAGCAAAACCAGCCTGTTTGTGACGGCTAAGGGAAGTATTTGAGGGGTACACAACCCTAGGGACGCACCCCTAATGGGCTCTACTTGATACAAGCCCATCGGCCCAAGTTAAGGTGGCACAGCACCGTTTCCAGGAAGGAACGCGGACACTTTCAATGTTTGCGGCCGGATCAGGTAGAATTTGGAGATGAGGCTAGATATGTTAAAAAGTAGACTTGATAACCTTTCCATGAAGTCCAAGAACGTCCTAAACGGAGTCTGTATGAGGAAGTTACGGCCATTCGAATTCAGTGCTGTCGCAGCAGTCCGAATCCGAATCCAGCGCGAACCGAACTCAAACTCTAGCTTCCCTTGGGCCCACAGTGACGCGGGGATCTTGTGAAAACGTTGATGAAAGTGTGGGGTAGGTGGTTGCAGGTCTAAGCCCATGTCCGGCTTCACTTGTGGCGCCATGCATCCCTCTTTGATCAACAAAAAGGTGATGTCATGAGGCGGCACTTGTAGAGTTCCTCTCTTCCCCTACTCCCGTGTTCCTGATCACAAGTAGATCACAAGAGTTAGGTAATAATCCATTCTAAAAATCCAAAGTATTAAACCCGAGGAAAGAGTCACCCTGATAGTTTAGTTGTCGTGCCTGAGCTCTAGTTATAGGTCCAAGTAATTGTTCCGATTCAGCTTCATCTAGAATAGTAGTCATGCGTCCATCCAAGGTTGTTATGTCCTCATCAGTTTCTCAACTCAGGACCAAAAGAGAGCGTCTTACATTTGTATTGGTGATTTCCTCGAGCTCAAACTCAACTCAACTCAACCAAACGCAACTCAACTCAACTGAGTTGAGCTAAGCTGAGTTGAGTTGAGTTTGAGCTCGAGAAAATCACCAATACAAATGTAACTCAACGCCAGTTCCAGCTCCTCGGGCATCCCTAAATTGAACTCCTATGGTTAAGTCAAACGTGGTTCATACATTTGCTGTTTCAGATGAATGGATTTATGATGTATCAGGTCTAACTTGTAGTCGGTAGTTATATTGTAGCAATGCGCCATGCTTGGTGTACCAACACTAAATTACAACTTACTTAATATACTCAACTTGCAACAGTTCTCTTTTATGTACAGTGAAGGGACCACTGGGTCCTCACCATGATCTGCTATTTCAGACGTGACTTTTGTAATATACATTGAATGTGTAAATTGGTGTTTTTGTGTATTTGTATTGGTGTATATATGTATTTGTATTATGGTTTGAGACATGTACTTGAATGTGTGAATTGGTGTATTTGTGTTGGTGTATATTTGTGTATTTCTATTGATGTTTTAGACATGTACCAACTTGGCTCCTGTTTCAGACATGTACTTGTCCTAACGGTTGGTTTGTTACAAACCGTTAGTTGTATTTTTCTAACGATTCGTAATAAATTTACCAGTAGAAGAAACATACTTATACAAACGGTTATCCAAAATACAACCATTAGAATATATAGCCATTATCATCTAACGGTTTTAGTGTTGTAAACCGTTAGTAAATGTTCCACTATATATAAAACCCACTCGACCCTTGCTGAGTTGCTGTTTTGTTCTATTCCATGCTCTGTCTCTCTTTGTTTCCGATAAGAGTTCCACGCTCCAAGCTACACTACTAGAGTGATTAAACCTGGCCACGTAACCCTCTCTTTAATGTAAGCTTGTCATTACCTCTCTCTGTCTCTCTCTCTCTACTTGCAAGCTAGTTGTAGCTCCAAGTTAAAGAGCTAGCTGGCTGGCTCTTACAATGCATCATGATATATATAAACAGAGGGATCGAATTAATATATATATATATATATATATATATATATATATATATCTTAATTGGCCAGGTTTCATGCATGCTTGACTCATTATGTTTTGCAATTTGTCAATTTTGTGAATTGCAGATAGACCGGAAATATTGGATGTATGGAATAAAATATACTACTCTTCAGTATTTGGAAGATGTGACTTGGTTTATTAGATTTGCTGAGCAAGAAAAGGTGAAGAAGGGAGAGAAAGATATGCTTTGTCCTTGTACAGATTGTATGAACTTAAAGAGGTTTAACAACTCTGATCAGATTAAGAGCCATTTGATTCGTTGTGGTTTTAATACACGATATACCCGTTGGATATGGCATGGTGAAGATCTTGAGGAAACAAACACCGCTACTAATTAGCAGGACCCAAAAGTGGATTGCAGTATTATCGATGATGATTCAAATTTTGATAATGTTCATTCCGATTTGCATGTAGATGATGACAATCTAGATGAGATGTTACGTGATGTAGAAGAAAATTACAGCAAAAATGACTTTGGTAAATTTGAGAAATTCATTGCTGACTCTGAGAAGCCTCTGTTCCCTGGATCTGCAAAATTTACAAATGTGTCTTCTGTGCTGAGATTATATAACTTGGAGGCAAGCAACGGTTGGAGCGATAAGAGTTTCATGGCACTATTAGATCTTTTAGCGGACCTGCTTCCAGAGGGAAATGAGTTGCCAAGATCAGCTTACCAAGCCAAGAAATTGTTGTGTCCGTTGGGAATGGAAATCAAAAGAATACAGGCATGCCCAAATGATTGTGTGTTGTACCGTAATAAGTATTCGGATTTGCATGTTTGTCCAAGAGGTAAAGAAAGGACCTCCTGCCAAAACTGTGTGGTACTTGCCTGTGAACTGTAGATTGGAACAACTATTTACAAATTCAAAAGACATAAAGTACTTGCATTGGCATGCTGAATGCTGAAAACAAGACAGAAAACTGAGACACCCAGCTGATTCTATTCAATAGAAAAACATCAGCAGAACATTTTATGAGTACTAATCTCAAGACCCAAGTTATGTATGAAGTGCAGGTACATCATGATGTCGTTACTAATCTCAAGACCCAGACAGCTCAGAAATGATATTGATGTGTTTCTAGCGCCTTTAATCAAGGACTTACAGAAATTGTGGAGCGAAGGGGTGCAGGTGTGGGATGCATACAAGCAAGAGAATTTCATCTTGTGGGCCTACGGAAATTTGTCGGGCTATAGTACGAAAGGAGGCAAGGCTTGCGCTATTTGCCTAGATGAAATTGAGAGCATGTGGTCCCTGTCGAGGTGTCATCAACATGTGTCCTTGCTTTCCTCTTCTTGAACAGGATAGTGTTTTCTTCTCCCTACATATTCACAAATATGATTAGCATATACGGGGAAGTAAAAAATCACTAGACTACGAAGTTTTTACCGCAGTAGTCTCCTCAATTGTTGGGGGAGGGGTTACAACCCGGGGGCTTTGCAGGCCTCAGGTTTGGGGGTCTCCTCCATGACCACCAGGACTTCTGTGGCCACGGGACTTAATGTAGTCATCCCCGTCCCTGCAGTCAGGGACAAGACTTCGTCGATCTAGGGGGAGGGTGACCTCCTGGGATGCTTGTCTCCAGAAAGTCAGTTGCTTTCCTCTTGCGACGAATTATAGGAATGTCGTCGTCCTCATCCTCACTCCCCTCACCCTGTACGACTAAGAAGTAATTCTTATTCGCACTTGAGGGTACATGGGGGAGAGAAAATCTTACCGCGGTCTTCTTCGCGGTTGTGGTTTTCTTCTTCAAAGAAGCCCCTCCTAAGACCTTCTTAGGTTTCTCTGAAGCAGACTCCTCCGTCACCCGACGTGAAGAGGTTTTCTTTACCCTCTTCACCGCTGATCCCCCAGAGAATCCAGCGTCATCACCAGGACATTTCGTCCTGACATAACGCCCCTTCAGCAGCTGCATCATTCCAAGAATTCGATTTGGTAAGAAAGCGGCGGTACACGAATCCAAACAGATGTTTCCAAGAGAAGTCATAACTTTTGGCGTTCCTGTTTCAGGTCATCGCTTGCATTTATTAAGCTCTGAGGGCAAAGCGACCCTTTAACTTCTTCTGTTGCGGAATTGTAAGGCCGTAGAAGTAGTTCATCCATTTTTCAATTTCGGACAACGAGAGAACTGTGTCACAAAAAAAAACAACTTACTTGATATGTCTTTATTCATCAGTAGAGTTGTATACTTTGTAAGCCAGAGGACATACATGTATTGTAATCTAGGGTGCTGTCCGCTATGGACTCCATTTCCCAAGCCGGATGCTCCCTCTCATGCAAGGGGCTCATCCTATTCTTCACAAAGTCGCGGATGATGTCGCGCTGTTAGTCCCTGTTGGACCAGTGAAGAATGGCTTTGGCCTGCTTCTCTAAGTCTGTACTTAGGGAAGGAATGGAGTCCAATTCACTGTCTTTCTCTGGTCGGGAGTTTGCAAACCAGAGTCCGCTCTCTGACGGAGGGGTGCAGTAGAACCATTTGTGGTGCCACCCGTGCACCGAGTACCACACAGGAGGGAATGGGTACTCTTTATTCTCCCTTATGCGGAAGTAGATGCACCCAGCGGCATTGACACTCTTCGACCACACCGAGAAGTAAAAGCGTTGAAAAGTTCCACGCTTGGCAGCACTCCAACGCCAGGATCAAAACAACATTTGGGTGGAGATTCACCAACTCCAACCCATAATGGTTGAGGATTCCCCGCAGGAACTTGCTTTCCAGAAATCGAAACCCGTAGCGCAAATACTCCTCAAAGATCACCAGTTCACCCTCATGAAAGGCTGGGGTTTCTTCATTCTTCCCCGCTGGCCGCCAGTTGATCAGATGCCGTGGGGGGAGAATCCCTTCCTTCTCTAGTGCCACCAAGCTCTCCACCGTGTGGTGGACAGATTGGCTCCAGGATGCCATAACTGCAAAAGATCGTGGAAAAAGGCGATGGCTTGGGAGACGACGAAGACGAGGTGTGCAAAAGAGGGTTTTTGTGTGGCAAAAATGTCCAAGGAAACGAAGGGTTTTGGTTGTGAGGCTTCTCCAGTAAGCTACTTTTTCCTTTTATATGCCCGAGACAACCCTTCGCCAGGTATTTTATTAATTTCCCATAATGGGTGCCTTTCCTCTTGAAACCCATTATCCATACCCAGTAATGAATCCAAAATAAAATGTATCTTTATCATTTTATTTCACATTCGGGGGGCTATGGTACAGATAAAAAAATGAGAAATTCTTAAAGTTTATCAAGGAAGTTGTCGACGATTCGGACTCAGGGTCCTTAGTCGAACTTATGCAGAATTTTGTGAGTTGTGAGACCTTTCAGGGTGTCCCTCTGGAAAGGGATAATGAGCAATGTCGGTTGGGGCACAGAGAGATTTATACAGGTTCGGGCCCTCGATGGTGGGAGTAATAGCTCTACGTCCTGTTGTGATTTCACTATGTATGAGACAAAGGTTTATAAAGTTGGAGAAAAGATCATCACAGGCGAAGATCTTTTCTGTGTAATTGGCTAAAAACAACTAAACTACCTTATGGAAGCTTGATGTTCTCTTGTCGTCTTCTTGAGTGTCTGATCTATTCAATCTCTTGGATCTATCTTCGTCTTGCACATTCGTTCACCCTTTTATACTAGTCGAAAGGGCGCCAATGCACAATGGCATTGAACGGTTGCTTGGGTGTAGTTTTGATAACCGTACTTAACTTCCACGCAGGCTTAACACGTGCAATTGAGGGATAACCGCACATGTTAACCTCCTGGCAGTTGTCTCCATACGTGGAAGGATCTTCGTGATTCTCAGGATATGCCTGTTGTAGAGCTTAAGCAATCCCGAGTCATCCTGGTCGAGAGTAGTCAACGACCTTCTGACCGCGCACTATCTGCCGCCTCCTGATCGCGTAACGTCTGTGGCCTCCTGACCGCGCACTGTCTGCGGCCTCATGATCGCGCAAAGCCTGCGACCATGTGTCCGCGCTTCTCAGGTTGTCTGAGATCATAGCAGCGGACCTCCGGACACTTGTCTGGTTCAAATCTGTCTTGAACCAGATGTGCATTACTCCAAACTAGCTCGGGTAACAATCCTCGTCAGCTAGCCCCCAAATTTGAAGAAAATGAAGAGACATATTTACTTCAAATTTTAATCCTGCATCGGATAAGTGACTCGACGCTTCAACTCCCACACTTAATGGCGCACTACGTGTGGCAGTTTATTTCCCGAGACGGGTTCTAGGTTGTTTTTGATAGGTAATGATAGCGCTGCTGAATTGTTTTTTTAACCAAAGTTAAAACTATAAATACGTTTTAAGAACTCGAGGCACTCGCGAAAAATGAACCGTCACCCTTGGGTGCTATAAATACCGAAGCCTCTTAGCCCTAAAACTTCACAAGTTCTTTCTCGGCTAAGTCCTTTCCAAAGCTATCTTTCCTTCTCTTCTGTTTTCACCTCAATGGCAGATCAAGACTCCAAGAACATCATTGAGATTGAAAGTGATGAAGAGGAAGTGATACCCGAACTTGACCAGGAGTTCCAGAAGGTAAGTCTTCTCTGGAACTTTTGGTTCAAGTTGCCATTTTATACTTTGATCATTTCCAAAATGCTTTTTGGGAACTCATAGGTGATTGAAGAGCTGGTTCCTCCAGGGAAGAAACCCAGGTTGATGAAGGATCCTCCAGCGGTACAAAGGTTGGGGACACATCATTGCGCTCTCCTTCCTTGTCCCATGTAGTTCTCCCTGTCCATGCAACTCGGCAGGTCGAACCCTCATCTCCACCTTTGGAGAACCATAACAATCCTTCGAAGCTTTCTTCTCAGCTTTCTCCATTGCGATCAAACGATCCCCATCTTTTGATGGGTTATCAATTTTCTGGTAGGAAGGTTGCATTCCCGCGACCAGATGATCCTCAGCTTTTGTTGGGTGATCAATTTTCTCATGGGAAAGTTGCACTTCCACGACCTGATGGTCCCCGACTTTTGTCTGGTGGTCTACTTTCTGGGGGAACACTTCATCCTCCCACCCAATCTTGCCGCGAGGATTGGTAATTATTTTCATTTCCTCTGCTGGTCATTTTATCTTGTAAAACTAACACATACATATGCAGGAGATGAAAATTTCTGGAGCCCCCAGCCACCAGCCTGCTGAGATCCAACCTTTTTCCCTCGAACAAACTCTCCAGAAAGAGAAAGAGGTTCTGGAGAAGAAGACTGAAGAAATTTCTTCAGCCATTCTGCACCTAGCAGAATGTTATGACAACTCCCGCGAAGAAGCGCACCAATTCCGCTTGGAGAGGGACTGTGCCAGCAGCGAGAACTCTCCGATACTTCTCTGATTTGGGATGATGTAGATACGCTTAGTGCCATAGCCAGTTCTCTAGGGGCAACCAGTGTTGATCCCACTGATGCTAATATGTCCCTAGGAGAACTTTGTAAACTTCTCTCGATCAGGTCGATGCTCTGGTCGCCTGTATCCCTTTTGTATGTAAAGATTGTCAGAAATAAAAATTTCTTTTACCTTACACACCTTAATTTCTCAAGAAGGATTATGTAAAACTTATAATCCCGAGTTAAAGCTCTTCACAATCTTTGTGCGAGAACATGGTCACAAAGAATGCCTTTTGCGACCAAACATACTCAGGTAAATCCGAAGTAACAAGTCTTTCGATCAGAAATGCATTGATGTGTTATATCGTGACCAGTACTAGTATTGTGATCAGAACTGAAGTCGCGATCTGAACTGAAGCTGCGATCAGAATGTAATGCCTTAATCGAGTGATAATCGTATATGTCGCGATTACCTACTTGCAGCGATCATAGAATTGTATTGCGATCAACATGCAAATCTTGAGACGATCACAGAACTGCATTGTGATCAACACATGAAAATTAGCTTACAAAAGACACGAAGGATCATTTCCTCCATAATCTTTGCAAAATTTTCATGTTTCTGTGTGCACCCTAGCCCCCGAATTCGAAACAAAAAATAATGAAAATATATTTTGTTCCGAATTCATTGTAGGGAGTGCATAACGGGTTTCCTGAGAGAAGGCACCCATTATGGAAAATTGATAAAATATTCGACGAAGGGTTGTCTCGGGCATATAAAAGGAGAGGGTAGCTTCCTGAGGAAGCTTCACAAGCCAAAACCCTTCATTTGCCTTAGAGTTTCTCGCCGCACAAAACCTTCTTTTGAATTTCTCATCTTCGTTGCCTCCAAAGTCACCACCTTTCTTCCCAATCCTTCGCAAGAAATGGCATCCTGAAGCTGATCCGTCCACCATACAAAAGAGAGTCTGGTTGCACTAGAGAAGGAAGAGATTCTTCCTTCGCGGTTGCTGATCAACTGGCGGCCAGTGGAGAAAGATCAAGAAACCCCAATCGTCCAAGAGGGCGAGTTGGTGATCTTCGAGGAATACCTACGCTGCGGGTTCCGATTCCCAGAAAGCAATATTCTGCAGGGGATATTGAACACTATGGGCTGGAGTTAGTGAATCTACACCCAAACGTAGTTCTCATTTTGGCGATCTTCCAGCACCTCTGCGAGTCCTTCGTCAGAGTGCTTCCAAGCGTGGAGCTTTTCCGGCGCTTCTACTTTTCGACATGGTCGAAAAGTGCTAACACCGCTGGGTGCATCTACTTCCGGATAAGGGAGAAGAAAGAGTACCCATTCCCGCCCCTCCGGGACTCTATACACGAGTGGTACCAGAAATGGTTCTACTGGACCCCTCCGTCGGAGAGCGGACTATGGTGCGTGAACTCCCGACCAGAGAAAGCCAGCGAGTTGGACCCCCTTCTTGCTCTGAGTGCAGAGCAGAAGAAACAAGCCCAAGCCATAAATTCACCTAGTCCAGCAAGACTTGACTGCGCGCGACATCATACGCGACTTTGTGAAGAATCGGATAAGCCCCCTGCGTGAAAGGGCTCATTCGGCTTGGGAAATCAAGTCCATGGCAGATAGTACCCTGGACTACAATAATGGTATGTCCCTTTTTCCAACAAAACATACATTTTTACTGACTAAAAAATGTTTTTTTTGTTGACATGCTTGTTTGTGACACAGCTCTTTCTTTGTCCGAGATCGAAAAACGGACAAACTACCTCCTTCGGGCGTACAACGCCACTGTGGAGGGAGCTAAGGGATCGCCTCGCCCCCAGAGCCTAATCAACGCAGGCGACGATCTCAAACAGGAGCGCCGAAAGGTATGACCTTTCCTAACGAGCTCTATTGTGAATCATGCACTTGTCCTGTATTACCAGAAATATTTGGAATAATACAGCTTCTGGGGAAGTTTGCTGAGGCGATGCGTCCAAGCGAGGACGTTGGTCCTTCGGGAGGACTGACCATGAAGAGGGTGAAGAGGACCCCTTCGAAGCGCGTAGCGAAGGAATCTGCTCCCAAGAAATCTAAGAAGATTCTGGGAGAGGCTTCTTCGCAGAAGAAAATCACAACTGCAAAAAAGACTGTGGTAAGATATTCAGTACCCCTTGTAACGCCAAGTACGAGTAGTAATTACTTCTTGGCTGTATAGGGTGAAGGGAGCGAGGACGAGGAGGATGACATTCCTCTAGTTCGTCGCAAGAGGAAGGCGATCGACCTTCTGGGAACAAGTATCCCAGAGAGGTCGTCTTCCCCTCAAATCGGCGAAGTCTTGTCTTTGATTGCAGGGACAGAGATGGCTACAATGGGCCCCCTGACCACCGATAATCTTGTGGTTACGGGTGAAATCCTGGTGCCTGAAGCTTATGAAGCCTCAGGACTTACAACACCTCCCCTCCTGATAGAAGGAGTGTCGTGGTATTGCAAATACCCCGGCAGGTTTTGAGAGTGATCCTAGCGAAGATTACGCGGCGCGGGTTGACCGGATGACCGGTCCTCCCCCGCCGGACAAGCACAAAGAATGACACACGGGTTTATACAGGTTCGGGTCCCGGTGGGGGCCCTAGTCCTGTCGACGCGCTCCCGACCGGAGTCGGCTGGGGAGGCTCTCTCCGGGGGAGAGGCTTCCGGAGCATGCCTGTGAGTTTAGCTATTCCAATAAATGAATCGATCCCTTACAATAGAGGGGTACAAGGGCTATTTATAGCCCCCAAAAAGCAGCAAAAAACCTAAACTACCCAGGAAGCCACCGTCGGATTGAAGGGCAGGACCGTCCTTCTCCCGGTCAAACGCCTTGGATGCTTGACAGGTTGTCGCTAGTTCCCGAGGTGCTCCTCGCGTGACCTGCACGTGATAAACAGTTCAATACTTTACCTTTAGGAGGGTGATGAGGCCCGGGACGGCGCCGGAGGCCACGTCCCGGGAGCCAAAAGGCGGCGTCCCGGGAGGGCACCGGAGGCCACGTCCCGGGAGCCAAAAGGCGGCGCCCGGGGAGGCCCCGGAGGCCACGTCTCCGGGCAAATGGCGGCGCCCGGGAGGTCACCGGAGGCCACGTCCCGGGAGCCAAAAGGCGGCGCCCGGGGAGGCCCCGGAGGCCACGTCCCCGGGCAAGTGGCGGCGCCCGGGAGGGCACCGGAGGTCACGTCCCGGGAGCCAAAAGGCGGCGCCCGGGGAGGCCCCGGAGGCCACATCCCCGGGCAAGTGGCGGCGCCCGGGAGGGCACCGGAGGCCACGTCCCCGGGCAAATGGCGGCGCCCGGGAGGTCACCGGAGGCCACGTCCCGGGAGCCAAAAGGCGGCGCCCGGGGAGGCCCCGGAGGCCACGTCCCCGGGCGAGTGGCGGCGCCCGGGAGGGCACCGGAGGCCACGTCTCGGGAGCCAAAAGGCGGCGCCCGGGGAGGCCCCGGAGGCCACGTCCCCGGGCCAATGGCGGCGCCCGGGAGGGCACCGGAGGCCACGTCCCGGGAGCCAAAAGGCGGAGCCCGGGGAGGCCCCGGAGGCCACGTCCCCGGGCGAGTTGGCGGCGCCCAGGGGGGCACCGGAGGCCACGTCCCGGGAGCCAAAAGGCGGCGCCCGGGGAGGCCCCGGAGGCCACGTCCCCGGGTAATCGTGACACATCCTACCTGGACTTAGTCCCGCGGAGATTTCCCCCGACAAGGAGCGATTGTGGTAAGATCTCTCATGATCCTACATGTTTCCATTCATCTGTGCACATCTATTGAGTTATGTTTATACAGGGAGATGAAGACGACATTCCTCTTATTCGCCGCAGAAGGCTCCTGCTAGTCCTGGGGCGGTGAGTACTCCACTCCTGACGACAGGAGTGGAGATGACTGAACAGGATCCCGTGACCACTACCGATCTCCTGGTCGCGGACGAAGTTCCAGTGCCTGTGGTCCAGGAAGCTCTTGAACCAATGGCTTCATCTTTACCGACAGAAGAGGTTACTCCGGTAAGGACCCTTACAGTCTTGGTTTCCATCATTCCTCAGGTGTGTTCTTATAGACTTGCATGCACACAAGGAGAAAAGGACAATGTCCTATTTAGGAAAAGGAAGACCAGGATAGATGACGACTGTCCTCTTTTTCCCGGGGAACCATCCTTGAAATCCCAGAAATGGTCAGGGTTTCGAGTAAGGTAAGAATCTCTCTCGTTTAGACAGGGTCATATCGAAGTGATCAACTGAAGAGATTCTAACCGATGATTCTCTTTTTTGATTATGCTAGGCGCAGAGAAGCAGCGCCAAGCGCTCTAGTGACCTCTACAAGTGTTGAGGCTCCTCCTGCTACGGAGGTCACAGGCGAGCAAAGTCCCATCCCTAGGGCCGAGGAAGTTCTTCGTGCCATTGTAGAGGGGATGGCTACAGAAGTCCAATCGCAGAGATTGGAATTTGTACCCCCAGCCTTGGAGGAGGCTCAGCAGGCAAATTCATCTGCCGCTCCCGCTGGGGATAAGGCGAGTCTAGAGACTCAGCCTTTGACTGAATCGAACAAAAACTCGTTTAACGAGTATGATGAGGTATGCAGAACACCTCTTGTGATTTTTAAGTTCGCACTTGCATAGGAATATCCAGGCTCTGAAATTGATCTCTTTCCATGTCATAGGAACTAACTCGTGTGGCGACCAAGTCGATGGTTGTTGCAAAGTGTATCGAGGTCGCCCAACAGGAAACGAGTCACCTGCAGCGGTAAGGAAGATGTTTCCTTATCTGCCCGAATTTTAATCCTATTTTCACAATTGTCTCCTTTGTCATAGAGAAAATGCCTTTCTGACCAAGAGTCTCGTTGATCGGGAAAGCCAGGAGATCAGGGCAGTCGCCAAGATCTCTTTCTTGGAGAAAGAACTCCAACAACTGCGGTCGCAGCTCTCCTGTAAGTGCACTTCCGACCAGGATGAACTAATTTGTTATGCGAACTGTTTGTGATGGTCTCTTATTACAGCACGAGAGGACCAAATAAGCCAGCTCTGCCAAGGAGAACAGGGACTTGTACGCATCACTCTCAGCCTGCAGCAGTGTTCAACAAGACATCTTCAAAAAACTGAAGATGGTGGCCGGTTTGCTAAGAGCTGATGTGGTCGAAACCGAAAAGGACGACCTTAGCCTTAGCGACTGGACCACACTGGTCGCGACCCAAGCTGAGTCACTCCTCGAGTATCTTCCTGAAGATACAAGGCGTCAAACAGAGGCGATAAAGACAAAAGTGCAATCCGTAGCCTCCGCCATCCTCTGCAGACTTCGTCTTCACCATGGCCCGGATCTTGATCTAAATCCAGTGGTGGGAGAAGGAGAGGTCGAGAGTGAAGATCAACTTGCAGTCATAATGGAGGAAGTCAGGCCTCTGGTCGAAAATCTCTTGACAGAACTTGGCTTACTGTAAATTTTGTACCTGTACATATATAACTATACAATGCATATGTATGCCTTAATTTTTGAAAGAAAAGCACTTCTTTTTGTTTCATGTTGCGACGATATTCCCCTAGCCCCCTCCTGAGATTATGTATACTGAAGACTTAGTATTATAAGCACAGGAAAAATATGGGTATAACGACGACTAGGAATACCTAGAGAGTACTGTGACTTTAGGTATTAATATCCGACTAGACCGATTATCATGTTTGGTACAACACCCGACCTTATTGCAAACTGGCAGCCACTCTAATGACCAAGGACATGCCAGCAAGCCCCGTGTGCGTTGAGAAATGGCTTATTGAGGGGTGTCTTGTCTGGAAGTGATCACGAGATCGGCCAGCGAATCCGGTCGAGGTATTATAGTGATACAATTATTGGCGACCAGCCCCCGAGCCAGACTCGTATCATATGGGCAAAAAGGAATAATTACCACATGAAACAATCAAAAGTATTGATTTTGTTAAATCAAGCTAATTGAAAAGGAAAAGGGGTTGGGAACTTACACGTAAAACTTGCGTAGTTGATCAATGTTCCATGTATTGGACAAGATTTGACCATTCTCCATCGCTAACTGAGCTGATCCTGGTCGCGGCACCGAGACAACAGTGTAGGGACCTTCCCATTGAGGGGAAAATTTATTGCGATTAGATTGGTTTTGTATTTTACGTAAAACCAGATCGCCCACGTGAAGGCTACGTGGCCGCACCCTTTTGTTATGGTATTTGCGCAAAGCTTGCAAATACACCGCAGACTTGACCAGAGCTCGATCACATTTATCTTCTAGGAGGATTAGATCTTGTAATCGTTGTCCGTCCTGATCAACTTGTTCAAATCAATCTGTTCAGACAGAACCAATACTAATTTCCATGGGTAACATAGCCTCAGCTCCGTATACCAGATGGAAAGGTGTCTCACCAGTGGCTCGACTAGAAGTAGTACGTAGTGCCCATAGAACGGTATAGAGCTCATCTACCCAAGCCCCCGAGCGTGTCTTAAGGCGATCAAAAACACGCTTTTTGATGTCGTGTAATATTTGCTCGTTGGCACGTTCAACGGCACCATTGCTCTGCGGATGAGCTACAGAGGCAAAGCACACCTTGTCACAATAGTCCAGAAAGAGACCGCTAGCGAATTGGGAACCATTATAGTGATGAGACGATTTGGAACACTGAATCAAGTCACAATGTTCTTATGAAAGAACCTTTGTGCAGCAGCAGCAGTGATATTGCGTACTGGTTCGGCCTCAATCCACTTTGTAAACGTGTCAATAGCTACGAACAAAAACTTGTATCCATTGACCGCTTGTGGCATAGGACCAAAAATATCCATCCCCCAAACCGCGAAGGGCCATGATAGAGGGATAGTTTGTAGAGTGTAGGTAGGCTGATGGAACTGTCTCGCATGAAACTGACACTGAGGACATGTCTTGACCATATTTTTGGGATCATCGAGTACCGAAGGCCAGTAAAATCCTTGTCGGAAAGCCTTTCCGGCCAGTGTACGAAATGACGCGTGCACACTGCATACGCCATCATGAATTTCTTTCATGAGGGATTTACCTTCCTCTTGGGACACACATTGCATGAATACTCCTTGAGTATCTTTTCTATACAAAACTCCTATAAGTTTGTATAGACGCACTTTTCGAACTAACCGATCACTCTCGGTTTCATCCTCGGGCAAGGTCCCATGTTCGAGATAGACCCTCAATGGATGGGTCCAATCTAGTTCATGTCTGAGGTTGGTAACGTAGACTGTAACCGGATCATCCTTGGCCGTAGTCATGATCGAAGGATGTTCCAAGTGTTCGACGAACACTCCTGCCGGGGCGGATGTATGTGAGGACCCAATTTTGGATAATTGGTCTGCGAGAATGTTGTCCTTTCGCGGGATGTATTGGACTTCGAAGTGACTAAAGTGTTTTTCCAATCTCCTCACTTCCCCCAGGTAATGAGTCATTGTCTCATCGGAGGTGCTGTACTCCTTGTTTACCTGGTTTACGACCAGCTGTGAGTCTCCCCTCACTACTAATCGACAGACTTCGAGGAATTTTGCTGCCTGGAGCCCTGCAATAAGACCTTCATACTCTGCTGCGTTGTTGGTCGCAACAAAGTGCAGTTGAATGACATACTTCAGCTGTTCGCCCTGAGGCGTGACTAGGATCACTCCAGCCCCCAAGTGTTGAAAACTTCGAGAGCCATCAAAATACATCATCTAGTGATCGGGACATTCCAAATCTTTAGGCTCCTGCACGGGTGGTTCAGGATTAGTCCATTCGACCACGAAGTCAGCCAGAACCTGAGACTTGACTGTGGTGCGAGGCGTGAAATGGATGTTGAACGCTCTGAGTTCCACAGCCCACTTCGCGATTCGACCAGATTTCTTCGGATTCCGGACAATGTCCCCCAAAGGAAAAGACGAAGGCACTGTGATCTTATGTGCTTGGAAGTAATGTCATGATGTCAACGGTGTCTCGATCTTCCGATAGGTAGAGGTAAATCGATTGATGGAGAACTCGATGTTGACGATCCGGCTTCCAATCAGAACTGATTCGAACCATTGCAATCCCTACATCACGGCTCCGTTGGTTATCAACCACGCCAAGACATGGTTGACCTCGCCACGAAGGCTTGTTCCTGCTGCAAATCGAGAACACAAGCAAGAACGAAGAAGAAGCAACTAAATTGCGAATTGTATTAAGCCCACGAGCTGGGATTTCACAAACCGAGTTCAGCGAAAC
The DNA here is from genome assembly GCA_019359835.1 of Pharus latifolius. Lineage (NCBI taxonomy): Eukaryota > Viridiplantae > Streptophyta > Magnoliopsida > Poales > Poaceae > Pharus > Pharus latifolius. Next base: position 16,567,680 of record CM033324.1, on the reverse strand, counting down.
TACAATGGCAGAATAATCTAAGCAAAATCCAAATCTAAACAGTGACGGCTACTGAGTATATGAAGAGGCTGTGTGGCTAGGGTTTCTCACGACCTACTAGGGAATACATGGGCCGAAGGCCCGAAACAAGGTGTCACAGCACCGACTTGGCCCAATCAAAATCTGGGCGAAATTTGTTTTGTTAATTTCTGGCGATCCAGAAAGAATTTGGATATGGGGCCAGATCCATTGGAAATATCTTGTTGTGGGCTTCTCCGTGGACTATAAGAACGTCCCAATCGGACTTCGTATCAGGGAGTTATGGTCATTTGAAGGCAGGCTGCTCCTGGATGACCGAACCGGACTCCAACTCGAATCCGTCTTGGACTCCAACTTGACTTGGGCTCCTTGCTGGTCCTCGCGTCCTTGCTGGTTCTCTCCATGGTTCCTAAGTACAACATTATCACCATTAGGTAGTAAAATATTCTCCAAACCATATATATATAAACTTAGGAACGAGTTCACCTGACAATGCAACAATCGGGCTCGGCCGTGCGTTATTGGTCCTTGTGTAACAAGCGGAGGATTATGGTTGGTGAGTGTATCCGAAGGAGTGATGTCCTCATCATCCGCCCCCTCTTGAAGTGGAGCTGTCCTCGGCTCAAGCTCGTCTTCAGCTCCCAAGTACGGCTTCAAATTTGAAATATTAAATGGGGGACTAATCCCAAAATCTACAGGCAATTCAAGCTTATAAGCATTATCATTAATCTTCTCAAGTATTTTAAAAGGACCATCAGCTCGGGGCATTAGTTAAGACTTTCGTAGGTCTGGAAACCTATCTTTTCTCAAGTGTAACCAAACTAAATCACCCGGTTCAAGTTTTACTTCTTTCCTACCCTGACTACCCGCAATCCTATACTTTTCATTCATTCGCTCTATGTTTTTCTTAGTTGTTTCATGTAGTTTGAGTACAAATTCAGCGTGATTTTTTTGCATCAAAATTCATTCTCTCAGATGTAGGCAAAGGCAAAAGATCAATTGGAGCACGAGGGTTAAAACCATACACTACCTGAAAAGGACTTACCTTGGTGGTGGAGTGTACCGATCTGTTATAAGCAAACTCAATGTATGGTGAACACTCTTCCCACATCTTCAAATTCTTCTTTAGAACAGCCTGCAACATGGTGGACAATGTGCAGTTGACAACTTCAGTTTGTCCATCTGTTTGGGGATGACACGTAGTAGAAAACAGCAGCTTCGTACCCAATTTATTCCACAAGCTTCTCCAAAAATGACTCAAAAACCTTGCGTCACGATCTGAAACAATAGTGTTTGGCACTCCATGTATGCATACAATCTCATGGAAAAACAATTCAGCAATATGTGTAGCATCATCACTCTTATGACAATGTATGAAATGTGCCATTTTAGAAAAACGATCCACAACTACAAAAATACTATCCTTCCCCCTCTTGGTCCTAGGCAATCCTAAAACAAAGTCCATCGAAATGTCCTCCCAAGGAGCGCAAGGAACAGGAAGAGGCATATAAAGACCATGTGGATTTAAGCGAGACTTAGCTTTGTTGCAAGTAGTGCAACATGACACGTAGCGTTTGACATCGCGTCTCATCTTGGGCGAAAAGAAGTGAGTGGATAGCACATCTTCAGTTTTCTTCACTCCAAAATGACCCATCAACCACCTCCATGTGCTTCCTACAAAAATAAAAGGGGAATGGAGCTAGCTGGAACGCTTAGCTTGTTAGCACGATAAAGCAATCCATCATTCAGCACATATTTATTCCATGTTCTCCCTTCCTTACAATTTTCAAAAGCTTCTTTAAAATACAAATCAGTGGCATATAACTCTTTGATCGTTTCTAGGCCAAAAATCTTGTGATCTAGTTGTGACAACATGGTATAACGCCTAGACAAAGCATCAGCAATAACATTTTCTTTTCCCTTCTTATGTTTAATGACATATGGAAATGACTCTATGAATTCAACCCATTTAGCATGTCATTTATTCAGTTTGCCTTGACTTCTAATGTGTTTCAAAGATTCATGATCAGAGTGAATAACAAATTCCTTAGGCCAAAGATAATGTTGCCATGTTTCCAAAACGCGCACTAAAGCATACAATTCCTTATCATAAGTGGAGTAATTCAGAGATGGCCCATTCAACTTCTCACTAAAGTAGGCAACAGGCTTACCTTCTTGCAGTAGCACTCCTCCTATTCCAATTCCGCTAGCATCACATTCTATTTCAAAAGTCTTACCAAAATCTGGAAGTTGGAGTAGAGGTGCATGTGTAAGCTTCTCCTTAAGCACGTTGAAAGCTTGTTCTTGTGCTGACCCCCATCGAAAAGGAACGCCCTTCTTTGTCAACTCATTCAGCGGGGCGGCAATGGTGCTGAAATCTTTCACAAAACGTCGATAGAAACCTACAAGACCATGAAAACTACGCACCTAGGTGACCGTCTCAGGGGTCGGACAGCTCTTGATAGCTTCAATTTTTGTTTCATCCACCTCGATTCCCTGTGGAGTAACAACATATCCAAGAAAACAAACTTGATCCGTGCAAAAGGTGCACTTCTCAAGATTACCGAACAAGCGTGCATCTCTCAAAGCGTTAAAAATAGCACGCAAATGCTCAACATGTGCATCCAAAGACTTGCTATAGATCAAGATATCATCAAAGTAAACCACCACAAATTTTCCAATGAAAGCACGTAAAACCTCGTTCATCAGACGCATGAAAGTGTTCGGAGCATTAGTTAAACCAAAGGCATTACTAACCACTCATAAAGCCCGAACTTAGTTTTAAAGGCAGTTTTCCATTCATCGCCCAATTTCATTCTTATTTGGTGGTATCCACTACGCAAGTCAACATTTGTGAAAACAATAGAACCACTTAACTCATCAAGCATGTCGTCTAACCTAGGAATAGGATGATGAAACCTTATTGTAATATTGTTAATGGCTCTACAGTCTACACACATACGCCAACTACCATCTTTCTTTGGAACCAAAAGCACAGGAACAACGCAAGGACTAAGGCTTTCTCGTACATACCCGTGGTCCAAAAGCTCTTGGACTTGTGGCTGAATTTCCTTTGTCTCCTCTGGCTTTGTCCTGTACACAGCACGGTTTGGTAATGATGCTCCCGGAATCAAGTCGATTTGGTGCTCAATACCTCTAATTAGTGGCAGCCCCGGGGGTATCTCAGCGGGAAAAATGTTCTCATACTCCTGCAAAAGGTTAGTGATAGGAGGGGGCAAAGTGCTAGATATATCATCAAGTGAAAACAAAGCATCTTTGCATATCAACGTATAGCACATCACATCATTCTCTTCAATTTCAGCAAGGTCAGATTTGGTTGCAAGGAGAACTCCACTCTTCAACTTAATTTCAGCGGCCTTAGAGCTAGATGGTGCAACATTTTTCGATATTTGTTTACTTTCAGATTTCAAAGCATTCTCCTTTTTCTCATTTTCAGTTTTTTCTCTATCAAAGTGCACAATTTCAGAAGGTGTCATAGGAAGTAAAGTATCATATTCCCATGGTCGGCCTAATAAAAGTGAACATGCTTGCATAGGTACTACATCAAAATCAGCAACATCATGGTATGATCCAATCAAAAATTGTAGTCTTGCAGTTTGTGTTACCTTTACTTTATCGCTGTTGTTGAACCACTGAACATGGTATGGATGGGGATGTGCACATGTGGTCAAGCCAAGCCTCTTGACCAGATCTAAACTCACCAAATTGTTGCAGCTCCCACCATCAATTATAGTTCTAACACGTCGGTCCTTGACAACAAGGAACATCTGAAACAAATTGTGGTGTTGGGCTCTCTCTGCTTGCTCCATTTGTGTGCTCAACAATCGTTGCACAATAAAGGTCCGGTAGTTATCCGTCGCCGCAGTGCCTAAAGTTTCCTCATCATCGCTGTCTGCATCATGTTCAAACTCATCATCACCTGCATGGTTAGCTACAAGAACTAATTCATGTTCCACATCACTTGCACTAATGTACCCACCATCCTCAGTAGCAATGTATGCGCGCTGACTTGGGCAATCCTTCATGACATGTCCCATGCCCTTGCAGCGGTGGCACACAATCCCTGTCGTGCGACCCTTGGAAGCAACCGATGAAGAACTATTTGCTGGCGCCTGCACATTAGAAGTTTTTCTCACCTCAGAATTTCGTGGAGGTGGAGGTGGTGCTGTTGATCGTGTCCTATTTGTTGAAGGTGCAGCAGACCGAAAAGAAGAAGATGGAGCTAGTTTGGCTTGCCCCTATGTCGGCCTTGATGCGGAGGTACCACCGAAATTGCTTCTTGTCCTTGGTTGTCTGTGTCGTCCCTGTAATTCTTTTTCTGCCAACATAGCAAGCTGGAACAACCTATTGATATTATTATAATCTTTGTAATCAATAATGTCCTGAATTTCACGTCATAAACCCCCATAAAAACGAGTCATCTTTTCCTCCTGAGCCTCTACTACTCCACAATGCAACATGCCTATTTGCAGCTCTTGGTAGTATTCCTCTACAGATTTATTCCCCTGAGTCAAGCGTTGTAATTTCTTAAGTAAATTACGTTTATAAGGAGGAACAAATCTATTCCGCATAGCTCGCTTCAAGCTATCCCAAGTATCAGGCTCTACCCCAAGGTTCACTATTTCGTTCCACCAAATGATAGGAAAATCTTTAAACTCACTGGTGGCTTGCCTAACTCTATGAATTTCAGGAACCAGATGAGAATTAAATTTTTGTTCAACAGTCATCTCCCAATCTAAGTAAGCGTCTGCATCATATGCACTAGAAAAGGATGGGATGGAAATTTTTACCTTAGCAAATGGATCATCATTCCCACAAAAATAGTTACCTTCCATGCCGTGTCGATTGTGATGCACTCGTTGCTGTTGGCGAATATCATGGGCAGCACAACGCACGGTAGCCGTGTTGCGGAGCTCAGTTTGTATGGCAACCTCTGTGTCGGCATCTTCAACTTCAACTTCATGGGAGGCAGCTTGCTCCTTTTCTTCTTCATCTCCATGAGGTGGACACTGCTGCTCCATATTGTCCAATCTGGTAGCAAGGTCGGAGATGCGCCAGTCCATCCTCTCAAATGCAGTCTGGTTCTCACGGTTGGTTCAAGCCATGTCATCAATGTGCTTATCGAGTTTTGCACTGATGTCGGCCAACATCTTGCGGATTTCATCTTCCTCTTCTGCAGCTCGAGCTCTTGTTTGCGGTCCTGCCATGGTTAGTAGTAGAAAGCAGAAGACAACACAGGAGTATTATCCCTATGACTACTAGGTGGGGGCAAGTGGGACTCTCACAAAGCGTCTTACCACACTCTTACAAGTGTTCTTACCAAGGCAGTAGGGGTGCAATCGGTGGCTGGTTCGTAATACCTTGATGAGCGTGAGTGAGGCGATTGCAAGGTAAATCTATAACTGAGTTGGAAGAAAGTGGAGCTCGGAATGCTAATATATGTGTAGCAACAATTCAATATTAGTAATGCAAAATTGAAAATTAGTCCAAAGTAATAGTCAAAGTGCTGGAACTAGCCTAGACTCAGATCTAGCTCAAGCAAGCAACTAGAATCACAAAGGACTAGAACCCAAGATGCGCCATTGAAAATTTTCTTCTTTGCTACGCATATTTTTCTTCTATGATTTTTTTCCTTTTTTTTAATAAATAGTGCAGCTTTTGTTTTTTTTTTTTGCACTTGCCTTTTCCTTTTGCAACTGTACAACAAAATAGAAACGCTTTTCGGCAACTTCGCACTCCAAGCTCCGAATCTGAAGATCTACCCAACAAAAAAGTTGTAGCGAATCTTTTTATCTTTCCAATAAGTGCAAGAACGTCAAAAATGGAGTTGGGAATCAAAAAATATGGTAATTTTATCGAAGCTATCTCAGATTGAGCAATTTGAATCCGAATTGGACTAGAGTTTGAAGATTACACAACTAACTTTGCCCAAATTTTAGCGTGATAAAAACAGCCGAATTTGAAGATTACCTGAACTAACTTTTTGTGGGATTTCTCGCAACGATTCCAGAAAGTATAAGTTTATACCAATCTAAGCTTGGATGAAAGAATTATAATGAAAATACCGAAACAGACGTATTAGATTCAAACTCTACACCATCGACATTAATGGCCCAATATCTCATAGATGAAAGCCGAATCTGACTTCGACCTCAACAGAAAAGTTGTAGAACACGATCTGGTGTTTCCAGAAAGTACAAGAATGTGAAAATCTGAGTTTTTATGAGGAGGATATGATGAAAACAATGAACTGGACAGTGGCAGATTCGAATTGGACACGACAACGAGGAGATCGACGTGCAATTTGACTCTGCGACGAGATGCAAGACTAAAACTAAAAACCAGCACTCGACAACGATGGATGAAAATTCAAAGATGCAAACTAACAAGAACGATGCAAGGCTAATGGCTAGGGTTTGGACAAGGTAAACAATTTTTTTTGTAGGGCAAATTTTCTGGACTCTATGACGAGGAACATAATCAATCTAAACAAAGAGGGGATACAGTGTTACCTATCGGGCAACCTTCACTCTGATGCCAACTGATGTGAACGGTGTCCCGATCTTCCGATAGGTAGAGGTAAATTGATTGATGGAGAACTCAACGTTGACGATCCGGCTTCCAATCAGAACTGATTCGAACCCCTGCAATCGCTACACCATGGCTCCATTGGTTATCAACCACGCCAAGACACAGTTGACCTCACCACGAAGGCTTGTTCCTGCTGCAAATCGAGAACACAAGCAAGAACGAAGAAGAAGCAACTGAATTGCGAATTGTATTAAGCTCACGAGTTGGGATTTCACAAACTGAGTTCGGCGAAACTGCAATGGCAGAATAATCTAAGCAACATCCAAATATAAACAGTGACGGATACTGAGTATATGAAGAGGCTGCGTGTCTAGGGTTTCTCACGACCTACTAGGGAATACATGGGCCGAAGGCCCGAAACAAGGTGTCGCAGCACCGACTTGGCCCAATCAAAATCTGGTCAAAATTTGTTTTGTTAATTTGCGGCGATCCAAAAATAATTTGGACATGGAGCCAGATCCATTGGAAATATCTCATCGTGGGCTTCTCCGTGGACTATAAGAACGTCCCAATCGGACTTCGTATCAGGGAGTTATGGTCATTTGAAGGCAGGCTGCTCCTGGATGGCCGAACCGGACTCCAACTCGAATCCGTCTCGGACTCCAACTCGACTTGGGCTCCTTGCTGGTCCTCGCGTCCTTGCTGGTCCTCTCCATGGTTCCTAAGTACAATATTATCACCATTAGGTAGTAAACCATTCTCCAAACCATATATATATAAACTTCGGAACGAGGTCACCTGGCAATGCAACAATCGGGCTCGGTCGCGCGTTATTGGTCCTTGTGTAACAAGCGGAGGATTATGGTTGGTGCGTGTATCCGAAGGAGTGATGTCCTCATCATGTCGTACCTTATGGGAAGCCATCAGTAGTGCGTAAAGTATTTTCTGGACCTCAGGGTATCGCTCGTTAGGACCATGGAGTACTTCGCTTATGTAGTAGACGGGTTTGTGCATACCTTCTCTTTCTGCGATCAAGACAGCGCTGACCGCATAAGGTGTGGCCACCAAGTAAAGGACTAATGGTTCCTCCTTATTGGGAGAAACCAAGACCGGCGGACTGGATAAATATGCTTTGACCTCCTGAAATGCTTTCTCGGCCGCATCGGACCAAGTAAAATTATGATTTTTGCGCAGGGCTTTGAACAAAGGTAGCCCCTTTTTGCCTAGTCGCGATATGAACCGGCTCAATGCCGCCATGCGACCTACTAGGCGCTGAACATCTTTGATGGTCGAGGGAAACCTCATTTGTTCGATAGCCCTGATTTTTTCAAGATTAACCTCGATTACTCTAGGGCAAACAAGAAAACCAAGAAGTTTTTGAGACGAAACCCGGAAAGAACATTTCTCTGGGTTTAACTTTATTCCAAATCGATTCAAATTACAGAAGGTTTCAGCAAGATCGTCTAAATGAGATGAACTTTTTAAACTTTTTACAACCAAGTCGTCCACATAAGCTTCAAGATTATGCCCCATCTGGGAAAGAAAGGTCTTTTGCATCAAGCGCTGGTACGTGGAACCTGCGTTCTTGAGACCAAACGGCATTCTGATGTAGCAGTAGGTGCCGAATGGTGTGATGAAGGTAGTCTTCTCTTCATGTTCTTCTGCCATGCTAATTTGATGATATCCTGAGTAAGCATCCAGGAAACTCATCAGTTCGCAACACACAGTAGAATCGACCAGCTGGTCGATGTGGGGAAGGGGAAAATCATCCTTCGGGCAGGCACTATTTAGGCTGGTGTAGTCGACGCACATGCGCTACTTGCCGTTTGACTTGCGGACCATGACCGCATTTGCAAGCCATTCCGGATGATCGACTTCGTGAATAAATCCGGCCTTTTGGAGTTTATCTAACTCCACTCGGATTGCTTCCTGCCGATCAATAGCAAAACACCTGAGCTTCTGCTTTATTGGTCACTGTCCAGGTCGAATCTCTAACTTGTGCTCAATTACCTCCCTTGGGACACCGGGCATGTCGGATGGTTTCCACGCAAACACATCTGCATTAGCTCGGAGGAAAGTAATGAGCTCGAGTTCCTATTTGTCATCCAGGCCTGATCCAACCTGAATTGTCCTGGATGGATCATCTGGGTACAACGGAACCAATTTTAGTGTTTCATCTGGTCGAGGAGCAGTCTTGATCGTATCAGTAGACATTGTGGCAATCTAGGCTTCTCGGAGGGGAAGCTGATCTACCATCTCCAGGGATAACCGATCACATGTCAATGCCACGTTGCGACTACATCGGACCGAAATAACGCCCTTGGGGCCTGGCAACTTGCCGCACTGATAAGCATAGTGCGTAGCCATCATGAACTTAGCGAGAGTTGGCCTGCCAAAGATTGCGTTATAAGCCGAATCACAATCAATTACATCCAAAGTAACCAATTCTGTTCGAAAGTTATCTGGTTCACCCAATGTAACTAGGAGCACCACCTGTCCTAATGGCATCATAGAGGGACGAGGAATTATCCCATAAAACGGATGAATTATGGGTTTGATTTTTGAACGAGGAATTTGCATCTCGTCGAGTGCCTTGACCAATAAAATGTCCGAGGAACTACCTCCGTCGATCATGACCCTTTCAACTCTCGCATTACTGATAATTGGGGTAATGACCAAAGGTAGCCTCAATGGTCGAGTAAGCCCCACAGGGCAATCAGAGCAATGAAACGTCAAAGGAGTATCCAACCAACGGGGGTATTGAGGTTCACCAAGGGGAGTCTCTGTTTGGTTCACCTCTCGATAAAAAGCTTTAAATTGCCGTTTAGAAACAAAAGAGGAGGAACCCCCGAAAATAACATTGACATGATTACGAGGTACCTGGTAGGACATCTCTTCGTCCCCTCTGGCGTCTCTTAGCCCGCAAGTCTGTTCTTTTGGTGGCGAGGTCGGCATTGGTCTGATCCCCTGGTAGAAGTCATCCAACTGCTTCAACCAGCTCCGGCAATTCTTGAGGTCGTGGCCTGCAAAGTTGTGGAGTGGACACCACCTCTTGCCTTCCTGCAGGTTAGTCGACTTCTATGGTTGGTCGGCACTGCGACCACCAGATGCAGTTTTATTTTTAAACAAAGATTTGTTACCTTTGGTCAACGGAGGTTTCTCTGCGACCACGACCTCTCGGTATTGTCCAGTTCGACTCCTTTTTGATTTCTTTGACTTCCCACCTGACGAAGATTCCGGCTTCTTGTTCGAATCCTCTCTCTTTACGTCCTTGAGACCTAGTTGAGGTGGTAAGTTTCCTTTGTCCACCATCCGATTCCACTCAACGGCCTCAGCCGCGTAGAAATATCGATCAGCCATATCAAAGAAATCGGCTACTGATCGAGGGGGTGGATGAGTAAGTCCTCAGTAAACCTCCGATATTGAACAACATGTTTAAATGCCCTGATAACGAAGTTATCAGATATGTTCCGAATGGTATTTCTCACCCCGACGAACCTCTTGACAAATTGACGAAGAGTTTCTGTCGATGTTTGTCGTAGTCGATGGAGGTCGTCCTCTTTTCCCAGCTTCTGATAACAATTCTGGAAATTGTTGAGGATGGCATCACACAACATTTCCCAGTTATATATCGAACCCTCGGGCTGATTGAACAGCCAGGTTCTTGCCGGTCCCTCGAGGACTGTAGGCAAATAGTTGTCCATGACACGGTCATCGCCACCCGCTGCCTGAATAGCAGTGATGTAAATTTGAAGGAACTCCGATGGATTCTGAGTTCCATCAAATCTTTCAATAGCCCCTGGTTTAAACTTATTTGGCCAAACGACTGCAGGAAGGCCGGGCGAGAAAGCTTTACAACCAACATAGGGACCATGGATGGACCTGCGACTCTCGACCTGATCTCGGGTGACCTCACGCGAAGGAGAGGCCACGCGTGGTCCCAGGTGAGAGTGGACAGGAATTTGTTCCCGATCACGAGAATTCCCCACCCGTCTGGCTTTGTCATGCCGAGACGGCACTAGTGATAGACGATTCCGTCTACCAGAACAAGAGTTAGAGTATTCTTTGTCATGGGAGTGTATCGCTGACCGGGAAGAGGCTATAGGGGTCGCCTTGGATGCAACCTCGTCCAACCTCTCTGCCAGGATTCTGGCGAAAGCTGGTTTCTGCGCATTTGTGACCTTAGGAGGAAAATTACGTAGGACCTCTGCGATAGATTGAAGCTGGCCGTGCGTGCTCCTCCTGGGTGCGCCAAGTGTCACCGTCTCCTCGTCCGCCGGTAAATGTTCCGAGGGTAAAGATGGTGTCTGGTCACGTCTGCGACCATGCGAACGACGGGAGGAACTAGGAGCCTCTAGGGCTGTTCTGCGAAGTTCGTTATCTTGCTGCTCACGATCTTGATCCTCCTTTTGTCTACGCTCTTGCTCTTCCTTTTGCTTGCGTTCCTGTTCTTCCCTAGCAGCCCGCTGATTGGGAGTTTCTTCCGATAAGGCAGCGAATTGCCTAGGGAACGAGGTCGCCGATGGAGAAAACATCTCTGTTTGTTCCGAGTCGGACTCGAAATCAAAGAGACGGTGGAGGTTATCAGGATCAAACCTCCCCGGGCTAAATTCCTGATCGACATTGCCCTTGCCCTCGGCGGGGTTGTGCGATGGACCGGATTCAACCTCTAACGCAATAGGAACAACATTGGGTTCCGGTTCTGCATCTGTTGTCTCCTGGTCGATAGACATGACCTGAGTGGTCGAATCGATCTTCGAGATGTCCTCGCCTTTGATTTCCTCCATTGGAACAGGATCACTAGGTGAAGGCATCTATATGTGGGCATAATCCTCGAGATCAAAGTCATTCTTGGAATCATATGCTCCAGACATGGCTCACCGAACCTCCAGATAGAAAAAAGAATGCCTTGAGAAAGGCCCCACGGTGGGCGCCAGTTGTCGACGATTCAGACTCGGGGTCCTTAGTCGAACTTATGCAGAATTTTGTGAGTTGTGAGACCTTTCAGGGTGTCCCTCTGAAAAGGGATGATGAGCAATGTCGGTTCGGGCACAGAGAGATTTATATAGGTTTGGGCCCTCGATGGTGGGAGTAATAGCCCTACGTCCTATTGTGATTTCACTATGTATGAAACAAAGGTTTACAAAGTTGGAGAAAGGATCATCACAGGCGAAGATCTTTTCTGTGTAATTGGGTAAAAACAACTAAACTACCTTATGGAAGCTTGCTGTTCTCTTGTCGTCTTCTTGAGTGTCTGATCTAGTCGATCTCTTGGATCTGTCTTCGTCTTGCACATTCGTTCACCCTTTTATACCGGTCGAAAGGGTACCAATGCAGAACGGCTTTGAACAGTTGCTTGGGTGCAGTTTTGATAACCGCACTTAACTTCCACGCAGGCTTAACACGTGCAATTGAGGGATAACCGCACATGTTAACCTCCTGGCAGTTGTCTCCATACGTGGAAGGATCTTCATGATTCTCGGGATATGCCTGTTGTAGAGCTTAAGCAATCCCGAGTCATCCTGGTCAAGAGTAGTCAATGACCTTCTGACCGCGCACTGTCTGGGGCCTCATGATCGCGCAAAGCCTACGACCATGTGTCCGCGCTTCTCAGATCATCTGAGATCATAGCAACAGACCTCCGGATACTTGTCTGGTTCAAATCTGTCTTGAACTAGATGTGCATTACTCCGAACTAGCTCGGGTAACAATGCTCGTCAGAAGTAATCCCTTATGACTTTGGACTAAACTTATATCTTATATACTAATCGCAATGCAATTCTATGATTGCTGCGATATAGGTGATCGCAACATCTGTGGTTGCCTCATGTTCAAGTTACTATTCTGTGATCGTTACTTTACTTCTGATCACAGAATATGACCTCAATTCTATTCCGAGACCGAAGAACTAACCTGAGCCGGTTTCGGACAAAAACCTACCTGTGTATTTTTGGTCGCAGAGGCGTTCTTGTGTAACCACTTCTGTGGTGGTATTACGAATACCCCGACAGGTTTTGTGGATGATCCTAGCGAAGAAAACGCGACGCGGGTTGACCGGGTGACCGGTCTTCCCCCGCCGGACAAACACAACAAGTGACACGGACATTTATACAGGTTTGGGTCCCGGTGGGGGCCCTAGTCCTGTCGGCGTGCTCCCGACCGGAGTCGGCTGGGGAGGCTCTCTCGGGGAGAGGCTTCCGGAGCACACCTGAGTTTGGCTATTCTAGCAATAATGAGCAACTTGTTCTTACAACAGGGGTACAAGGGCTATTTATAGCCCCAAAAGAAGCAAGAATACTAAACTACCCCGGACGCTACCGTCGGATGGAGGGGTAGCAACGTCCTTCTCCCGGCCAGATGCCTCATATGCTTGACAGGTGGCCGCTGATTCCTGAGGCGCTTGCCATGCGACCCGCACGTGACCAAGGCACTCGTCACGCGACCCGCACGTGACACAGAACCAGGGGCTCCTGTCCCTGGAAGGACGATGACGCCCGAGACAGGCACCGGGGGCCATGTCCCCGGGCGAAAGGCGTTGCCCGGGGAGGGAACCGGAGGCCACGTCCCCGGACGAAAGGCGGTGCCCGGGGCAGGCACCGGGGGCCTTGTCCCTGGGCAAAAGGCGGCGCCTGGGGCAGGCACCAGAGGCCACGTCCCCGGGCAAAAGGCGGCACCTGGGGGCCTCGTCCGCGGGCAAAAAGGCGGCGCCCGGGGCAGGCACTGGAGGCCACGTCCCCGGACGAATGACGGCGCCCGGGGCAGGCACCGGAGGCCACGTCCCCGGGCAAAAGGCGGCGCCTGGGGCGGGCACCGGTGGCCACGTCCCCGGACGAAAGGCAGCGCCCGGGGCGGGCACCGGAGGCCACGTCCCCGGACGAAAGGCGGCGCCCGGGGCGGGCACCGAAGGCCACGTCCCTGGGCAAAAGGCAGCGCCCGGGGCAGGCACCGGAGGCCACGTCCCCGGATGAAAGGCGGCACCCGGGGCAGGCACCGGAGGGCACGTCCCCGGACGAAAGGCGGCGCCCGGGGCAGGCACCGGAGGCCACGTCCTCGGGCAAAAGGCGGCGCAACTTACCTGGACTTAGTCTTGCGGAGATTTCCCCCAACAGCAGCCCCCCATGCCCTCCGGGGATGGTGCTCGAGCCCCCGGTGGGTATGGTACATGTCATCGGGAAAATCTCCAGGCCAAGCCACCAGAGCCGTGATGTTTCGATTTCCGTGCCGCGCGCTTATGACCGCGCCGTTTGGCCATAAATGCGCTCGCGGTTTGAACCAGTGCCTCGGTTTGCGCTCCCGTCCCTTCGTTTCCCACGCACGGTTTGAATTCCAACGGCACAGATGTACCGCGAAGTGCCACGTGGCACCCATCTGGGCCACGCTTCGCCTCTATAAATAGGGCCTTGGGGGGCCCGGAGAGCTCATTCCAAACTCTTCAAACCCCAGCGCCCTTAGCTCTCTCGATAGCTAGTTCCCAGAAGCTTAGTCTCCGGAACCTTTAGGTCCCTCCCGCTCCCAAAGCCTTAGCCACCGGAAAGAACTTGATGACGCCCAAGGGCCGAGCGAAGACCACGGAGGTGCCCCCGAAGGAAGTCACTCCGGACTTCCTCTGGTCCTCCGAGTTCATGACCGGGGAGTTGTCGAGGATGGGGACGTCCGGATCCCCGCGAAGAAAGACGGAGCCCCCCGCCCCAGGCCCGGAGAGGTCGGGGCCTTCGAGGCCTTCCTCGAGGCGGGCCTCCGGCTCCCGGTGCACCCATTCCTCCGGGAGTTCTTGAAGGAATATGGGGTGGCTTTGAACCACCTCACGCTGAACGCCATCGTCCGAATGGGCCTATTCATATGGCTCTTCGAGACGGCGACCGGACGGGAGCCCACGCTGCGAGCCTTCCAGTACTTCTATGAGCCGGCGGCGAGGAGCTCCCACATGGTGAAGGGGGGACCCAAGTCCCCCTTCGGCTTGGTGATGGTGCAGATGCTACCGTCCCGGGTAGCCGACTACCCGGTGGTGGCCTTCTGGGACCATTGGGGCGACTGGATCCAGAGGTGGTTCTACCTCCGAGTCCGGGACGACGGGGTGGTGTATTCCCCGGAGGCTCCCACCTACAGCCGGTCGTCCGCGCCGAAGCCCCCGGTGTGGATGGACGAGGAGCTGGAGCTCCTCGGAAAGGTCATCGCCTCCCGAGGCACCCGCTCCATGCGGGACGCCGCCGAGGAGATGATGCTCTTGAGGATCTCCCCCTTCTCGCGCGGGAGAAGGGGGATCGGGATGTGCCCGGAGCAACGGCCCCTGGTGAAACCGGTGACCTGACGTAAGTCTTCGATTACCTGGTTCATTAGATTTACAAATTTTTCTAACTCTTACCTTTCACAGTCCGACCGTACCCGGCGGCCCGGGAGAAGGCGGAGAACCTCCTGGGGAGGTACTTCGCAGATGAGCACGAGCGCATCGTGCGCGTCGTGGGGGAGTGCCCTCCCCGGAACCTGGTAGCCGAGGCCTTCGGGCTAAAGCTACTGGAGAGGAAGCCCCTCCCTACCCCCGGATCGCACAAGCGGGGCAAGGAAGCTGCCAGGGGCTCTGAGCCTAAGAAGGCCAGAGTTCAAAAAGCCCCCGACCCATCGACAACGCCGGCCTTGACGCCGACGAAGGCCCGGGACGAGACCCCTGGGACCGGGCGCGCCCGGGCGCCGGCCCGGAAGGAAGCAGCGCCCCCTCCCCCGGGGAGCCCCGCTGAGGCTCAGGGGAAGGGACCGGCCGTGGGCGGGGAGGTGTCCGATTCGGCGGACTACGCCCCCTCGCCGCCTTCGGCGATAGCCCTCCCGGCGCCCCCGGCACCTTTGGAGCCAGAGAGGCCGGAGGTGAGGTTCGCGGAGGCCTCGCCTCCGCGGGTGGAGTGGCTGGTAGACGAGGGGGGGAGCCCCTCGGTCTATGAGGTCCCTCCGGAAGTGGAGGTCCCGGGGGCCCCGCAGCCTAGGAAGGGAAAAGGGCTCATGGTTCCTCCCCGGGGAGGGAGCCCCTCCGAGAGCTCTTCCGCCACTTCCTCGGAGGCCACCTCCTCGGCGACGAAGACGCCGACCACCGCCACCCCGGCCCACATTATGCTGGGCGCTCAGGTCCGGGGGCCCGTGTAACATCCCAGTTTTTGGCTATCTTTTCTGCTTGCGAGTCAGCATATCTTCTTTGGAATCCCAGATGTCTCAACCCTTTTTTGATCTTAAGTATGCCACTACCTTAACCTAAAAAGTTGGCAGCTAAACTTCATCTCCCAGATCATTTTCACCTTTCCGTCCAAAAGTATTTCAGTTTAGTCCTTTTCAGAATTTTCAAAAAGCCCAAAAAGGCTAAAAGTCCCAGATCATCTCCAAATTCAAATCTGATCAAGTGATTATCTTTCTTTCATTTTTCTGAACGTTTTTCCCTTCTGGAAGAACTCAAGAATCTCAATCAAAACCCTAGTTTCAGCCCCAACAAAATTGTCAAACCCTAATTACCTTGTTTTTGATTTTTGTCGGAACCCTCAGATCTTATCGGATTTTGCCATTTTCCCTGCTGGATGAGTCCAAGTATTTTGGTAATACTCATCTGCAAAATCAGATTGCAAATCAGCCCCTTAGATCCCCAAATTTGCAATCAAGTCCTAAATCCTGAGAAGAACCTTCACAATTCAGTCCAAACCCTCACAAATCAGCCCTTTTGCCTCATGGTTTAGTCCCTAGATTCTTTTCTTCGACCACGACCAGAGCCCGCGTGCATGACCACACTAGTACAGAAATGCAGTCTTCTATCGGTAAAAAACACCCTTCTACTATCGGTTTTTGTACCGATAGAGATAGACAGGATAGAACAAGACTGGACATTTTCTATCGGTAAATAACCGACAGAAGAAGTTCACTATTCTATCGGCATATTATGAATCTACCGATAGAAAACCCGTCGTAGTCTTACGTCCAGCGGCAGGGAAAGTACCACTATTCTAACGGTTAATTACAAGATTACCGACAGAAAAAATCATAATATTCTATCGGCATATTAGGAGTGTACCGATAGAAAACTAGTCGTCAGCGGTTGGAAAAGTACCACTATTCTAACGGTTAATTACAAGTTTACCGACAGAAAAAAGCATAATATTCTATCGGTATATTTGGAGTGTACCGATAGAAAACTCGTCGTCAGCGGTTGGAAAAGTACCACTATTCTAACGGCTAATTATAAGTTTACCGATAGGAAAAATCATACTATTCTATCGGCATATTAGGAGTGTACCGATAGAAAACTCGTCGTCAGCGGTTGAAAAGTACTACTATTCTAATGGTTAACTACAAGATTACCGACAGAAAAAAGCTTAGTACTCTATCGGATATGTATGAGTTCACCGGCAGGAAAGGTCACACTCTTCTAACGGTTAATTTTGATTGTACCGATAGAAAAAAGAACAGTAATCTCTCAGTTGTTCATGAATTTACCGATAGAGCATTCACATATACAGTACTTTATTTGCATTCACAATACAGTACATTCACATATACAGTACAGATGCAATACAATATATATTGGATACACAATACAGTACAGATGCAAGGTAAATTCACAGAACAAATTGACACATTAGGCAGTTATTCACATTTATTCACATATGTATGGACAAATACAGATTGCAATCCAATGTGGACATTTATTCACATATATATATTTATTCACATGTATATGAACAGTCTATGCAGAGTACACAAAAAGGAGAAAATTGTCATGCTGGATGGTTGGGCGCTACTTCCTCCATGACATATTGTGCCCAGATTTGTCGAAGATATATAATCTTTGCATTTTCATATTGGTCTTTCGACATGGCGATCTGCAAGCATGTGTGCATACTGAGTAACTAACTTCGATCCTAATTTAGAACGTGACACCCATTTTTGAAATTTGAGTTAGCTATCGATGCTTACCTGGGGGAATCGGGAAAAGTTTGTCTGCACTAGGTCGTACATGTAGCGCAGCACATAAAACCTGCATTCCCACGATTGCGGCTGCTGATGGCACTAAGATAATTGTATATGCGAAGACATGTTAGCTATATATTGTTTCCATAAACTAATTAAGCATAAACAAAAAGTCTCGTGAGTACCTCATATTCTTTCCAAGCTAGTACGGAGCCCTGCGGTGCGGCATGCCTCCCTCCAGCGGACACATATTTATCAAAAGCCCTGCATTTCAGTTAGTATTGCCAGTTAATGTATTATCATTAGCTAGTGAGGTCAAAATATAAATCAAACATATAAGTTACTTACGCCTCCATATTCCCCTTGAGCACATATTCCATCGATAATCTGTCACGCATCGAATCGAGGTAGTACACCTCGTTCCTCGGCGGACAAATCACGATGAGGATCCAGTGGCCCCTGCATTGTACGTAAAAGAGGACCGCTAGCTCCAAGTACATCTCAGGTGTAACATACAAGATTGAGTTAAATTAGTACGAAATGCACTAACCTTTGGTGGTACGGCACCAGAATGAAGTCCCTGTCCTGCTGCGCCATCAGCGCGCTGGATATGTACTGCTCAGCGTGCGCGGCGTCCTGCTCTAGCATCGTGAGGCTTATTTTCTCTGGGTCGAGGAAACCCACCTTGTCACACGCAGCCTCCGATGCTAGCCTGTACATGCACCTGCATGCGAAGGACGAGATTAATATTAATTTCACAAAAAGTTACTCAGTATTCAAATGAACTGCAACATTAATGCAGAGTTAGCAAACAGAGTTAGAAAACAGCAATACATAGCATCAGCAAACTCACAGGACTCCAGTCCGTATGATGGACATATCGAGCTCCCGCCAGTTGTAGAGGTCGAACAGATCCTCGTGTGCCATGGATATACTCCCGGGCTCACGGTGGAACTGCCCAGGTCTGTAGGGAACTAAGAAGTTCAGGCTGCGCCGAGCTCGATGTAGGTACCAGTCGTGGAGGTCTCTGGTTGATCGATCCAATTTCCGCAAAGATGCCTCCGACAGGAGTGGGAGCGCGTTCGTGAACGTCCGCGGCAGTCCCTGTCGCCCTTTGCCCTTGCCTTTGCCGCCCTTGCCTTTTGCCGGGGACTGAGTGCGTACCTTCGAAGGCAAGGGCGAGGTGATGGCGGCTTTCTTCCGAGGTGGAGGCGTGGATGCGCTGGGTGGGGTCGAGGCCGTCTTTGATGTGTCCAGGTTCGCACGAGATCGGCCCTCATGCCTCGAGCTGGGGGCGCAGTCCCCTGGTAGCCCCGCGGTAGGCCACTTCAATTAATGAGCACGTATGTTAGATTATGCAAGTTGAGTGTACTGAGTAGGATGTAATCTAAAATGTGTAGGATTTACCGGTTGTATTACAAGACACTTCTTGGGCCACTGTACGTAGGAGCCCACTGCCTCAGCAAGTGTCTGCAGTTCCTCTGTTGGGACTGGCAACGGAGAATCACTAGTACAGAATTGCAGTCTACTAACCCCTATCTTCTATCTGTTATTAGCGAAACAGCACAAAACCGATAGAAAATGTGCCTCGCCGACAAAAAAGCCCGATGGATGTATTTTCCCTATCGGTTTCTAAGAAACTTACCGATAGAATAAATAGTATGATTTACTCTATCGGTGATGAACATATTTTCCGTTAGAAGAGATGCATAAGTACTGACGGAAGAATGTTGTGCGCCGATAGGACTGGTCTACTTCAACAACTAGACTTATTCTATCGCTACTGTATGAATATACCGACAGAGTATATTAAAAATTCCTATCGGCAATATGTAGTTCGCCGATAGAATAGTTGACCTTCTACAAATATTTTTATTCTATCGGTAATGGATTCTTTTACCGTTAGATTATATAGAAAATTGCTTAGGACTGTTCGTCTTCTAATAGTTTTATTCTATCGGTAATGAATGTTTATACCGGTAGAATATTGCACAAAATATCTTAGAACTGTTGGCCTTCTACAACTAGTGATATTCTGTCGGTAATGTACGTACATACCGATAGAATATGTACAAAAATTCCTATCGGTAATATTTATTGTGCCGATAGAACCATTCGCCTTCTACAGATGTTTTTATTACTAACGGTATTCTGTTTTCTTACCGATAGAAAATATATAATTGTATAAATACACGGGTATGTCTCTTTCATTCTCACAGTTCATCTGGGGCTCGTAGTCCTAACCCGTAAGCTCCATGGACGGCCGGCGCACCTCTACAGGGGACCGCTGCACCTCCGCACCTCCATCGACGCCCTCTAGACGTCGGCATCCTAAGGAAGGTACGTAAAATTTCTGCAATATTGTTAGATTATTCTAATCCGATTATGGCAATAATTCTGCTTTTTTTGTATCCTTCATTTTGATGTGTCTTCTTTTCAATATGATTATGATCTGTTCAGGTCCTTGGATGATGCTCGTGAGGGGCAACGTATTTCACGGTTCTTCATCGCAGTACGCTGCCTACGTTGGCTTGTTGGCGAAATAAATGGTGAAGATCACCGTCGAGAGCTGGAAGGACGTGAAGGGCGAGATCTTGGTTGGCTCGGTCGAGAAGATGCTTAAGCCCGGCGTGTTTCTCAAATCAGGACCTATAGAAAGCATCTTACATGTTTTTGCATGCACCAGCTTGTGGCCAGATGCTTACCTGCTTGGAGAAGAAGAATTATTGTTATTTGCACAGCCATTCTACACCATCACTACACAGAACAACATCTTGGAAGGTAGGTTCTTTTTGTTAATATCATTGAGTTGAGTTGAGTTGAGTTCATCGAGTTTGAGTCCGAGGAAATCACCAATACGTACAAATGTATGTCGACGGCAGTTCCAGCTCCTCGGGCGTCTTCGAACTGAACTCCTATGGTTAAGTCCAATGTGGTTCAGACATTTGCTGTTTTGGATGAATGGATTTGTGATGTATCAGGTCTAACTTGTAGTCGGTAGTTGCATTGTGGCAACCTGCAAAGGTTCCCTTTTATGTAAAATGCATGTATGGGCCACTGGGTCCTCGTCGTGATCTGTTGTTAATTTCAGACGTGGCTTTTGTAATATACATCGAATGTGTGAATTGTTGTATTTGTATATTGTTGTATATTTGTGTATCATGTATTGCTAATTGGGACATGAACTTGAATGTGCAGGGAGCATTTGTGTATTTAATTGTATTGGTAGGTAGGTGTGTATTTGTACTGCTGTTTCAGACATGCACTTCAATTTGTGAACTGGCATGTGTATGTTTGTACCTGAATTTGTATTGGTGAACTGGCATGTGTATGTTTGTACCTGAATTTGTGAACTGGCATCTGTAATTTCTTTGGCAAGATGAAGTCCCAACTACCTACGAAAAGTATTTTTGTGTCTCCTAGTTAATCCACAAATTAGCATTTAATATATTGCTTTATCTTCTAGTTAAGATCCGTTTGATGTAAGATCTGTTTGATGTTACAATGATATGATTCCTTGAATGTGAGAAATGGCATGTGCATATTTGTTTAGTCATGCATATTCTAACGGTAAATGCACATATTTACCGATAGAAAAATACATATATTTGTTCAGTCATGCATATTCTAACGGTAAGTACACATATTTACCGATAGAAAAATACATATATTTGCTCAGTCATGCATAGTCTAACGGTAAATGCACATATTTACCGATACAAAAACTAATGCTCGAGTGTCATGCATCATCTAACGGTAAGTACACATATATACCGATATAAAAACTCATGTGCGTGCTGTGTCATGCATGATCTAACGGTAAGTACACATATTTACCGATAGGAAAACACATATATTTGCTCAGTAATGTATATTCTCTAACGGTATGTGTGTGTTTTTACCGATAGAATATGTACCTAAGTTAGTCTAACGGTTATTTCATGTATTTACCGTTAGAAAAATGTCCATTATAAGGAAAACCCCACTCGACCATTGCTGAGCTGCTCTTTAATTTGTTCTGTTGCACTCTGTGTCCCTCTGTTTGTGACGAAAGTGCCAGCTACACTGCTAGGGTGATCAGCGCAGGCTGGAGGGAAGTTGATTGCGCCCCTCTCTTTAAGGTATGCTTAATTGTCGACACTTATCTCTCTCTCCCTCTAGATCTCCCTTCCTCTCTACTTGCAAGCTAGCTGTATTGTGTAGTTCCAAGTTTGTAGCTCTAAGCTTGGGAGCTTGGTAGCTGGAAATGCGTCATGTTTTAGGAGCTAACTAGCTTGTATTGTGTAGTTAGCTAGGTTAATTAGTGTTAATTTCGTCAGGCTAGGGTTCAACACATATATCTGTTGTAAGAGGCTGTACATGTACATATACATAACTTAATCGGGCAGGTTTCATGAATGGCTTACTCGTTAAATTTTGTTAATTGTAGATGGACAGGAAATATTGGATGTATGGAATAAAACGTACTACTCTTGAATATTTGGATGGTGTGAATGAGTTTATTAAATTTGCTGAGCAACAAAAGGAGAGGAAGGGAGAGAAAAATATGCTCTGTCCTTGTACAGATTGTATGAACTTGAAGAGGTTTAGCAACTCTGATCAAATTAAGATTCATTTGATTCGTCGTGGTTTTAACGCGCGATACACCCGTTGGATATGGCATGGCGAAGATCTTGAGGAAACAAGCACCACTACTACCAATCAGCACGACTCGGATGTGGATTGCAATAATATCGATGATCATCCCTATTTTGGTAATGTTCATTCCGATGTGCACGTAGATGATGATGATGACAATCTAGATGAGATGTTACGTGATGTAGAGGAAGATTACAACGAAAATGACTTCTGTGAATTTGAGAAACTGATTGCTGACTCTGAGAAGCCTCTGTTCCCTGGATGTGCAACATTTACAAAACTGTCTTCTGTGCTGAGATTATATAACTTGAAGGCAGGAAACGGTTGGAGTGATAAGAGTTTCACGGCACTATTAGATCTTCCGGCGGACATGCTTCCAGAGGGAAATGAGTTGCCAAGATCTACTTACCAAGCCAAAAAACTGTTGTGTCCGTTGGGAATGGAAATCGAAAGAATACACGCATGCCCAAATGATTGTGTGTTGTACCGTAACGAGTACTCCAGTTTGCATGTTTGTCCAAGATGCGGCGCATCGAGGTATACGCGTAGGGACCGGATTGACAGTGAACGTCACGAGGTAAGGAAAGGGCCCCCGGCAAAAACTGTGTGGTACTTGCCTGTGATACCTAGATTGAAGCGGCTGTTTGCAAATCTGAAAGTCGAGAAGCACTTGCGTTGGCATGCTGAAGCCCGGAAACAAGACGGAAAACTGAGACACCCAGCTGATTCTATTCAATGGAGAAACATCAACAGAACATTTGCTGAGTTCGGCGGCGAACTTAGGAATGTAAGGTTCGGGCTGAGTACAGATGGTATGAACCCACATGGTAATATGAGCAGCCGGCACAGCACTTGCCCGGTTCTTTTATGCATCTACAATCTTCCTCCTTGGTTATGCATGAAGCGCAAGTACATCATGATGGCGTTACTAATCTCAGGACCCAGACAACCCGGAAATGATATTGACGTGTTTCTAGCGCCTTTAATCGAGGACTTACAGAAATTGTGGAGCGAGGGTGTGCAGGTGTGGGATGCATACAAGAAAGAGAATTTCATCTTGCGGGCCCTGATATTTTGCACCATAAATGATTTTCCTGCCTACGGCAATTTGTCGGGGTATAGTACGAAAGGAGCCAAGGCTTGCCCTATTTGCCTAGATGAAACTGAGAGCATGTGGCTGCGAAACTGCCGGAAAACAGTGTACATGGGTCACCGCAGGTTTCTTCCGGTGCATCACACGTACCGTAAGAAGAGGAAATCATTTAACGGGAAGCCTGAGAAGGGATCAGCTCCAGTGTTTCTGACCGGTAAGGAGATTTACTCACGCGTGAACGACATCAAAGTTGAGTTCGGTAAGCATTCTAAACCTCGAGAAAAAAATGTTTGGAAGAAGAGATCGATTCTCTGGGATCTACCGTACTGGGAGCACTTACAAGTTCGACATTGCATTGACGTCATGCATGTAGAGAAAAATGTCTGTGACAGTTTGATTGGTTTGTTGTTGAACATTCCGGGAAAGACAAAGGATGGTGTGAAAGCTCGTCGTGACATGGTGGAAATGGGGATAAGGACTGAGCTTGCACCTTTAGAGAATGGAAAGCGTACATACCTCCCCCCGGCCTGCTACACGTTGTCGAAGAGCGAAAAAACAGAACTCTGTCGGTGCCTGCACGGTGTTAAAGTTCCATGTGGGTACTCCACGAACTTGAAAAAACTTGTGTCTATGAAGGACCTAAGACTGGTTGGCATGAAGTCCCACGACTGTCATGTCTTGATGTCACAGATGCTTCCCATTGCTATCAGAGGCATTCTCCCAGTTAAAGTCAGAGAGACAATCACAAACCTATGTTATTTCTTCAACGCAATATCTTCCAAGGTAAGTACGTGCACTCGTACTATAAGTTCACTACCTCCATTTGTGGAGCTTAATTAGAAGATTTTTCTGATATGAATATTTGGCGCAACTGTGTCCTCGTAGGTAATTGATCCCGATGGACTGGACGCTTTGCAACGCGACGTGGTTGCAACTCTTTGTCAGCTCGAGATGTATTTCCCTCCATCCTTTTTTGATGTTATGGTCCATCTGATTGTTCACCTTATCAGCGAAATTAAGTTTTGTGGACCTGTGTGCCTGCGCTACATGTATCCATTTGAGAGATTTATGGGTGTATTGAAGGGATACGTAAGGACTCGTCGTCGACCCGAGGGGAGTATCATGGAAGGTTATGCCGCCGAGGAGGTGATTGAATTTTGCACAGATTATATGGCCGGGGTTGACCCAATTGGTGTTCCTAGGTCACGACACGAGGGTAGGCTTGAGGGAATTGGAACGATTGGATTCAAAGCTATCGTCCCCGCTCGTGATGTGTACGCAAAATCACATTTTTGGGTCTTACAACACATGACGGAGGTCGAGCCATACATACACGAGCACAAGGTAATGTTACGGTCACAGAATCCTTCGAAGTCAGACGTTTGGGTAAGCAGAGAACATAACGGGAAATTTGCTGAGTGGATCCAAGAAAGAGTCACGCGAGCTGCCGAGGGCTCCGTAAGTGAAACTGTGACATGGTTGGCTAGAGGCCCAAGATTCACTGTAGGGACTTGGCAGGGGTACGACATCAATGGGTATTCATTTTACACAAGAGCTCAAGACGCCAAGAGTAGCACGCAATGTAGCGGAGTGACACTGTTTGCTATTTCCGAGGATGCCAGGTCAGTAAGGGCGCTGAACTCATATTACGGTGTTATTGACGAAATATGGGAGCTCGATTACGGATTACTTAAGATTCCCCTGTTTCGATGCCAATGGGTCGAA
The DNA here is from genome assembly GCA_019359835.1 of Pharus latifolius. Classification (NCBI taxonomy): domain Eukaryota; kingdom Viridiplantae; phylum Streptophyta; class Magnoliopsida; order Poales; family Poaceae; genus Pharus; species Pharus latifolius. The sequence continues at coordinate 16,542,719 of CM033324.1, read as the reverse complement.
ATCCCTCGAGGTGTTCAAGTTGACAGTTACGGGTTTACTCTCGTCGATCTTGGTAGAGCCGGACACCAAGACGATCCATTCATACTTGCAAAGCAAGCCACACAGGTATTCTACATCGTTGACCCGGCCAATCCAAACTTGCATGTTGTCCTCCACAGCAAGAGACGTATTGTTGGGGTCGAAGATGTTGTCGACGAAGAGGAGTATAACCAATTCGATGAAATACCTCCATTTTTAGAGGACATTCAATCTATCCGTACTGAAGATATCGACGAAACAACGTATCTGCGAGATGACCACGAAGAAGGATTATGGGTTGAGAACCATTGATGATTAATTTCTATTTCAGGGATAAATGCCAAGCAAACAGCCCACAAGTTCTGCAGCAAGGTGAGGAACTTATCATTAATACATCAGGCAGTACATTTTTCTTTAGAATTTAATGATAAGCTAGTTCACAGCATTAATACATCTCAATTTTACTCCACAGCATGAGTTCTAACATGTACAGTACCTTTATCCTGTAAATATTTAATTCTTCCCTTCAAATAGCACTTGAAAAAATCTCATCGCAGCCTCTTCAAATTAAGTTCAGCAAAAATCACTTTTTTCTGACGGTATTTTGTTATTTATACCGATAGAGAAGGACATCTTCTCTCAGGCACTTGAAAACGTTTTCTATCGGTATTGTTCTGTTTTACCGTTAGAATAAATTCGTTTGTCTCACGGTATTTGTTGTCTGACGGTTTTTTCCTGTTTTTACCGATAGAATAAGACTCTACCGCTTTGAATTCTCGAACGTGTCGCCATGCGTCGCCTTGGAAACTCTATAAGTACCTCGCCATGCGTCGCGGTATTTTGTTGTTTTTCTAATTCTCGAACGGTTCGACTCCTCATCTTCTCTTTCACAATGGCAACCTCCATGGGATCGTCATCCACGGCCTCCCCGGTAAGAACTCTAAATCTCCTCGGTTTACCCCTGTATTGTTAATCCATGTTCAGTTCATTCTTGACCTGTTGATTTGCACAGGGAATGGTAGCCGTCGAAGACACTGCCAAAGTGAAGGCTGACCTGAGGGCCCTCCAGGAGGAGCACAAGCTCCTTACAGACAAGCACACTCAGCTACGGCTTGACCTTGACGATCTCTTCCAGCGCATTAAGCGCATGAAGACGGATGGTGACAATGCTAGGGCGAGGACGAGGCGTCTTCGCGAGGAGAAGAAAGCCGCAGATATGACCATCGCTGGCTGCGGTTTGACTATGAAGGATACCATAGCGAAGCTGAGGGAGGTCGCAGGCCTTCTTGACGCGGTAGTAGTTGATCCTAGGGATAACTTGTCGCTAGAGGAGTCCTGCGTCCTGGCTGCAAGTCTAACTGACTCTATTCTACATGCAGCCAGGGCTAAGACCACCCCTTGACCTAGCAATTTGGGTTTTATTTTTTTTTGTAAGTGATAAAACAACAATGAATGAACATGCAATTTCTTTTTATGTCAATTTTCCAATTTTCCGGCTATCTTCCCTCTTTCTTTAACATTCTGCAGCTTTCAACCATGGTCTGTTTGATGTTAAATTGTTTACCTTTTCATTACTCTGACGGTATTTTGTTGTTTTTACCGATAGAAAAAGGGCACACAAATCTCAAGCACTTAATCAAAAAAATTTTCTGGGGAATATTGGGCTCACGGGATTTTTTTGTTTATACCGATAGAAAAGGGCACCTTTTCATTACTCTCACGGTATTTTGTTGTTTTTACCGATAGAAAAATGGCACTCAATCTCAAGCACTTTAAAAAATTTTCTGTGGAAAATTGGTCTCACGAGATTTTATTGTTTATACCGATAGAAAAATGCATGCACTAATTCGAATATTTTTCCGGGAAATTTACTTTTTCTATCGGTATTATTTTGTTGTTTCGATAGAAAATTACATAAGTCTATCGGTATCATTTTTTTATACCAATAGAAAAGTTCATCCGCTACTTTATTACTCGTACACGGCCCTTTAGTTTCCCTCCACTCGAACAGTTCCACCTTAGAGCACTGCGTCTCTTCGAGAGCGAAGAAAACCCCAACCTCCGCCGTGAGCACTCACTTCCTCTCTCCCACACGACGATCGCCGGCTGGACACTGGTTCGTCACTGCCACCGGTTCTTATTTTCGTCCTTCGCCCGCCGCTGCTGCGTTCTACACCGCCTCTCCATCACCAGAACTGATCGCCGCCGTAAATACCCTAATTCGTCGTTCTATTTCCAGCATCTTCTTTATTTGATCCTAGTGTTTTGCACGTACTAATTCTTCGAGTTTTGCAATTACACTAGGGTTCCCTATTGTGTTGGCTTATGTACATTCCGCAGGCAATGTTGATTTTAATTAGGGTTTACATAATATGTTCCAGTGCTGTAATGAACCTGTTTTGAGATTTTAACTTCTCTATACTGCTGTATGTGTGATCAATTGTATCCAACTGCCATGTAATGCAGATTATATGTTGGAGGTGTTCCTTACACATATTCTATCGGCAGCTCATGTGTTTACCGATAGAAAATTTTTCTGCACAAGTAGTAAAACTTAATTTGGATCTGGAAGGACATGAGCCATGCAATGTACTAGTTTGGTTGGGAATTTGTACTCACTTCGTATGAATATATGGCAATGTGGATGGGTCTTCGATGTATATGTTTCAAATGCCTATATACATGACTTTTCCCAACCTAATAGCTGTGAAGTCCTGATGACTCACATACAGGCTAGGCTAAAGATTATGCACAGTGGCACTTAGATGCTTGTGTGCATATTTACGTGTGAAATAATAATGCTGGCCCATGAATATTAGTGTAGCAAATCATCGAGAATGTTATGTGATGACAGTGAATGGTGGCTTGTCAACAAAATTCCATATTTAGAGAACATTGTTCTGTTCTATCGGTATCTCACGTGTTTGCCGATAGAAAAATTGTCTTGTGTGGAGGTAATTGTTATGGTCTATCGGCAGCTTATGTGTTTACCGATAGAAAATATTTCTGAAGAGTTCAGTAAGTAATTTATGCATGTCTTTCTTTTTGTATTATTTTCCCTTTTGCCGCCCTAGTTAGTCTCCAGTCCTGGGCTGAGTTATGGAACTCCAAGGCGAATTAATTGCCATATATATGGTTTGTTGAAGGTTTTGTAGGGGAAGACATGTCGTCGTCTTCATCGGATGGTACTAGTGGTTCGACTAGGGCCAACCCCATCGTAACTACTGAAGATGGGGCTGTTACATCCCAGCGCAAGAGGGTGGGGCGAGGCGCGACGACGTTGGGGCGTTTGGCCAAACGCACTGATCTTTCTTGTGAGTTCAACCAATTTGGGAGGCCGATTGGAAAGAATGCTGGGAGGTACGCGGCCTACGTTGGGCTGTTGGCGAAAGAAAGGGTGAAGATCACCGTCCAGAGCTGGAAGGACGTGACGGCGGACGAGAGGGATAGGTTGTGGGCGGAAGTGAAGGTTAAATGAACTGAAATCGCTGAACTCTTTCGTAATCACGTTCTCTTGGCTTATACTAAAGTTTAACTAACTCGTGATTAATTGTATGCATTTTTCGGAAACAGGCTAAGTGGAACATCCCCGACGATACACCTAGGACTGCCTGCTTGAAGGACATGAACGGAACATGGAAAACCTTTAAGAGCTGGCTCGTCAGTAACTTCCTAGCTGCGGGGAAATCTCCTTGCGAGAAGTACCCCTTCATATCGGAGGAGGTATGGGAGGAATTCACCAAGCAGAAGGGGACTGAGGAGTTCAAGGCCCTTAGCGAGAAGAATAGGGCGATCCAGAAGAGGAACGACCACCCGCATCGGCTCGGATCCCGGGGCTATGCGGGGAAGGAGGAACAGTGGAAGAAGGAAGACGAACAAAATCCTGTGATCGACACCCCTGAGTTGCCGCTCTCCGAGATCCGGGATGAGAGGTGCAAGCGATGGTGGAGGGGGAGGGGGTCCGTGTCGTCCACGGGGTCTGTGCAGTTCGCAACCCCTGGGGACGCCGACGTTGTGAGGCGAATGGTAAGTTGGCTAACCTCGTAAACTGTGTGCGCACAAGTGTATATAAGGCAATTTGTCTCACAAGGTACCTTCAAATGTAACAGATCTCTTTTGAGAAGGAGGCAGCGGAGGGATTGTTTACCCCGCAGAGGGAGAACGACATCCTCACCCGGGCTCTAGGAAATAAGGAGCATCCCGGGCGGACACGGGCCGTGGGAGCCATTGTGTCGTGGAAGGCCGGTTTCGTAGATCCGGCTCCACCGAGGAAGAAGGCCCGCACCTGGAAGGAAAAGGAAGCTGACCTCTCCGATAAGATACGGGCTGAGGTACGGGAGGAGATACGGGCGGAGATGCGGGCTGAGATACGGGCTGAGGTACAGTCTGAGGTGCAGACCGAGGTCGCACAAATGAGGGAAGAGTTTGCACGGTTGAGAGAAACATTGCTGGCCAAGAGTGCAGATGCGGATCCCCAGGACGACGATACCCCGCGGGGTCGGATAAGCAGTTGCGCTTCGAAGGTACTCGCGGATCCAGTGGATCTACTTGAGGTACTGCAAGCCTTCATCTGTGCACTTAAGTTGATGCCACTCCCATTCTGTTAGAGTTGTTTCGCTAACCTATTTTAATTGTTACAAATTTGCAGGGGCCGGAGGGCTGCATCCTACAGAATCACGTAGGCGCCGGGCAGGAAGTGGTTGGACACGGCTTCGTATATCCGTCTGGGCCGGATGTCCGGGTCCACTGTGTACCTCTGCGGTTGGGTTTCGCAAAGGTACAGGTGGACATGGCCATGCCGGGCTACAACGATTCTCCGTTGCCAGTCCCAACAGAGGAACTGCAGACACTTGCTGAGGCAGTGGGCTCCTACGTACAGTGGCCCAAGAAGTGTCTTGTAATACAACCGGTAAATCCTACACATTTTAGATTACATCCTACTCAGTACACTCAACTTGCATAATCTAACATACGTGCTCATTAATTGAAGTGGCCTGCCGCGGGGCTACCAGGGGACTGCGCCCCCAGCTCGGGGCATGAGGGCCGATCTCGTGCGAACCTGGACACATCAAAGACGGCCTCGACCCCACCCAGCGCATCCACGCCTCCACCTCGGAAGAAAGCCGCCATCACCTCGCCCTTGCCTTCGAAGGTACGCGCTCAGTCCCCGGCAAAAGGCAAGGGCGGCAAAGGCAAGGGCAAAGGGCGACAGGGACTGCCGCGGACGTTCACGAACGCGCTCCCACTCCTGTCGGAGGCATCTTTGCGGAAATTGGATCGATCAACCAGAGACCTCCACGACTGGTACCTACATCGAGCTCGGCGCAGCCTGAACTTCTTAGTTCCCTACAGGCCTGGGCAGTTCCACCGTGAGCCCGGGACTATATCCTGTGGCACACGAGGATCTGTTCGACCTCTACAAGCTGGCGGGAGCTCGATATGTCCATCATACGGACTGGAGTCCTGTGAGTTTGCTGATGCTATGTATTGCTGTTTTCTAACTCTGTTTGCTAACTCTGCATTAATGTTACAGTTCATTTGAATACTGAGTAACTTTCTGTGAAATTAATATTAATCTCGTCCTTCGCATGCAGGTGCATGTACAGGCTAGCATCGGAGGCTGCGTGTGACAAGGTGGGTTTCCTCGACCCAGAGAAAATAAGCCTCACGATGCTAGAGCAGGACGCCGCGCACGCTGAGCAGTACATATCCAGCGCGCTGATGGCGCAGCAGGACAGGGACTTCATTCTGGTGCCAGTACCACCAAAGGTTAGTGCATTTCGTACTAATTTAACTCAATCTTGTATGTTACACCTGAGATGTACTTTGAGCTAGCGGTCCTCTTTTACGTACAATGCAGGGGCCACTGGATCCTCATCGTGATCTGTCCGCCGAGGAACGAGGTGTACTACCTCGATTCGATGCGTGACAGATTATCGATGGAATATGTGCTCAAGGGGAATATGGAGGCGTAAGTAACTTATATGTTTGATTTATATTTTGACCTCACTAGATAATGATAATACATTAACTGGCAATACTAACTGAAATGCAGGGCTTTTGATAAATATGTGTCCGCTGGAGGGAGGCATGCCGCACCGCAGGGCTCCGTACTAGCTTGGAAAGAATATGAGGTACTCACGAGACTTTTTGTTTATGCTTAATTAGTTTATGGAAACAATATATAGCTAACATGTCTTCGCATATGCAATTATCTCAGCGCCATCAGCAGCCGCAATCGTGGGAATGCGGGTTTTATGTGCTGCGCTACATGTACGACCTAGTGCAGACAAACTTTTCCCGATTCCCCCAGGTAAGCATTGATAGCTAACTCAAATTTCAAAAATGGGTGTCATGTTCTAAATTAGGATCGAAGTTAGTTACTCAGTATGCACACATGCTTGCAGATTGCCATGTCGAAAGACCAATATGAAAATGCAAAGATTATATATCTTCGACAAATCTGGGCACAATATGTCATGGAGGAAGTAGCGCCCAACCATCCAGCATGACAATTTTCTCCTTTTTGTGTACTCTGCATAGACTGTTCATATACATGTGAATAAATATATATATGTGAATAAATGTCCACATTGGATTGCAATCTGTATTTGTCCATACATATGTGAATAAATGTGAATAACTGCCTAATGTGTCAATTTGTTCTATGAATTTACCTTGCATCTGTACTGTATTGTGTATCCAATCTATACTGTATTGCATCTGTACTGTATATGTGAATGTACTGTATTGTGAATGCAAATAAAGTACTGTATATGTGAATGCTCTATCGGTAAATTCATCAACAACCGAGAGACTATTGTACTTTTTTCTATCGGTACAATCAAAATTAACCGTTAGAAGAGTGTGACCTTTCCTGCCGGTGAACTCATACATATCCGATAGAGTACTAAGCTTTTTTCTGTCGGTAATCTTGTAGTTAACCGTTAGAATAGTGGTACTTTTCCAACCACTGACGACGAGTTTTCTATCGGTAAACTTTTAATATGCCGATAGAATAGTATGCCTTTTCCTATCGGTAATATTGTAGTTAACCGTTAGAATAGTGGTTATTTTCAATCCGCTATTGACGAGTTTTCTATCGGTCAACTTGTAAGATGCCGATAGAATATTATGATTTTTCCTATCGGTAAACTTATAATTAGCCGTTAGAATAGTGGTACTTTTCCAACCGCTGACGATACATTTTCTATCGGTAAAATCATAATATGCCGATAGAATATTATGTTTTTTTTCTGTCGGTAATCTTGTAATTAACCGTTAGAATAATGGTACTTTCCCTGCCGCTGGACGTAAGACTACGACGGGTTTTCTATTGGTAGATTCATAATATGCCGATAGAATAGTGAACTTGTTCTGTCAGTTATTTACCGATAGAAAATGTCCAGTCTTGTTCTATCGTGTCTATCTCTATCGGTACAAAAACCGATAGTAGAAGGGTGTTTTTTACCGATAGAAGACTGCATTTCTGTACTAGTGAATCGTTGTAGCCCGGCATGGCCATGTCCACCTGTACCTTTGCGAAACCCAACCGCAGAGGTACACAGTGGACCCGGACATCCGGCCCAGACGGATATACGAAGCCGTGTGCAACCACTTCCTGCCCGGCGCCTACGTGATTCTGTAGGATGCAGCCCTCGGGCCCCTGCAAATTTGTGACAATTAAGTGCACAGATGAAGGCTTGCATCAACTTAAGTGCACAGATGAAGGCTTGCAGTACCTCAAGTAGATCCACTGGATCCGCGAGTACCTTCGAAGCGCAACTGCTTATCCGACCCCGCGGGGTACCGTCGTCCTGGGGATCCGCATCTGCACTCTTGGCCAGCAATGCTTCTCTCAACCGTGCAAACTCTTCCCTCATTTGTGCGACCTCGGTGTGCACCTCAGACTGTACCTCAGCCCGTATCTCAGCCCGCATCTCCGCTCGTATCTCCTCCCGTACCTCAGCCCATATCTTATCGGAGAGGTCAGCTTCCTTTTCCTTCCAGGTGCAGGCCTTCTTCCTCGGTGGAGCCGGATCTACGAAACCGGCCTTCCACGACACAATGGCTCCCACGGCCCGTGTCCGCCCGGGATGCTCCTTATTTCCTAGAGCCCGGGTGAGGATGTCCTTCTCCCTCTGCGGGGTAAACAATCCCTCCGCTGCCTCCTTCTCAAAAGAGATCTGTTACATTTGAAGGTACCTTGTGAGACAAATTGCCTTATATACACTTGTGCGCACACAGTTTACGAGGTTAGCCAACTTACCATTCGCCTCACAACGTCGGCGTCCCCAGGGGTTGCGAACTGCACAGACCCCGTGGACGACACGGACCCCCTCCCCCTCCACCATCGCTTGCACCTCTCATCCCGGATCTCGGAGAGCGGCAACTCAGGGGTGTCGATGACAGGATTTTGTTCGTCTTCCTTCTTCCACTGTTCCTCCTTCCCCGCATAGCCCCGGGATCCGAGCCGATGCGGGTGGTTGTTCCTCTTCTGGATCGCCCTATTCTTCTCGCTAAGGGCCTTGAACTCCTCAGTCCCCTTCTGCTTGGTGAATTCCTCCCATACCTCCTCCGATATGAAGGGGTACTTCTCGCAAGGAGATTTCCCCGCAGCTAGGAAGTTACTGACGAGCCAGCTCTTAAAGGTTTTCCATGTTCCGTTCATGTCCTTCAAGCAGGCAGTCCTAGGTGTATCATCGGGGATGTTCCACTTAGCCTGTTTCCGAAAAATGCATACAATTAATCACGAGTTAGTTAAACTTTAGTATAAGCCAAGAGAACGTGATTACGAAAGAGTTCAGCGATTTCAGTTCATTTAACCTTCACTTCCGCCCACAACCTATCCCTCTCGTCCGCCGTCACGTCCTTCCAGCTCTGGACGGTGATCTTCACCCTTTCTTTCGCCAACAGCCCAACGTAGGCCGCGTACCTCCCAGCATTCTTTCCAATCGGCCTCCCAAATTGGTTGAACTCACAAGAAAGATCAGTGCGTTTGGCCAAACGCCCCAACGTCGTCGCGCCTCGCCCCACCCTCTTGCGCTGGGATGTAACAGCCCCATCTTCAGTAGTTACGATGGGGTTGGCCCTAGTCGAACCACTAGTACCATCCGATGAAGACGACGACATGTCTTCCCCTACAAAACCTTCAACAAACCATATATATGGCAATTAATTCGCCTTGGAGTTCCATAACTCAGCCCAGGACTAGAGACTAACTAGGGCGGCAAAAGGGAAAATAATACAAAAAGAAAGACATGCATAAATTACTTACTGAACTCTTCAGAAATATTTTCTATCGGTAAACACATGATCTGCCGATAGACCATAACAATTACCTCCACACAAGACAATTTTTCTATCGGCAAACACGTGAGATACCGATAGAACATAACAATGTTCTCTACATATGGAATTTTGTTGACAAGCCACCATTCACTTTCATCACATAACATTCTCGATGATTTGCTACACTAATATTCATGGGCCAGCATTATTATTTCACACGTAAATATGCACACAGGCATCTAAGTGCCACTGTGCATAATCTTTAGCCTAGCCTGTATGTGAGTCATCAGGACTTCACAGCTATTAGGTTGGGAAAAGTCATGTATATAGGCATTTGAAACATATACATCGAAGACCCATCCACATTGCCATATATTCATACGAAGTGAGTAAAAATTCCCAACCAAACTAGTACATTGCATGGCTCATGTCCTTCCAGATCCAAATTAAGTTTTACTACTTGTGCAGAAAAATTTTCTATCGATAAACACATGAGCTGCCGATAGAATATGTGTAAGAACACCTCCAACATATAATCTGCATTACATGGCAGTTGGATACAATTGATCACACATACAGCAGTATAGAGAAGTTAAAATCTCAAAACAGGTTCATTACAGCACTGGAACATATTATGTAAACCCTAATTAAAATCAACATTGCCTGCGGAATGTACATAAGCCAACACAATAGGGAACCCCAGTGTAATTGCAAAACTCGAAGAATTAGTACGTGCAAAACACTAGGATCAAATAAAGAAGATGCTGGAAATAGAACGACGAATTAGGGTATTTACGGCGGCGATCAGTTCTGGTGATGGAGAGGCGGTGTAGAACGCAGCAGTGGCGGGCGAAGGACGAAAATAAGAACCGGTGGCAGTGATGAACCAGTGTCCAGCCGGCGATCGTCGTGTGGGAGAGAGGAAGTGAGTGCTCACAGCGGAGGTTGGGGTTTTCTTCGCTCTCGAAGAGACGCAGTGCTCTAAGGTGGAACTATTCGAGTGGAGGGAAACTAAAGGGTCGTGTACGAGTAATAAAGAAGCGGAGGAACTTTTCTATCGGTATAACAAAATGATACCGATAGACTTATGTAATTTTCTATCGAAACAACAAAATAATACCGATAGAAAAAGTAAATTTCCCGGAAAAATATTTGAATTAGTGGATGCATTTTTCTATCGGTATAAACAATAAAATCCCGTGAGACCAATTTTCCACAGAAAATTTTTTTAAAGTGCTTGAGATTGGGTGCAATTTTTCTATCGGTAAAAACAACAAAATACCGTCAGAGTAATGAAAAGGCACCCTTTTCTATCGGTATAAACAAAAAAATACCGTCAGAGTAATGAAAAGGTACACAATTTAACATCAAACAGACCGTGGTTGAAAGCTGCAGAATGTTAAAGAAAGAGGGAAGATAGCCGGAAAATTGGAAAATTGACATAAAAAGAAATTGTTCATTCATTGTTGTTTTATCACTTACAAAAAAAAATAAAACCCAAAATGCTAGGTCAAGGGGTGGTCTTAGCCCTGGCTGCATGTAGAATAGAGTCAGTTAGACTTGCAGCCAGGACGCAGGACTCCTCTAGCGACAAGTTGTCCCTAGGATCAACTACTACCGCTTCCAGAAGGCCTGCGACCTCCCTCAGCTTCGCTATGGTATCCTTCATAGTCAAACTGCAGCCAGCGATGGTCATATCCGCGGCTTTCTTCTCCTTGCGAAGACGCCTCGTCCTCGCCCTAGCATTGTCACCATCCGTCTTCATGCGCTTAATGCGCTGGAAGAGATCGTCAAGGTCAAGCCGTAGCTGAGTGTGCTTGTCTGTAAGGAGCTTGTGCTCCTCCTGGAGGGCCCTCAGGTCAGCCTTCACTTTGGTAGTGTCTTCCACGGCTACCATTCCCTGTGCAAATCAACAGGTCAAGAATGAACTGAACATGGATTAACAATACAGGGGTAAACCGAGGAGATTTAGAGTTCTTACCGGGGAGGCCGTGGATGACGATCCCATGGAGGTTGCCATTGTGAAAGAGAAGATGAGGAGTCCAACCGTTCGAGAATTAGAAAGACAACAAAATACCGCGACACATGGCGAGGTACTTATAGAGTTTCCAAGGCGACGCATGGCGACACGTTTGAGAATTCAAAGCGGCAGAGTCTTATTCTATCGGTAAAAACAGGAAAAAACCGTCAGACAACAAATACCGTGGGACAAACGAATTTATTCTAACGGTAAAATAGAACAATACCGATAGAAAACGTTTTGAAGTGCCTGAGAGAAGATGTCCTTCCCTATCGGTATAAATAACAAAATACCGTCAGAAAAAAGGGATTTTTGCCGAACTTAATTTGAAGAGGCTGCGATGAGATTTTTTGCAATTGCTATTTGAAGGGAAGAATTAAATATTTACAGGATAAAGGTACTGTACATGTTAGAACTCATGCTGTGGAGTAAAATTGAGATGTATTAATGCTGTGAACTAGCTTATCATTAAATTCTAAAGAAAAATGTACTGCCTGATGTATTAATGATAAGTTCCTCACCTTGCTGCAGAACTTGTGGGCTGTTTGCTTGGCATTTATCCCTGAAATAGAAATTAATCATCAATGGTTCTCAACCCATAATCCTTCTTTGTGGTCATCTCGCAGATACGTTGTTTCGTCGATATCTTCAGTACGGATAGATTGAATGTCCTCTAAAAATGGAGGTATTTCATCGAATTGGTTATACTCCTCTTCGTCGACAACATCTTCGACCCCAACAATACGTCTCTTGCTGTGGAGGACAACATGCAAGTTTGGATTGGCCGGGTCAACGATGTAGAATACCTGTGTGGCTTGCTTTGCAAGTGTGAATGGATCGTCTTGGTATCCGACTCTACCAAGATCGACGAGAGTAAACCCGTAACTGTCAACTTGAACACCTCGAGGGATTTCCACCCATTGGCATCGAAACAAGGGAATCTTAAGTAATCCGTAATCGAGCTCCCATATTTCGTCAATAACACCGTAATATGAGTTCAGCGCCCGTACTGACCTGGCATCCTCGGAAATAGCAAACAGTGTCACTCCGCTACATTGCGTGCTACTCTTGGCGTCTTGAGCTCTTGTGTAAAATGAATACCCATTGATGTCGTACCCCTGCCAAGTCCCTACAGTGAATCTTGGGCCTCTAGCCAACCATGTCACAGTTTCACTTACGGAGCCCTCGGCAGCTCGCGTGACTCTTTCTTGGATCCACTCAGCAAATTTCCTGTTATGTTCTCTGCTTACCCAAACGTCTGACTTCGAAGGATTCTGTGACCGTAACATTACCTTGTGCTCGTGTATGTATGGCTCGACGTCCGTCATGTGTTGTAAGACCCAAAAATGTGATTTTGCGTACACATCACGAGCAGGGACGATAGCTTTGAATCCAATCGTTCCGATTCCCTCAAGCCTACCCTCGTGTCGGGACCTAGGAACACCAATTGGGTCAACCCCGGCCATATAATCTGTGCAAAATTCAATCACCTCCTCGGCGGCATAACCTTCCATGATACTCCCCTCGGGTCGACGACGAGTCCTTATGTATCCCTTCAATACACCCATAAATCTCTCAAATGGATACATGTAGCGCAGGCACACGGGTCCACAAAACTTAATTTCTCTGATAAGGTGAACAATCAGATGGACCATAACATCAAAAAAGGATGGAGGGAAATACATCTCGAGCTGACAAAGAGTTGTAACCACGTCGCGTTGCAAAGCGTCCAGTCCATCGGGATCAATTACCTACGAGGACACACTTGCGCCAAATATTCATATCAGAAAAATCTTCTAATTAAGCTTCACAAATGGAGGTAGTGAACTTATAGTACGAGTGCACGTACTTACCTTGCAAGATATTGCGTTGAAGAAATAACATAGGTTTGTGATTGTCTCTCTGACTTTAACTGGGAGAATGCCTCTGATAGCAATGGGAAGCATCTGTGACATCAAGACATGACAGTCGTGGGACTTCATGCCAACCAGTCTTAGGTCCTTCATAGACACAAGTTTTTTCAAGTTCGCGGAGTACCCACATGGAACTTTAACACCGTGCAGGCACCGACAGATTTCTGTTTTTTCGCTCTTGGACAACGTGTAGTAGGCCGGGGGGAGGTATGTACGCTTTCCATTCTCTAAAGGTGCAAGCTCAGTCCTTATCCCCATTTCCACCATGTCACGACGAGCTTTCACACCATCCTTTGTCTTTCCCGGAATGTTCAACAACAAACCAATCAAACTGTCACAGACATTTTTCTCTACATGCATGACGTCAATGCAATGTCGAACTTGTAAGTGCTCCCAGTACGGTAGATCCCAGAGAATCGATCTCTTCTTCCAAACATTTTTTTCTCGAGGTTTAGAATGCTTACCGAACTCAACTTTGATGTCGTTCACGCGTGAGTAAATCTCCTTACCGGTCAGAAACACTGGAGCTGATCCCTTCTCAGGCTTCCCGTTAAATGATTTCCTCTTCTTACGGTACGTGTGATGCACCGGAAGAAACCTGCGGTGACCCATGTACACTGATTTCCGGCAGTTTCGCAGCCACATGCTCTCAGTTTCATCTAGGCAAATAGGGCAAGCCTTGGCTCCTTTCGTACTATACCCCGACAAATTGCCGTAGGCAGGAAAATCATTTATGGTGCAAAATATCAGGGCCCGCAAGATGAAATTCTCTTTCTTGTATGCATCCCACACCTGCACACCCTCGCTCCACAATTTCTGTAAGTCCTCGATTAAAGGCGCTAGAAACACGTCAATATCATTTCCGGGTTGTCTGGGTCCTGAGATTAGTAACGCCATCATGATGTACTTGCGCTTCATGCATAACCAAGGAGGAAGATTGTAGATGCATAAAAGAACCGGGCAAGTGCTGTGCCGGCTGCTCATATTACCATGTGGGTTCATACCATCTGTACTCAGCCCGAACCTTACATTCCTAAGTTCGCCGCCGAACTCAGCAAATGTTCTGTTGATGTTTCTCCATTGAATAGAATCAGCTGGGTGTCTCAGTTTTCCGTCTTGTTTCCGGGCTTCAGCATGCCAACGCAAGTGCTTCGCGACTTTCGGATTTGCAAACAGCCGCTTCAATCTAGGTATCACAGGCAAGTACCACACAGTTTTTGCCGGGGGCCCTTTCCTTACCTCGTGACGTTCAATGTCAATCCGGTCCCTATGCGTATACCTCGATGCGCCGCATCTTGGACAAACATGCAAACTGGAGTACTCGTTACGGTACAACACACAATCATTTGGGCATGCGTGTATTCTTTCGATTTCCATTCCCAACAGACACAACAGTTTTTTGGCTTGGTAAGTAGATCTTGGCAACTCATTTCCCTCTGGAAGCATGTCCGCTAGAAGATCTAATAGTGCCGTGAAACTCTTATCACTCCAACCGTTTCCTGCCTTCAAGTTATATAATCTCAGCACAGAAGACAGTTTTGTAAATGTTGCACATCCAGGGAACAGAGGCTTCTCAGAGTCAGCAATCAGTTTCTCAAATTCACAGAAGTCATTTTCGTTGTAATCTTCCTCTACATCACGTAACATCTCATCTAGATTGTCATCATCATCATCTACGTGCACATCGGAATGAACATTACCAAAATTGGGATGATCATCGATATTATTGCAATCCACATCCGAGTCGTGCTGATTGGTAGTAGTGGTGCTTGTTTCCTCAAGATCTTCGCCATGCCATATCCAACGGGTGTATCGCGCGTTAAAACCACGACGAATCAAATGACTCTTAATTTGATCAGAGTTGCTAAACTTCTTCAAGTTCATACAATCTGTACAAGGACAGAGCATATTTTTCTCTCCCTTCCTCTCCTTTTGTTGCTCAGCAAATTTAATAAACTCATTCACACCATCCAAATATTCAAGAGTAGTACGTTTTATTCCATACATCCAATATTTCCTGTCCATCTACAATTAACAAAATTTAACGAGTAAGCCATGCATGAAACCTGCCCGATTAAGTTATGTATATGTACATGTACAGCCTCTTACAACAGATACATGTGTTGAACCCTAGCCTGACGAAATTAACACTAATTAGCCTAGCTAACTACACAATACAAGCTAGTTAGCTCCTAAAACATGACGCATTTCCAGCTACCAAGCTCCCAAGCTTAGAGCTACAAACTTGGAACTACACAATACAGCTAGCTTGCAAGTAGAGAGGAAGGGAGATCTAGAGGGAGAGAGAGATAAGTGTCGACGATTAAGCATACCTTAAAGAGAGGGGCGCAATCAACTTCCCTCCAGCCTGCGCTGATCACCCTAGCAGTGTAGCTGGAACTTTCGTCACAAACAGAGGGACACAGAGTGCAACAGAACAAATTAAAGAGCAGCTCAGCAATGGTCTAGTGGGGTTTTCCTTATATTGGACATTTTTCTAACGGTAAATACATGAAATAACCGTCAGACTAACTTAGGTAATTTGCCGCTCACATATTCTATCGGTACAAACACACACATACCGTTAGAGAATATACATTACTGAGCAAATATATGTGTTTTCCTATCGGTAAATATGTGTACTTACCGTTAGATCATGCATGACACAGCACGCACATGAGTTTTTCTATCGGTATATATGTGTACTTACCGTTAGATGATGCATGACACTCGAGCATTAGTTTTTGTATCGGTAAATATGTGCATTTACCGTTAGACTATGCATGACTGAGCAAATATATGTATTTTTCTATCGGTAAATATGTGCATTTACCGTTACAATATGCATGACTAAACAAATATATGTGCTTCCTATCGGTAAATATGTGTATTTACCGTTAGAATATGCATGACTGAGCAAATATATGTATTTTTCTATCGGTAAATATGTGCATTTACCGTTAGAATATGCATGACTGAACAAATATATGTGTTTTCCTATCGATAAATATGTGTACTTACCGTTAGAGGAGGTACTGTTACCAAACTGGGACAAACATGCACATGCCATTTCTCACATTCAAGGAATCATATCAATGTAATATCAAACGGATCTTAACTAGAAGATAAAGCAATATATTTCAAGAAATGCTAATTTGTGGATTAACTAGGAGACACAAAAATACTTTTTGTAGGTAGTTGGGACTTCATCTTTGTCGTGGTATTAAGAATACCCCGGCAGGTTTTGAAGACGATCCTAGCGGAGATTACGCAGCGCGGGTTGACCGGGCGACCGGTCCTCCCCCGCCGGACAAACACAAGAAAAGACACGAGGATTTATACAGGTTCGGGTCCCAGTGGGGGCCCTAGTCCTGTCGACGCGCTCCCGACCGGAGTCGGTTGGGGAGGCTCTCTCCGGGGGAGAGGCTTCCGGAGCACGTCTGTGAGATTAGCTATTCCAAATAATAATGAGTTGATCCTTTACAACAGAGGGGTACATGGGCTATTTATAGCCCCAAAAGGAAGCAAAAAGCCTAAACTACCCCGGAAGCCACCGTCGGATTGAAGGGTAAGACCGTCCTTCTCCCGGTCAAACGTCTTGGATGCTTGACAGGTGGTCGCTGATTCCCGAGGCGTCCCTCGCGTGACCTGCATGTGATAAACAAACAGGGATTTTACCTTTTAGGAGGGCGGTGACGTCCGGGACCTCTTCCGGAGAGCAGGGTCCCGGGAGCCTAGGAGGCGGCGCCCGGGGCAGGCACCGGGGGCCACTGTCCCCGGGCGAATGGCGGCGCCCGGGACATACCCCGGAGGCACGGTCCCGGGAGCCTAACAGGCGGCACCCGGGGCACGCACCGGAGGCCACTGTCCCCGGGCAAATGGCGGCGCCCGGGACATGCCCGGGGGGCACGGTCCCGGGGACCAAATGGCGGCGCCCGGGGCAGGCACCGGAGGCCACTGTCCCTGGGCAAATGGCGGCGCCCGGGACCCTCCCCGGGGGGCACGGTCCCGGGGGCCAAAAGGCGGCGCCCGGGACATGCCCGGGGGGCACGGTCCCGAGGGCCAAATGGCGGCACCCGGGGTAGGCACCGGAGGCCACTGTCCCCGGGCAAATGGCGGTGCCCGGGACCCGCCCCGGGGGGCACGGTCCCGGGGGCCCAAAGGCGGCGCCCGGGGCAGGCACCGGAGGCCACTGTCCCCGGGCAAATGGCGGCGCCCGGGACATGCCCGGGGGGCACGGTCCCGGGGGCCAAATGGCGGCGCCCGGGGCAGGCACCGGAGGCCACTGTCCCCGGGCAAATGGCGGCGCCCGGGGCAGGCACCGGAGGCCACTGTCCCCGGGCAAATGGTGGCGCCCGGGACATGCCCGGGGGGCACGGTCCCGGGGGCCAAATGGCGGCGCCCGGGCCATACCCCGGAGGCACGGTCCCGGGAGCCTAACAGGCGGCGCCCGGGGCAGGCACTGGAGGCCACTGTCCCCGGGCAATCATGAACTTACCTGGACTTGACCGCGTGGAGATTTCTCCCCAACAACAGCCCCCCATGCCCTCCGGGGACGAGGCTTGAGCCCCCGGAGGGAATGGTTACGGTACCGGGAAAATCTCCGGACGAAAATCACCGGAACCCCGGCGACGCTTCGGTTTCTGTGCTGGGCGCTTTATGGCCGTGCCGTTTTCGCAATAAATGCACGCGCGGTTCGAACCGGTGTCTCGATTTACGCGCCTGTCCCTTCGTTTCCCGCGCACGGTTTGAATTTCAGTGGTCCAGATTGCTCCGAGGGGGCCACGTGGCGCGCATCTAGATCTCGGCCAGCCTCTATAAATAGGGCCTTAGGGGGCCCCGGAAGCTCATTCCAATTCTTCAACTCTTTCAGCTCTCCCGGTAGCGCTCTTCCGGTAACTTCTCCGGTAGCCTTTTCCGGTAGTGAGCGTCCGGGAGTTGTAGACGTAGCCACCTGAAAACTTAGCCACCGAAAAACAAAGAGCTCACCTAATGGCACCCAAAGGTCGAGAGAAGACCACGGAGGTGCCCCCGGAGGAAATCCCTGCGGATTTCCTCTGGGCCTCCGAGTTCTCGGCCTCGGACGCGGAGTCCCTGGTCAGGAAGGGCGTCGTTGAAGAGGGGGACATCCGGGTCCCCCTAAAGAAGGACGGAGCCCCCCGCCCCAGGCCCGGAGAGGTTGTGGCCTTTGAGGCCTTCCTCGAGGCAGGGCTCCGGCTCCCGGTGCACCCGATGCTCCGGGAGTTCTTGAAGGAGTATGGGGTGGCGCTCAACCACCTCACCCCCAACGCCCTCGTCCGGATGGGTCTCTTCATCTGGCTGTACGAGACGGCGATCGGGCGGGAGCCCACCCTCCGCGCCTTCTGGTACTTCTATGAACCGGCGGCGCGGAGCTCCCACCTGGTGAAGGGAGGACCGAAGTCCCCCTTTGGCTCGGTGATGGTCCAAATGCTGCCCTCCCGGGTGGCGGACTACCCGGCGGCGGCCTCCCGGGACCACTGGGGGGACTGGCTCCGGAGGTGGTTCTACCTCCGGGTCCGGGACGAGGCGGTGGTCTACGCCCCGGAGCCTCCCACCTACAGCCGGTCATCCGCACCGAAGCCGCCGGTGTGGACGGACGAGGAGTTCGAGCTCCTCGGGAAGGTGGTGCTGACGAAGAAGGCCCGCTCGATGCGGGACGCCGCGGAGGAGCTGGCGCTCCTGCGGCTTTCCCCCTTCTCACGCGGGGGAAGGGGGATCGGCATGGGCCCGGAGCAGCGGCCTCCGGTCAAGCCGGTGACGCAGCGTAAGTCCCCTGCATTTTTGTACTTGCAGTTTTTTATGAGAAATCGACTAACTTTTTACCTCTTGCAGTGCGCCCGTACCCGGCGGTGAGGGACAAGGCGGAGCACCTCCTGGGGAGGTACTTCACCGACGAACACGAGCGCATCGTGCGCCTCGTGGGGGAGGGGCCTCCCCGGAACCTGGTGGCCGAGGCCTACGGGCTCAGGCTTCCAGAGAGGAAGCCCCTTCCCACCCCCGGGTCTCATAAGCGGGGGAAGGATGCGGCCGGGGGCTCGGAGCCCAAAAGGCCCCGGGTCCAAAAGACCCCCGCCCCGGCGACGACGCCGGCGACGACGCCGGTGAGGGCCCGGGACGCGGCTCCCGGAGCCGAACATGCCCGGGCGGCGCCCCGGGCAGAGGCGACGCCTCCGCCCCCGGAGGCCCCCGTCGAGGCCCGGGGGAAGGAGGTTGTTACCGGCGGGGCGGGGTCCGATTCCGCGGACTACGCCCCGTCGCCAGTTTGAGTGGCGCTCCTCTCGCCTCTCCCGGCGACATTGGCGCCGGAGAGGCTGGAGGTGAGGTTCTCGGAGGCGGCACCTCCGTGCCTCTGACCGGTTGATGAGGAGGGGGGGAGCCCCTCAGTCTTCGAGGTCCCCCCGGAGCAGGAGGCTCCGAGGGCCCTCCGGCCTGGGGCGGGGAAAGGCCCGATGATCCCCCCCCAGGCGGAGGTCCCCGCCCAATCCTCGTCTTCGTCGTCCTCGGAGGAAACTTCGTCGACGAAGACGCCGGCGACGCCGGCTATTCTCCCGGGCTCCGAGGTCCGGGGGCCCTCTCCCGGCCGCAACGGGGGCGCCGGGCAAGATACCTCTCTGCTCCCCGCGGGGGAGGTGGTCCGCTGCGCGGAGGGCCTGCACAGCCGGAAGGTGCAGGCCTTCGTAGCGGGGGGAACGCTCCACGAGCGTTTTGAGGGGCTCGAGTCCCTCGGAGCCCAGGTAACCCGAGCTCTTAATATTTCGGCTTTTTTCCTGCACTTGAGATTTTTCTAACTCTTTATGTATTTTGTAGGTAGCGACTGTTACCTGGGGCCTTGAGCAGCGGGTCACCCGGCTGCTCAAGGAGGCGGAGAGCCGGGCCGCGGCTTGCGTGGAGCAGCGGGAGGCGGCCCTCCGGGAGCGGGACGAAGCTCTTGATGAGCTGTCCCGGGCCCGGGCGCAGGTGCACCTTTCGGAGGGCGCCTACATCCGCCTCCGAGAGGAGGCCAAGGTGCGGGAGAAGACGCTCCGGGAGCTCGAGAGCTCCAGCGTCCGGGCGCTGACGGACGCGGGCCGCTCCGTCCGCTCGACCTTGGAGAGCCTTGGCGTTAGCCTGGGCTCCGGGAGTGGCCCCGAGGTGCCCCCGGCGACCCTCGCGGAGGCTATGCGTTTTCTTAACGCACAAGTCTCCGCCATCCCGGAGGCTGCGGACGTCCGGGCACGGGGCCGGGCGATCCCCGTCATCGCGGCCGCCGCGGGGCTCGTTGACTACCGTGGGGTCGGCGCCCGGGCGATCGGGGGGCGCATCCCCCGAAGCTTCCCGGAGGCCTTCGAGCCAACGCGCCGGGAGGTGGAGCTGCTGGCGGAGGGGTTCTACGACCGGATCATCCAGACGAGGTTCCCGACACCGGCGCCTCCGGCTGCGGATGCCCCTGCCCCGGCCACGGAGGAAGCTCCCCGGGGGGAGGACCCCAATGCTAAAGTATGAGCCTCCCCCGGGTCTTTAGCTAGGACCCCTTTTTATTTTGTTAGACATTTTGATTCCGGTAGCTTCTTAGGAGAAGCCCCGGGCATTTGTACAAAAACATTTTGCAATGAAATATATTTGAAATTTTTCTAAGTCTGCAATGAAATGTTACCAGGGTACCCTGGGGGTTATTCCCGGGCAACGGTCCGGGAGAGGCTCCCCGGGGGACGCCCAAGCGGCTTTGATTTTGCTGAGCCTTGTCTCCGGGGAGCGCGACGGGGGTACTGCCCGGGAGCCTGTCCGGTTGAGGTGGCGCCCGGAGTGGCACTTGAATAATTTTGACAACAGCCGTGCTGAATTAACTCCCCCGCGCCCGGAGGCCCGGATGATACCTCCTCTCCGGATACTTCCGCCGGCTGGGTACGAGTTTTGGCCCGAAGACGTACTTCGGGACTCTCAGCGTCGCGTCCGGGCGCTGTACCGGGACCTGGCCCGGGAGCTGAGGGAGCGCCTCCGGGCGCTTTAGGCGTAGGGGCCTTAGGCTCGTAGAAAATCCCCCGGGTTAGGACCCGGGTTGTATCATTTCCGAAACCCACCGGAGGGGGAAGATGTCCTCCGGGTTTCCCGATCAATAAAGCACGTTGTTGTTTCCTTCTATTGCGCCTCTTTATTTTCTTCTTGGATGGTCTGGATGACTCATCTTAACAAGGATGAGCTAAGTTTCTTCGTGGGTGACCCGGGGGCCCCCTGTCCCCCCCCCGCCCACAGCGGGCGGGAGGAGGCCTCCACGCGCTGTGGGGGTAACAGGGTCCCCGGGGGGAGCATACCCTGTAGGAGAAATATTTTCTAAGTTAGAAAATTGTAGAAACAGTATTTCCGAGGGAGGGACCTTCCGGGGTGCCCGGGGGCACCGGGAGAGGTTCATCCGGCCGCCGGGAGAGCGGGGAACCGGGAACAAGGCGCGGAAGGGGCTCATGAAAAGCCAATAAGACCTCCGGAGGGGAGCTTCCCGGGAGACTTCGTCCGGTCGCCGTGAGAACGGGGAACCGGGAATAATGTTTCCGGGGGAAAATATATCAGAAATCCATATCTTCGTAAAGCAACTGTCCGGTCGCCGTGAGAACGGGGAGCCGGGAATAAGGTCTTCGAGAGATAATCATCCGGTCGCCGTGAGAACGGGGAGCCGGGAATAACGTCGACTCCCGGAGGAGGAAGATAGATCTAATCAAGCCGCAAGGGGCTGATCTTCCGGTCGCCGTGAGAACGGGGAGCCGGGAATAACGTCGACTCCCGGAGGAGGATGATAGATCCAATCAAGCCGCAAGGGGATGATCTTTCGGTCGCCGTGAGAACGGGGAGCCGGGAATAGCGTCGACTCCCGGAGGAGGAAGAAAATCCAGAAAGCCGTTAGACGTCCCGCTGAGGAGAGCGTCTACTCCCGGAGGAGGAAGTGCCCGGAGACGGGTCTTCAGTGTTTGGGTAGGGGACTAATCTCCCAAAGTGACTCGTTACCGCGGCCGCTGGGGACCGGGTTGCCGCTTACACCCTCAGTCCACGAGGGCTGTTCGTAAGCCGCCCTTTAGGAGGGACTTGCTGGGGCAGGGCCCACTTCCTCACGGAGAGGGCATCCTAGCGGGGAGGGCTTCCTCACGGGGAGGGCATCTTCACGGGGAAGGCATCCTCGCGGGGAGGGCGTCCTCGCGGGGAGGGCATCACCACTAGGGGCGGTAAACAAGAACAACCTGCAGTGAGACAGTTGAAGAACAAAGGCTATGCATTTATTAACGAAATATACAAAGCCCCCCCTGCGAAGCCGCGAAGGGGGAAAAAGGGAAGCTACAGTGTCCCTCCTCCCCCTCTGGCGTGACCGCTCCGGGGGAGGGGACAGGCCCGTAAGGCTAGACGTAGAACTTGCGAAGTAAACGCAAGTTCCAGGTGTGCTTCAGCTCCTGCTCTTGAAGGTTGGAGAGCTTGTAGGCCCCCGAGTCTAGGACAGCGGAGATCCTGTAGGGGCCCTCCCACTTGGGGGAGAGTTTTCCCTGGGCTTGGGGGTCCGTGACGCGCTTGAGGACAAGGTCCCCAAGGCGAAAAGCTCTTTCGCGCACGCGCTGGTCGTATGCGCGCGACATTTCGCGCTCGTAGATGGCGTGGCGGAGGAGCGCTCGGTCACGTTCCTCCTCCACGAGGTCGATTTCCAGCCGCCGGTTGTCTTCGTTGGCCCGGTAGGCTGCGGTCGTGGCTCCGTTCAGGAGCTCGACCCGCAGCTACCAGAAGCCGATCTCCGGGGGGAGGACTGCCTCCGCCCCGTAGACTAGGGAGAAGGGAGCACGCCCTGTGGCCCGGGACGGGGTCGTGCGCATCGAGCAGAGGATGCTAGGGAGCTCCTCTGCCCACGCCCCCCGCTTGGAAGCGGTTTGTTCGAGTCTCCGGCGTAACCCCTGTAGGATTACGCCATTGACCCTCTCGACGGCCCCGTTGCTTTGAGGATGGGCCACTGAGGCGAAGTGGATGACGATCCCCAGGCCTTCGCAGAATTCCCGGAAATAAGCCGAGTCGAATTGGGTCCCGTTGTCACGGTGATTTCCCGGGGGACACCAAAACGACAAACGACGTTTTTCCAGAAAAACCGCTGAACGGCCCGGGAGGTGATGCTAGCCAAGGGCTCCGCCTCAACCCACTTTGTAAAGTAGTCGACCGCGACTACCGCATACTTGTATCCTCCGGGCGCTGGGGGGAAGGGCCCTAAGAGGTCCATCCCCCAGCGCACGAAGGGCCAAGTGATGGGGATAGTCCGCAGCGCTACAGGGGGGAGATTCGAGCCCTTGGCCATCTTCTGGCATGCTTCGCACGCGGAGACAAGGTCTCGCGTGTCGCGCATGACTGTAGGCCAGTAGAAGCCCTGCCGAAGGGCCTTGGCGGCGATGGCACGCGGGGCTAGGTGAGAACCACAGCTCCCCGCGTGAATGTCTTCCAGGAGTTGAAGTCCCTCCTACCGGGGGAGGCAGCGCAGGAGGGCTGAAGCCCCCCGCTTGTAGAGCCTTCCCTCCAGCAGGAGATATGCCCGGGCTTTGGCCCGGAGGCGCTTAGCCTCGGTCTCGTGGGGAGGGTCCCCCTCTCCCTTGATGAAGGAGATGAGGGGGTCCATCCAAGATGAAGGTCGGACGATCTCGGCGACCTCCGGGACCGGAGGCTCGGGGCCTGCATCCGGGGAGGCCACCGAGGGCTTCATGATGATTTCCAAGAAGGCCCCCCTGGGGAGCGTTTCCCGGGTGCTTGCGGCCCGTGCCAAGGCATCGGCCCGGTCATTCTCCCTCCTCGGGATATGCCGGGCCTCAAGGCCGTCGATGTGTTTCTCCATCTTCCGTACTTCCTGCAAGTAAAGACTTAAATTTGCGTCATGGCACAGGTATGACTTGTCCATTTGGCAGACAACGAGCTGAGAGTCTCCCTTCACTAGTAGGCGCCGGATCCCCAGGGAGCGCGTGAGGCGCATCCCGAGGAGCAGAGCCTCGTATTCGGCGACGTTGTTGGTTGCGGGGAACTCGAGCCGCGCGGCGTACTCGAGCTCCTTCCCCTCGGGGCTTCGGAGGACTACCCCCGCGCCAGCCCCAGCGAGACACAGCGACCCATCAAACAGCAGGGTCCAATGGTCACTGCGTAGGGGCGGCACAGGGAGATCTTCGTCCCCGGACCCAGAGGCGGGAGTCCACTCTGCGACGAAGTCGGCGAGGACCTGCGACTTGATTGCGGAACGGCCGGTAAGGGACAGGGAGAAGGGGGCGAGCTCGGCCCCCCACTTCCCAATCCGGCCAGTGGCTTCTTTATTGCGCAGTACCTCCCCCAGGGGGAGGGACGACGGGACAGTGATGGGGTGCCCCAGGAAGTAGTGCCGGAGCTTCCGGGACGCCATGAGGAGAGCGTAGCAAATCTTCTCCATCTCCGTGTACCGAGTCTTGGCCCCTTGGAGGGCTTCACTGACGTAGTACACGGGACATTGCTGCCCCCCTTGCTCCTTCACCAAAACCGCGCTGACGGCGACGGGGGTCGCGGCGAGGTAGAGGAGCAAGGGCTCTTCCGGAGACGGACTGACGAGCATTGGAGGGCTCGAGAGGTACTTCTTGAGGTCATTGAAGGCTTCCTGGGCCTCGGGGGTCCAGCGGAACCCCTCGAGCCCTCGGAGGATCTTGAAGAACTGGAGGCCCCGCTCCCCCGAACGGGAGACGAAGCGACTGAGCGCGGCCAGGCGGCCTGAGAGCCGCTGGACATCTTTGACGGAGCGCGGTGGGGGCATGTCTAGGAAGGCCCGGATCTTCTCGGGGTTTGCCTCAATGCCCCGCTGGGACACGAGGAAACCCAGGAGCTTCCCCCTGCGCACCCCGAAGGCGCACTTCTCCGGGTTGAGCTTGAGCCCGAACGCGTGGAGGTTGCGGAAGGTCTCTGCGAGGTCGTCGATGTGGGAGGCTGCACGGGGACTCTTGACGACCGCGTCGTCTACGTAGACTTCGACGTTGCGGCCGACTTGATCTTTGAAGACCAGCGTCATCAGGCGCTGGAATGTGGCTCCCGCATTCTTGAGCCCGAAGGGCATGTGGCGGTAGCAGAAGGTTCCGAGGGGAGTTATAAAACTCGTCTTTTCCTCGTCCCCCTCCGCCATCCGGACTTGATGGTATCCCGAGTAGGCGTCTAGGAAGCTCATCAGCTCGCACCCCGCGGTGGAATCAACGAGCTGGTCGATCCGCGGGAGCGGGAAGTTGTCTTTGGGGCAGGCGCGGTTAAGGTCGGTGAAGTCCTCGCACATGCGCCACTTGCCACTTGATTTCTTGACGAGGACGGGGTTTGCGAGCCACTCGGGGTGCAACACTTCCCGGATGAACCCCGCCTCTCGGAGCCGGGCTATCTCCGTCTTGATGGCTTCTTGACGTTCGAGGGAGAGCTTCCTCAACTTCTGCTTGATAGGGGGGTGACCGGGGGTTACCGCGAGCTTGTGTTCAATAACCTCCCGGGCGACGCCCCGCATGTCCGAAGGCTTCCACGCAAAAACATCGGAGTTTTCGCGCAGAAAGGCTGCGAGTTGCGCTGCATGGTCTTGGGGGAGCTCTGCCCCGATTTGGACAGTTTTGTCCCTGCTGCCCGGGGACAGCGGGACCTTCCGGAGGCCCCCTTCCGGACGCGGCTTGAGGAGGGGCCTCCCAGGGGATGGCGCAGCGACATCTATGTCCGGGGGGGGGAGCCTCCCCCCCGGGGGCCTTGATCAGGTTGACGCTTCCTATTGTGGCAGCAGCTCGCTCGTATAGAGCACGGGCCATGTCTTGATCCCCCCGGACGTTGATCACGCCATGCGGCCCGGGGATCTTCATGCACAGGTAGTTTTGGTGGGTGGCAGCCCCCAGCCAATTGATCGTAGTCCTCCCCATAATCACATTGTAGGAGGAGGGGAGGTCCACTACGTCGAAGCGGACTAGCTCGGTCCGGTAGTTCTCCGGGGTGCCGAAGGTGATCGGGAGATCTACCTTGCCCACGGGGTGGATCGCCTTCCCCGGGACAAACCCTTGCAGAGGCCCTGCCGCTGGTTGTAGGAGCTTTTCATCCACCTGCATTTCCTTGAAGGTTTTGAGGAACAGGACGTCGGCGGAGCTTCCGCCGTCCACGAGGATGCGGGCCAAGTGGCAGTTGTAGATTGTCGCGGAGACAATGAGCGCGTCGTCGTGGGGGAAGCGAACCCCTCGCGCGTCTTCTGCCGTAAAGGTGAGGGGGACGTCCGACCACTTGGGCGGCACGGACGCGTGTAGCACCCCCACTACCTTAACTTCTCGTGCGTACTCCTTGCGCTGGCGCTTGGAATCCCGCCCGAAAGCGGACCCCCCTACGATGACGTTGATGCGGCGCTGAGAAGTTTGAAAGGGGAGAGCGTCTGAAGGCTCCCCCTCCTGCACCTGCTGCCCCCCCGCGGGAGCGGGAAGGGCCGGAACAGCTGGCCGAGGGGGCAAGGAGGCCGGAGTCCCCCCCCCCTGCCCGCGCTGGTCGAGGAACGCCGCGAAGTGCTGCAGCAGCTGGTGGCAATCTCGGGTGGCGTGGGTACTGGACCTGTGGAAGCTGCACCACAGTCCTTCCCGGCTTCTCCCCGCGGGGCCTTCGTGGCCGCGCGAAGACTGTCCCCCCCATGGCCTCTCGGCTTGGGAAAGGGGCGGTTGCCCTTCGGGGGGTCGCGCGAGCCGCCTCCGCCCTCGAGGACAAAAGTGTCCCAAGGCCGTGGTTCGCTACGGCCCCCCTGCCTGGGGCGCCTGGGGGGATCCCGGGCCCCCCGCTCGGCGGGGGCAGGAGCCCCCTGGGTCTTCTTCCAGATGTCGTCTTCCTCCGCGCGAGCGTACTTTTCGAGTACGTTAAAGAGCTCGTCGGCGGAAGAGGGGCAGCTTCGAGAGAGTCTTCGGTGGAGTTCCCCCGCGAGGATCCCGCTTTTGCAGGCTTCGATCACTGTGGAGTCCGGGACGTGGGCCACTTTGCTTTTTACTTGGGCAAAGCGCTTGAAGAAGCTTCTGATGGTCTCCCCGGTCCTCTGGCGCACTGTGTATAGCTGTGAAGAATCCAGGGGACGTACGTAATTTCCCTGAAAGTTGGCGCAGAACTCCCGCTTCAGCTGCGAGAAAGACTTGATGGAGCCCGCCTTCAGATTGTAAAACCAGGAGCGGGCAATGCCGGTGAGGTAGAGGGGGAAGACGTTGCATTGGACGCTCTCATCCCCCCCCGCCGCGGAGATGGCTGTGGAGTAGATTTGCACGAACTCGTAAGGGTCCGCTTCGCCATTATAATGTTCGATGTGCGGGGGCCGGTAGGGCCACGGCCATCGGATGCTGCGGAGTCTTCGACATAGAGGCTGGTTCACCCCCTGCACTTCCCGGGGGGAGCCCCAGTCACTGTCTTCTTTAACGGGGGACGCCCCCTCGTTATTTGAGTCAGGTAGCGGCCCAAGAGGGCCGCCAGAGTGGTGGTGACGACGCTTCTCTTCCGAGCCGGGACTGATTTCCCGGACGTCCGGGCTTCCCTCCGGGGAGGATGGTTCTTCGGTTGGTCTCTTCCCCCGACCGGTGCGAGAGCGAGGCTCCCCGCGACAACGACCGGGGGGAAGCTCTTCCCCGCGGCTGGGAGAATGCGTTCGCTCGACCTCCCCCCGGGAGAAGCGGACCTGCTTCGCCGGGGGAGGGAGCCCCTGCACTGTAGCAGCCTGCCCGGAAGCTACCGGGGCCTGCCGGGGGGAGGCCCCTGCGACGGCCCCCGGGACCGGAAAGGGGGGAGCCCCTGCACCATCCGGAACCGGGGAGGGGGCGCCCGGGGCGGCGTTTGGATCCGAAGAGGGGGCCCCTGCGGCAACGACTGGGACCGGAAAGGGGGAAGCCCCTGTGACATCCGGAACCAGTGGGGGGTGAGCCCCCTCGGCGACGTCCGGGGTTGGGGAGCCAATGCGGGGGGAAATTCGCTGAGGCAGGGGAGCTGCTCTGTCGACCGGCCCCGGTGCGGTAAACGCAACGCGAGGGGTGGGACTGGCTCCCGCCGTAGGAATAACCCCCGGCATGAAATGACCCCCCAGCGGGCCGGGGACGGGGTACCCCCCTGGTGCCACGAAGGGCCCGGGCATGAAATAGCCTCCCGGCACCGGGACAGGCCCGGGTGCCGAGAAGTGTCCGGAAGTATATCCCGCGGGGGGAGGGAACCCCCCGGCGGGATCATACGGGGTAGACAGCCCCCCGGAGACCGGAGGGGCCACCGGGTATCCCATAAACGGGGGCGTGATCCCCGGATATGCGTGTGACGAAAAGGTGGGGGCCGGGGCCGTGCCAACACACTGAGGAGCTCGTCCATAGAGCGCTGGGCGCGGAGCTGGCCCTCCACGAGAGCCTCCAGCAGGGCATCCCGGGGAGCTGGGGGAGCCGTCGGGGGGAAACTCGTCCCGGCCGAGGTCCCCGCGGCCGCCGGGAGCGACCCGGAGGTGGAGGTACCTAGATTGAGAGGAAAGGTGGGAGGCGGTACCTGGGAATGGTCGCCTCCGGACGGAAGCGCCGGAACAGCAGTGTCCCGGACGGGCGGCGCCAGGTCACCAGGACCGGCGTCACCGGGAAGGGCGCGAGCCCTTGTTCTCGGAGGAGCCATGGCGATTCGTCACGGGTCCCCACGGACGGCGCCAACTGTCGTGGTATTAAGAATACCCCGGCAGGTTTTGAAGACGATCCTAGCGGAGATTACGCAGCGCGGGTTGACCGGGCGACCGGTCCTCCCCCGCCGGACAAACACAAGAAAAGACACGAGGATTTATACAGGTTCGGGTCCCAGTGGGGGCCCTAGTCCTGTCGACGCGCTCCCGACCGGAGTCGGCTGGGGAGGCTCTCTCCGGGGGAGAGGCTTCCGGAGCACGTCTGTGAGATTAGCTATTCCAAATAATAATGAGTTGATCCTTTACAACAGAGGGGTACAAGGGCTATTTATAGCCCCAAAAGGAAGCAAAAAGCCTAAACTACCCCGGAAGCCACCGTCGGATTGAAGGGTAAGACCGTCCTTCTCCCGGTCAAACGTCTTGGAAGCTTGACAGGTGGTCGCTGATTCCCGAGGCGTCCCTCGCGTGACCTGCATGTGATAAACAAACAGGGATTTTACCTTTTAGGAGGGCGGTGACGTCCGGGACCTCTTCCGGAGAGCAGGGTCCCGGGAGCCTAGGAGGCGGCGCCCGGGGCAGGCACCGGGGGCCACTGTCCCCGGGCGAATGGCGGCGCCCGGGACTCGCCCGGGGGGCAAGGTCCCGGGAGCTAAAAGGCGGCGCCCGGGACATACCCCGGAGGCACGGTCCCGGGAGCCTAACAGGCGGCGCCCGGGGCAGGCACCGGAGGCCACTGTCCCCGGGCAAATGGCGGCGCCCGGGACATGCCCGGGGGGCACGGTCCCGGGGGCCAAATGGCGGCGCCCGGGACATGCCCGGGGGGCACGGTCCCGGGGGCCAAATGGCTGCGCCCGGGGCAGGCACCGGAGGCCACTGTCCCCGGGCAAATGGCGGCGCCCGGGACCCGCCCCGGGGGGCACGGTCCCGGGGGCCAAAAGGCGGCGCCCGGGACATGCCCGGGGGGCACGGTCCCGGGGGCCAAATGGCGGCGCCCGGGGCAGGCACCGGAGGCCACTGTCCCCGGGCAAATGGCGGCGCTCGGGACCCGCCCCGGGGGGCACGGTCCCGGGGGCCAAAAGGCGGCGCCCGGGGCAGGCACCGGAGGCCACTGTCCTCGGGCAAATGGCGGCGCCCGGGACATGCCCGGGGGGCACGGTCCCGGGGGCCAAATGGCGGCGCCCGGGGCAGGCACCGGAGGCCACTGTCCCTGGGCAAATGGTGGCGCCCGGGACCTGCCCGGGGGGCACGGTCCCGGGGGCCAAATGGCGGCGCCCGGGCCATACCCCGGAGGCACGGTCCCGGGAGCCTAACAGGCGGCGCCCGGGGCAGGCACCGGAGGCCACTGTCCCCGGGCAATCATGAACTTACCTGGACTTGACCGCGTGGAGATTTCTCCCCAACAATCTTGCCAAAGAAATTACAGATGCCAGTTCACAAATTTAGGTACAAACATAGACATGCCAGTTCACCAATACAAATTCAGGTACAAACATACACATGCCAGTTCACAAATTGAAGTGCATGTCTGAAACAGCAGTACAAATACACACCTACCTACCAATACAATTAAATACACAAATGCTCCCTGCACATTCAAGTTCATGTCCCAATTAGCAATACATGATACACAAATATACAACAATATACAAATACAACAATTCACACATTCGATGTATATTACAAAAGCCACGTCTGAAATTAACAACAGATCACGACGAGGACCCAGTGGCCCATACATGCATTTTACATAAAAGGGAACCTTTGCAGGTTGCCACAATGCAACTACCGACTACAAGTTAGACCTGATACATCACAAATCCATTCATCCAAAACAGCAAATGTCTGAACCACATTGGACTTAACCATAGGAGTTCAGTTCGAAGACGCCCGAGGAGCTGGAACTGCCGTCGACATACATTTGTACGTATTGGTGATTTCCTCGGACTCAAACTCGATCAACTCAACTCAACTCAACTCAACTCCATTAACAAAAAGAACCTACCTTCCAAGATGTTGTTCTATGTAGTGGTGGTGTAGAATGGCTGTGCAAATAACAACAATTCTTCTTCTCCAAGCAGGTAAGCATCTGGCCACAAGCTGGTGCATGCAAAAACATGTAAGATGCTTTCTATAGGTCCTGATTTGAGAAACACGCCGGGCTTAAGCATCTTCTCGACCGAGCCAACCAAGATCTCGCCCTTCACGTCCTTCCAGCTCTCGACGGTGATCTTCACCATTTCTTTCGCCAACAAGCCAACGTAGGCAGCGTACTGCGATGAAGAACCGTGAAATACGTTGCCCCTCACGAGCATCATCCAAGGACCTGAACAGATCATAATCATATTGAAAAGAAGACACATCAAAATGAAGGATACAAAAAAAGCAGAATTATTGCCATAATCGGATTAGAATAATCTAACAATATTGCAGAAATTTTACGTACCTTCCTTAGGATGCCGACGTCTAGAGGGCGTCGATGGAGGTGCGGAGGTGCAGCGGTCCCCTGTAGAGGTGCGCCGGCCGTCCATGGAGCTTACGGGTTAGGACTACGAGCCCCAGATGAACTGTGAGAATGAAAGAGACATACCCGTGTATTTATACAATTATATATTTTCTATCGGTAAGAAAACAGAATACCGTTAGTAGTAAAAATATCTGTAAAAGCCGAATGGTTCTATCGGCACAATTAATATTACCGATAGGAATTTTTGTACATACTCTATCGGTGTGTACGTACATTACCGATAGAATATTACTAGTTGTAGAAGGCCAACAGTTCTAAGATATTTTTTGCAATATTCTACCGGTATAAACATTCATTACCGATAGAATAAAATTATTAGAAGACGTACAGTTCTAAGAAATTTTCTATATATTCTAACGGTAAAAGAATCCATTGCCGATAGGTCAACTATTCTATCGGCGAACTACATATTGCAGATAGGAATTTTTAATATACTCTGTCGGTATATTCATACAGTAGCGATAGAATAAGTCTAGTTGTTGAAGTCGACCAGTCCTATCGGCGCACAACATTCTTCCGTCAGTACTTATGCATCTCTTCTAACGGCAAATATGTTCATCACCGCTAGAGTAAATCATACTATTTATTCTATCGGTAAGTTTCTTAGAAACCGATAGGGAAAATACATCCGTCGGGCTTTTATGACCGCGAGGCACATTTTCTATCGGTTTTGTGCTGTTTCGCTAATAACCGATAGAAGATAGGGGTTAGTAGACTGCATTTCTGTACTAGTGTACGTACCAAAGTGGAGTCCGATGTAGAGAAGGCCCGTACATCACCGCTGCTGCTGAAGAAGAAGACTGATGAAGTCCTTTTGCTTATTATTACTGTTTCATTTGTGCCGACCTTTGTGTCAAAAACTACTTAATTTTGTATCAACATTATGTGCGTCATTTTGGCGCTAAGTTATTGTGATGTTGGTCCCTGTGATCAGCACTTGTTTTTAATTACTCGCATTTTTATATAATGCATCTTGTTGTTGAGAGCTGCAATGTGCCATTTCTGAGTGCAACCCACCTGGGAGGTTGCCACCGGATTCCTCAAATGAGGGTCCCACAGCCCGTCATCGGCTGCGACGGGACCGGCACCGGGCGGGAGACCCCCCTGCTTTCCGCGGGGGAGGTCGACCGCTACGCGGAGGGCCTGCAGACCCGGAAGGTCCAGGCCTACGTCCCGGAGGGGACGCTCCGTGAGCATTTTGGGGAGCTTCAGTCTCTCCAAATCCAGGTACTTACCCGAACCGGTGGGTGCTTTCTTTCGGCCCCCTAAACTCGAATTTTTTCTAACTCTGGAGTTTGTGGGGGGCGGCCATTACCTGGGGGCTTGAGCAGCGCATCGGCCGGCTGCTGAAGGATGCGGAGGACAGGGCCGCCGCCTTCCTGGAGCAGCGGGATGAAGCCCTCCAGGAGCTGGCCCGGGTCCAGGCCCAAGTCCATGTCTCCGAGGCCATCAACGACCGCCTCCAGCGGGAGGCCAAGGAGAAGGAAGAAGCCCTCCAGGAGCTCAAGGGCTCGAGCGTCCGGGCGGTGATGGACGCGGGCCGCTCCATCCGCTCGGCCTTCGAGGGCCTTGGCGTGAGCCTAGGCTCCAGGAGCAGCTCGGAGGTGCCCCCGGCCACACTCATGGAGGCTGTGCGTTTTCTTAATGCACAAGTCTCCGTGATCCCGGAGGCCGCAGATGCCCGGGCACGAGGCCGGGCAATCCCCGTGGTCGCGCCGCGGCCGGGCTCGTATAGCACCGGGGGGTGGGTGCCCGGGCGATCGGGGGCCGCATCCCCCGGAGCTTCCCCGAGTTTTTTGAACCCTCGCGCCGGGAGGTGGAGCAGCTCGCCGAGGGCTTCTACGACCGGATCATCCCGGTGAGGTTTCTGGCACCGGCACCTCCGAGAGCGGATGCCCCGGCCCCGGCGGAAGCCACGGCCCCGGCGGAAGCCCCCTGGGGGGAGGATGCCAATGACAAAGTATGAGCCTCCCCCCGGGTCTTAGATAGGACCCTTTTTGCTTTCTTAGTATTTTGCTCCCGGTAGCTTCTTAGAAGAAGCCCCGGACACTTGTAAAAAGACATTTTGAAATGCAATGGAAATTGAAAATTTTTCTAAGTCTTGAATGAATACATTGTTACCAGGTTTCCCGGGAGGTTACTCCCGGGCGAAGGTCCGAGAGAAGTTCCCAGGGGCGAGGCCTTTGAGCCCCGGTAGGTGCCCCCCAGGGGACGCCCAAGCCACTTTAATCTTGCTAAGTCTCATCTTCGGGGAGCGCAGCGGGGACGTTGTCCGGGAGCCGATCCGGTTGAGATGGCATCTGGAGTGGAACTTGGATAACTTCGATAATCATCGCGCCGAATTGTCCCCTCCTCGTCCGGGGTCCCGAATGATCCCCCCTCTTCGGATACTTCCACCGGCGGGCTACGAGTACTGGCCCAAGGACGTGCTCCGGGAAGCTCAGCGCCGCATACACGCGTTGTACCGGGACCTGGCCCGGGAGCTAGCAGAGGGCCTCCGGGACTATTAGGCGTAGGAGCCTTAGGACGTAGAGAATTTCCGGGTTATAGCCCGGGTTGTACCATTTCCGATGCCCACCGGAGGGGGAAGATGTCCTCCGGTTGAATGATCAATAAAGCTGTGTTTGCTTGTTGTTGCTTTGAGAGTCTTCTTTTGATAAGATAGAGCTGAGTTTGCTCATTTTTCTTGGATGGTCTGGATGACTTCTTTTGGTAAGAATGAGCTAAGTTTGCTCTTTTTCTTGGATGGTCTGGACGACTTCTTTTGGTAAGAATGAGCTAAGTTTGCTCATTTTTCTTGGATGGTCCGGACGACTCCCGGGGGCTCCTTATCCCCTCCGCCCACAGTGGGCCGGAGGGTAGCTCCGCGTGCTGTGGGGGTGACAAAGCCCCCGGGATGGAATGAAGACCTGTGACATAAGAACTTTTCCAAGTTAAAAATTTCCAAAGCGAGGTTTCCGAGGATAAACTTTCCGGGAGACAATCGTCCGGTCGCCGTAAGAACGGGGAGCCGGGAATAAGGTCTCCGGGGAAGAAACATCCGAGAAAACCCGACGAAATTTCTAGAGGTGAACTTTCCGGGAGACAATCATCCGGTCGCCGTGAAAACGGGGATCCGGGAATAAGGTCTCCGGGAAAGAAATATCCAAGAAATCCGTAATTTTTCCGGGAGACAATCATCCAGTCGCCGTGAAAACGGGGAGCCGGGAATAAGGTCTCCGGGGAAGAAACATCCGAGAAAACTTGACGAAATTTCCGGAGGTGAACTTTTCGGGAGACAATCATCCGGTCGCCGTGAAAACGGGGAGCCGGGAATAAGGTCTCTGGGAAAGAAATATCCAAGAAATCCGTAATTTTTCCGGGAGACAATCATCCGGTCGCCGTGAAAACGGGGAGCCGGGAATAAGGTCTCCGGGAAAGGAATATCCAAGAAATCCGTCCCACTGGGGAGACTATCGACTCCCGGAGGAGGATGTGCTCGATGATGGGTCTGAGTATTTGGGTAGGGGACTAGTCTCCCAAAGTGACTTGTTACCGCGGTCCCTGAGGACCGGGTTGCCGCTTACACCCTCAGTCCACGAGGGGTGATCGTAAGTCGCCCTATAGGAGGGACTTGTTGGGTCATGAGAGCCCACTTCCTCACGGGGAGGGCATCCTTGCGGGGAGGGCATCACCGTTGGAGGCGGTAATGTAAAGGATCTGCAATGAGACAGTTGAAGAGAAAAATCCAGTTGTATTGATAATGAAACAAAATACAACGCCTCCCCCCGCGAAGTCGCGAAAGGGGAGGGAAAGGTGATTACAATGTCCCCCCTCCCCCTTTGGCGTGATCGCTCCGGGGGAGGGGACAGTAAGTACAAGGTCCCCCTTCACCCTCCGGCGTACTCGCTCCAGGGGAGGGGACGGGCCTGTGTAGGCTAGATGTAAAACTTGCGAAGTAAACGCAAGTTCCACGTGTGCTTCAGCTCCTACTCTTGGAGGTTGGAGAGTTTGTAAGCCCCCGAGCCCAGGACCGCAGAGATCCTGTAGGGGCCCTCCCATTTGGGGGAGAGCTTGCCCTGGGCTTGGGGGTCCGTGATGCACTTGAGGACAAGGTCCCCAAGACGGAAAGCCCTCTCGCGCATGCGCTGGTTGTATGCGCGCGCCATCTCGCGCTCGTAGATGGCGGAGGAGCTCGACTCGCAGTGATCGGAAGCCAATCTCCTGGGGGAGGACTGCCTCAGCCCCGTAGACTAGGGAGAAGGGAGTACGTCCCGTTGCCCGGCTCGGGGTGGTGTGCATGGGGCAGAGGATTCTAGGGAGCTCCTCTGCCCATGCACCCCGCTTAGAAGCGGCCTGCTCGAGTCGCCGGCTCAACCCCTGTAGGATCACGCCATTGACCCTCTCGACAGCCCCATTGCTCCGGGGATGGGCCACTGAGGTGAAGTGGATGACGAGCCCCAGGCCTTCACAAAATTCCCGGAAATAAGCCGAGTCAAATTGGGTCCCATTATCAACAGTGATTTCCCGGTGGACACCAAAACGACAAACGACGTTTTTCCAGAAAAACTGCTGGACGGCCCGGGACATGATGCTGGCCAAGGGTTCTGCCTCTACCCACTTTGTAAAGTAGTCGACCGCGACCACCGCATACTTGTATCCTCCGGGCGTTGGGGGGAAGGGTCCTAAGAGGTCCATCCCCTAGCGCACGAAGGGCCAAGTGATGGGGATAGTCTGCAACGCTACAGGGGGGAGGTTCGAGCACTTGGCCATCTTCTGACAAGCATCGCACGCGGAGACAAGGTCTCGCGCATCGCGCATCACCGCGGCCCAGTAAAAGCCCTGCTGGAGAGCCTTGGCTGCGATGGCACGCGGGGCCAGGTGAGAGCCACATCTCCCCACGTGGATGTCTTCAAGAAGTTGGAGTCCCTCCGGCCGTGGGAGGCAACGGAGGAGGGCGGAAGCCCCCTACTTGTAGAGCTTCCCCTCCAGCAGGAGGTATGCCCGGGCTTTGTCCTGGAGGCGCTTAGCCTCGGTCTCGTTGGGAGGGTCCCCCTCCCCCTTGATGAAGGAGACGAGGGGGTCCATCCATGACGGAGCCCGGGTGATCTCGGCGACCTCTGGGACGCGAGGCTCGTCGCCTGTGTCCGAGGAGGCCACCGAGGGCTTCGTGATGATCTCCAGGAAGGCCCCCTTGGGGAGCGACTCCCGGGCGCTGGCTGCCCGGGCCAAGGCGTCGGCTCGGTCATTGTCCCTTCGCGGGATATGCCGGGCCTCGAGGCCGTCGAAGTGTTTCTCCATCTTCCTCACCTCCTGCAAATAATGACTCAAGTTTGCGTCATGGCACAGGTAAGACTTGTCTAATTGGCAAACTACGAGCTGAGAATCTCCCTTCACTAGGAGGCGCCGGATCCCCAGGGAGCGCGCAAGGCGCGCAACCCGAGGAGCAAAGCCTCGTACTCGGCGACATTGTTGGTTGCAGGGAACTCGAGCCGCGCCGCGTACTCGAGTTCCTTCCCCTCGGGGCTCCGGAGGACTACTCCTGCGCTGGCCCCGGCGAGACACAGCGACCTGTCGAACATGAGTGTCCAATGGTCACTGCGTCGGGGCGGCGCGGGGAGGTCTTCGCCCCCGGGTCCGGAGGCAGGAGTCCACTCTGCCACGAAGTCGGCGAGGACCTGTGACTTGATGGTGGAGCGGCCTGTGAGGGACAGGGAGAAGGGGGCGAGCTCGGCCCCCCACTTCCCAATCCGGCCGGTGGCCTCTTTGTTCCACAGCACCTCCCCCAGGAGGAGGGACGACGGGACGGTGATGCGGTGTCCCAGGAAGTAGTGGCGAAGCTTCCAGGAGGGCGTAGCAGATCTTCTCCATTTCCATGTACCGAGTTTTGGCCCCTTGGAGGGCCTCACTCACGTAGTACATGGGACGCTGCTGCCCCCTTGCTCCTTCACCAATACCGCGCTGACGGCGACCGGGGTCGCGGCAAGGTAGAGGAGCAAGGGCTCTTTTGGAGATGGACTTATGAGCATCGGAGGGCTCGTGAGGTACTTCTTGAGGTCGTCGAAGGCCTCCTGGGCCTCGGGGGTCCATCGGAATCCCTCGAGCCCCCAGAGGATCTTGAAGAATTGGAGGCCTCGTTCCCCCGATCGCGAGATGAAGTGGCTCAGCGCGGCTAAGCGGCCGGCGAGCCGCTGGACGTCCTTGACGGAGTGTGGCGGGGGCATGTCCAGGAAAGCCCGGATTTTTTCGGGATTTGCCTCTATGCCCCGTTGGGACACGAGGAAACCCAGGAGCTTCCCCCCGCGCACGCCGAAGGCGCACTTCTCCAGGTTGAGCTTCAGCCCATACGCGCGGAGGTTGCGGAAGGTCTCCGCTAGGTCGTTGATGTGGGCAGCTGCGCGGGGACTTTTGACGACCGCGTCGTCTACGTAGACTTCGACGTTGCGGCCGACTTGGTCTTTGAAGACCAGCGTCATGAGGAGCTAGAAGGTTGCTCCTGCATTCTTCAGCCCGAAGGGCATGTGGACGTAGCAGAAGGTTCCGAGGGGAGTTATGAAACTCGTCTTTTCCTCATCCCCTTCCACCATCCGGACTTGATGGTAGCCCGAGTAGGCATCCAGGAAGATCATCAGCTAGCACCCCGTGGTAGAGTTGACCAGTTGGTCAATCCGAGGGAGTGGGAAGTTTTCCTTGGGGCAAGAGCGGTCGAGGTCGGTGAAGTCCACGCACATCCGCCACTTGCCATTTGACTTCTTCACGAGGACGGGGTTCACGAGCCACTCGGGGTGCAGGACCTCCCTAATGAACCCCGCCTCTCAGAGTCGGGCGATCTCCACCTTGATCGCCTCTTGGCGTTCAAGGGAGAGTTTCCTCAGCTTTTGTTTGATTGGGGGGTGACCGGGGGTCACTGCGAGCTTGTGCTCAATGACCTCCCTGGTGACGCCCCACATGTCCGAAGGCTTCCACGTGAAAACGTCGGAGTTTTCGCGCAGGAAAGCCGCAAGTTGCGCTACATTCTCCTCGGGGAGCTCCACCCCGATCCGGACGGTTTTGTCCACGTCGTCCGGGGACAGCAGGACCTTCCGGAGGCCCCTTCCGGACGCGGCTTGTGACGAGGATTGACACCCGAGTAAGTTCAAATGAATGCACAAACTGGTTCAGGATAGATTCGAACCAGACAAGTGCCTGGCGGTGCGAACTCAAGTCATTCTGAGGAGTATCGGCCCGAGGTCACAGTCCTTACGCGATCAGACCGCAGCTAGTGCGCGGTCAGGAGTCCGTATGTTGTGCGTGGACAAAAGGCTGAAGATGTTGCGCGGTCAGAATTCTTTCGACCAGGGAATGTGGGAATATTCTGTCCCTGTAACAAGAATATCCCAAGTATCCCGAAGATTCTTCCACGTAGAAGAACAATAGTCAGGAGGTTAATACGTGCAGTTATCCACAAATAACACGTGTTAAACCTACGTGGGAGTTAAGAGCGGTTCTCTAGACCGCATCCAAGCAATCGTTTGATGCCGTTACGACTTGGCGCCCTTTCGACCAGTATAAAAGGGCGGCATGGTGTATCAAACAGGGGATCGAGAGATCAAAGGATCACGAGATACAACACATCTCATTTGAAGAATCAAACAGCCAAGACTACGGCTTGATTAGATAGCTTCCACAAGCCTTCTAGGCTTCACTTTGTACATTCATATCGGGAAAATCTTCGCTTGTGAAGGTCTTCTCCTGTCTCTTTGTAACTCTTTATTACACATAGTGCAATCTCAACAGGACGTAG
Organism: Pharus latifolius; assembly: GCA_019359835.1. Taxonomy (NCBI): domain Eukaryota; kingdom Viridiplantae; phylum Streptophyta; class Magnoliopsida; order Poales; family Poaceae; genus Pharus; species Pharus latifolius. The sequence continues at coordinate 16,503,566 of CM033324.1, read as the reverse complement.
GGCTGTTACTCCCACCATCGAGGGCCCGAACCTGCATAATCTTCTCTGTGCTCCAGTTCTCCATAATTCTACATACCTTCCCGGACGGTCACCTTGAAAGGTCTCACTATTTATAAATTATGCATAAGTTCGGCTAAGGACCCCGAGTCCGAATCGTCGACAGCTGGAGCCCACCGTGGGGCCTCTCTCAAGGCGTCCTAATTTTCGTCCGGAAGTTCGTTGAAATATGGCTGGAGTATATGATTCCGAGAACGATTTCGATCTCGAGGATTATGCTCACATTCCAATGCCTTCTCCAAGCGATCCTGTGCCGATGGAGGAAGTTGGAGGCGAAAATCTTCCAGTGGTCGAATCGTCTCTCTAGGTCATGTCCATCGACCAGGGAGCGACTAGTGCAAGGTCAGAACCCACCGAGGTTCTTAATGCGCTAGAGGGTGAGTCTGGTCCATCATACGACCCCGCTGAGGGGAAGGATGATATCGACCTGGAAATCAGCCCGGGGAGATTCGACCCTGATAACCTCCACCGTCTCTTTGATTTCGAGTCTGACTCGGAACAAACCGAGATGTTCTCCCCCTCGGTGACTTCTCACGCTAGACAGTTCGCTGCCTTATCGGAGGAAACTCCTGATCAACGGGATGCTAGGGAAGAATAGGAACGCAAACAGAAGGAGGATCAAGATCTCGAGCAACAAAACAACGAACTACGCAGAACAGCCCTCGAGGCTCTTCAAGATGCGCAGGCTCGTTACGATGCTGCTCTGAGTTCTTCCCGACGATCACATGGTCGCAGACGCGACCAGACCCCTTCTTTGCCCCCGGAGCGTTTCCCGGTGGACGAAGAAATGGTAACACCTGGTGCCCCAAGGAGAAGTACACATGGTCAACTGCGATCTATCGCGGAAGTCATGCGTAATTTCCCTCCTACGGTCACGAATGCGCAGAAACCGGCCTTCACCAGAATCCTAGCGGAAAGGTTGGATGAGGTCGCATCTGAGGCGACCCCAACGGCCTCTTCCCGGTCGGTAACACGTTCTCGCGAACGAGAGTGTTCTCACTCTGGTTCTGGTCGACGAAGTTACCCGCCGCCTGTACCATCCCGCCAATACAGGCGGGCGCAGGATTCTCGTGGTAGGGATCGAGTCCCTATCCACTCTCACTTAGGACCCCGAATAACTTCACCATTGCGTGAAGTCGCTTGTGATCCGGTCGAAAGTCACAGGACAATTCACGGTCCCTACGTTGGTTGTAAAGCTTTCTCGCCCGGCCTTCATGCGGTCGTTTGGTCTGATCAGTTTCAACCAGGGGCCATAGAAAGGTTCGACGGAACTCAGAACCCATCCGAGTTCCTTCAGATCTATATCACTGCCATCCAAGCGGCGGGAGGCGATGACCGGGTCATGGCCAACTACCTGCCTATAGTCCTTGAAGGACCGGCTAGAACTTGGCTGTTTTATCAGCCCGAGGGTTCTATTTACAAATGGGAAATGATGTGCGACGCTATCCTCAGCAATTTCCAAAATTGTTACCAAAAGCCGGGTAAAGAGGACGACCTCCATCGACTACGACAAACTTCGACCGAAACCCTTCGTCAGTTTGTCAAGAGATTTATCGGGGTGAGAAATAACATCCCGAACATATCTGATAGCTCCGTTATTAGGGCATTTAAACATGCCGTTCAGTATCGGAGATTCACCGAAGACTTGCTCATCCATCCTCCTCGATCAGTGGCGGATCTTTTTGATATGGCCGATCGATACTCCGATGCGGCCGAAGCGGTCGAATGGAACCGGATGGTCGATAAGGGTGACCTACCGCCTCAACCAGGTTTCAAGGATGCTAGGAAAGAAGATTCGAGCAAGAAGCCGGAATCTTCGTCGGGCGGGAAGTCGAAAAAGTCGAAGAGGAACCGCTCTGGACAATACCGCGAGGTCGCAGTTGCAGAGAAGCCTTCTTCGACCAAAGGTAACAAGCCTTCATTTAAGAATAAAACTGCTTCTGGTGGTCGTAGTGCCGACCAGCCAGAAAAGTCGACTAATCCGCAGGAAGGCAAGAAGTGGTGTCCACTCCACAACTCCGCAAGCCACGACCTCAAGAACTGCAGGAGTTGGTTGAAGCAGTTAGATGACTTCTACCAGGGAGTTGGACCAATGCCGACCTTACCGGCTAAAGAACAAGCATGCGGACTTAGAGACGCCGACGGAGATGAAGAGATATCCTACCAGGTACCTCATAATCACATTAGTGTTATTTTTGGGGGTTCCTCCTCTTTTGTTTCCAAAAGGCAGTTTAAAGCTTTTTACCGAGAGGTTAACCAAACGGAGACATCCCTTGGTGAACCTCAGTACCCCCGTTGGTCAGATACACCTTTGACGTTTGATCGCACTGATTGTCCTGCGGGGCTTACTCGACCATTGAGGCTCCCTCTGGTCATTACCCCGATCATCAGTAATGCGAGAGTCGAAAGAGTCCTGATCGACGGAGGGAGCTCCCTTAACATTTTACTAGTCAAGGCACTCAACGAGATGCAAATTCCTCGTTCGAAGATTAAGCCCATAATCCATCTGTTTTATGGGATAATCCCTGGTCCCTCCATGATGCCGTTGGGACAGGTGGTCCTCCCGGTTACACTAGGAGAACCGGATAACTTCCGAACAGAATTGGTTACTTTTGATGTAATTGATTGTGATTCAGCTTATAATGCAATCTTTGGCAGGCCAACTCTTGCTAAGTTCATGATGGCAACGCACTATGCTTATCAGTGCGGCAAATTATCTGGCCCCAAAGGTGTCATCTCGGTCCGAGGCAGTCGCAGCGTGGCGCTCATGTGCGACCGGCTATCTCTGGAGATGGTCGACCAACTTCCCCTCTGGGACGCTCAGGTCGCCACTGTCGCCACCGACGCGATCAAAGCTGCTCCTCGACCAGATGAGAAACTCAAACTAGTTCCATTGTACCCAGATGATCCATCCAAGACAATTCAGGTCGGATCAGGTCTGGATGACAAATAGGAACTCGAGCTGATTACTTTCCTCTGGGCTAACGCAGATGTGTTTGCGTGGAAACCGTCCGACATGCCCGGTGTCCCAAGGGAAGTAATCGAGCACAGGTTAGCAATTCGACTTGGACAGCGACCAATAAAGCAAAGGCTCAGGCGTTTTACTGTTGATCGACAGGAAGCAATTCGAGAGGAGTTGGACAAACTCCTAAAGGCCGGGTTTATTCGCGAGGTCGATCACCCGGAATGGCTTGCCAATCCGGTCATGGTCTGCAAGTCAAATGGCAAGTGGCGCATGTTCGTCGACTACACTAGCCTCAACAGTGCCTGTCCGAAGGATGACTTTCCCCTTTCCCGCATCGACCAGCTGGTCGACTCAACTGCGGGTTGCGAACTGATGAGCTTCCTGGACGCTTACTCAGGATATCATCAAATTAGCATGGCAGAAGAAGATGAAGAGAAAACTGCCTTCATCACCCCGTTCGGCACCTACTGCTATGTCAGAATGCCGTTCGGTCTCAAGAACGCAGGTTCCACGTACCAGCGCTTGATGCAAAAGACCTTTCTTTCCCAGATAGGGCGTAATCTCAAAGCATATGTAGACGATTTGGTTGTAAAAAGCACCAAGAGATTGTCTCATTTGGACGATCTCGCTGAAACCTTCTGTAATTTAAATCGCTTTGGAATAAAGTTAAATCCGGAGAAATGCTCTTTCGGGGTTTCTTCAGGAAAACTTCTTGGTTTCCTTATTTGTTCCAGAGGCATTGAGGTCAATCCTGAGAAAATCAGGGCCATCGAACAAATGAGGTTGCCCTCGACCATGAAAGATGTTCAACGCTGGCTGGTCGCATGGCGGCCTAAAGTCGTTTCATATCGCGACTAGGTGAAAGGGGATTACCTTTCTTCAAAACCTTGCGGAAGCATCACAATTTCACATGGTCCGATGAGGCCGAAAAAATGTTTCAGGAGGTAAAGACATATCTATCCAGTCCGCCAGTGTTGGTGTCTCCCGACAAAGGAGAACCATTGCTTCTTTATTTGGTGGCCACACCGCACGCGGTCAGCGCTGTCCTGATCGCGGATAGGGAAGGAATACACAGACCCGTCTACTATGTGAGCGAGGTACTTCATGGTCCTAAGGAGCGTTACCCTTAGGTCCAGAAGATACTTTACGCACTACTGATGGCTTCCCGTAAGCTACGACATTACTTCCAAGCTCACAAGATCACAGTACCCTCCTCCTTTCCTTTGGGGGATATTGTTCGAAATCCAGAGAAATCTGGTCGAACTCGATGCTTTTGATGTCCATTTCACACCCCGCACGGCGGTTAAGTCTCAGGTTTTGGCCGACTTTGTGGTCGAATGGACCAACCCTGAGCCACCAGTGTAGGTGCCTGAGGAATTGGAATGCCCCGATCACTGGACAATGTACTTTGACGGCTCCTGTAGTTTTCAACACTCGGGGGCTGGAGTGGTCTTAGTTATGCCTCAGGGCGAACAGCTTAAGTATGTCATCCAATTACATTTTGTTGCGACCAACAACGCAGCAGAGTATGAAGGTCTTCTTGCAAGGCTCCGGGCAGCAAAATTCCTCGGAGTCCGTTGATTAGTGGTGAGGGGAGACTCACAGCTGGTCGTAAATCAGGTAAACAAGGAGTACAGCACCTTCGATGAGACAATGGCTCATTACCTGGGAGAAGTGAGGAGATTGGAAAAACACTTCAGTCATTTCGAAGTCCAATACATCCCGCGAAAGGACAACATTCTCGCAGACCAATTATCCAAAATTGGGTCCTCACGCACATCCGCTCCGGCAGGAGTGTTCATTGAACACTTGGACCGTCCTTCGATCATGACTTCAGTCAAGGATGATCCGGTAACAGCCTGCGTTACCAACCTCGGTCAGGAACAGGATTGGACTCATCCATTGAGAGTCTATCTTGAACATGAGACCCTACCCGAGGATGAAACCGAAAGTGATCGGTTGATTCGGAAAGCGCGTCTATACAAGCTCATAGAGGGAGTTTTGTATAGAAAGGGTACTCAAGGAGTATTCATGCGCTGCATATCTCAGGAGGAAGGTAAATCCCTCTTGAAAGAAATACATGATGGTGTATGCGGTGCGCACGCATCATATCAGACACTGGTCAGAAAAGCTTTTCGACAGGGATTGTACTGGCCTTCGGCACTCGATGATGCCAAGCACATGGTCAAGATGTGTCCTCAGTGTCAGTTCCACGCGAGACAGTTCATCAACCTGCCTACGCGTTACAAACCATTTCCCTTGTGATGCGCACGGTGGCCCGATCTTCCGACAGGTAGAGGTAAGTCGATTGGTGGAGACTCGACGTTGACGATCCGGCTTCCGATCAGAACCGATCCGAACCCAGCAATCGCTACACCACGGCTCCGTTGGTTATCAACCATGCACAAACACGATTGACCTCGCCAAGAAGGCTTATCCCTGCATAAGAATCGAGAACACAAGCAAGAACGAGAAAGAAGCATACACCATCACTGCAAAATCTCTCTCCAATCACCAGAATTCGAGATCGACAAAATCCAGATTTAGTTTACCCTAATTTTACCCTATTTTCGAAAATAGGTGAAATCCCTCAAATCCTATCAAACTTTCTCCAAATTTGAGCTAAATGGGTATTAATAGAAATATTATACTCAGCCATGAAATCAAATCTCAAATTAAACCTCTCAAAGACCAGATTTGCAGTTTAGTCCAAAGCCAAACCAAAAATCATCGCAAATCAGTCCCTGGTTCGACCAGGCTACTGTGCACGACCAGGCCGTTCAAACGACCACGAGCGCCGGAGTTTGGTCGTCGCCGTTGCCACCGCTGCGGCTTCGTCGCCGGCGGTCTCCAGCGTTGCCACCCCAGCCACTGTTTCCCTGCCGCGTGTGCGCATCGTGTTCGCCACCGTGGAACCACCTCGCCGCCAGCAGCGCCTTCGCTCTCCCGCGCGCGTGCCCGACTACGGCAGCACAGTTGCGCCACGTCGCAAGCATGCCTTGGGGAAGCATCACTTCGCCTTCACCTCCACCAGAACAGCAGGCTAAAGCCGGCACGGCCGCTGGAGCGCGTCACTTCGCCGGGATTCAGCCGTGTTGTCACCTCCAGCCCGCTTCACTTCCCCGTGCATTTTCAACCGTTGCAAGCTCCTTGCTGCGCCTATAAAAGCCACCCCAGCCCAGCTCGGAGGCACTCACACCAGAACCACTCAAATTCTTAACCACGCCGTCGTCTTCGTCTTCTTCGGCGAGCTCGAGAAGAGGCTCACGGTGCCAGGCCAATCCACTGCACCGAACTCCAAATTGAAGCTACCAGTGAGTTACTCTCAACCACTTACCCGTGTAGTAGCAGCCAATTGAGTTCTATCGCACCTCATCGCCGGGAATTGCTGTTTTTCCCCGACAACTCCGGCGAGCAATTAATCCTTAACTAAGTCAAATTAGCTCTCGAGCCTGTAATCAAACATGATCAGTGGACTGTTTAGAACACATCTAAGCAACCAGAATCACCAATTTCACTAAAATATGGAAAATCCCAACTTTGCACCTTGCATGTAAGCTGGAGCTCGCTGTTAAGCTTCTCTGGTGTTTCTCCAGACAATCTAGCTTCTCACATAGCTCTTGTATGCCCCAGAGACCCTCCTCAAGCAAGGATTCGAGTTCGTTTGCCCGAGAACAGAAATGCCCAATTTTTGTGTCTTCTTCCCTAGCTCCGGTCGCCGGATTTTGTTCCCGGCCGTTTCAACCTCAACCACCTTGTCTAGTAGATGTGCCTCGACCCCAGGAGTATTTTTGTCTTCTAGCTCGACACCTGGATCGGCCCAGATGAAGAGGTATCGCCATGCCAAAGTTTGGTCCAGAAACTGTTGAGAACAGCTCGGCCACCGTGTTCTTCGCCGGTTTTCATCACTTTCCGGCCATCTCCTGCCCTAGGTCCTGTTGAGACATTTGTTCCTGTTACAAATGCCTAACCACCAGACAAAGTGGTGCATCATTTGGAGCCCTGAGTCAAAAGATAAGGCTAACCCTAGTTTCTGGCCATGTCAACCCTATGCCAGGCTATGTCAGCCAGTGGCATTAGCCCTGTTCACCCACCTCTGGTCATGTAAAACAGAAATTACTTTGTCAAATAGCTGCCTCACTACCATGTGCACCATATGCTTGAATCAAAACCTACTTTGGCCACTGGAAACTGTTCAAACCATGTCAATGCCATTCTAGAGCACTGTCAGCCAGTGGCATTGAGCCTTTTCACCCACTTCCAGCCATGAAACATGGAAATAACTTTGTCCCTTAGACTCCTGATGTTGTGATCTACACTTTTCTCTACTGTCACAACTTGAGTTGAGCCCTCTATCACCCATCGACCTTATGTCGATGCCTTGAACCGAATGCCAACCTAAAGACGTTCGCTGTTTTTGGGCGAACCAGTCACCACCTTGATATTACCCTGATATTTTGGAACCTTGTAAACCTTGACAACTAATTTTAACCCTGATCCCCACAGTTTAACTCTAATCGCTTCCAAACCTTGTTTTCCCAGAGTATTTTCTCCTTGCATCTTTGCATGTAGTGATTTAGTAAGAATAGAATGAATTGTAATGCCTGTTTGCTTGTTTGATCTTGTTTAGAGCAAGAGTCCGGGGTTGAAGATCTTGTCGCTGAACCGTCATCGACTGCTGATACTTACGACGCGGAAGGCAAGTCATACTTTGATCATATTGAAACCCATATTTTATGAATTGCTATGCTATTCCATGAGTAGATATCTCATTATTATTGCATGTGTTGAGATCAATGATATTATGGCAGTGATAGATTGAATACTTGAGGAATGTGAACTTGATAAGATAGTAAGCCATGAACTAATAAAGGTATAAACATGTACATTTATATTCATGAAATAGAACCCCTAGCCGTGACCAGTATTTTGGTATGGAATGGTGGTAGCACTGGAGGTGCTTGGCTGCACTGAAGGTGTAGGCACTGAAGGTACATGGTTTGTGGTATGATCTGGTCACTGGCATGTAAGGACTAGAACCTTGTGTTATGCGTCTAGTGGCATGAAAAACGTACCAACCACTTACCTGGTATGGGACAGGCGCAACCTAGTAGCTTTCTTAGTATTATCAGTTCCCTGCATGGCTTGTCGATCCGGTTTCTCGCGTGGAAACTGGTGGGACGCAGTTCGTCCATGAGTGATGTGAGATTAGAAAAATTATGAGAGGATAAGGTGTAAAGAAGGAAGACGCCCTACGCCAGATTAAGTCGTGCGCGACTGTAATCAAAAGAGGTTATGTGTCCTACAGGAACATAGACCCAGGCTAGGAAGTAAGGCAGTGGGGAGGACCCACAACGGTTCTTGGGACTAGATTGTCCATTTACCAGGCAGGGATACTGTTAATACTAGACTGCAAAAACGTTGTGTGATCTCGGCCTTGTCACATGCGTATAAGTCGCATGGAGTTGGCCCGACTTGGAAGTCGAGTGAAAAAGTGGATTTAAAAAGAGGTACATCTCTGCAGAGTTTAAAAATGTATTCAAATACTTCGTGCTCCCGAGTTTTAGGAGTATGCCGCGGTGGATTAAACCCATGGGGTGTGACACAAGTATTGTTTTATAAACTAAAATTTGTTAGTTCAAGATTACCCAAGTGGCATGTGTTGTCACGATCAGGGGCGTTGCCGTGGACTGTCATGTGTTGACGTGTCGTGGTAATACCATAATCTAGTAAACATGTGATAACTAAGAGGCATGTGGATTTATGCCCTAAAGTATACGAAATACTGTTATGAGTATAAGATTGAAAGGCTTGAATAAAAATAATGTGATATGAGGTTATATCGCCTTGAATATGGGATATATGTATCACCATCAATATGATCTATTTACTGCCATGGGTATGATCAGAAGTTGAGTAAGAATTGAGAAGGAAATGTATTTTGGGAAAAACCCTTCACTCTTTCCCCAATAGCACATTTATACTGTATCTATATCTCTACCTCCCCTATGACTTGCTGAGTACATAAGTGCTCACCCTTGCAACAACTCCTCAATAGATGGAGCGTTCTACGACCTTGGAGGATACCCTGAAGATGCTGCGGACCCAGGAGATGATGAGCAGTTTCCTCCGGAGCCCTGATGTGGTGCTGTCTGCTGTCAACCTCTGTTTCCTGTGGATTGCTTTTGGGCCTAGCTTCCGCCGACTAGATGTGTTATTTTGTTAGACCCTTGTGCCTTGTAAGGCACTGTACCTCGTTTTGTACTAAGGCCTGATGGCCATACAATTATGACTACTGTATTATTTTGCTGCTTCAATGTATCCCTGTGATTGACTCATCCTGGGAAGTCAAGTGGTTTATGGGACCAGCTGCACCGAGCTGGGCTCCTCACAGGTGATGTCACAGTCGTGGCAGACGTGACACAATCACAAAACCATAATTGCTACCCCCGATACTTTGGAACTCAGAAGGTCCAAATAAATCCATATGAAGGAGTTCCAAAGGTTTGCAAGTCGAAAGAATGCGCTTAGTTGGATGTGAGGTAGCTACTTGGTTGCCCGCTTGACAAGCGCTACAAGGTTTGTCCTTTTCAAAATTCACATCCTTTAAGCCAACAACCAAATCACGTTTTAAAAGTTTTCTCAATTGATGCATTCCAACATGGGCAAGTCGTCTATGCCATAGCCAACCTTTTGAGGTTTGAGAGACAAGACATGTTGAAAGAGATGCATCTTTTGAATGAAAATCGACCAAATAAAGATTTCCAAAACGAAAGCCTTTAAAGATCAAAGTTTTATCTTTTAAACTTTCAACCAAAACTTCTTTTGGGAAAAATGTGCAACTAAAACCAAAATCACAAATTTGTGCAACGGAAAGCAAATTGAAATTCAGAGATTCGACCAATAAAACATTTGAAATAGATAGATCATTTGAGATTGCGATTTTACCCAAGCCTACAACATTTCCTTGACTATTGTCGCCAAAGGTAATCTTTTGGTTCTAGCTTGAGTTGTCTTCTATTGAGGTGAACAACTTCTTGTTACCGGTCATGTGTTCGGAGCATCCGCTATCTAGCACCCAATGCCTCCCACCGGTCTTGTAGTTCACCTTCATAAAAAGAATTAAGTTCTTTTAGGTACCCAAACCTTTTTGGGTCCTTCAATGTTAGCAATCAAAGCTTTGGGCACCCAAATAGATTTCTTTCTTTTATTTAACATGGGTGCACCAACATACTTTGCTATAGCATAACCTTTTCTCGACTTTTGAAGCATGTAGCAAGTATCAAAATAATTAGGAGTCATTAAGGGACATGCTTCATGTGAATGACCGGTTTCATGGTATTTATGACAAAATGTGTTGCATGCTTTAACAAATATAGTTTTAGAATTTTGTTTTCTTCCTTTCTTTTGAAAATATCCCAATCCTTCTTTTCTAAAAGAACATTTTTGTTTACTAAGGATTAGATCAAGAGATATTTTACCTTTATAACAATTTTCTAAGCCTTTTCCAAATTTTTCAACTTGTGCCTTAAGTTCATTATTTTCATTTAAGATGTTGTCATTAGAAACACATGGAATGTGATGACTACTAGAGGGAGAATCATCCAAATTATATGAAGTTGAAGCATCTACCTTAGATGAGATATTTGTAACATCTTTTATGAGCATGCTTTCATATGAATCTTTAAGCTCAGAGTATTGAGCGCGTAGGGAAGAATGTTCTTCCTTAAGCGCCTTATACTTCCTTTTAGTTTTTCCAAAAACTTCATTTAATTCGGTTATCATTTCAACTAAATCATCATAAGATGGATCATTAGAGTGTACCTTTTCATCGCCTTTAGCCATAAGGCAAATGGATGAGCTAGTTGAAGTGTTGATGTTGCCGAGAGCTAGTCCGGCCATCTTCTTTGAGCAACTTCTTTCGTTGTCGGAGTCGGAGTCGGAGCTCTCTCCGCCGGACATCCATTCTCCAAAACAAGCTTCTTTGATTTCTTCATTCTTCTTCTTGAAGAACTTCTTCTTCTTGTTCCACGCCTTGTTCTTGTTTGGACATCTTGATGCTATGTGTCCCTTCTCATGACATCCATAGCAAATGATGTCCTTGAAGTTGTTTTGCTTTTGCCCCTTTGGTCGTGTGTCAATGTTGACACCTTTCTTATGCAACCTGCGAAGAAGTTTTTGAGTGTTCTTTACCATGAGTGCGAGGTCTTCATCGGAGGAGCCTTCGCTTGAATCGTTCCTTGAGTTTGCTTTGAAAGCCAAAGCTTTCTTCTTTGTCTCCGATGGTTCGGCCGCTTCCTTCTTCTCCTTCTTGTGCATCTCATGGGTGATGAGGTTCCCATAAAGATCGGTTGGTGTTGTGGTCGATAGATCGGAGTTTGTGAGAACCGTGACCAACTTGTCGAAGCTTTCCGGCAAAGCCCTAAGCATCTTTCTCACAAGCTCAAGGTCAGTAAAAACAACACCAAGACCCTTGAGTTCATTCACAATGTTATTTAATCGAGTAAACATGGAATCCACGGACTCGGTTGATGACATGGTGAATGTCTCATATTTTTGCCTCACCATTAGCAATTTTGCCTCTTTAACCTTTGTAGTGCCCTCGTAAATTTCTTCGAGGGTAGTCCAAACCTTATGAGCAGTCGTGAGATTGCTCACACGGTTGAACTCATTCAAAGATAAACCGGCAAAGAGTGCATTTTTTGCGCGGGCATTTAAATGCAACTTTCTCCTATCGTCCTCAGACTGACTTGCCGGATCAACCGGAGGAGTAAAGCCGAGTTTAACAATATCCCATACATCAAGCCCAATGGCTTCTAGGAATACCGACATGCGCACTTTCCAATAAGGATAGTTTGTCCCATCAAAGATAGGCGCACGTCCGGTATGACCGAGAAGAAAATCTCCACTTGACGACATCCTCTCTCTAGGCGGTAAAGCCTAATGAATCGAGAGACCAAGCTCTGATACCACGTGTTGGATCAAGGATGCCGACTAGAGGGGGGGTGAATAGGAGGCTTTTAAAAACTTTAAAACTTAAAGCAAATAAAGAACAAATCAAGAACAAATAATATAAGCAAGGGAAAGAGAACGAACACAACGATTTTTACCAAGGTATCGGAGACTCGCCCAGTCTCCACTAATCCTCGTTGAAGCACTCAAATCACTTGAGTCTTGCCTCAATATCCACAAAGGATATTATCACTAGTGGTTGCTCCTTGTCCACTCCGGAAAGGCGAGCACCGATGCCTTGTACACACTTGCCGAGCCTCTCCGACAATCTCCGAACGGAGAGATCAACGGCCACGCCTCCGAACCGTCTAGGTGAGGGCGCTCACCAAGAGTAAAAGGCAGCGAGGTCTTCTCTAGACCTCCAAACACGCACCGAGAAGCTAAGTATATGCAAATGCAAAAGAACTGAAACTCTCGGTGGATCGGAAAGCACTCGACTTGATCAAAAGATCAAGATTTTATATAAGAAACTAATGCTCAAGAGTGTATATGAAATGTTGTTGCTTGTTGTTAGAAACACATGCCCAAAGCCCCTATTTATAGCCTCAAGAAGCAAATGAACCGTTGGAGCTAGGGCTGAAAATCAGCAACCCAAAATGACAGTCAGTTTGCCTAACTGACAGTCAGTTTAGTGCACAACGGCCGACAAAATTTACGGACGAAAACTTTGCTAGCCGTTCGTGGTCGAAAAAGGAAAGCTGGAACCCACAACTGACAGTTAGTTACACAAACTGACAGTCAGTTCGACCACTAACTCGACCAAAAAACAAATAGAAACTCAGTTAAAAACTCTCTAGTCGAAACCCCAACTGACAGTCAGTTTAGTACAAAAATTTTGAGCACAAAAAACACCCTCTCTGGACAATTGTCAGTTACACTAAACTGACATTCAAACTGACAGTCAGTTATGAAAACTGACAGTCAGCATGAACAAAAACAGCTATAACTTTAAATCCAGAAATCCAAAAGAGGTTTTTAATAACTCGTTGGAAAGATAATTTCAAGGGTTACAATTTTGTCAACAGAAGCAAAAGCCAGATCTACCTAGATCTTTCTGAAAAAAGCAAATACTCTTCTGCTATCAAAAACAGAACTGAAAAACCAGGTTTTTTTCAAATAAGTTCAAAACCAAATCCACATGAAAATGATGCGATGCAAAGACCTAGATTTCTCGGTTTGTGCTGGAGATAAAAAGAGGACTTTCGCTACCCCTCTTTATAGTACGGTTAAAACTAGAAAAGAATTTACCTAACCGGTCATCTCCACACGCCAAGATCGGTAAAAATAAAGACTCGTAGTACCTGAGGTCTTTCGCATCTTCAAGATTTGCATCTCGTCTCTTGCTCTTCTGCGTCTTGTGCTTCACTTTGAGTTGGGTTCATGTTGATCCTCTTGTGTTTCTTCCCAACTGATCCTGTATCAATCAATCTCAAAAAGCACAGTTAGTCCAGAACACTTTGTTTTCATTAATCATCAAAATCAGGGTTAAGCATGACGGGCCTAGATGCAACAAACTCTGCAAATGGTAAGAATTTGTCCCATGATGTCCCATAATCTATTATACAAGCTCTTAGAAGATCTTCCAAAATTTGGTTTATTCTTTCTATCTGTCCTCCTGTCTGAGGGTGATATGCAGGGTTGAAGTTCAATTGAGTTCCTAGAGTTTCATGAAGTCTGTCCCAAAACTTGGATGTAAACTGTGCTCCGCGATCTGAGACGATCTTCTTAGGAATACCATGCAATGCCACTATTCTTTGCATGTATAACTCTGCCAATATACTGCCGTTGTAGATCTTTTTGACTGGTATGAAGTGAGCTACCTTGGTAAGTCTATCCACAATAACCCATATGGAGTCATATCCTCCTTGATTTTTAGGAAGTCCTGTAATGAAATCTATACCGATTTCTTCCCATTTCCATAGTGGTATTGGCAAAGGTTGTAACTTTTTGGCTACCTTCTGGTGCTCTGCTTTAACTCGCTGGCATGTATCACAGTTTGTGATGTACTCAGTGATCTCTTTCTTCCTATTATCCCACCAAAATCGATTTTTCAAGTCTTGCTACATCTTGGTGTTACCGGTGTGACGAGGATTGTTACCCGAGCTATTTCGGAGTAATGCACATTGGGTTCAAGACAGATTCGAACTAGACAAGTGTCCGGAGGTCCATTGCTATGATCTCCGACGACCTGAGAAGCATGGACACATGGTCGCAGGCTTTGCGCGATCATGAGATCGTAGACATTACGCGGTCAGGAGGCCGCAGACAATGCGCAGTCAGAAGGTCGTTGACTACTCTCGACCAGGATGACTCAGGATTGCTTAAGCTCTACAACAGGCATATCCCGAGAATCACGAAGATCCTTCCACGTGTGAAGACAACTGCTAGGAGGTTAACATGTGTAGTTATCCCTCAATTACACGTGTTAAGCCTGTGTGGAAGTTAAGTGCGGTTATCAAAACTGTACCCAAGCAACCGTTCAAAGCCGTGGTGCATTGGCGCCCTTTCAACCAGTTTCAAAGGGTGAGCGAATGTACAAGACAAGGACAGATCTAAGAGATCCAATAGATCAAACAACATAAGAAGACGACGACAGATCAAGGACAAGCTTCCTTAAGTTAGTTTGGTTGTTTTTAACCAATTACACAGAAAAGATCTTCGCCTGTGATGATCTTTTCTCCAACTTTGTAAACCTTTGTTTCATACATAGTGAAATCACAACAGGACGTAGGGCTATTACTCCCACCATCGATGGCCCGAACCTGTATAAATCTCTCTGTGCCCCAACCGACATTGCTCATCATCCCTTTCCGGAGGGACACCCTGAAAGGTCTCACAACTCACAAATTCTGCATAAGTTCGACTAAGGACCCCGAGTCCGAATCGTCGATAGCTGGCGCCCACCGTGGGGCCTTTCTGAAGGCGTTCCTTTTTCTATCTGGAGGTTTGGTGAGCCATGTCTGGAGCATATGATTCTGAGAACGACTTTGATCTCGAGGATTATTCCCACATACAGATGCCTTCACCTAGTGGTCCTGTTCCAATGGAGGAAACCGGAGGCGAAGATGTCCCGGAGGTCGATTCGACCACTCAGGTCATGTCTATCGACCAGGAGACAATAGATGCAGAACCGGAACCCAATGTTGTTCCTACTGCGTTAGAGGTTGAATCCGGTCCATCGCACGACCCCGCCGAGGGAAAGGGTGATGTCGATCAGGAATTTAGCCCGGGGAGGTTTGATCCTGATAACCTCCACCGTCTCTTTGATTTTGAGTCTGACTCGGAACAAACAGAATGTTTTCTCCATCGGCGGCCTCGTTCCCTAGGCAATTCACTGCCTTATCGAAAGAAACTCCCTATCAGCGGGCTGCTAGGGAAGAACAGGAACGCAAGCAAAAGGAAGAGCAAGAGCGCAGACAAAAGGAGGATCAAGATCGTCAGCAGCAAGATAACGAACTTCGCAAAACAGCCCTAGAGGCTCTTCAAAATGCGCAAGCTCGTTACGACGTTGCTCGTAGTTCCTCCCGTTGTCCGCATGGTCGCAGACGCGACCAGACACCATCTTTACCCCCTGGACATTTACCGGCGGACGAGGAGACGGTGACACCTGGCGCACCCAGGAGGAGCACGCATGGCTGGCTTCAATCCATCACAGAGGTCCTGTGTAATTTTCCTCCTACGGTCACAGATGCGCAGAAACCAGCTTTCTCCAGAATCCTGGCGGAGAGGTTGGACGAGGTCGCATCCGAGGTGACCCCTACAGCCTCTTCCCGGTCAGTGATACGCTCCCATGATAGAGAATACTCTAACTCTAGTTGTAGTAGACGGAATCGTCCACCACTAGTGCCGTCTCGGCATGAGAAAGCCAGACGGGCGGGGAATTCTCGTGATCGGGAACGAATTCCTGTCCACTCTCACCTGGGACCACGCGTGGCCTCTCCTTCGCGTGAGGTCGCCCGAGATCAGGTCGAGAGTCGCAGGTCCATCCATGGTCCCTATGTTGGTTGTAAAGCTTTCTCGCCCGGTCTTCGTGCGGTCATTTGGCCAGAAAAGTTTAAACCAAGGGCTATTGAAAGATTTGATGGAACTCAGAATCCATCCGAGTTCCTTCAAATTTACATCACTGCTATTTAGGCAGTGGGTGGTGATGATCGTGTCATGGCCAACTATTTGCCTACAGTCCTTGAGGGACCGGACAGAACCTGGCTGTTCAATCAGCTCGAGGGTTCGATATATAACTGGGAAATGTTGTGTGATGCCATCCTCAACAATTTCTAGAATTGTTATCAGAAGCCGGGTAAAGAGGACGACCTCCATCGACTGCGACAAACATCGACCGAAACTCTTCGTCAATTTGTCAAGAGATTCGTCGAGGTGAGAAATACCATCCCGAACATATCTGATAACTCCGTTATCAGGGTATTTAAACATGCCGTTCGATATTGGAGGTTTACTGAGGACTTACTCATCCACCCCCCTCGATCAGTAGCCAATCTCTTTGATATGGCTGATCGATATTCTGACGCGGTCGAGGCCGTTGAGTGGAATCAGATGGTGGACAAAGGAAACTTACCACCTCAACCAGGTCTCAAAGATGAAAGGAGAGAGGATTCTAACAAGAAGCCAGAATCTTCATTAGGCGGGAAGTCAAAGAAATCGAAAAGGAGTCGAACTGGACAGTACCGAGAGGTCGCGGTCACAAAGAAACCTCCATCGACCAAAGGTAACAAATCTTCGTTTAAAAATAAAACTGCTTCTGGTGGTCGCAGTGCCGACCAACAGGAAAAGTCGACTAACCCTTAGGAAGCCAAGAGGTGGTGTCCAGTCAACAATTCAGCGGGCCACGACCTCAAGAATTGCTGGAGCTAGTTGAAGCAGTTGGATGACTTCTACCAAGGGATCGGACCTATGGCAACCTTGCCACCAAAAGAACAGACTTGCGAGCTCAGAGACGCCAGTGGGGACGGAGAGATATCTTACCAGGTACCTCGTAATCATGTCAATGTTATTTTCGGGGGTTTCTCTTCTTTTGTTTCTAAACGGTAATTTAAAGCTTTTTATCAAGAGGTGAACCAAACGGAGACTCCCCTTGGGGAACCTCAATACCCCCGTTGGTCGGATACTCCTTTGACGTTTGATCGCTCTGATTGCCCTGTGGGGCTTTCTCGACCATTGAGACTACCTTTGGTCATTACCCCAATTATCAGTAATGCGAGAGTCGAAAGGGTCCTGATCGACGGAGGTAGTTCCTTGGACATTTTATTGGTCAAGGCACTGGACGAGATGCAAATTCCTCGTTCAAAAATCAAACCCATAATTCATCCGTTTTATGGGATAATTCCTGGTCCCTCTATGATGTCATTGGGACAGGTGGTGCTCCCAGTCACACTGGGTGAACCAGATAATTTTTGAACATAATTGGTTACTTTTGATGTAATTGATTGTGATTCGGCTTATAACGCAATCTTTTGCAGGCCAACTCTCGCTAAATTCATGATGGCTACGCACTATGCTTATCAGTGCGGCAAGTTGCCAGGCCTCAAGGGTGTTATTTCAGTCTGAGGCAGTCACAACGTGGCATTGACATGTGATCGGTTATCCCTGGAGATGGTAGATCAGCTTCCCCTCCGAGAAGCCCAGATTGCCACAATGTCTACTAATACGATCAAAGCCGCTCCTCGACCAGATGAAGCATTTAAATTGGTTCCATTATACCTAGATGATCCATCCAGGACAATTCGGGTTGGATCAGGCCTGGATTACAAATAGGAACTCGAGCTCATTACTTTCCTCCGAGCTAATGCAGATGTGTTTGCGTGGAAACCATCTGACATGCCCGGTGTCCTAAGGGAGGTAATTGAGCACAGGTTAGCGATTCGACCTGGAGAGTGACCAATAAAGCAGAAGCTTAGGCGTTTTACTGTTGATCTGCAGGAAGCAATCCGAGTGGAGTTAGATAAGCTCCAAAAGGCCGGATTTATTCGCGAAGTCGATCATCCGGAATGGCTTGAAAATCCGGTCATGGTCCGCAAGTCAAATGGCAAGTGGCGCATGTGCGTCGACTACACCAGCCTAAATAGTGCCTGTCCGAAGGATGATTTTCCCTTCCCCGCATCGACCAGCTGGTCGATTCTACTGCGGGCTGTGAACTGATGAGTTTCCTGGACGCTTACTCAGGATATCATCAAATTAATATGGCAGAAGAAGATGAAGAGAAGACTGCCTTCATCACACCATTCGGCACCTACTGCTATGTCAGAATGCCGTTTGGTCTCAAGAACACTGGTTCCACGTACCAGTGCTTGATGCAAAAGACCTTTCTTTCCCAGATGGGGCGTAAACTTGAAGCTTATGTAGACGACTTGGTTGTAAAAAGTTTAAAAAGTTTGTCTCATTTAGACGATCTTGCTGAAACCTTCTGTAATTTGAATCGATTTGGAATAAAGTTAAACCTGGATAAATGCTCTTTCGGGTTTCGTCTCGAAAACTTCTTGGTTTTCATGTTTGTTCCAGAGGAATCGAGGTTAATCCTGAAAAAATCAGGGCTATCGAACAAATGAGGTCTCCCTCGACCATCAAAGATGTTCAGAGCCTAGCAGGTCGCATGGCGGCATTGAGCCAGTTCATATCACGACTAGGAGAAAAGGGACTACCTTTCTTCAAAGCCCTGCACAAACACCATAATTTTACTTGGTCCGATGAGGTCGAGAAAGCATTTCAGGAGGTCAAAGCATATTTATGCAGTCCGCCGGTCTTGGTTTCTCCCAATAAGGAGGAACCATTACTCCTTTACTTGGCAGCCACACCTCATGCGGTCAGCGTTGTCCTGATGGCAGAAAGAGAAGGTGTCCAAAAACCCGTCTACCACATAAGTGAAGTACTTCATGGCCCTAAGGAATGATACCCTGAGGTCCAGAAAATACTGTACGCACTGCTGATGGCTTCCCGTAAGCTACGACATTACTTCCAAGCACATAGGATCACAGTCCCCTCATCTTTTCCTTTGGGGGCCATTGTCCGGAATCCGGAGAAATCTGGTAGGATTGCGAAATGGGCTGTGGAACTCGGAGCGTTCGACCTCCATTTCACGCCTCGCACGACAGTCAAATCTCAGATTCTGGCCGACTTTGTGGTCAAATGGACTAATCCTGAACCACCCATGCGGGAATCTGAAGATTTGGAATGCCCCGATCACTGGACAATGTATTTTGATGGCTCTCGCAGTTTTCAACACTCGGGGGCTGGTGTGGTCTTAGTCACGTCTCAAGGCGACCAATTGAAGTATGTCATTCAACTACACTTTGTTGCAACCAACAACGCAGCAGAGTATGAAAAATTCCTCAGAGTCCATCGATTAGTGGTGAGGGGAGACTCACAGCTGGTCATAAACCAAGTAAACAAGGAGTACAGCACCTCCGATGAGACAATGGCTCATTACCTAGGGGAAGTGAGGAGATTGGAAAAACACTTCAGTCATTTCGAAGTCCAATACATCCCGCGAAAGGGAAACATTCTCGCAGACCAATTATCCAAAATTGGGTCCTCACGCACATCCGCCCCGGCAGGAGTGTTCGTCGAACACTTGGAACATCCTTCGATCATGACTACGATCGGAGATGATCCGGTAACAGTCTGCGTTACCAACCTCGGACAAGAACGAGATTGGACCCATCCATTGAGGGTCTATCTCAAACACAGGACCTTGCCCAAGGACGAAGCCGATAGCGATCAGTTAGTTCGAAAAGCGCGTCTATACAAACTTATAGAAGGAGTTTTGTATAGAAAAGGTACTCAAGGAGTATTCATGCGCTGTGTGTCCCAAGAGGAAGGTAAATCCCTCTTGAAAGAAATTCATGACGGTGTATGCAGTGCGCACGTGTCATATCGTACACTGGTCGGAAAGGCTTTCCGACAAAGCTTTTATTGGCCTTCGGCACTCGATGATGCCAAAAATATAATCAAGACATGTCCTCAGTGTCAGTTTCACGCGAGACAGGTCCATTAGCCAGCTTACGCTCTGCAAACTATCCCTCTATCATGGCCCTTCGCGGTTTGGGGGATGGATATTGTTGGTTCTATGCCACAAGCGGTCAATGGATACAAGTTCTTGTTCGTAGCCATTGACACGTTTACAAAGTGGATTGAGGCCAAGCCAGTACGCAATGTCACTGCTGCTGCTGCACAAAAGTTCTTTCGTAAGAACATTGTGTGATAAGGGACCAACCTCTTGTTGAGCCAAGGATGGCCCAATCTTTCACGGTACAACGAAGATAGCTTGATGGTACTCGCACTCGAACAGCAAAAGAGCCGATCAAGAAGCAAGGAACTGGTCACACAAACCGCGATCAGCACTAGAACGCGAATTGAGTGTGGGAATCATATAGATTCTGTGGACAATCACAAGAACGGGACGTTCTTGACTTGCACCAATAATAACAAACCCAAGAACGGGAAGAACTTAACATGAACACATGATATTTGCTCCACAAACAACCATGGCTTCTGCTGTCTATTTCTGAAATTAAACTCTGATCTCCTAACAGATGGAATACATAGATATTTATACTAGGAACATCCCTCCTAGTTTAGGTGTGAAACCAAACAAGATACTAAAGGGGTTTTCTTGGGTAGATAAGAGGTTTAAAGCCTTGGAAGTTGTCAGCAACATATGGTCTCGCGCAGCTCTTGACAGCCTGTGCAACTCCCACCAAAACAGTCATTACTCCCACCTCGGAACTCCAAATCACACACGGTTTAATGCGTTGGAAACTAGACTTCAGTATCATTCCATTGATGTGTCCCATGACCATGTTTCTGGTCGTTATTAGTACCAGCATCATGATCAAATGGATGGACAAATTTGAGTGGGCCTCCCTTGCACATGTAACTCTCCTTCCATGCTAACGGATCACTGTCAATAATGCTAACAAACATGGATCCAATTAGAATTCCCTCCTGAGGTGGCATATCTCCAAATGAAATGGATATTACTCCTTGTGGATGCATGGCCATGTCACCTTTCTTCTCTCCAATATTTGTATTGCAATTCTCAGCCCATAGCACATTATGAACACAACTTGCATCGGCCTTGTGACTCCCTTGCACTATAGCAGCAGCAAAACAAGTAGTGTGATCATTGGGAGACTTGGAGTCATGAGAAGATACAGCAACAAAGGATATATCTGCATCATTGTGACTCGATTCGATGTTCCAAATCGTCTCATCACTGATAATGGTTCCCAATTCGCTAGCGGTCTCTTTCTGGACTATTGCGACAATGTCGGAACCAAGGTGTGCTTTGCCTCTGTAGCTCATCCGCAGAGCAATGGTGCCGTTGAACGTGCCAACGGGCAAATATTACAGGGCACCAAAAAGCGTGTTTTTGATCGCCTTAAGACACGCTCAGGGGATTGGGTAGATGAGCTCTATACCATTCTTTGGGCACTACAAACTACTTCTAGTCGAGCCACCGGTGAGACACCTTTCCATCTGGTATACGGAGCTGAGGCTGTGTTACCCATGGAAATTAGTATTGATTCTGTCCGAACAGATCAATTCGAACAAGTTGATCAGGACGGACAACGATTACAAGATCTAATCCTCCTAGAAGAAAAACATGATTGAGCTCTGGTCAAGTCCGCAGTGTATTTGCAAGCTTTGCGCAAATACCATAACAAAAGGGTGCGGCCATGTAGCATTCATGTGGGTGATCTGGTTTTATGTAAAATACAAAACCAATCTAATCACAATAAATTTTTCCCTCAATGGGAAGGTCCCTACACTGTTGTCTCGGTGCCGCGACCAGGATCAGCTCAGTTAGCGATGGAGGATGGTCGAATCTTATCCAATACATGGAACATTGATCAACTACGCAAGTTTTACGTGTAAGTTCCCAACCCCTTTTCCTTCTCAATTAGCATGATTAAACAAAATCATTACTTTTAGTTGTTTCATGTGATAATTATTCCTTTTGCCCGTATGTTACGAGTCTGGCTCGGGGCTGGTCGCCGATAATTGTATTACTATAATACCTCGATCGGATTTGCTGGCCGATCTTGTGATCACTTCCAGACAAGACACCCCTCAATAAGCCATTTCTCAACGCACACGGGGCTTGCTGGCATATCCTTGGTCATTAGAGTGGCTGCCGGTTTGCAATAAGGTCGGGTGTTGTATCAAACATGATTGTCAGTCTGGTCGGATATTAATACCTAAAGTCACAGTACTCTCTAGGTATTCCTGGTTGTCGTTACACCCATAGTTTTCCTGCGCTTATAATACTAAGTCTTTAGTATACATAATCTCAGGAGGGGGCTAGGGGAATATGGTCGAACATGAAACAAAAAGAGGTGCTTTTCTTTCAAAAATTAAGGCATGCATATGCATTGTATAGCTATATCTGTACAGGTACAAAATTTACAGTAAGCCAAGTTCTGTCAAGAGATTTTTGACCAGAGGCCTGACTTCCTGCATTATGACCACAAGTTGATCTTCACTCTCGACCTCTGCTTCTCCCACCACTGGATTTAGATCAAGATCCGGGCCATGGTGAAGACGAAGTCTGTAGAGGATGGCGGAGGCTGCGGATTGCACTTTTGTCTTTATCGCCTCTGTTTGACGCCTTGTATCTTCAGGAAGGTACTCGAGGAGTCACTCAGCTTGGGTCACGACCAGTGTGGTCCAGTCGCTAAGGCTAAGGTCGTCCTTTTCGGTTTCGACCACATCAACTCTTAGCAAACCGGCCACCATCTTCAGTTTTTCGAAGATGTCTTGTTGAACACTGTGCAGGCTGAGAGTGACGCGTTCAAGTCCTTGTTCTCCTTGTAGACAGAATCAACTTTCGAGTTTTGCAACTAGATGGTCGCCTGGAGATCCTTCTTCTCTTGGCAGAGTTAGCTTATTTGGTCCTCTCGTGCTGTAATAAGGGACCATCACAAACAGTTCGCATAACAAATTAATTCATCCTGGTCGGAAGTGCACTTACAGGAGAGTTGCAACCGCAGTTGTTGGAGTTCTTTCTCCAAGAAAGAGATCTTGGCGACTGCCCTGATCTCCTGGCTTTCCCGATCAGCGAGGCTCTTGGTCAGAAAGGCATTTTCTCTGTGACAAGGGAGACAATTATTAAAATAGGATTAAAATTCAGGCAGATAAGGAAACATCTTCTTTACCGCTGCAGGCGACTCATTTCCTGTTGGGTGACCTCGATACGCTTTGCAACAGCCATCAACTTGGTCGCCACACGAGTTAGTTCCTATGACATGGAAGGAGATCAATTTCAGAGCCTTGATATTCCTATGCAAGTGCGAACTTAAAAATCACAAGAGGTGTTCTGCATACCTCAATATACTCGTTAAACGAGTTGTTGTCCGATTCAGTCAAAGGCTGAGTCTCTAGACTCGCCTTATCCCCAGCGGGAGCGGCAGATGAATTTGCCTGCTGAGCCTCCTCCAAGGATGCGCATGAAGAACTTCCTCGGCCCTGGGGATGGGACTTTGTTCTCCCGTGACCTCCATAGCAGGAGGAACATCAACACTTGTAGAGGTCACTGGGGCACTTGGCGCTGCATCTCTGCGCCTAAGTAAACAAAAGAATCATCGGTTAGAATGTCTTCAGTTCAATACGACCCTGTCCAAACGGGAGAGACTCTTACCTTACTCGAAACCCTGTCCATTTCTGGGATTTCGAGGATGGTTCCCTGGGAAAAAGAGGACAGTCGTCATCTGTCCTGGTCTTCCTTTTCCTGAATAGGACATTGTCCTTTTCACCCTGTGTGCATGCGAATCTATAAGAACACACCTGAGGAATGATGGAAACCAAGACTGTAAGGGTCCTTATCGGAGTAACATCTTCTGTTGGTAAAGATGAAGCCATTGGTCCTGGAGTTTCTTGGACCGCAGGCACTGGAACTTCGTTCGCGACCACCAGATCGGTAGTGGTCGCGGGATCCCGTTCAGCCATCCCCACTCCTGTCGTCAGGAGTGGAGCACTCACCGCCCCAAGACTGGCAGGAGTCCTTCTGCGGCGAATAAGAGGAATGTCGTCTTCCTCTTCCTGTATGAACATCACTCAATAGATGTGCATAGATGAATGAAAACATTCAGGATTGTGAGAAATCTTACCAGTCGCCCCTTCTATCAGAAGGGGAGGTGTTGTAAGTCCTGAGGCTTCATGAGCTTTAGGCACTAGGATTTCACCAGTAACCACAGGATTATCGGTGGTCACTGTGGGACCCTCATTTGAGGATTCCGATGGCAACCGCCCAGGTGGATTGCACACAGAAAGGTACATCACAAGCTCACAATAACAGGATTTACTTTAAACAATAAGTCAAATAGATAAAACAAGTACAAGGTCACGAGGACCACTATTACTTTATCATAATGCCAAGAATGGCATTAATTAAAGTTGATACAAAGTAGAGAGTTTTTCATAAATCAAGAATCAAAAACAATAGCACGAAAGCAATAACAAAGGTCTTCATTTCCTTCTGCAGCGGTTCGGCTCGGGCCTTCACCACATCGAACTCAACTTGGCGCATGACCCTCCTAGAAGCTCAAATCGTCTGGAAAAGTTCGTTCCTCTTCTTGGTGCTAAGGTCAAGAGAATCAGGTTCCTTGAATCCTTTCTTCTGAATTTGTGTGAAAAGGCAAGGGTGAGCATATTTTTCCACGATGCTCAGCAAGTCCCGTTATGAGAATGCAGATACTTAGATGAGGGGTTTTCAAGAAAAGGGGTCTTGGTTTTATATATATATAGGAATAGAATAGATTTTCAAACTCAGTTTTGAGGAAAGGTCTTTATTTTCAAAAGCAAGTCTTTTAAAATCCTAAGCTAGATTTTCAGAAAATGTTGTGGGTGGCGGTCTTTCATGAGTCACCACTTTATTCAGATTTTGTGAAAAACTTTCCAAAAGCTACTTGTGCTGCATCGACGTGGATAGGATCCACAGCGCGCAAACTCCATAACCTGGGAGCTCAGAGTATCTGATACTTTTCAAACTTTGCAAAGGTGTACCACCTTAATCCATCGATCATTCGGCTTTCAAGTCGGATAAGCTCCATGTGACTTTTATGCATGTGACAAGGTCGAGATGACACAACAGTTTACAGTCCTAGCATTAACTATTCCCTGCCCGGTAAATAGATAGTTAAGTCTCAAGTACCGTTGTGGGTCCTCCCCACTGCCTTACTTCCTAGCCTGGGTCTATGTTCTCGCAAGACACATAGCCTCTCTTGATTACAGCCGCGCACGACTTAATCTGGCATAGGGCGTCTTCCTTCTTTCCACCTTTTCCTCTCATGATTTTTCTGAACTCACATCACTCATGGCCTTCTGCGGCCCACCAGCTCTCGTAAGAAACCGGATCGACAACCATTGCATGGAAAAGCTAATACTAAAGAAAGCTACTAAGTTGCGCCCATCCCATTCCGGGCAAGTGGTTGGTACGTTTTTCATGCCGCATAGAAGCACAACACAAGGTTCTAGTCCTTATGAATCTTTAGTGAGGAGTCTTTCACATTCCCAGTGCGCACACAGCACCATCCAATCAAACCATCATCACTATCGATTCCAATCACATTTTCTTTCACAAAAAGAGTTTTGAATGTGCTTTTCTCATATGTGACCATTCAACATTTATCATATAATCTTGAGCATAGCATAGCCTAAGCATGATATCCTAGGGTGACAAGGGTGCATGGACATTCAATGTCAAAAGGGGCTTTACAGTTATTTAGGTCATACCTAATCATTTCATTAAAACATAACTCTTATTTGAATCTAAGGCATGCATATACTTGAAAACAGTTAACATACTTCATTTCAAAATAATAGGCTAGACATGATCAAGGGTTTGAGACTTGCCTTGCAATGCTGGGTGTAGTTACTTGGATAATTCTTCGGAGATTTCTTCCACTCCTCCAATCTCTGGTTCCACGGCGGATACAGATAATACACACATACACTATATAAACATACAGAAGATAGTCTTTATGGGAAATGATACGTAAAATATATCATGCATGCAGGGGAAAGGTTTGGACAAAGTCACTTGGGTGCTGATTGAAGAGATGGGCTCAAAAGGAGTTGAATGTCGAAAGGCTGACATTCGGTCTACAGCAAGCATAGCCTTAAGTTGGTCTTAGGTAGGTTTTCTGGAGAAGTGGCAGTAGAGAAAGATGTAGAGTACAACTCCAGGAATCTAATGGACAAGGTGGCATTTCAATTGCTCAAGTGAAATAGGTCTAAATCACTCAATGCCACTGGTGGATATGCACTGACATAGTGCTAGACATGACCAGAAACTAGGGCATGGCATAACTTTTGACTCAGGGCTCCAATTGATGAGCCACTTTGTCTAGGAGTTAGGCCTTGATAACAGGAACAAAGTACTCAATAGGCTCAAGGGCAGAAAGTGGCCGGAGGGTGGCCAAATCCGGTGAGTAAACACGGTGGCCTGAACTTCTGGACAGTAATCTTGGCATTGGAATATCTTTTGATTCAGGTTGATTCAGGAGTCGAGCTAGTAGACAATGTTGCTTAGGGCACTGAGATCTATCTAAGGGACAAAGTGTACGGGGCTAGATCGGCCAGGGAGAAATTCCGGCGCCCGGCGCTGGAGAAGACGACACTGGAGATTGGGGGTTTTCGATTTAAAGAGTTTGAACTCGATTCATTGCTCAGGGAGTGAGAGGGTGAGGTTAGGGAACTATTTGTGGGGTTAATTCGACCGGAGGATGACCGGAGAAGCTCGGCAACGTGAGCTGATTTGCAGGTGGTGCGCAAATTGGCTTGCTAAAGGGAGTGTACTGATCAATTTCCGTCACTGGCACGAGGGTTGATTTGGATTGAATCGGGCAGTATTGAGGAAACAGGGGATTTGGGCTTTTCCGGCGATCGCCGGCGTTGGGGTTCGCCGGGGGCCAATTTGATGATATGAAATGGAGAGGGGGACGAGAGTAACTCACTGGTGGCCTTGGTTTGGAGTGGGAAGCTGCGGGCGAAGCTGGCACCGGTGGCCTCGAAAGCAGCTCGCCGGAGAAGAAGGTCTTCACGGCGGCGCTAAGGAAAATCAGTTGCTCTCTGGTGCTAGAAGTTGGAGCTTGCAGCTACGGGTGGTGTGAAGAAATGCTGGGCAAGGGGGGTGTATATATAGGTGATGGGTTGAGCTCTCTGGAGTTGAGGCATAACAAGCGGGATTCGCGGCTGACACCGGAGAAGGGTTCGAGGTGACGTTGGGACACGACAACGACTGTGCCAGAGAAGGGGGAACACGGCAAATCAGCTGGAGCAGGGCGACGGGATCACTGGCTTCGGCATGGCTGCAACGTGGTGTTGCTTTGCTGCTGCTGGAGCACGCGCACGTGCGGGAGAATCACGGCACAGGCGCGGCTACGGTGGCTCCACGGTGGCGGCACGGTTGCGCACAGGTGGTGCTACGTGGCGGCGGTGGTGGCTGCGCGGGATACTTTGCCAGCGGCGAGCTCTGTGGCGAGGCTAAGTGGCGGGTGCGGTCGAATGGCACTGGTCGTGGTCGAAAATGGCACAGGGGCCTGGTTGCGAAGTTTGGACTGATTTGCGAAGGTTTGGACTAAACTGCAAGGAATTTAGTTCGGGAATTTGGGCCTATTTGCAAATCTGGAGATCTAAAGGGCTGATCTGAGTTCTAGTTTTGTAGATGAGTATTGCTAAATCTCTTGGACTCATCCAGCAGGAAAAACGGTGAAATCCAATAAGATCTGAAGGTTTTGACAAAAATTGAAAACAGGGTAATTAGGGTTTGAAACTTTGGCGAAGCTGAAACTAGGGTTTATGTTGATCTTTTGGAATTCTTCCAGAAGGGAAAAATGTTCAGAATAGTGAATGGGAGATATTCACTGGATCAGATCAGAATTTGGAGGTGGTCTGAGACTTTTGGTCTTTTTGGGCTTATGACAAATCTGAAAAGAAGTGATCTGTGATACCTTTGGACTAAAAAGCAAAAATGGTCTGA
Organism: Pharus latifolius; assembly: GCA_019359835.1. NCBI lineage: Eukaryota > Viridiplantae > Streptophyta > Magnoliopsida > Poales > Poaceae > Pharus > Pharus latifolius. Next base: position 16,475,541 of record CM033324.1, on the reverse strand, counting down.
AAGGCGGAGTTTATCTACCAACTTTTTAAATTAAGGTGGTGGCACACCTGAGGTCATAATTCTGGGATAAAGATCAAAAATGGGGTTGAGACATCCGAGAATCCAATGAAGATATGCTGACTGGCAAGCTAAAGAGATGGTAAAATTTGGGATGTTACAGTCACGGGGCCCATTCTAGCCGTCTCTGTCCCTGCAATCAGAGACAGGACTTCGCCGATTTGAGGGGAAGTCGACCTCTCTGGGATGCTTGTTCCCAAAAGGTCGATCACCTTTCTCTTGCGATGAACTACACGAATGTCATCCTCCTCCTCCTCGCTCCCTTCACCCTGTACGATGAAGAAGTAATTTCTACTCATACTTGGGGTTACAGGGGGTACTGAATATCTTACCGCAATCTTTTTTGCAGTTGTGATTTTCTTTCGCGAAGAAGCCTCTCCCAAAATCTTCTTAGGTTTCTTGGGAGCAGATTCCTTCGCTACGCGCTTCGAAGGGGTTCTCCTCACCCTCTTCGTGGTCGGTCCTCCCGAAGGACCAACGTCCTCAGTTGGATGCATCACCTCAGAAAACTTCCCCAGAAGCTGTATTATTCCAAATACTTTTGGTAATACAGGACAAGTGCATGATTTACAATAGAGCTTGTTAGGAAAGGTCATACCTTTCGGCGCTCTTGTTTGAGATCGTCGCCGGCGTTAATTAGGCTCTGGGCGCGAGGTAATCCCTTAGCTCCCTCCACAGTGGCGTTGTACGCCCGAAGGAGGTAGTTTGTCCATTTTTTGATCTCAGACAAAGAAAGAGCTGTGTCACAAACAAGCATGTTAACAAATACAACATTTTTGGTTGGTAAAAATGTATGTTTTGTTGATTAAAGGACATACCATTATTGTAGTACAGGGTACTGTCCGCCATGGACTGGATTTTCCAAGTTGGATGAGCCCTTTCACGCAGGGGGCTTATCCGGTTCTTCACAAAGTCACGTATGATGTCGCGCGCAGTCAGGCCTTGCTGGACTAAGTGAAGGATGGCTTGCGCTTGTTTCTTCTGCTTTGCGCTCAGAGCAGGAAGGGAGTCCAACTTGCTGGTTTTCTCCGGTCAGGAGTTCGCGAACCATAGTCCGCTCTCCGATGGAGGGGTCCAGTAGAACCATTTCTGGTACAACCTGTGTACAGAGTCCCATAGGGGCGGGAAGGGGTACTCCTTATTCTCCCTTATATGGAAGTAGATGCACCCAGCGGCGTTGGCACTTTTCGTCCATGCCGAGAAGTAGAAGCACCGGAAAAGCTCCACGCTTGGGAGCACTCCGACGAAGGCCTCGCAGAGGTGCTGGAAGATCGCCAAAATAAGAACTGCGTTTGGGTGGAGATTCACTAACTCCAGCCCATAGTGTTCCAAGATTACCTGCAGAAACTTGCTTTTTGGGAATCAGAACCCGCAGAGCAGGTATTCCTCGAAGATCACCAACTCGCCCTCTTGGACGATTGGGGTTTCTTGATCTTTCTCCGCTGGCCGCCAGTTGATCAGTAGCCGCGAAGGAAGAATCTCTTCCTTCTGTAGTGCCACCAGACTCTCTTCTGTATGGTGGACGGATCAGCTCCAGGATGCCATTTCTTGCGTAGGATTGGGAAGAAAGGTGGTGACTTTGGAGGCGACGGAGATGAGGAATGCCAAAGAGGGTTTTGTGCAGCGAGAAACTCTAAGGCAAATGAAGGGTTTTGGCTTGTGAAGCTTCCTCCAGAAGCTACCTTCTCCTTTTATATGCCCGAGACAACCCTTCGTCGAATATTTTATCAATTTCCCATAATGGGTGCCTTCTCTCAAGAAACCCGTTATGCACTCCCTACAGTGAATCTGGAACAAAATATATTTTCATTATTTCTTGTTTTGGATTCGGGGGCTAGAGTGCACACAAAAACATGAAAATTTTGCAAAGATTATGGAGGAAATGATCCTTCATGTCTTTTGTAAACTAATTTTTATGTGTTAATCACAATGCAGTTCTGTGATCGTCTCAAGATTTGCATGTTGATCGCAATGCAATTATGTGATCGCTGCAAGTAGGTAATCGCAACATATACGATTATCACTCAATTAAGGCATTATGTTCTGATTGTGGCTTTAGTTCTGATCGCGGCTTCAGTTCTGATCGCGATACCAGTACTGATCGCGGTATAGCACATCAATGCGTTTTTGATCGGGAAAGTTGTTTCGGATTTCTCTATGTGATCGCAAAGGCATTTTTTGTGGCCATGTTCTCACACAGAGATTGTGAAGAGCTTTAACTTGGGATTATAAGTCTTGCATAATCCATCTTGAGAAATTAAGGTGTGTAAGGTAAAAGAAATTCTTATTTCTGGCAATCTTTACATACAAAAGGGATACAGGCAACCAGAGCATCGACCTGATTCGAGAGAAGTTTACAAAGTTCTCCTAGGGACATATTAGCATCAGTGGGATCAACACTGGCTGCCCCTAGAGAACTGGCTATGGCTCTAAGCCTATCTACATCATCACGAATCAGAGAAGCACTACTATTCCTAATCGTATCAGAGAGTTCTCGCTGCTGTCGAGCATAGTCCCTCTCCAAGCGGAATTGGTGCGCCTCTTCGCGGGAGTTGTCATAACATTCTGCCAGGTGCAGAATGGCCGAAGACATTTCTCTGGTCTTCTTCTACAGAGCCTCTTTCTCTTTCTGGAGAGTTTGTTCGAGGGAAAGAGGTTGGATCTCAGCAGGCTGGTTGCTGGGGGCTCCAGAAATTTTCATCTCCTGCATATGTATGTGTTAGTTTTACAAGATAAAATGACCAGCAGAGGAAATGAAAATAATTACCAATCCTCGCGGCAAGATTGGACGGGAGGATGAAGTGCTTCCCCCAGAAAGTAGATCACCCGACAAAAGTCGGGGACCATCAGGTCGTAGAAGTGCAACTTTCCCACGAGAAAATTGATCACGCAACAAAAGCTGAGGATCATCTGGTCGCAGGAATGCAACCTTCCCACCAGAAAATTGATAACCCATCAAAAGATGGGGATCGTTTGATCGCAATGGAGAAAGCTGAGAAGAAAGCTTCGTAGGATTGTTATGAATCTCCAAAGGTGGAGATGAGGGTTCGACCTGCCGAGTTGCATGGATAGGAAGAACTACATGGAACAAGGAAGGAGAGCGCAATGATGCGTCCCCAACCTTTGTACTGCTGGAGGATCCCTCGTCAACCTTGGGTTTCTTCCCTAGAGGAACCAGCTCTTCGGTCACCTGTGAATTCCCAAAAAATGATCAGAGTACAAAATGGCAACTTGAACCAAAACTTCCAGAGAAGACTTACCTTCTGGAAGTCCTGGTCGAGTTCAGGTATCACTTCCTCTTCATCACTTTCAATCTCAATGATGTTCTTGGAGTCTTGATCTGCCATTGAGGTGAAAACAGAAGAGAAGGAAAGATAGCTTTGGAAAGGACTTGCCGAGAAAGAACTTGTGAAGTTTTAAGGCTAAGAGGCTTTGGTATTTATAGCACCCAAAGGTAACGGTTCATTTTTCGCGAGTGTCTCGAGTTCTTAAAACGTATTTACAGTTTTATCTCTGGTTAAAAAACAATTTAGCAGCGCTATCATTACCTATCAAAAACAACTCGGAACCCGTCTCGGGAAATAAACCACCGCACGTAGTGCGCCACTGAGTGTGGAAGTTGAAGCGTCGGGTCACTTATCCGATGCAGGATTAAAATTTGAAGTAAATATGTCTCTTCATTTTCTTCAAATTTGGGGGCTAGCTGATGAAGATTGTTACCCAAGCTAGTTCGGAGTAATGCACATCGGGGTCAAGACAGATTCGAACCAGACAAGTGTCTGGAGGTCCATTGCTATGATCTCAGACGACCTAACAAGTGCGAACACATGGTCGCAGGCTTTGCGCGATCATGAGATCGCGGACGTTACGCGGTCAGGAGGCCGCACACAATGCGCGGTCAGAAGGTCGTTGACTACTCTCTACCAGGATGACTCGGGATTGCTTAAGCTCTACAACAGGCATATCCTGAGAATCATGAAGATCCTTCCACATGTGAAGACAACTACCAGGAGGTTAACATGTGTGGTTATCCCTCAATTACACGTGTTAAGCCTACGTGGAAGTTAAGTGCGGTTATCAAAACTGCACCCAAGAAACCGTTCAAAGCCGTTGTGCATTGGCGCTCTTTCAACCAGTATAAAAGGGTGAGCGAATGTACAAGACAAGGACAGATCTAAGAGATCCAGTAGATCAGACAACACAAGAAGACGACGACAGATCAAGGACAAGCTTCCTTAAGTTAGTTTAGTTGTTTCTAGCCAATTACACAGAAAAGATCTTCGCCTGTGATGATCTTTTCTCCAACTTTGTAAACCTTTGTTTCATACATAGTGAAATCACAACAGGACGTAGGGCTATTACTCCCACCGAGGGCCCGAACTTGTATAAATCTCTCTGTGTCCCAACCGACATTGCTCATCATCCCTTTCTGAAGGGACACCCTGAAAGGTCTCAGAACTCACAAATTCTGCATAAGTTCGACTAAGGACCCCGAGTCCGTATCGTCGACACGGGGTGTATTGAATATGGATTCTTATGCGCTTCATGGAGAATTAATTCCTTAAGGTCTGCACTTTGACGAACACAGATCCTTCCTCGATACCACACAATTCCTTGGTTGTCTTCAGTAAAACCCTGAGCCTTCCTAACTTGATTCGGCTCTTGATCTTGCAAATCTCCTCATCTTCCTTCTGGGCATTACCTATCTGTTCTTTGAGTTGGGGTTTTACTATTAGAGTAGCTACCGTCCCTTGTGGTACTACGGCCACTTATGATTCTGCAACTCTCATTGTAGGTAAGGGTTCCTCAGTATAACTGCTTCTTGCAGGTTATAGACCTTCCGGCTTAGGGCATCTGCTACTACATTAGCTTTTCCTGGATGGTACTGGATGCTGAGGTCATAATCTTTGATCAATTCTAGCCATCGTCATTGACGCATGTTGAGCTCCGTTTGGGTGAATATATACTTGAGGCTCTTGTGATCTGTATAAATCTCACACTTGTTTCCAAGCAAATAATGTCACCATATTTTCAATGCATGGACTACTACTGCTTACTCCAAGTCATGGGTCGGATAGTTTTCCTCATGTGGCTTTATTTGTCATGAAGCATAAGCTACTACTCGACCTTTCTGCATTAACACACAGCCGATCCCTTGCTTTGAAGCATCAAGTAAACTACGAACTTCGTTGCTATCTGGCAATGTAAGGATTGGTGTTGTTGTCAACTTTTGTTTCAGCTTCTGAAAACTTTCTTCGCACTTGGCGGTCCATTCAAATGCAACATCCTTCTTTAGCAGGTTAGTGAGAGGTTTGGCAATCTGGGAGAATCCTTCGATGAATCTTCTATAATAACCTGCTAATCCCAGGAAACTTCTAATTTTTGGAACTATAGTGGGCTGCTTCCACTCCTTGATTGCAGTAATCTTAGCTGAATCCACCGAAATTCCTTCTGCTGTTAACAAATGTACAAGGAATGCAATTCTTGACATCCAAAATTCACATTTATCAAACTTGGCATAGAACTGCCTCTCACGTAGTCTTCCCAAGACTAGATGCAGATGTTGCTCATGCTCTTCTGTACTCCTGGAATATATCAGAATGTCATCTATGAACACTATGACAAACGTGTCAAGGAAATCCATAAATGTATTGTTCATGACATTCATGAAAGCTGTTGGGGCATTGGTCAAGCCAAATGCTACTACTGTAAATTCATACATACCGTATCTGGTAGTGAAGGCAGTCTTCGGTATATCTTCCTTCTTGATCTTCAGTTGATGGTATCCAGACTTCAAGTCTATCTTGGAGAATACCTTGGTTCCTCGAAGTTGATCAAACAAGTCATCAATTCTTGGCAATGGATACTTGTTCTTTATAGTGACTTCATTCAAAGCTTGATAATCCACGCACATCCGTAGAGTTCCGTCCTTCTTCCTCACGAACAATACTAGGGCTCCCCATGGTGAAGCACTGGGTTTGATAAATCCTTTGCTTTCTAGATCTTCCAATTGACTCTTGAGTTCCTCCAAATCAGTGACTGGCATCCGGTAAGGACGTTTTGCTATGGGTGCTGCTCCTGGTTTAAGTTCAATAGAGAACTCTATGTCCCTATCAGGTGGCATTCCTGGAAGTTCTTCTGGAAACACATCGGAGTATAGATGTACTATGGGTACTTGTTCCAGGCATATCTTCTACAGTGCTTGAACAGATCCTCGTGGTTCCCTGGCTGACGATCTCTCCGCATAGAATAAAACTTTCTCCCCTTGGCTACTGACAAAGCTTAAGGTTTTCTCTTCATAGTCTACTAGACCTTTATGTTGGGACAACCAATCCATGCCCAATATAATATCTAGACCTTGCAGTTCTAGAACTAGCAGATTTGCCGCAAATTCTACCCCTTCTATACTGAAGGTTACATTCGTGCATATCGAGTAGACAGATAATCTAGCCCCTGGAGTTTGTATAATCATGGAGTACTCTAAGGGTACTTGCTCTATATTCATTTCAACTTCATATGCAAATGCTTTTGACATAAATTAATTCGTAGCACTAGGATCAAACAATATTAAGGCAGATGCAAACTGGATTAGAATTCTACCTAGAAGAATGTCGGTGGCACTTCCTGTTTCTTGGATAGAGGTGTAGTTTAGTCTTCCTCCTTGAACTGCAGTTGGTGCTCTACCTCTTCCTCTTCCTCGGTTGGCCATGCTTCCTCCTCTTCCTGGTGGAGTCCCTCTGAAATTCTATGATGGTGATGCTCTGGGTACTACTGGCTGTGTTCCTGCTTGTGACCTGGCGATGGAGATCAGGAGCTGAATCCATAGGTAGCAATCTCGGCGATGTCCATATTGTCCACAGTGAAAACATTGGACATGGGGATGAGGACAATCTTTCTAAAGATGGTTTCCTTTGCAGTTAGGGCAAATCGTCATTGCTGGTCTGGGAGTCTGGTATGATGGTTGAAAACTGGAGGCAATAGGGGCTCTTCCTCTGATCGGGTTCTATTCGAGAAAATACCCGTTATGAGAAATTAACAAAATAATGAACCTAGCGAGTAGTGGCCTCGAGCATATAAAAGGAAGAGGTAGCTTTCTTGAGAAGCTTCAGAAGAAAAACCGTCTTTTTGCCTTAACCACTTGCGCCGCAGAAAACCCTCTCTTTGCACCTTGCTGTCATCGCCTCCAAAGCCATCGCCTTTCCACGAATCTCATCAGCGATGGGGTCCTGGAGCCGATCAATCCACCATACTGAGGAGAGCTTGATGGCGCTTGAGAAAGAAGAGATTCTTCCCCCATGGTTGCTAACCAACTGGCGATCAACAGAGAAAAATGAGGAAACCCCAGTCGTTCATGAGAACGAACTGGTAATCTTCGAAGAGTTCTTGCGATGTGGGTTTCAGTTCCCAAAAAGCATGTTTCTTCAAGACGTCCTGGCACACTATGGGCTGGAGTTGGTGAATCTTCCTCCCAACGCCATTCTCATCTTGGCTATCTTCCAACACTTGTGCGAGGCCTTTGTCGGAGTGCTACCAAGTGTAGATCTCTTCCGACGGTTCTACTTCTCAGCATGGTCGAAGAGCACCAGTGCCGCATGATGTATATACTTCCGCGTGAGGGAGAAGAAAGACTATCCATTTCTTCCTCTGTGGGATTCTGTGCACAGGTGGCACCAGAAATGGTTCAACTGCACCCACCCCCCTCCCCGTCGGAAAGTGGTCTCTGGTTCGAGAACCATCGACTGGAGAAGAACAGTGAAATGGATACCGTTCCTACTTTGAATCAAGAGTTGAAAAAGCAGGCTCAAGAGATTCTTCACTTAGTCTAGCAAGGATTAACAACACGAGATATCATCTGTGACTTTGTGAAGAACAAGATGAGCCCCCTACAGAAGAGGGAAGGTCAGCTTGGGAGGTAGAATCTGGTATGTTCTCTGATCTTCAAGGATGTGCAATTTTACTGACGAAACAATCCATGTCAAGTAATTTGCTTCTTGTGATGCAGTTCTATCTTTGTTCGAGATCGAGAAATGGACAAATAACCTTCTGCGGCCATATAATGCCGCAATAGAAGGAGCTCGAGGATCTCCCTGGCCTTAGAGCTTGATCAACAGCGATGACGATCTTAGACAAGAACGTCAAAAGGTAAAATTTTCCTTCAAGGAACTTGTCCATTATCGTCTGTTGACTTTGATCACCAAATCGAAATTCTTGAAATGATGCAGCTACTGAAGGGGCGAACCGCTCGGACAAAGCGTCCTGGGGACGATGCTGGGCCTTCTGGGAGGTCAGCATTGAAGAGGGTGAAGAAATCCTCTTCCAAGGCAAAGAAAACGAAGGAGCCGGCCCCTGAATCATTCAAGAAGATCATAGGAGGGGCTTCTTTGAAGAAGAAAATAACTGCAAAAGATCCCGCGGGAAGATTTTCTCTCCCCCTTGTTATGCCAAGTACGAATAGGAATTACTTCTTAGTCGTTCATGGTGAGTGGAGTGAGGATGAGGAAGACGAGGTTCCTCTCATCTGTCGTAAGAGGAAGGCGATGAACCCTCTGGAGATTGGCGTTCCAAAGGAGCCATCCTCCCCCATTATCGCCAACATATGGTCCTCCATGGAGGGGGCAAATGTTGAGGCAAGGGATCTTGTGGTCGCAAAGGAACTTGCGGCCACAGAGGAATTTCTCAGCCCTGAGGCATGTATCCCAGCCACCATGGTCACATGGGATTCTGGGGCCGTGATTCCAATTGCCTCAGGGTTGTTAACCCTTCCTTCAAATACTGAAGGAGCTGCTATGGTAAGAACTTCGCATGTTTCAAATTTTTTATTTCTTTGCATATGCCAATTGTGTTTTGAATATGCAGGAGGAAGAAGACACTGCCTTGTTCAAGAAAAGGAAGACAAGGACAGATGTTGATGCCACTTCAATAGGGGTGCCCAATGGGCTTCTTTCTCCCCAGAGCGCATCACCAAGACCCACACCTGCGATGGGGTTTCGGCTAAGGTAAGAAATATCGCGTTTCTCCCACATCCTGTTTGTTTAGAAAACAGAGATGTGACAAACCATGATATCTTTCAGGACCCCTGTGTCTAGTACCCTGTCGACCTCCTCACGAACTGGCGCAATACCAACCATAGAGGTCGAAGGTGACACAGGCACAAGCACAATGGTGGCTGAGGTAGCCACTCAGGCCATTGTGAAAGGAATAAATGCGCACATCCAATCCCAGGGGATGGAAACCGCTGTCCTGACCACATAAGTGGACCAGCAAGATCAACCATTTGCAACTCCTGTTGTCAAGGAAATAATTGGCCTCAAGGTTCACTCTTTGAATGAACCCAAGGATGCTTCTTCAAGCAAGTTCATAGAAGTAAGTAAGGCTCTTTTACCTTTTCTGAAAATTGTAGACCTTAGGAATGTTCAAGCTTAAATGTCAGATCTCATTGTGTTTCAGGATCTGACCCGCGTGGCGACCAAGATGAAAACTTTAGTGAAGCACATTGAGGTTGTGTAGCGGGAGATCAGTCAACTACAACAGTACGTATCCGAACCTTTGTTTATACCAACTTGAACTTCGTCTAAGTGTAACAATTGTCTTTCTTGTCATAGGGAAAATGCCTCCTTGAGAGAAAGTATGGCTGATCGGCAGAACCAGGAAGAAGCTGCGCTACAAGATTTTCTTCTATGGAGAAGGAACTTCACGAGGCGCAGTCAAAGCTTTCCTGTAAGTTTTACTTCTGACCAGAGGAAATTATTTCTTTGCATGAACTGTTGTAAATTCAATTACTTTGTTCATGCAGTACAAGAGGATCAAATAAGCTCTCTTTCAAAGGAGAAGGAGGACCTTCATGCGACCATCGAGCTTCAAAACTCGAAGATTGACGCTTTCTGCAAGGAAACCAAGACCTTAAAGGTGACTGTCTCATCCAGCAGCAGCAATCAATCAGGAGTCTTCAAAAAACTCAAGACGGTTGTGAATTTGCTGAAGGCAGATATAATCAAGCCTCAAAAAGGACAACTTAAGCCTCAGCGATTCATGCAAACTGGTCACGGCTCAAGCTGAGTAACTCCTCGAGTATCTTCCTGAAGATACGAAATGACAAGAAGAGGCGATGAAGACCAATGCAAGATCAATAGCCTCTGCCATTCTTTGCAAGTTAAGACTTCACCATGGCCCAAGTTTGAACTTGAATCCAGTGGTGGGGGATCCAGAGATCGAGAGTGCAGATCAGCTTGAAGCTATCTTAGAAGAAGTCAAGCCCCTTGTCGAAGGTCTTTTGAAAGAGTAGGGCTTACTTTGATTCATTATAATGGACAATGATCCTCTTATGTTAATTGTACCTGTACACATACAGTTATAATATGCAAATGCACGCCTTCGGTTTTGAGAAAAAAATGTACTTAATATAGGTTCAGAAAGTATCTGGTGAGTTCCTTCTATGTTTAGAAATGATTTATAAAGGAATGTCTCAACCTAGATACGATCATCTGGTAGCACCGATACTGATTTTAATACAATACCAATGTTTATTACGAACCGGTAGCCACTCGAATGATCAGAAACATGCTAGTAAGTCCCGTATGCATTTAGAAATGACTTATTTAGGGATGTCTTATCTAGATGTGACCATGAGATCGGCCAGCGAATCCAACTTGGTTATCACAGTAAGATGGTCATCGGCGCCCAGCCCCCGAGCATAGCTCGGTCAAGGTGGAGCAAAAAGAAATCAAACCATAACGTAATGCGAAGATAATGTACACATAATTTTTAATGAAATCATGCTAATTGAAAAGGATAAAAGAAATGGAAAACTTATATGTAGAACTTGCATAGTTGATCTATGTTCCAAGTATTGGACAAGATCATTCCATCCTCCATCGCTAATCGAGCTAACCCTGGTCGCGGTTCTGAGACCACAGTATAAGGGCCTTCCCACTGAGGAAAGAATTTGTTGCGGTTAGACTGGTTTTGTATTTTCCGTAAAACCAAGTCACCCACATGAAGACTACGAGGCCGCACCCGTTTACTGTGGTATTTACGCAAAGCTTGTAAATATGCTGCAGATTTGATCAATGCTCGATCACGTTTTTCCTCAAGGAGGGTAATATCTTGGGCACGTTGTTCATGTTGATCAGAATGATCGAATTGATTCACATGAAGAGACCCAATACGAATTTCCATGCGTAAGACAGCCTCCGCACCATACACTAGTTGAAAAGGTGTCTCATCCGTAGCTCGACTACAAGTAGTGCGTAGTGCCCATAGAAAAGAGTAGAGTTCATCTACCCAAGCCCCTGAGCGCATTTTAAGGTGATAAAAAATGCGCTTCTTGATGCCTTGTAAGATCTGTCAGTTGGCACGTTCAACGGCGCCATTGCTCTGTGGATGAGCTACAGAAGCAAAGCACACTTTGGTCCCGATGTCATCGCAATAGTCCAAGAAGAGATCGCTAACGAACTGAGAACCATTGTCGGTAATAAGACGACTTGGAACACCAAATCATGTGACTATATTCTTATGAAAGAATTTCTTCGCCGTAGTGGCGGTAACGTTGCGGACTTGTTCAGCTTCAATCCACTTCATAAACGTGTCAATGGTTATGAATAAGAACTTGTATCCATTGACCACTTAGGGCATAGGACCCACGATATCTATCCCCCAGACCGTGAAGGGCCATGTTAGAGGAATAGTTTGTAAGGCATATGTAAGCTGATAAACTTGCCATGCATGAAATTGACACTGTGGACATGTTTTGACCAAATGCTTGGCAACATCAAGTGCCGAAGGCTAATAAAAACCCTGTCAGAATGCTTTTCTGACCAGTGTCCAATGCGATGCATGTGCACCACATACACCATCATGAATTTCTTTCAAGAGGGATTTACCTTCCTCTTGGGATATGCAATGCATGAATACTCCTTGAGTACCCTTTCGGTATAAAACCCCATCTATGAGTTTATACAGGCGCGCTTTTTGAATTAACCGATCACTTTCAGTTTCATCCTTGGGCAAGGTCCCATCTTCGAGATAGATCCGCAATGGACGTGTCCAATCTTCTTCATGTCCAAAGTTGGTGACGCATATTGCCACCGGGTCATCTTTGATCGAAGCCATGATCCAGGGATGTTTTAGGTGTCCAACGAACACTCCTGCCGGAGCGGTTGTGCGTGAGGGCCCAATTTTAGATAATTGGTCTATGAGTATATTGTCCTTTCGCAGGATGCATTGGACTTCGAAATGACTGAAGTGTTTTTCCAATTTCCTCACTTCCCCCAGGTAATGAGCCATTGTCTCATCGGAGGTGCTGTACTCCTTGTTTACCTGGTCTAGACTAGCTGTGAGTCTCCCCTCACCACTAATCGACGGACTCCGAGGAATCTGGCTACCCAGAGCCTTGCAATAAGACATTCATACTCTACTGCGTTGTTAGTCACAACAAAGTGTAATTGAATGACATACTTGAGTTGGTCACCCTGAGGTGTGATTAAGACCACTCCAGCCCCCAAGTATTGAAAACTGTGAGAACCATCAAAATACATCGTCCAGTGGTCGGTGCACTGTAAATCTTTAGATTCTTGCGTAGGGAGGTCGGGATTACTCCATTCGACCACAAAGTCAGCAAGAATTTGAGATTTAATTACTACACAAGGGGTGAAATGGATGTCAAAGGCTCCAAGTTCCACTGTCCACTTCGCGATGCGATCATATTTCTCCGGGTTTTGGATTATACCTCCCAATGGGAAGGACGAAGGCACAGTAATCTTGTGCGCTTGAAAGTAATGTCGTAGCTTGCGGGAAGCCATCAGAAGTACGTAAAGTATCTTCTAGACCTCAGGGTAACACTCCTTTGGACCATGAAGTACTTCGCTTACATAGTAGATTGGTTGTTGTACACCCTCTCTCTCTGCGACCAGAACTGCGTTGACAACGTGAGGGGTGGCCACCAATTAAAGGAGTAGTGGCTCCCCTAAATTTTGAGAAACTAGTACTGGCAGACTAGATAGATATGCTTTAACCTCTTGAAAGGCTTTTTTGGCCTCATCTGACCAGGTAAAACCATTGTGTTTGCGAAGAGCCTTAAAGAAAGGCAGTCCTCGTTCGCCTAGTCGCAATATAAAACGACTCAGAGTCACCATGCTACCTGTTATGCTATGTACGTCCTTCAAGGTCGAAGGAGATCTCATTTGCTTAATGGCCCTGATTTTTTAGGATGAACCTCAATTCCTCTCGAACAAACAAGGAAACCCAAAATTTTGTCAGAAGACACCCCAAAGGAACACTTTTCTGGGTTCAACTTTATTCCATGCTTGTTTAGATTACAAAAGGTTTCAGCCAAATCATTTAAATGACTAGAGCTTTTTAAGCTGTTTACAACCAAATCATCAACGTAAGCTTCTAGATTAGACCCCAACTGGGAAAGAAAAGTCTTTTGCATCAAGCGCTGGTACGTGGAACTGGCGTTCTTAAGACCAAATGACATTCTGACGTAGCAGTACGTGCCAAATGGTGTGATGAAGGCAGTTTTCTCTTCATCTTCTTCTGCCATGCTAATTTGATGGTACCCTGAGTAAGCATCTAAGAAGCTCATCAGTTCGCAACCCGCTGTAGAATCGACCAGCTGATCGATGCGGGGAAGGGGAAAATCGTCCTTCGGATAGACACTATTTAGATTGGTGTAATCGACGCACATGTGCCACTTACCATTTGACTTTAGGACCATGACCGGGTTTGCAAGCCACTCAGGATGATCGACTTCGCGAATAAATCCTGCCTTTTGGAGTTTATCCAACTCCGAACAGATGGCTTCTTGCCAGTCAACAGCAAAGCGTTCAAGTTTTTGCTTTATTGATCGTTGTCCAGGTTGAATCGCTAACCTGTGCTCAACTACCTCAATATTCTCTGGCTAACTGTTCAATGGAAGACATAGGCAGTGGAGAAGCACTCAAATTCACAAGCAATTAAGAGGTAGACAAAACAGTTGATAACCAAGGAAACTTTAGTTTACATCTTCAAACACCCCAATTTTGTCCATTCACAAAGATGAAACACAATAACTAGAAATCAAATCACAACATGAGGCTTAAAGACTAGGATTTCCAATCCAATATCATCACAGGGATTTTGCAACTAGATAGCAAGAAATTCAAGACAGGGACAATTGCATAATAGGAGGATCAGAAGTTGGAATTAACAATTTGATTTGTTCTGGTGTTCATCACAGGCAATCAACAAGAGAGGCAATCAAATGGAGGACAATTGATTTGCAGTTCCACAAAAAAGGAGCAATTCATTTCAACAGAAAATTCATCATATAAATCATGGAACTTTGTTCTGTTCATCACTGTGAATTACAGTTTAGCCTACAATTTACATTTGTTCATCATAGAGCAATTCAGAGGGAGAGGAAGAAGAAATTGGTCACCAAATATTGCTTGTTGGAGTTGTGGTCGTGAAGGAGGTCGTCGTCGCTCGAGTAGCCGTGTCAAAGAGGGAGCTGGTTGAAGGAGATGGCCGCGGTCGAGGTCACCAATGAGGAAGACAAAGAAGTACGGGCACGTGGCCGTGGAGCTGGTGGTTGAGGGAGCTGGAGTCGTGTTGAGGAAGATGTCGAAGTGGAGCTTCACGGCGACGTGGCTACGAGACCTTGGCTAGGCCACGGTGGCGGAGTGGAGCGAGGCGGTGGTAGGCTCGGCTGTGAGTGAGGCGTGGGAGAGGGCAGTGCAGGCGGTGGTGTAGATCTGGGAGGCAGCACGAGATCGGTGGCAGGCGGAATTGGTGGCGGGCGGAATAGGAGGCAATGAGCTCGGCTGTAGGGCTGGAATCCGACCGGATCAGCTCAGATCGGCGGCGGGGACGAGGCAATCAAGCGGCGGTGGCATAGGAGATGCGATGGCGTGGTGGAAAAAGGTTGATGTGGCCACGGGATGAAGTGAGAGTGGCTTGCGGTGAGGTGGCGCGGCCGAAGGAGGAACCGGGGTGGCACTGCAAACAGTGGAGCGAGGAGGCGTGGTGGATCTGGTGGGATGTAGTAGGCAGTGGATGGTGAAGGATCCAATGGCGAGGCGGCATGCCGGCGCTAGATCTACGGCGGTGTGTTGGAACAGCACTGGAAGACAAGAAGAGAGAAGGAAATGGGGAGCTCACCGGCGTTGAAGACGAACGGAAGAGGAGAGGATGAATTGTGGTGAGAGAGGATGAAGCGGGAGAAGGCCGGCGGCTCACCGGAGGGGGAGAAGAGGAAGAAAGGGCGAGGTAGAAATGGGGAAGGAGACTGGTGACTTACCACCGGCCAGGACCTGGCCGCCGCCGGCAAGCTCACCGCGGTTAGGAGAGAAGAACAATGGGGGGTTTTTGGTTATGTGCCAGGCCAAATCGAAATGGCGGCTCGGGCTAGGGTTTTATGACTATTTTGGCTATTTTACAGAAAGGCCCTCGGGTTTTTAGGAAATTACAATGGCATCCTACTGATATAGGGTTTGGAGTTTTTGTGTCTTGGCCGATTTGCAATTAGGGGCTTGGATTTTTATGGTATTGCAATTAGGCCCTAGGCTGTTAGGTTTAGTTGCTTTAGACTCCCGGAGACTCCGATTTTGATGCGATCAACTCCTACGCGTCCGTAACGACGCGTACTTCTGTATGGAATTGTCCGTTCGCTAGATCTAGTCGATGAAGCTCATCCATTCAGCCATAAATTACACGAATTGCGTCGACCTGCGATTAAAATAAACAAAATACACAGTCGTGGTCGAACGACAGCCAATACAAATATATTTAAGTATTTGATGATTTTTATGACTAAAATGAGCTCGAATGAGGGAAAAATATCTAGAAAATCAGCACAAATGCGAGAGTTATCAAGACCGAAGGGCATGTGAACATAGCAGAAGATGCCGAGGGGACTTATAAAACTCGTTTTTTTCTCGTCCTTCTTGGCCATCTGGACTTGGTGGTAGCCCGAATAAGCGTCCAGGAAGCTCATGAGCTGGCACCTCGTGGTCGAATCCACCAGCTAGTCAATCCGCAAGAGTGGAAAGTTGTCCTTCGAGCAAGCCTTGTAGAGGTCAGTGAGGTCCACGCACATCGTCCACTTGCTGCTGGAGTTTTTCATGAGGACGGGATTCACCAGCCACTCGGGGTGTAAGAACGAACCCGGCCTCTCGAAGCTTGGCGATCTCGGCCTTGATAGCTTCTTGGCGCTCAATAGAGAGCTTCCTCAATTTATGCTTCACTGGGGGGCGACCAGGCGTTACAGTGAGCTTGTGCTTGATAATGTCCTGGGCAACGCCCCACATGTCTGCGGCTTCCATGTGAAGAAAACGGAATTTTCGCGGAGGAAGGCCACGAGTTGCTCCGCGTGCTCCTTGGGGAGATCCGCCCCGATCTTAACGATCCTTTCCCCGTCCTCCGGGGACAATTGGATCTTCTAGAGGTCCCCCTCTGGGCATGGTTTCGGGAGAAACTTCCCGGAGGGAACGACCGGGGTATCCGAAGCAGGGGGGAGCTTCCCCCTAGGGCCGTGATCAAGTTGACGTCCCCGATCATCGCAGTGGCACGCTCGTAGAGAGCACAGGCCACGTCCTGGTCTCCTTGGGGGGTGATTATGCCACGAGGCCCAGGGATCTTCACACAGAGATAGCTCTGGTGGATTGCCGCCCCCAGATGGTTGATCGTGGTTCTCCCCATGATCGCATTTTACGAAGAGGGGAGATCCACTACGTCGAACCGGACCATCTCTATCCGGTAGTTGTCCAGGACGCCAGAGGTCATGGGAAGGTCGACCTTCCCCACCGGGTAGATGGTCTTCCCCAGGACGAAGCCCTGCAAGGGCCTGACTGCGGGTTGCAGCACCTTTTCGTCCACCTGCATTTCCCTGAACGCTTTCAAAGTATAGGATGTCTGCGGCGCTTCCGCCATCGACGAGGATGCACGCCAGATGGTAGTTGAAAACGGTAGTGGGGACGATGAGCGTGTCATCGTGGGGAAAACGCACCCCGCACGCGTCTTCTGCTGTAAAGGTGAGGGGGACGTCTGACCACTTTGGTGGCCGAGATGTGTTCAGCACCCCCACCACCCTTACTTCCTGTGTGTACTCCTTACGTTGGAACTTGGAGTCCCGCCCCGAGGCGGATCGCCCCGTGATGACGTTCACACGTGTCGTGCCCCCGCCTTGGAGACAACTACTACTCCCATGGGGACCCAGCTCACTGCAGTTGATCCCATACATGCAAACCATTGACTTCCCAGGATAAGTCAAGCACAAGAGTATATTTATATTACAGTAGAGTAACTTACAAAATATTTAAGTAGTGTGGCCTGCTGGCCTTAATACAACATAAAGAGATTACAATGCCTTTGCGACATACATGGTCTAGCAAAATAACAACTGTGGATGATTGTAAAATAGTCATTTCCTTTATATCTCATCTCATGGTAGAATTTTTCATAGCATAGCATCGCTATTCATGTTCCACTATTTATAGCACCACCGCAACACATCGACACACGACAGCCCACGGCAACACCCCTTATCATGACAACACATGTCATTTGGGTAATCTTAACTTATCAAATTTTATTTAGAAAACATACTTGTGCCACACCCCTGACGAGGATTATCACCCGAGCTAGTTCAAAATAAAACATGTCTGGCTTAAAGACAGAATCAGACGTGTGTCTATAAGTTTGTCGCTATGGTCTCAGACGACCAGAAGGGCGCGGATACAAAGACGATTTATGATCGCAGCCCTTGCGCGATCATGAGAAAGCAGATAGTGCGCGGTCAGAAGATTGTAGACAGTGCGCGGTCATAGGGTCATTGACTATTGGTGACCGGAGTTACTGGGGAAGGCCTAACTCTTTGAACAGGCATATCCCGAGGATCACGAGGATCTTTTCACGTATGAAGACAACTACCAGGAGGTTAGCATGTACTGTTATCCCTTGATT
The DNA here is from genome assembly GCA_019359835.1 of Pharus latifolius. NCBI lineage: Eukaryota > Viridiplantae > Streptophyta > Magnoliopsida > Poales > Poaceae > Pharus > Pharus latifolius. Next base: position 16,457,544 of record CM033324.1, on the reverse strand, counting down.
GCATGTGTTAAGCCTGCGTGGAAGTTAAGTGCGGTTAACAAAACTGCATCTTAGCAACCGTTCGAGGCCGTTTCGCGTTGGCGCCCTTTTGGTCGATATCAAAGGGTGGTTCATGCACGTTCTAAGGGCAGTTAAGCATACAAGCATTACCAGGAGTCCAACAAACCTGAAGATTTAGACATAATTAGTTAGACACTAACAAAGAAGAGATCTTCGCCTGTGATAATCTCTTCTTCCCTCTTGTAGAAATCTTTTCTCATATAGTGAAATCACAACAGGACGTAGGGCTATTACTCCCACCATCGAGGGCCCGAACCTGTATAAATTCTCTTGTGCCCATACAGATATTACTCATCCTACCTTCCCGGAGGAGCGCCCTGAAAGGTCCCGCAACTCACAAATTTGCATAAGATCGACTAAGGACCTATAGCTTCTAGGCCCCTAAAGAGTATTTTAATAATTAATGACAACTACAAATGCTACACTAACGTTACCTGCCTAGTTGTGTAAAGAAGAAACTTTAAAGACAGGTTAATGAAAGGCGAAGAAAGAGCCTCATGATGAAGAAAGGGCACTGATCAAAAGGGCAAAGGTACGAAATAGGGTATTTTCCATTTTTACCGGTCTAAGGTGATTAGAGAAGAATTTTGACCGGATTTTAGGATAGTTGTCGTACTATTAAGAGGAGCATGTGGTGTATCACAAAATACTTCATCTATGTGCCACAAATCATAAAATCAACTTTCATTGCATACTAGAAGGTCATATACTTTGAATATGCTTGTTTCAGCTCATTTCTGCTCAGCACTGTCTCAGTCGGTCTGACCGTATGTTGGACCGGTCTGACCGAATTCACGGACTGACCGATTAGAATTCTCGGACTGACCGACGTTATGTCTTAGTATAGTATATACCTTTATAAGGTCGGTCTGTCCATAGTTAAAACCAAGGTCAGTCTCCTGGAACCTCATGAACTATCTTTCTGTTGTTTTGAGCTATTACGGTTTGACCGTTTTATTAGACCGGTCTGACCGTGAAATCGGTCTGACCGTGTTTTTGTACTACGGTCTGACCGAATGGCCGGTCTGTCCGTTTTTTTCGGCCTGACCGTATAAGGTGTCCAGAAACTAGGTCGTCTCTGGACAGCTTCACGGTCTGACCGAAATAGGCTCTCGTCTGACCATGTGTGTGCCTGACAAGGGCAGTCGAGCATTTATTGTGCCTGTTTAATGCCGTTGCACTTGCGGCGGTCTGACCAAGCTTATGCCTGCGGTCTGACCGCCAAGTGAGCTTTTTCTCCCAACGGCCTGTAACGGCTATATTTATTGTGAGGGGTATATATACTCCCATGCACGGCCCTGTTCACAACTCTTGGCACAATTTGAGCATTGTCATCATCCTTGAGAGCTTTAGCACATTTCATACACTCTAGGGTTCACATTCTCGAATTTGTGAGAGTGTGCATTTGAGATCTTCTAGTGCATTGCATCTAGATCATTAAAACAACCTCGTGACACTAGAAGAAGGCTAAGTGATCATCACCGGCTTGTTACTCTTGGAGTTTGCCGGCTCCTAGGCGGCTAGGAGAAAGGTTTTTGAGAGCTCTTCAAGGAAGATTGTGAAGAAGCCTCAAAACATCTTGTGAAAGGGTTGAGCACACCTTGCCGGAGCGGTAAAGTGCATCCTTAGTGAAATCGAGGTTTGGATAACTCATCACACTAATCCGGCTCAAGATCTAGGTCACTTCTCGAGAGAAGGTTGACTAGATAGAGGAGCGGTTAGAGATTTGAGTTTGCCTCAACGTGGATTAGGGGTGATCGGCAAATCACCGAGACCACGGGATATATCCTTGTGTTGGAATTGTGGTTTGTTCATATTGTGTTATTTATTTGCTCTCATTATCTATAAATTGTTTGATTAATTGCTAAATTGTTAAAATCGTCTATTCACCCCCCTCTAGTCGATATCCTAGATCCCTTTCAATTGGTATCAGAGCAAGGACTCCTTTTTAGTGGATTTAACCATCCCGGAGTAGGATAAAGATGGCTAGTGAGGGTCGGATCAATATTGGCAAACCACCACTCTTTGATGGATCTAACTATACTTATTGGAAAACTAGAATGATGGTTTATCTTAAAGCCATGGGTGGAAAGGTTTGGAAAGTGGTGGATGAGGGTATTGCAATTCTTGATGATGATGATATGACCAACCTAGATAGAGATAATGCCTTAGCTAATGCTCAAGCCATGAATGTTCTTTATAGTGCTCTAAATCTAGGTGAATTTAATAGAATTTGTAAACTTGAAATGGCCCATGATATTTGGAGAAATCTTATGGATATTCATGAAGGAACCTCGATGGTCAAGGATGCTAAATTATTTATCCATAAGGGCCAATTTGAAAAGTTTGCTATGTTTCCCAATGAAGATGTATCGGAGATGTTTAACCGTTTAAATAACATTGTAAATGAGTTAAAAGGGCTTGGTATGGATGTCACAAATGTGGAATTTTGTCATAAGTTTCTTAGAGTTTTACCTTCAAAATATGACACAATTGTAACCTTACTTGTGCGTTCAAACTTGAAGAGTGTGACTCCGTTGGAAGTCTTAAGTGAGATTCTCACTCATGACATATTCAAGAAATCTCAAGAAGAAGTGAAAGATGAGGCTTCCGACTCCAAGAAGAAGAACATAGCACTAAAAGCTCGAGCTTCCAAAAGGGAAGACAATGAAGAAGAAAGCGATGAGAGAGACACCGATGAGGAAATGGCTCTCTTTGTGAGAAGGTTCAAGCGGTTCATGAAGAAGAGATATCAAGGAAAGTCCTTCAAGAAAGGACAATCATCCAAGAGGAACCCATTTGAAGAGAGAAGATGCTTTGATTGCGGTGAAAAGGGTCACATCTCCACACAATGCAAAAACAAGGAAGAAGAAAAATCAATGAAGAAGAGGAAGTACGAAAAAGAAGGAGAAAGCAAGAAGAAGGTTTTCAAGAAATATTATAAGAAGAAGAAGGATGGACAAGCTTGCTTCATTGAATGGGATTCGGATGCTTCAAGTTCCGATTCCGATGATGAAGATGAAGCATCACCCAAAGGACTCACCGGGGTAGCTATCAAGGAAGCTCCATCTCTATTCTCCACTCCTCATTGCCTCATGGCTAAAGGAGAATCGAAGGTATCATGTGACGAAGATGAATACACTTATGATGACCTAGTTGAGATGATCACCGGTTTTGATGACTATATGAGTAAAGAGAAAGAAAAATTCAAGGAATTGAAGAAGAGATACAAAACTCTTCAAAATTCCTATGAGGAGCTAAACACATCTCATGAGATGCTTAAGGAAGCTCATGACTCACTACTTACTCATAAAGCCAACAAAACGGGTAATGAAATAGGCATCACTTGCAATATTTTGAATGACTTGCCCATGATGTCTACTTCTAGCATATCTACTTCTTGTGAAGATTTAATTGAATTCCCATCTAGACCTAAAATTGATGATAATGTGCTTAGTCTTGAAAACAATGAACTTAAGGAAAAAATTGAAAAACTAACCAATGATCTAGCTAAATGCTATGTAGGAGAATCAAAATTAAGACATCTTCTAGATAGTCAAAGGTTTTCCTTAAGAAAAGAAGGACTAGGGTACATTCCTAAAAAGGGAAAACATGCTTTTGTCCCATCTATAACCGTATTTGTAAAAGAAAAGGGATATTGCAACAAATGTAAAAGTTTAGGTCACATTGAAAAGAATTGCCATGCTAGCAAAAGTAATTCATCTCTTGTATTCAATTCTTGCTATGTTTTAAAGAAAATGAACAATGGCCATGTTAAAGCCAAATTTGTTGGAACCCCGATCATTGCTGCCAAAAAGAAAGCCATTTGGGTCCCAAAATCCTTGGTAACTAACCTCCAAGGACCCAAAAAGATTTGGGTACCTAAAAGGACCTAACTTTGTTTTGTAGGTAAATTACAAGGCCGGAGGACAACATTGGGTGCTTGATAGTGGATGCACTCAACATATGACCGGTAATCACAACATGTTCTCCTCTCTAAATAACGAAGGTGCGGAATATGACAAGATCACGTTTGGAGACAATAGCAAAGGAAAAGTAAAAGGTTTAGGTAAAATTGCCATCTCAAACGACCTCTCCATATCTAATGTATTGCTTGTTGAATCTCTAAATTTCAACCTCTTATCCGTAGCTCAACTTTGTGATCTTGGATTTATATGTGCATTTTATCCAAAAGAAGTGATTATCACTAGTATTGATGATAATAGGTTGATTTTCAAAGGTTTTAGACATGGCAACCTCTATTTAGTTGATTTCAATTCAAATGATGCTAATCTTGGTACATGCTTGTTTACTAATTCTTCTAAAGGTTGGCTATGGCATAGAAGGCTTGGGCATGTTGGAATGAAATAACTAAATAGACTAGTTAAACATGATTTAGTAGTTGGATTAAAAGATGTAAAGTTTGGAAAAGATAAATTATGTAGTGCTTGCCAAGCCGGAAAACAAGTTGCAAACTCACATCCAACTAAAAGCACAATGTCAACTTCTAGTCCACTTGAATTATTACATATGGATTTATTTGGACCAACTACTTTTGTGAGCATTGGTGGCAATAGTTATTGTCTTGTCGTTGTAGATGATTTTTCTAGATATACATGGATATTCTTTTTACATGATAAGTCAATTGTGTTTAACACTTTCAAAAGCTTTGCTCAAAGGGCCGAAAATGAATTTAGCTTCAAGATCAAGAAAGTGAGAAGTGACAATGGCTCCGAATTCAAGAATACCAAGGTTGAAAATTGGTGTGATGATAAAGATATCAAACATGAGTTTTCGGCCAAGTATACACCGGAGCAAAATGGAGTAGTCGAACGAAAGAACCGGACATTGATAGACATGGCAAGGTCTATGCTTTCGGAGTACAATGTTTCAGACACCTTTTGGGCCGAAGCAATCAACACCGCGTGCCATGCATCAAATCGTCTTTATTGTCATCGACTACTAAAGAAAACTCCTTATGAGCTTCTCATTGGAAGGAAGCCAAACATTTCCTACTTCCGTGTGTTTGGATGTAAGTGCTATATCTTGCCGAAAGGTACAGGCTTATCTAAATTTCAAAGTAAATGTGATGTAGGATTTCTATTAGGATACTCATCAAATAGCAAAGCATATCGTGTCTACAACCAAAACTCCGGTTTGGTTGAGGAGACACATGATGTTGAATTTGATGAGACTAACGGCTCTCAAGAGGAGCAAGACAATTTGGATGATGTAGGTAATGAAGGGTTGAGAGTGGCAATGAAGAACATGACCATTGGGGATATCAAGCCGAAAGAAGATAGTGATCAAGATGAAGATCCATCCATTCAAGCTATCCCCTCTTCATCAACTCCTCAACATGAAGATCAAATAGTTGAAGTGGTCAATGTGGAAGACTCCTCTCAACAACAACCGGAAGTACCTTCTACCTCTATCCCACAAATCCCGGTTGATCATCCAAGAATTTATCACTTAATTTCCAAAGATCACCCCGTCGATCAAATTGTTGGTGACTTGCGTAAGGGTGTCCAAACTCGTTCTCGCCTTGCTTCATTTTGTGAAAATTACTCTTTTGTCTCCTCTTTTGAGCCCACACTTGTAGATGAAGCATTAAAAGATACGGATTGGGTGAATGCTATGCACGAAGAATGAAACAACTTCACCTGCAACAATGTTTGGGAATTAGTAGAAGAGCCAAATCCGGATGAGCATAATGTCATTGGAACCAAATGGATTTTCAAGAATAAACAAGATGCTAACGGAGTGGTAGTAAGAAACAAGGCAAGATTGGTGGCTCAAGGATACACTCAAGTTGAAGGTTTGGACTTCAGTGAAACCTTTGCTCCCGTAGCTAGACTTGAGGCTATTAGAATCTTACTTGCTTTTGCTTCATCTCATAATATTAGACTTTATCAAATGGATGTCAAAAGTACATTTTTAAATGGAAAAATTAATGAATTAGTTTTTGTTAAACAACCTCCCAGTTTTGAAGATCCTACAAAGCCAAATCATGTGTATGAACTCTCCAAGGCTCTTTATGGTCTTAAACAAGCACCTCGTGCTTGGTATGAAAGACTTAGAGACTTTTTAATTTCAAAAGGCTTTAAAATTGGGAAAGTTGATACTACATTGTTTACTAAAAAAATTGGAAATGATTTCTTTGTATGTCAAATTTATGTTGATGACATCATTTTTGGATCTACTAACCAAGATTTTTGCGAGGAATTTGGTAATATGATGTCCAGGGAATTCGAGATGTCTTTGATAGGTGAACTAAGTTTCTTTCTCGGACTACGAGTCAAACAACTCAAGGAAGGAACCTTCATCAGTCAAAGCAAGTATGTGAAGGACCTACTCAAGAAGTTCGGACTTGAAGAAGCAAAGCCAATCAAGACACCAATGGCTACAAACGGTCACCTTGTCTCTGACGAAGGAGGTAAACCGGTAGACTCAAAGCTTTATAGATCTATGATTGGTAGTTTATTATATCTTACTGCTTCTAGGCCCGATATTATGTTTAGTGTTTGTATGTGTGCAAGATTTCAAGCCTCTCCAAAAGAAAGTCATTTAATGGCCGTTAAGCACATTTTGAGGTATCTAAAATATTCATCTAGCATAGGGTTGTGGTATCCTAAAGGTGCAAAATTCGAATTAATTGGATATTCTGATTCCGATTATACGGGATGCAAAGTGGATAGAAACAGCACCTCTGGCAGTTGTCAACTGTTAGGAAGATCTTTAGTATCTTGGTCCTCCAAGAGACAAAACTCTGTAGCTTTATCAACCACCGAAGCGGAATATGTTTCCGCGGGTAGTTGTTGTGCACAATTGCTTTGGATGAGGCAAACATTGTTGGATTATGGAATAAAATTTGAAAAAGTGCCTCTTTTATGTGATAATGAGAGTGCGGTAAAAATAGCCACAAATCCAGTTCAACACTCTCGGACCAAGCATATAGATATCCGACACCACTTCCTTAGAGATCATGTTAGCAAAGGTGATGTGGTGGTGGATAATGTGAGAACCGAAGATCAATTAGCGGATATATTCACTAAGCCCTTAGATGAAAGTCGTTTTTGCAAACTTCGAAATGAGCTTAACGTCATTGATATATCAAATGTGGCTCGAAATGTAGAACTCATATTGATTGTACTTAAAGTATCACTTGATTGCATGAACTTCCTTTTTGGAGCTTTTTAGGCTCTTTTATCGGCAATTGAGTGAAATCAACCAAAAATATGTTAAGTTGTACGATAAATACTTCCCCTTTGGTGATATTGCCTATATCTTACTTATAATTATCTTATATTTATATATCTCCCTATCCAAATCTCTTGAGCTTCAAATCAATCAAAATCCTCCCAAGAATTTTAGTCCTTCCAGCGGTCTGACCGAACCAATTGCTGTCTGACCGAATGCATCTCGAGAGAGCATCTTAAATTTCTTCTTCCAGCAGTCTGACCGGTATCTTTTCTACGGTCTGACCGAAATTTCATGACCAGAGACCTTTTTAACCCGAATCTCTTGTCCTTTTTCACTTTCTTCCCACACCTGTCTCTTTCACGTGCACCTCAAATCTTTGGATTCTTCCTCTCCGGTCAAACTCTCACAAAGCTCGGACGAACCGTGGTTCAAGATCTCCTCCAAACAATGTCTTCTAGGTACATTTCTCGGATTCTTCTTCATTATCGAATTAGTCTCCTGTTCATCTTGAGGTTTAGGGCTAATGTGGTGAATCTTGTTTAAATTCTTTCATTATCCTGAAATTGATTCATCCCCCTGATGCAATGAGTATTCTCTCTCATATAATTGTCCACATTGCATCTTAATTTCCCTAAATTCTAGAAATCATGCCAAACCCTAACTCTACGGTTGCGCCGGTCTGACCGCCCCATTTTCGGTCTGACCGACTGCAACAGCAGAGACAGAGTTTGCTAATCTGTTATCTTATCAATTCAATCTCTCTTACCTCTGAGTATCTAATCTGCTTTATCTCTTGCAAATCTTCTAGTGGTCGTGGTCCTCAAGGAAATGTCTCCGTCCGGACAAATAAAAAGAAATTGGCAAAGCGGCCTAAAAGGGCTCTACCCTCGAGTAGCAGCGACAGTCACGATGACGATTGGGTGCCCTCGGCCGGAGACTCAGAAACAGAACAGTCATCTCATCGTGGTGGATCATCTCATAGGGGCATGGACATCGAGAGCGAGGACGATGAAATAAACGTCCATGCTTATCAAGGCCCGAAGAGAAATTGGACTTCAAGCGACTATACAAAGGCTAGGACTATCTATGCCTACAATCACGAGAATGACGCCTCTACTCCTCATTTCCACACGATGACACAGCAGGATGCCTTCTACGGTCATTTGGTCCACAAGAATATCTTCGAACACAAATGGATCGAATGGGCTTATGTTGTGAATCAGCCCATCATGGCTCCCTTGGTGCAGATCTTCAAAGATATAGGGCTGTATGACTTTGTGGAGCACAAGTGCCCATGGAACGCCACTGCCATCAGACAGTTCTATGCTACAGTAGAGATCAGATGGGCGGACCAGCAGATCATATGGATGACAGGTTCCAGGCATTATGAGGCCACTTTTGAGGAGTTTGCTGCAGCAAACAAGCTAAACTATGAGGAGATGAAGGAGGGGATCGATATGGAGGATGAGGATTACCTCCATGAGGATGACTGGCTCCAGTTTTATGAGCAGCCGGGAGGTGGACAGCGGATTGTACCTGGCACAGTTACAGGTCTCAAAGTCCTCCCTGCTGTAGTCAACAAGATCGTACGAGCCACGATCCATCCAAAGAGTGGAAACCGAGAAGCGGTCCGGGATTACTACTGGAACAGCATTGACCACATCCTCAAGAGTCATCGGATCAACATTGTCTCTTTTATATTGAAGACAATTGAGGATGTCTCGGCGACCACTCTGCCGAATCTCTACTATGCTCCGTTTATCATGTCCTTGCTGCTCCAGAAGACAAAGTTTCCTCGTGGTTCTTGCGACATCAGACATCTCAGCTATAAGCCGTTCAGTGTCAACCTGCGCGTCTTGGCTTGAGGCCATGGAGCACAGCATCATCAGCAGCAGCCAGCTCAGCCTATGCCTCCTCCTCCTCCACCTCAGGCACAGCAGGCAGCTCAGTCTAGCCAAGCCCCCGCCTGGATCAGTTTGCTACTCTTCTCCAGGGGCTTGAGCTCGCTCGCTCGGACTTGGCGGCTTTGCATGATCAGTTCCAGACTTTCTCGTCGCGCCAGGATCAGTTCGAGCAGCGCTTCAACGCCTTCTCCGCTCACTACTACACTCGTTTCCCTCAGACTCCTCCTCACCATCCTCCCGATGATGATGCTCCCGCTGATTCTTAGCTTTTTTTTTTTGGCAATTGATACCAAAGGGGGAGAGAAGAGAGTAGAAAAGAGTAGGAAAATGAAAACAAAGTTTTAATTAACTTGTTTAGTTGAATATCTCTTTTAATTATGGATGACATTTATGTTGGTTGACTCTTGTATGAGATTGTTACTTCATGTTATATGAGATGTGCTTATGTTAGACGTGCTTATGTTATTTTCATATGACCTTGTGATGATGATATCATGAGTAGAATTAAATGTCTTATTTGTGATACTTCATGCTCATATAATGAATAAATTAAGATAGCATCTTATTCACATGGTTGAACTCCTCTAAAATGCCGAAATTCACTTATTCATACATTTAGGGGGAGTGTCTTATTCTTCGATGCTTATTGTAAAATTCCCTTTATGCTTAAAACTCTTTCATCTATTCTTTATATTGTCATCAATTACCAAAAAGGGGGAGATTGTAGCTTCTAGGCCCCTAAAGAGTGTTTTAATAATTAATGACAACTATAAATGCTACACTAACGTTACCTGCCTAGTTGTGTAAAGAAGAAACTTTAAAGACAGGTTAATGAAAGGCGAAGAAAGAGCCTCATGATGAAGAAAGGGCACTGATCAAAAGGGCAAAGGTACGAAATAGGGTATTTTCCATTTTTACCGGTCTAAGGTGATTAGAGAAGAATTTTGACCGGATTTTAGGATAGTTGCCGTACTATTAAGAGGAGCATGTGGTGTTTCACAAAATACTTCATCTATGTGCCACAAATCATAAAATCAACTTTCATTGCATACTAGAAGGTCATATACTTTGAATATGCTTGTTTCAGCTCATTTCTGCTCAGCACTGTCTTAGTCGGTCTGACCGTATGTTGGACCGGTCTGACCGAATTCACGGACTGACCGATTAGAATTCTCGGACTGACCGACGTTATGTCTTAGTATAGTATATACCTTTATAAGGTCGGTCTGTCCGTAGTTAAAACCTAGGTCAGTCTCCTGGAACCTCATGAACTATCTTTCTGTTGTTTTGAGCTATTACGGTTTGACCGTTTTATTAGACCAGTCTGACCGTGAAATCGGTCTGACCGTGTTTTTGTACTACGGTCTGACCAAATGGCCGGTCTGTCTGTATTTTTCGGCCTGACCGTATAAGGTGTCCAGAAACTAGGTCGTCTCTGGACAGCTTCACGGTCTGACCGAAATAGGCTCCGGTCTAACCGTGTGTGTGCCTGACAAGGGTAGTTGAGCATTTATTGCGCCTGTTTTATACCGTTGCAATTGCGGCGGTCTGACCGAGCTTATACCTGCGATCTGACCGCCAAGTGAGCTTTTTCTCCCAACGGCCTGTAACGGCTATATTTATTGTGAGGGGTATATATACTCCCATACATGGCCCTGTTCACAACTCTTGGCACAATTTGAGCATTGTCATGATCCTTGTGAGCTTTAGCACATTTTATACACTCTAGGGTTCAAATTCTCGAATTTGTGAGAGTGTGCATTTGAGATCTTCTAGTGCATTGCATCTAGATCATTAAAACAACCTCGTGGCACTAGAAGAAGGCTAAGTGATCATCACCGGCTTGTTATTCTTGGAGTTTGCCGGCTCCTAGGCGGCTAGGAGAAAGGTTTTTGAGAGCTCTTCAAGGAAGATTGTGAAGAAGCCTCAAAACGTCTTGTGAAAGGGTTGAGCACACCTTGCCGGAGCGGTAAAGAGCATCCTTAGTGAAATCGAGGTTTGGATAACTCATCACACTAATCCGGCTCAAGATCTAGGTCACTTCTCGAGAGAAGGTTGACTAGATAGAGGAGCGGTTAGAGATTTGAGTTTGCCTCAACGTGGATTAGGGGTGATCGGCAAATCACCGAGACCACGGGATATATCCTTGTGTTGGAATTGTGCTTTGTTCATATTGTGTTATTTATTTGCTCTCATTATCTATAAATTGTTTGATTAATTGCTAAATTGTTAAAATCGCCTATTCACCCCCCTCTAGTCGATATCCTAGATCCCTTTCAGGACCCCGAGTCCAAATCGTCAACAGCTGGCGCCCACCATGGGGCCTTTTCTCATGGTGCTTTCCCTTCATCCTTAGGTTTGGTGAGCCATGTCTGGAGCATATGATTCTAAGAACGACTTTGATCTCGACGATTATGCCCATATACAAATGCCTTCTCCTAGCGACCCCGTTCCAATGAAAGAGGTCAATTGCGAAGACATTCTGAAGGGACGTCAGGAGAACACGTCTTCCCCTACTCGGGTCATGTCCATCGACCAGGGGATGGAAGAGACAGGTCCAGAACTTGATGTTAGTTCCACCATATGCAAAATCGACTCTCAGTCACAATGTGTCCCCGTCGGGGACCAGGATGGCAGCGACCAAGAACTCAGTCCAGGGAGGTTTGATCCTGACAACCTCCACTCTCTCTTTGATTTCGAGTCTGACTCGGAACAAACAGAGATGTTCACTCCTTCTGTAGCTTCGCTCCCCAGAGAATTCGCTGCCTTGTCAGAAGAAAACCCCGATCAGCGGATTGCTAGGGAAGAACAGGAGCGCAAACGAAAGGAGGAACAAGAATGCAAACAAAAGGAGGATCAAGACCGTGAGCAGCGAGATAACGAGCTCCGTAGAACAGCCCTATGCCGCCCCTAGTTCCTGCCGTCGCCCGCATGGTCGCAGGCACGACCAAACACCTTCTTTACCACCAGAGAATTTACCGGCGGATGAAGAAATGATTACACCTGGCGCACCAAAGAGAAGTACGTATGGCCGACTTCGATCTATCGCGGAGGTATTGCATAATTTTCCTCCTATCCTCATAGACGCGGACAAACTGGCTTTTGCTAGGATCCTGGCTGAGAAACTGGACGAGGTCGCATCTGATGCAACCCCTACAGCTTCCTCCCAGTCTACGATACGTTCTCATGAAATGGAGTATTCTTACTCTAGTCATGGTAGGCGTAATCAACTACCATCCGGATCACTTCGGCATGATAAATCCAGGCGTGTGGGAAGTTCTCGTGATCGAGATCGAATTCCCGTGCATTCTCGTCTGGGACCGCGTGGTGCATCTCCACCGCGTGAAACCACTCGTGGTTGTGCTGGAAACCGCGGAACTCTCCACAGTCCCTATGTAGGTTGTAAGGCTTTTTCTCCAGGCCTCCGTGCGGTTGTTTGGCCGGATAAGTTCAAGCCAGGGGCTATTGAGAGGTTTGATGGGACCCAGAATCCGTCGGAGTTCCTTCAAATTTACATCACCGCTATCCAAGCGGCTGGTGGGGATGATTGCGTCAAGGCCAACTACTTGTCGACGGTCCTTGAGGGACCGGCAAGGACCTAGCTGTTCAATCAGCCAGAGGGTTCGATATATAACTGGGAAATATTGTGCGATGCTATCCTTAACAATTTCCAGAATTGTTATAAAAAACCAGGCAAAGAGGACGATCTTCATCGACTACGACAAACCTCTACTAAGACTCTTCGACAATTTGTCAAAAGATTTGTCGAGGTGAGAAATACCATCCCAAACATATCCGATAAACCTCTACTGAGACTCTTCGACAATTTGTCAAAAGATTTGTCGAGGTGAGAAATACCATCCCAAAACATATCCGATAACTCTGTTATCAGGGCATTTAAGCACGCTGTTCGATATTGGAGGTTTACGGAGGATTTACTTATCCACCTTCCTCGGTCTATCGCTGATCTCTTTGATATGGCTGATTGCTATTCAGACGCGGCCGAGGCCGTTGAATGGAATAGGATGGTGGATAAAGGGAATTTACCGCCCCATCCAAGTCTCAAAGACGTGAAAAGAGAGGATGCAGGCAAGAAGCCGAAGTCTTCATCGCGCGAGAAGTTGAAGAAGTCCAAAAAGAATCGAACCGGACAGTACCGGGAGGTAGCAGTCGCGGAAAAGCCTCCACCGGCCAACGGTAATAAGTTTTTGTTTAAAAATAAAACTGCCTCTGGTGGTCGCAATGCCGACCAACCAGAAAAACTGACTAACTCACATAAAGGCAAGAAGTGGTGCCCGATCCACAACTCTCTGGGACACGACCACAAGAATTGCTGGAGCTGGTTGAAGCAACTAGATGACTTCTACCAGGGAAATGGGCCGATGCCAACTTTGCCATCGAAAGAACAGACTTGCAGGCTTAGAGACACCGATGGGGACGAAGAAATGTCCTACCAGGTACCTCGTAATTATGTTAATGTCATTTTTGGAGGTTCCTCCTCTTTTGTTTCTAAATGACAGTTTAAAGCTTTTCATCGAGAAGTTAACCAAGCGGAAGCTCCCCTTGGCGAAACTCAATACCCCCGTTGGTCGGACACTCCTTTGACATTTGATCACTCTGATTGTCCCGTTGGGCTTACTCGACCATTGAGACTACCTCTGGTTATTACCCCAATTATTAGTAATGCGAGAGTCGAAAGGGTCCTGATTGATGGAGGTAGTTCCTTGGACATTTTACTGGTCAAGGCATTGGACGGGATGCAAATCCCTCGTTCGAAAATCAAACCCATAATCCATCCATTTTATGGGATAATTCCTGGTCCCTCGATGATGCCGATGGGATAGGTGGTGCTCCCAGTCACACTAGGTGAACCGGATAATTTTCGAATAGAATTAGTTACATTTGATGTAATTGATTGTGATTCAGCTTATAACACAATTTTTGGCAGGCCAACTCTCGCTAAATTTATGATGGCGACACACTATGCTTATCAGTGCAGCAAGTTACCTGGCCCCAAAGGCGTTATCTCGATTCAAGGCAGCCGCATTGTGGCATTGACTTGCAATCGGTTGTCACTAGAGCTCATGGATCAACTTCCCCTTCGGGATGTCATGATCACCACCACAGCTGCGGATACGATCAAAGTCACCCCTCGACTAGAGGAAAAGCTAAAACTGGTTCCATTATGCTCGGATGATCCATCTAGAACAATTCGGATTGGATCAGGCCTGGATGACAAATAGGAACTCGGACTCATTACTTTCCTTCGGGCTAATGCAGATGTGTTTCCGTGGAAAACATCTGACATGCCCGGTGTCCCAAGGGAGGTAATTGAGCACATGTTAGCAATTTGACTTGGACAGTGACCAATAAAGCAGAAGCTCAGATGCTTTGCTGTTGATCGGCAAGAAGCTATCCGCGCAGAGTTAAACAAACTCCAAGTGGCTGGGTTTATTCAAGAAGTCGATCATCCAGAATGGCTTGCAATTCCAGTCATGGTCCGTAAGTCAAATGGTAAGTGGCACATGTGCATCGATTACACCAGCCTAAACAGTGCCTGCCTGAAGGATGACTTCCCCCTTGCCCGCATCGACCAGCTGGTCGATTCTACTGCGGGTTGCGAACTGATGAGTTTCCTAGATACTTACCAAGTGGATTGAGGCTGAACCAGTCTGCAATATTACCGCGGCACAGAAGTTCTTTGATCCGGGAGGATCTTCAAGTCCTGACCGCATACCGCTTTGCGACCTTAACCTTGTTTGGAAAGGTTCCGCGACCATGAAAAGGAATTCGTTCCCTGTTCAAAATTGTAATCCGATCCGAATATATAACTAAGCTTATCTGTTTAGGATTAGTTAGTTAGTTATATGAGTCTAATACGTTTAGGTTATTGAGTCTGATATCGTACCTAGGCCAGCCTAGTACGAAAACCAAGTCTAGGTCTCAAACGGATCAAGTTGGTATCAGAGCAACTTTCCTATCCTGTGGATGGTGAAGACTCGCCAGGGTTACAAAACCTCCGGTGAAAATCCAGGCGATCAATCGACGGTTCCAATAGCCGCGTCTTCGACAATGTCTGATGATACCTCCATTCAAGCTAACCTTGCCGAACAAGTGGCTAAGCTCTCCACCGACATAGAAACCGTGCTTGCTTGGATTAAGCAGCAGGTCATGACTGTACCTCCTGAAGTAGGGAAGGTTATGGGTGTGAAGACTGGTGAAGACTTGCGCAGGGCAGACGAAGATGAAAACGAAGGCGACCACAAAACCGACGACCTCGCCAACACCTCCTTAGCTGTCGGATCTTTTAAGGTCGACGCTATGATTGATATACCCATATATGATGGGTGATCGATGCTGAGAAACTGAATTCTATCCGATGGGTTACCTTGAGGAGAGATGGGAACTTTGGCACAGATTGTACCAACGGCGCGACCAGACCGTCCAAGACTATACTACGGAATTCTGGAGACAAGCAATGGTCATCGGCATATCGCTATCTGATCCTCAGGTATTTCAAAAATACACATCTGGACTTTAGAAATCAATCAGTACTGAGCTAAGTCTGTTCGGCGTCCAAGACATCGCGACCGCGAGCACAACTGCTGTGGCGGTCGAGAAGAAGAACAAATCCCACAGCGACAAAAGCACAAAGGAAAGTGCGACCTCGACAATGAAAAAGCCGTGTCCGAAGAAGAACACTTGAAAATTGGGCACGGGTGCCTTTTGTGAACACTGTCAAGTCGCGGGACATACCAAGGACAAATGCTACAAGCTTCATCCTAAACTTCGACCAAAGAAAAACTGACCAGGGAAAAGAACAGCCACGGCTACTGCGACTTCACCCGACGAAGAAGTTATCTGAGTGAATTCGATTAATGAGGCGGATACGACCTTGTCTCTGATGGCAATGCCGAAGGAGATGGGTTCGAATCCACCAAACGACCATCACCCAATGGAGCACTTGTTTACCATCAACATCCAGATGAAGCACGAAGTGGTCGCAGCGATATTCGATCCCGTAAGTCCGAAAAATCTGGTCTCCGTTGGACTGGTTCGGCGACTTGGTTTGAAGACAACCACACACCCGCGACCATATCCGCTGGGTTGGTTTACATCTAACGTGAACCAACAGATTATGAGTCAGTGTGTGTTGAAGTTTGCGATATCTGCACGATATATCGATGAGGTGCAATGCGATGTTGTCCCTATCGATATCTGTTAGGTGATTTTTGGGAGTCCGTATCTGTATGATTGAGACGCTCACTTCTATCGACGAGCGCAAGAGTATGACATCACCAAAGACGGAGTTAAGTTCATGATCAGTAGAGACATCCACGTCAACACTTCGAACTTGATTACCGCAAATCAAGCCAAACGGATTGTTAATGCATTTCACAAGTATGTGCTTGTCATGATTTGACCCATTGGTCAATGTGAGGGTACTCGACCAGCGTTGTCGTTGGTGTGCCGAGAGGATCATGGACGTTTGTCGGGACTGCTGGAGAAATACAGTGATCTGTTCGAGACTACCCAGGGTCGTCCACCAAAACATCCAGTCGAGCACGAAATCCAGCTTGTATCTGATGCAACATTACCCAATCTAAGTATGTATCGCACCTCAGTATTGGAGAATGAAGAGATCAAGAGACAACTTGGTGAGTTGCTAAACGATGGTGTCATTCAACCGAGTAGTTCACCTTGTGGATCACCATCAAGAACCGGTACCCCCTTCCTCGTATTGACGACATACTAGACCAATTGAAGCATTCCATTGTCTTCTCCAAGTTGGATCTTAAGTCAGGATATCATCAAGTCAGCATTCGAGAGGAGGATACGTGGAAAACCGCATTCAAAACACAGCAAGGTCTGTTCGAATTGCTAGTCATGCTGTTTGGTCTCTGTAATGCTCCGGCAACCTTCATGCGTCTTATGAATGACATATTGAGACAGTTCATCGATGACTTTGTGATCTTTTACCTCGATGACATATTGGTTTATAGTCGTTCGTGGGATGAGCACCTCATTCATGTCGAAAAGGTGTTCAAACAGCTTCGGCAACATTGACTTCGCCTCAAGCTCAAGAAGTGCGAGTTTGGCCAACAAACTCTACTTCACCTAGGATTCTTGGTTGGCAACGGTACATTGCAAATCGACCCCGCGAAGGTAAAAGTGATTCGCGAGTGGCCACGACCGCGAACAGTTACGAACTGCGTAGTTTTGTGGGAGCATGCCAATATCTTCAGAAGTTCATCCGACACTTCTCAATTGTGGCTTCTCCATTGCATGCATTAACCAGTATCAATCAGAATTTCGAGTGGATAGGGAAACATGGGGACACGTTTCTCTTATTGAAAAGGAAGATCAACGAGGCGCCTGTGTTAGTTTTGCCGAATCTCTAGAAACCATTTGAGCTAGAAACTGATGCCTCAGGTTATGCCATGGGCGCAGTGCTCATGCAAGAAGATCAACCAGTGGCATATCACTCTGAGTTATTCCAGGGAGCTCAAAAGAACTACCCGACTTATGACAAAGAGTTGTGTGCACTGCATCAGGCCGTTAAACATTGGCGGTGTTACCTCTTGGGTAAAGAGACTGTTGTCCACACCGACCATCAACCGTTGCAATATTTGCAAACTTAGTCGAAGCTACAGCAAGCTCGACACATGAAGTGGATGTCGCATCTGCAACAGTTTAATCTAGTGATTAAGTACAAGAAGGGCGTACACAACAAATTGGCGGACATGTTGTCGCGACCACCAGTTATGACCCTCTGTTTATTAACATTCATGCAGATCGAGCCCTCATGTCATGATGACTATGCCACTATATACAGTGAAGACACTGATTTTCAAACAGCATTGACTGAGCTCAAAACAGGTAGACCTACAGAGTTTATTTGGCAAGAAGGACTCTTGTACAAGGGCAATTTATTTTGCATACCTCGTGGAGCACCTCGAATTCAATGGATGCGAGAAGCGCACACATCGAAGGTAGCTGGTCACTTTGGGGTTACAAAGATGTTGCAAAATCTTCACCGACATGTGTTATGGCCATGTATGCAACAAGATGTGGCTAGTTTTGTTCGAGGCTGTGGTCTCTGTAGCATCTCGAAACCGGCAAACCAAAAATTAGGTTTGTACACTCCTTTGCTAGTTCCATCGCGACCATGGGAGAGCATATCCATGGATTTCTTGGGAGGATTGCCTAAGACCCAACATGGCAACGACTATCTATTCATGGTCGTTGATCGGTTCTCCAAAATGATTATTCTTATACCTTGTCGAAAGACTATCACGGGAGAAGAAGCAACTCGGGTTTTCTTTCAAAACGTTTGGACACACTTTGGACTGCCGACTTCTATTGTGTCTGATCGCGATACCCGATTCCTTAGTCACTTTTGGTGCTCGCTCTGGACGATGATGGACACCAAGCTAAAGAGGAGTACTGCTTTTCATCCAAAAACTGATGGTCAAACTGAGGTGGTAAATCGCACAGCCATTCATCTTCTGAGAGGATATAACTCGAAGCACCCGAAGACCTGGGATGAAAGCATACCGTACCTGTAGTTTGCTTTTAATCGAGTAGTGCATGGTTCGACTGGAAAGTCACCCTTTGAGGTCTGTTTAGGATTTCTACCACAGAGTCCTTTCGACATGGAGTTTGTGATTCCTACCTCAGCACAGAATAGCAAGGAAGCATCTGATCAGGATCGAGCACAAAAATTCCTGGAAGGTATTCAGCGACTCTATTGTGAGGTTGAACAGAACTTGCTGAAAGCTCAACTCAAGTACAAGGCGCGACATGATCGGCACCGAGTTGATGCGCAATTTCAAGAAGGTGATATGGTATGGTTACATTTGAGTAAGGAGAGACTTAAAGGTGAAGGTAAGAAACTCAAACCCATTCGTTATGGTCCTTTTTGGATTTTGCGAAAAGTGGGTAATAATGCTTGTCAACTTGAGTTACCTCCAAACATGGATATTTACTCGGTTGTCAATGTTGAGCACCTCAAACTCTTTGAGCCCTCAATGCTAGATGATGAGCCAGATACCATAGTACCATCTGTTGAAGACTTGGTCTATCAACGAGACGAACCTCTACGTGAAGATGTGATTCTGGAGAAGAAGGTGACTACCACCGCAGTGGCGTAAAGGAGACTTTTCGAATCGGTCGGAAAGATCAACGAGCACGTGCGACAAAGTGGTACCCAGAGAACTTGGACAAGTCCAATTTCCACATCTCCAGTTTGATCGAGAGGTCGCAATAGGGGTTGGATCCTTCTCAACAAGGGAGTCATGATCCGGGAGGATCTTCAAGTCCTAATCGCATACGACTTCGCGACCTTAACCGTGTTCGGAAAGGTTCCGCGACCATGGATGGGTCCGCGACCATGGATTGGTTCGCGACCATGAAAAGGAATTCGTTCCCTGTTCGGAATTGTAATCCGATCCGAATATATAACTAAGCTTATCTGTTTAGGATTAGTTAGTTAGTTATATGAGTCTAATACGTTTAGGTTATTGTGTCTGATACGTACTCATACGATTGGACTATAAATACCTTGTAATAGGACTAGTTTAGATCATCGAAAAGTCAGAACTTATTTGAGTTTTAAACACTTATAGTTCCTTCGACGAAGGCAAGTGTACCTAACGTTCGACGTGTAAAAGCCCTCTTTGAAATAAAGAGTTGTGCAATTACTTTGAACTATGTTTTCGATCAACCTTTGGGTTTCGATATTTCTGAGTAAGATCCCGTTATTCTGCATATTAGAATCTGTGCCAGCCTAGTGCGAAAACCAAGACTAGGTCTCAAATAGATCATTCTTTCATAAGAACATTGTCACTCGATTTGGTGTTCCAAGTCGTCTCATCACGGACAACGGTTCCCAGTTCGCTAGCGGCCTCTTCCTGGACTATCGAGATAATATTGGAACCAAGGTGTGCTTTGCTTCTGAAGCTCATCCACAGAGCAATGGTGACGTCGAACGTGCCAACCGGCAGATATTACAAGGCATCAAGAAACGTGTTTTCGATCGCCTTAAGATGCGCTCGGGGGCTTGGGTAGATGAACTCTACTCCGTTCTATGGGCACTACGTACTACCTGTAGTCGAGCCACTAGTGAGACACCTTTCCAATTGGTATACAGCGCCAAGGCTATGTTACCTACAGAAATTTGTATTGGTTCTGTCCGAACAGATCAATTCGACCAAATTGATCAGATCGAACAACGTACTCAGGATTTAACTTTCCTTGAGAAAAAACGTGATCGAGCGTTGATAAGGTTAGCAGTATATTTGCATGCTTTGCGAAAATATTACAGCAAGAGGATGCGGCCAAGTAGTCTTCACGTGGGTGATCTGGTTTTACGAAAAATACAAAACCAGTCTAACCGCAATAGTTCTCTCCACAGTGGGAAGACCCTTACACTGTTGTTTCAGTACCATGACCAAGATCGGCTCGGTTTGCAATGGAGGATGGTAGAATCTTGTCCAATACTTGGAACGTCGATCAACTGTGCAAGTTTTACGTGTAAGTTTCCAAATCTTTTTTCCTATTCAATTAGCATGATTTGATCAAAATTTCGTGAGTACTTTCCTTCGGCTCATGTTATGTTGGTTTCTTTATTTGCCATACCTATACCGAGCCCGGCTCGGGGGCTAGTCGCCGATAATCATCTTGCTACAAATATCCTAATCGGATTCACTGGCCGATCTCATGATCGCATCCAGCTAAGACATCCCTCAATAATCCGTTTCTCAACGCACACGAGACTGACTGGCATGTTCTTGATCATTCGAGTGGCTGCCAGTTCGTAATAAGGTCGGGCGTTGTATTAAGATCAGTGTTGGTATGATGGAATGATCATATCTAAGTTAAAGCATTTCTTAGACATTCATAATGCCCATATTTTTCCAGAGATTATAATAATAGGTCTTCAGTACTTATGATCTCAGGAGGGGGCTAAGAGAATATGGTCATAATATGAAACGAAGAAAGTATCACTCTTTTCCAAAAATTTAAGGCACGCATTTGCATGTTATAAATGTAATTTCACAAGTATAATGACTAAGAGAGATCATTACAAGGAGTCAAATAAGGCCTAGCTCTTTCAGCAGATCTTCGACCAGAGGCTTGACTTCTTCAGAAATGGCCTCAAGTTAATCACTCTCGATCTCTACATCTTCTACCACCGGCTTCAGATTCAGATCTGGGCCATGGTGAAATCGTAATCCACAGAGAATGGCAGAGGTTATAGATCTTACATTTGACTTCAGTGCCTCTTCTTGCCGTTTTGTATCTCCAGGAAGATACTCGAGGAGTGATTCAGCTTGGGCCGCGACCAATGTGGCTAACTCGCTAAGGCTTGGATTGTATTTTTGTGACTCGATCATATCTGCTTTTAGCAGAGTAGCCACCATCTTTAGCTTTTTGAAGATGTTCGATTGAGTACTGCTGCAGGAGGAAATTGTTTTGTTAAACCTTCATTCTCCATGCTGACAGTACCAATCTCCGAGCTTTGTAACTCGATGGTCACCTGAAGGTTCTTCTTCTCTTATGAAAGATGGCCTATTTGACCCTCTTGTGCTGCATAAACACGGCAGATGATTCTTACAGCAGTTTATGTAACGAGAAAGTGCTTTCTGCTCGAAAGTAGACTTACGAGAGAGTTTTAGCTGTGCTTCGTCAAGTTCCCTCTCTATAGAAGAACATCGCGCGGCCACAACTTCTTCTTGATTCTCTCGATCAGTCATGCTCTTATTCAAAAAAGCATTTTCTTTGTAACAAAAAGGACGATCAGCTATGCTTAAATTTGGATTCAAGTTAACACGAATAAAGAGCATCACACTTACTGTTGCAGCCGGCTGAACTCCCGTTACGCGACCTCAAGATGCTTTGCTATATTTGTTGACTTGGTCGCCACCCGGGTCAAGTCCTGGAACACGATAAGGAATTGCCCTTAAAACTTGAATGTTCCTGAATTTTTGCGAGCTCGAAAATGATAAAAAGAGTTGTTCGTACCTCTATATAATCACTGAAGGAGCCGCTCTCAACATCAGTGTGAGGTCGAGCCTCAAGACTTGTTGTGTCCATGGCAGGGGCAGCAGATGATCTTTCCTGTTGATTCCCCTCTGTGGCCGGGACTGCGGTTTCCATCCCCTGGGATCGGATCTCCGCTGCCATTCCCTCCATGATGGCCCGAAGAACTTCTTCGGCCATGGGAGTTGGACTTGGCTCTCCTGCGACCTCTGCTGTGGGTGTAGGACCATGGCTTATCAAGGTCACCGGGGTACTGGGCGCAGCATCCCTGCGCCCGAAGACAAACAAACGTAAGGTAAAATACCTCTTGTCGGTCATATCTTGATGAAGATAGGAGAAGTTCTTACTTTATTTGAAACCCCACCCATGGTTTGGGTTTTGTCGATGAGCTCCCAAGAGAAAGAAGCCCACTAGATGCTCCTGGGAAAGAGTCTTCTTCTGTCCTTGTCTTCCTTCTCTTAAAAAGGACGGTATCCTCTTCTCCCTGTATGTATACAATTCAATAGGTATATACGGAGGAACGATAACATGCAAAATTGTGAGGATCCTTACCACAGTTGCTCCCTCGATCAGTAAGGGAGGTGTTATTAGTCCGGGGGCTCAACGAGCCTTAGGCGCCAGGGTTTCACCCGTAACCACAGGATTGTCAGTGGTCACGGGGCCCATTAGAGCCATCTCGGTCCCTGCGGTCAGGGACAAGATTTCGTCGACTTGAAGAGAAGTCGACCTCTCTGGGATGCTTCTTCCCAAAAGGTCGATCGCTTTCCTCTTGCGACGGACCAGAGGAATGTCGTCTTCCTCATCCTCGCTCCCTTCACCCTGTACGATGAAGAAGTAATTTCCACTCGTACTTGGGGTTATAGGGGGTACCAAAAATCTTACCGCAGTCTCTTTCGCGGTAATGGTTTTCTTCTGCGAAGAAGCCCCTCCCAGGATCTTCTTGGGTTTTCGGGAGCAGGCTCCTTCACTTTGTGTTTCGAAGGGGTCCTCCTCGCCCTCTTCGTAGTCGGTCTTCCTAAAGGACTGACATCCTCACTTGGACACATCGCCCCGGCAAAGTTTCCCAAAGTTGTATCATTTAAAATGCTTTTGGTAGTACAAGACAAGTAGATGATTTACAACATAGCTTATTCTGAAAGATCATACTTTCCGGCGCTCTTTCTTAAGATCGTCGCCAGCATTAATTAAGCTCTAGGGACGAGATGATCCTTTAACTCCTGCAGCGGCGTTATATGCCTGAAGGAGGTAATTTGTCCGTTTCTCGATCTCAGACAAGGATAGCGCTGTGTCACAGACAAGCATGCTAATAAATACGACATTTTTCTCAGTAGGAATGCGTATTTTGCTAGCTAGAGGACATACCATTATTATAGTCCAGGGTGCTATTCGCCATGGACTCCACCTCCCAAGCCGGATGTTCCCTTTCGCACAGGGGGCTCATTCTATTCTTCACGAAGTCGCGTATGATGTCATGCGTGATCAAGCCTTGCTAGACTAGGTGAAGAATGGCTTGAGCTTGTTTCTTCAGCTCTGTGCTCAGAATGGGAAGGGAGTCTAATTCGCTGTCTTTCTCCAGTCAGGTATTCGCGAACCACAGTCCGCTCTCCGAGGGAGGGGTGCAGTAGAACCACTTCTGGTACCACCCGTGAACAGAGTCCCGTAGAGGCGGGAATGGGTACTCCTTCTCCCGTATGTGGAAGTAGATGCGCCCAGCGGCATTGGCACTCTTTGACCATGCCGAAAAGTAGAAGCACCAGAAAAGCTCCACACTTGGAAGCACTCCGACGAAGGCTTCACATAGGTGTTGGAAGATCGCCAGGATCAGGACTGCATTTGGGTGGAGATTCACTAACTCCAGCTCATAATGGTCCAAGATTCCCCACAGAAACTCGCTTTTTGGGAATCGGAATCCACAGCGCAAGTACTCCTCGAAGATCACCAATTTGCCCTCTTGGACGATTGGGGTTTCTTGATCTTTCTCCGCTGGCTGCCAATTGATCAGCAGCCACGGGGGGAGAATCTCTTCTTTTTCTAGTGCCACCAGACTCTCCTCTATGTGGTGGACAGATCAGCTCTAGGATGCCATTACTATGGAGGATTGAGGAGAAAAGTTGTGACTTTGGATACGACGAAGACGAGGAGTGCAAAAGAGGGTTTTGTGCGGCAGAAGGGTCTAAGGCAACGAAGGGTTTTTGGCTTCTCCAGTAAGCTACCTCTTCCTTTTATATGCCCGAGGCAACTCTTCGCCGAATATTTTATTAATTTCCCATAATGGGTGCCTTTCCTCTTGGAACCCGTTATCCATACCCAGTAATGAATCCGAAATAAAATGTATCATTTTATTTCGCATTCGGGGGCTATGGTACAGATAGAAATATTAGAAATTCCTAAAAGTTTATTAAGGAGGTAATCCCTTATGGCTTTGGAATAAATTTATGACCTCTGTACTGATCACAACGTAATCCTATGATCGCTGCGGATATGTGTGATCATAACAGCTGTGGTCGCCGTATGGTCAAGATACTGTTTTGTGATCGTTACTCTAGTTCTGATCGCAGTCTACGGTTTCAATGCTATTCTGAGACCAAAGAACTGTTTTGTGATCGTTACTCTAGTTCTGATCGTAGTCTACGGTCTTAATGCTATTTTGAGACCGAAGAACTGTGTTGACCCAGTTTCGCACAGAAACCAACTTGAGTATTTTTTATCGCAGAGACGTTCTTGTGTAACCATTTCTCATAGACTATAAAGAACTTTAATTTGGATTATAAGTTTTGCATAATCCTTTTAAGAGATCAAGTATGTAAGGAAAAGAAATTCTTTATTTTTGACAGTCTTTACATACAAAAGGGACACAGGCGACCAAAGCATCAACCTGGTCCGATAGCCTTTTACAAAGTTCTCCCAGGGACATGTTAACGTCAGTGGGATCAATACTGGCTATTGCTCTAAGCCTATCTACATCATCCCGAATCAAAGAAGCGCTATTGTTCCTTATCGTATCGGAGAGTTCTCGCTGCTGCTGAGCATAGTCCCTCTCCAAGCGGAATTGGCGCACCTCTTCGCAGGAGTTGTCATAACATTCTGCTAGATGCAGAATGGCCGAAGACATCTCATCAATCTTCTTCTCCAGAGCCTCTTTTTCTTTTTGGAGAGTTCGCTCGAGGAATACGCTCTCACCAAAAAGAGGCTGGACTTCAGCAAGCTCATCGCTGGGGGCTCTAGAGATTTTCGTCTCCTGCACACATATGCGTTAGTTTTAAAAGATAAAATGACCAGCAGAGAGAATGAAGACAATTGCCAATCCTCACAGTAAAGTTGGACGGGAGGATGAGGAACTTCCCCTGGGAAGTAGATCACCCAACAAAAGTCAAGGACCATCTGGTCGCGGTAGTGCAACTTTCCCATGAGAAAATTGATCACCCATCAAAAGCTGAGGATTGTCTGATCGTAGAAATGTGGGACTTCCCTCAGAAGCAGATGGAAGCTTTGAAGGATTGTTTTGGATCTCCAAAGGTGGAGATGAGGGTTCAACCTGCCGAGTTGCATGGACAGGGAGAACTATATGGGACAAAGAAAGAGAGTGCAATGATGCATCCCCAACCTTGGCACCCGTGAATGAAGCTCCACTGGAGGATCCTTCATCAACCTTCGACTTCTTCTTTGGAGGAATCAGCTCCTCGGTCACCTGTAAATTCCCGAGATGCATTTGGAAACGATTAAGATGTAAAACAACGACCTGAACCATAGTTCTAGAAAAGTCTTACCTTCTAGAAGTATTGGTCAAGCTCGGGTATCACTTCCTCTTCATCACTCTCAATCTCAATAATGTTCTTGAGGTCTTGATTTGCCATCAAAACAAGAACTGAGGTTTAGAGGGGGTAACTAGAGCGGAGAAGTAGCTATGAAAAAGACTTAGTCGTGGTGAAAAACTCGTCAGTTCAAAGAACCGAAAGGCTCATCAATTTATAGAGCCTGAAGGCGACACTTCATTTCCACACACGTCTCGGGTTCTTCAAACGCACTTACGGTTGCCATCACGATGGGTCACTTAAGTCATCATTACCTGTCAAGAAAAACCCAGGGTTTTTCTCGGGATATGAACCGTCACACAGCGGAACGGCTTCAGTTAAAGCTGAAACGTCGGGTTCATAATTTGGGCAGCAGACTCCTATAAACCCAGGAGCTCGGAGTATTCGAATACGTTTTTAACTCTGCAAAGAGGTACCAATTTACCTACAAGATATTCCACTTTTATGCCCATCCTATCAAGATGATTAGACCCTTCCTCACTGCATAATGTGAGTGGCAAGGTGGAGATAATAAGAACTTTTCCTATGTTTCACTCACAATTCACCCCTGGCCTTGTGGTCAGACAACCCACAGTTGTGGCAGGCTATACCCCACCCCGACTGCATCTCCCCATTACTGGGTCAGCGTGCATCATCACATCCAGTGATATGTGTAGGAGCCACACTCCGTGCCAATCGTGCACTACTTTCCATCTCATGTAGGGGTTTCATGTGCGATCCGCATACTTGTTCAGGCCTGTCCCATACTAGGCTTGCGGTTAGTACGTTTTTCATGCCACTAGACACACAACACAAGGTTCTAGTCCTTATATGCCAGTGACCAAACCATCCACAGCCACGCACATCCAGTGCCACCACCATTCCATACAAACTCTGGTCACGGCTAGGGGATTTATTTCATGAATATACATAAATACACATATATTAGTTCATGGCTCATTACTTGATCATTTCACATTTCACAGGCATCCAGCCTAGTACTGCCATTTCATATCTCAATCATTCTTTCACATGCAATACTACTTATATTCAAGATTATGTTATAGCAACTCTTAAAATATAGGTTCAAGATGTTCAAGAATATGACTTTCCTTCCGCGTCATAAAAATCAACAATTGATGTCAAGTCGACAGTGAAGTCCTCGAACTCAGCTTCTGGATCTACTCAGCAACAAATCAAACACACAAAGCTTACCAACTATATTAAAATGTTTTATGATCTATATGCAGATATGCTTTAAAAGAATAACTAAACGATGCTGATGATGATTGAGACTGCAAGCTGAACTGAGTCGAGATTCTAGGGTTCCAAGGAATCTGGGCTAAGATTGAGTACTAGAGGTGATTAGGGTTTCAAAGAATCAATATTGACATTGAGTTCACGGCTAGTTTGCTCAAAAACGATGAATGTCAACAGATCAACATTCGGTTCACTGCTGGACATGGCTTTGGTTGGCTTTAGAAGGCACTTCTCAAGATATGGCAGTTGATGGAAATGTAGAACATGGTTCTACAAACTTGGTAGACAAAGTGGATTTCAATTTGCACAACTAGAAGTGGTCGAACTGAGCTGATTCCACTGGCTAACATAGATTGAAAAGGGTTGACAATGTTCAAGAATGGCATTGACATGTTTTAGGAGGTTTCGAGTGGACAAAACAGATTCGAATCAGGGCATTGGGTTGCAGCTGAGGTTTTAGGGCTCGCCGGTGTTGACACCGGAGTTGAAGACGACGGCAAATGAGGAGAAGGTGATTTAGAGCAATGCAAGATGATTGGGCTCGGCTACATCATCTACAGGTTACAAGGAGTGAGTTGGTGCAGCTGGTTTGGTCGAAGATAGGGTGGAGCTCGCCGGCGACGTGAGGTGTTCACGGCAGCGCACGAAAAAATGAAGAACACAAATCACATGCTAAATTCAAATTTGGTTTGAACAGGCTTGCTAGGACTAAGCTACTGATCATTTTATTCCACAGGAAAGGAAGCTAATTTGGACTAGAATGGTTTCAATTGCTGGAACAGGGCAAATGCCATTTACAACGATCACCGGAGTTCAATTAGGGGCTACAGCACAATGAGGAAGGAGGAAGGTACTCACTGGTCGAATCAATTTGAAGAATGGTGTAGCAGATCGAGCTGGCACCGTGCTCCTACTCGGTGGCTCGCCGGAGAAGAAGAAGAAACGAAGAAATTTGGGACTTAACCAATTTTCTGGTGGAGTGAAGATTGCACAGGGAGAAGGGGTGTTTAAATAAGCCAAGGACGAAGCTTGCGAGGAGGGAACAGCAACAAACTTTGCGCCGGGGATGACACTAGCCGAGCGCAGAAGAAACAGCAACGACGACGACCTGACAGTGACAACGGATCTGCAACTGCTCAAATGGTTGGTTCATCGGGACTTCGCGCTGGCCATTGCAAAGCGAGGGCGACAAAGTTATTACGGCGTGGCGACGTGGCGCGATGTTCCTGACAAAATGCTGCTACTGCTAGAGTGTGGTCACGTGCGTGGTTGCTGCTGGTCACTGGTGCTGCCACGGAGATGGTTTTGGCGCAAACACGTGCGCACATGCAAGCACAACCGAGTACGGGCACAGGCGAAGGCGAAGCTTGGCTGGCGCGAAGATCGTGGCAAGGCCTGGTGCTGGTCGAAGCTGTCGTCGAAAACTGCTGGGAGCTCTGGTCGACAATGCCTAGAAAAGAATCTGGACCAAATTGCAATTTTTTAAAGTTTAGTTTTTGACTGATTTGCAAATCCAGGGAAATACTTAGATAGAAATGGATTTGATTTTTGCTGCTGAAGATCAATTAACTTAACAAATAATTTGGCAAAGACATTTGACAAGATTTGAGATATTTGAATAGTTTTTGAATGAAAATGACAATAGGGTAATTAGGGTATTTATAATCTAGACTTTACCAAAATTGAAATTCTGGGATTTAAGATAGGATTTTGAGATCATCACAAAAGAAGATTTTGTATTGAATAGCATTTGGGAGGTGTTTCCTGAATTAGATTTGAATTTGGAGCTGATTTGTGGCTTTTAGCCTTTTCAGGCTTCTGGAAATTCAGGAAAAGGACTAATCTGCGATACTTCTTGGACTGATTTATGAAAATGGTCTAGATGATAGAATTTGACAGCCAACTTTTTGGATTAAGGTATTGGCATATCCTTGATCATAATCCAAGAATAATCTGGTCTGGATTAGGTCAAGATGTGATTAAATCAGAGTTCAGAGTATTTAGGGTAATTAGGATACTTAATTAATTTCTGTTTTCGAAAACCAAAAGGATTGACAAATCTGGGAGTTAGAGATCGAATTGGATCTGTCTTCTAAAGGCTTTTATTCTCAGGATAAGTAGTAGGTCAAATCTGGAAAGTCATATCTTGATTTGGGTTCACAGGGAAGATTTTGAGATTTTAGGGCTTAGGATAAAATAAGTCTGGTCTGATTTTGCTAATCTTGAAGAGACATATGCATTCATGAATTCTTATGAAAATAATTTGTCTGTGGGACCAATCCCAGTGGAAAAGTGTCATCGTGGGCTTCTCCGTGAAGTACTCATTTGCCCCAAGCGGACTCCGTACGTGGCTTGGGCATCCGTTTGAAGTTGGACTACTGCTAGATCGCCGAGCTGGACTTGCGGACGAGTTGGGCTTGATTCATCGTGGGTTGCTCCACCTTTGATGTAGCTCGCTGATCCTCTGGTGTGGGCGTAGTGAATATCTCAGCACATGGATTCATGCCAACTCGCCGTTCTCCTTGATCTTGTGGCGGCGAGGAAGTAGTGGAAGGAGTGGATGAAGCCTTGTTCATATCCGAGCTAATGATGTCCTCATAGCCCCCCCCCACCCCCTGTTGCCTTTCGGCCTGGAGAAGGGGCGATTGCCCTTATTGGCTTCACCTGAACCGCCTCTGCCCTCGAGGACAAAAGTGTCCCGAGGCCGTGGCTCATTGCGATTGCCTCTCTTGGGTCGCTTGGAGAGGTCCTTGGCCTCCCGTTCGGTGGAGGTAGGCGCCTCCTAGTTTTTCTTCCAGAGGTCATCTTCCTCGGCTCGAGCATATTTCTGAAGCACGTTGAGGAGTTCGTTCGCCGAGTTGGGGCAACTCCGGGAGAGCCTTCGGTGAAGCTCCCCAGGGAGGAGCCCGCTCTTGCAGGCTTCGATGACCGTTGAGTCGGGGACGTGAGCCACCTTGTTCTTTACTTGAGCGAAGCGCTTGAAGAAGCTCCGGATGGTCTCCCCCATTTTCTATCTGATGGTGTAGAGCTGTGATGAGTCCAGGGGGAGTATGTAGCTCCCCTGGAAGTTCGCGCAAAACTCACGCTTGAGTTGCGCGAAAGACTTGATCGACCCGGCCTTTAGGTTATAAAACTAGGACCGGGCAATCCCCAAGACGTAGAGGCAGAAGACCTTGCACTGCAACGTCTCATCCCCCCAACCACTGAGATGGCCGTAGAGTACGCCAGCACAAATTCGTAAGGATCGGCCTGACTATTGTAGTGCTCGATGTGCGGCGGACGGTATGGCCGCGGCCACCGGATGCACTGAAGACGGCGACACAGCGGCTGGTTAGCCCCCTTGACTTCCTGGGGAAGCTCCCGGTCGTCATCTCCCTTCACAGGGGAGGGGCACTCGTTGTCAGACTCAGGTAGGGAGCCCAAAGGACCGCCCGCCTGGCGGTAGCGCCTCTTCTTCTCCGGGTTGGTCGAGTTGACCTCTTGGATCTCGAGGTCCTCCCCCGAGGCAACAGTAGCCGCTTCAGCCGGCCTCTTTCCCCGGTCTGCCCGAGAGTCGTGGATCGGGCGAAGCTTTTGCTGCGGCAGTGGCTCCGACCGGCGGTGGGAGGAAGTTTTCTTAGCACCTACCGTACACTTGCGCTCTACCTCCTCCCGGGTGAAGTTGGTCTGGTCCACCGGGGGAGCCCATGGGGGCGGTCCCAGGGGAGGAGGGAGCTGGTGCGTAAGGGCCATCGGCCCGATGTATGCCACTGGTGCGCAAACCGGACACGGCGCCGGGCGTGCATCTGGGGCGGCGACAGGGACCGATGCGGGGGGAGGGCCCGAGGCGACAGTTGGGCTTGGCACCGAGGACGTCCCGGGAATGTCTTTGAACATGTGGGCGATTGCTTGTGTGGGGTGAGCCCTCGGTGCGGGGAACGTTCTCGGCGCAGGCTAGCTTACCGGCGCGGGGTAACCTCCCGGAAAGGAGAGGGCTCCGGACGCCGAAGGGCCTCCTGGGGCGGGGAACACTCTCGGGGCAGGGAAGGCAGCCTGGTGCCCCTTGAAAAATGGTGGTGGTGCGATAAGACGGAGCCGGGAGCTGGCCCTTGACCAAGGCCCCAAGCAATGGGTCTTCGGGAACCACGACAATTTCTTAGGGGGCACTTGTCCTTGCCAACGTGGTCACGGTCACCGGGCTCGATGCGGGGGTCCCCGCACCCCCCCCCCCCCCCGAGGAAGGCGGGAGGAGGAGGCACCTCACTCCGGGCCTCCCCGGATGGCGGCACCATGATGGCAACATCTTGCGGGGGTAGCGCGTGGTCATTGGGACCAGCATCACCGGAGAGGGGGATAGCATGAGCTCTCATTCTTGGGGGAGCCATGGTGAATCATCACGTATCCCCACGGACGGTGCCAACTGTCGTGGTATTAAAAATACCCCGGCAAATTTTTCGGACGTGTATAACACGTGTCAGCGGCGCGAGCTGACCGTGTGATCGATCACTACTCGTCGGGCAAACTCAGAAATTGACACGGTGATTTTATACAGGTTCAGGTCCCAGTGGGAACCCTAGTCCTGTCGGCAGCCCCCAGACGTGAGGCTACTGGGGAGGTTCTCTCTTGTGGAGAGAGCTCTCCAAGGGATGAAAGTTGTTGGTGTGTAAAAATGAATTGAGAGTTGGTTACAAATGAGATACAAGGGGGTATATATAGGCCCCAAAAGATGCAAAAAGACTAAAAGCCCCTAGCTGCAACCGCTGGATCAAGGGGTACCACCATCTTTTCATCCAGTGAAGGACTTGGATGCTCGACATGTGTCCTTGCTAGTTCCCAAGGCATCCCTGACGTCACCCATCTATGGTCTCTCCCAAGAGGCGCCCAAGACCTCCTACGGGAGACCTCTGGGACTTTCCACTGGAGGCACCCGGGACTTTCCATGGGAGCCCTCTGGGACTTTCCACGGGAGGCGTCTATGGCTTTCCACTGGAGGTGTCTATGGCTTTCCACGGGAGCCCTCTGGGACTTTCCATGGGAGGCATCCGCGGCCTTCCACAGGGGCCCTCCGAGACTTTCATCGGGAGGCGTCCGCGGCTTTCCACTAGAGCCCTCTGGGACATTCCACGGGAGCCCTCTGGGACTTTCCATGGGAGGCATCCGCAGCCTTCCACAGGGGCCCTCCGAGACTTTCCACGGGAGGTGTCCGCGGCCTTCCACAGGAGCCCTCTGGGACTTTCCACGAGAGGTGTCCACGGCTTTCAACGGGAGGCGTCCACGGCTTTCCACGGGAGCCCTCTGGGACTTTCCACGGGAGGCGTCCACGGCTTTTCACGGGAGCCCTCTGGGAGTTTCCACGGGAGGCGTCCGTGGCTTTCCACGGGAGCCCTCTGGGACTTTCCACGGGAGGCGTCCACGGCTTTCAACGGGAGGTGTCCGTGGCTTTCCACGGGAGCCCTCTGGGACTTTCCACGGAAGGCGTCCACGGCTTTCAACGGGAGCCCTCCGGGACTTTCTAGGAGAGCCCTCCAGGACT
This sequence comes from Pharus latifolius, assembly GCA_019359835.1. NCBI lineage: Eukaryota > Viridiplantae > Streptophyta > Magnoliopsida > Poales > Poaceae > Pharus > Pharus latifolius. The sequence continues at coordinate 16,424,770 of CM033324.1, read as the reverse complement.
TTCCACGGGAGGCGTCTGTGGCTTTCCATGGGAGCCCTCTGGGACATTCCTTGGGAGGCGTGCGGGACTCCACAGGAGCCCTCTGGGACTCTCCCGGGAGGCGTCCGGGACTTCCCCGACAATTGGATACTCTGAGCTCCACCAGTACAGAAAAGCTTTCTTCTCTCGGTAAAAAACACCCTTCTACTATCGGTTTTTGTACCGATAGAGATAGACACGATAGAACAAGACAGAACATTTTCTATCGGTAAATAACCGACAGAAGAACTTCACAATTCTATCGGCATATTAGGAATGTACCGATCAAAAACCTGTCGTAGTCTGACGTTTAGCAGTGGGAAAAGTACCACTATTCTAACGATTAATTACAAGATTACCGACAGCAAAAAGCTTACTATTCTATCGGCACCTTATGAGTGTACCGATAGAAATCCTATCGTAGTCTGACGTGTAGCGGTGGGAAAACTACCACTATTCTAACGGTTAATTACAAGTTTACCAACAGAAAAAAGCTTAGTACTCTCTCAGTTGGAAATGAGATAACCGATAGAAAAAATCTTAGTACTCTCTCGGTTGTGTATGAGTTCACCGGCAGGAAAAATCATACTCTTCTAACGGTTAATTTCAAGTTTACCGATAGAAAAAACTACAGTAGTCTCTCGGTTGTGGATGAGTTCACCGGCAGCAAAAGTCACACTATTCTGACGATTAATTTCTAGTTTACCCATAGAAAAAGTGGTAGTAGTCTCTCGGTTGTGGATGAGTTTACCGATAGAAAAGTGGTGGTAGTCTGTCGGTTGTGAATGAATTTACCGATAGAACATTCACATATACAGTACGTTATTTACATTCACATATACAGTACAGATGCAATACATTATAGATTGGATACACAATACAGTATAGATGCAAAGAAGGGTAAATTCACAAAACAGATTGACACATTAGACAGTTATTCACATTTATTCACATATATATGGACAAATACAAATTGCAATCCAATGTGGACATTTATTGACATATATATTTATTCACATGTATATAAACAGTCTATGCACAGAGTACACGAAAAAGAGAAAATTATCATGGCGGATGGTTGGGCGCAACTTCCTCCATGACATATTGAGCCCAGATTTGTCGAAGATCTCTAATCTTTGCATTTTCGTATGAGTCTTTCGACATGGCGATCTGCAAGCATGTGTGAATACTTAGTAACTAACTTCCTAATTTAGAACGTGACACCCAATTTTCAAATTTGAGTTAGCTATCGATGCTTAACTGGGGGAATTGGGCAAAGTTTGTCTGCACTAGGTCGTACATGTAGCGCAACACATAAAACCCGCATTCCCACGATTGTGGCTGCTGATGGTACTGAGATAATTGCATATGCAAAGACATGTTAGCTATTGTTTCCATAAACTAATTAAGCATAAACAAAAAGTCTCGTGAGTACCTCATATTCTTTCCAAGCTAGTAGGGAGCCCTGCGGTGCGGCATGCCTCCCTCCAGCGGACACATATTTATCAAAAGCCCTGCATTTCAGTTAGTATTGCCAGTTAATGTATTATCATTAGCTAGTGAGGTGAAAATTTAAATCAAACATATAAGTTACTTACGCCTCCATATTCCCCTTGACCACATATTCAATCGATAATCTGTCACGCATCGAATCGAGGTAGTACACCTCGTTCCTCGGCGGACAGATCACGATGAGGATCCAGTGGCCCCTGCATTGTACGTAAAAGAGGACTGCTAGCTCAAAGTATATTCTCAGGTGTAACTTACAAGATCGAGTTAAATTAGTACGAAATGCACTAACCTTTGGTGGTACGGCACCAGAATGAACTCCCTGTCCTGCTGTGCCATCAGCACCTTGGATATGTACTGCTCAGCGTGCGCGGCGTCGTGCTCTAGCATCGTGAGGCTTATTTTCTCTGGGTCAAGGAAACCCACCTTGTCACACGCAGCCTCCGATGCTAGCCTGTACATGCACCTGCATGCAAAGGACGACATTAGTATTGCACAGAAAGTTACTACATTTCAAATAAACTACAACAATGCAGAGTTAGCAAACCGAGTTAGAAAACAACAATACATAGCATCAGCAAACTCACAGGACTCCAGTCCGTATGATGGACATATCGAGCTCCCGCCAGTTGTAGAGGTCGAACAGATCCTCGTGTGCCACGGATATACTCCCGGGCTCACTGTGGAACTGCCCAGGCCTGTAGGGAACTAAGAAGTTTAGATTGCGCCGAGCTCGGTGTAGGTACCACTCGTGGAGGTCTCTGGTTGATCGATCCAATTTGCGCAAAGCTGCCTCCGACATGAGTGGGAACCCGTTCCTGAACCTCTCCGGCTGTCCCTGTCGCCCTTTTCCCTTGCCTTTGCCCTTGCCTTTTGCAGGGGACTGAGCGCGTACCTTCAAAGGCAAGGGCGAGGTGATGGCGGCTTTCTTCCGAGGTGAAGGCGTGGATGCGCTGGGTGGGGTCGAGGCCGTCTTTGATGTGTCCAGGGTCGCACGAGATCGGGCCTCATGCCCTGAGCTGGGGGCGCAGTCCCCTGGTAGCCCAACGGCAGGCCACTTCAATTAATGAGTACGTATGTTAGATTATGCAAGTTGAGTGTACTGAGTAGGATGTAATCTAAAATGTGTAGGATTTACCGGTTGTATTAGAAGACACTTCTTGGGCCACTATACGTAGGAGCCCACTGCCTCAGCAAGTGTCTGCAGTTCCTCTGTTGGCACTGCCAACGGAGAATCGTTGTAGCCCGGCATGGCCATGTCCACCTGTACCTTTGCAAACCTCAACCGCAGAGGTACGCAATGGACCCGGACATCCGGCCCAGACGGATATACGAAGCCATGTCCAACCACTTCCTGCCTGTCTCCTAGGTGATTCAGTAGGATGCAACCCTCCGGCTTCTGCATATTTGTAAATATTAAAATAGGTTAGCGAAACAACTCTAACAGAATGGGAGTGGCATCAACTTAAGTGCACAGATGAAGGCTTGCAGTACCTCAAGTAGATCCACTGGATCCGCGAGGACCTTCGAAGCGCAACTGCTTATCTGACCCCGCGGGGTACCGACACCCTGGGGTTCCGCATCTGCACTCTTGCTCAGCAATGCATCTCTCAACCGTGCAAACTCTTCCCTCATTTGTGCGACCTCAGACTGCACCTCAGCCCGTATCTTCTCGGAGAGCTCCGCCTGTACCTCAGCCCGTATCTTATCGGAGAGCTCCGCTTCCTTTTCCTTCCAGGAGCGGGCCTTCTTCCTCGGTGGAGCTGGATCTCCAAAACCGGCCTTCCACGACACAATGGCTCCCATGGCCCGTGTCCGCCCGGGATGCTCCTTATTTCCTAGAGCCCGGGTGAGGATGTCGTTCTCCCTCTGTGGGGTAAAGAATCCCTCCACTGCCTCCTTCTCAAAAGAGATCTGTTACATTTAAAGGTACCTTGTGAGACAAATTGCTTTATATACACTTGTGCGCACATAGTTTACGAGGTTAGCCAACTTACCATTCGCCTCACAACGTCGATGTCCCCAGGGGTTGCGAACTGCACAGACCCCGTGGATGACACGGACCCCCTCCCCCTCCACCATCGCTTGCACCTCTCATCCCGGATCTCGGAGAGCGGCAACTCAGGGGTGTCGATGACAGGATTTTGCTCGTCTTCCTTCTTCCACTGCTCCTCCTTCCCCGCATAGCCCCGGGATCCGAGCCGATGCGGGTGGTCGTTCCTCTTCTGGATCGCCCTATTCTTCTCGCTAAGGGCCTTGAACTCCTCAGTCCCCTTCTGCTTGGTGAATTCCTCCCATACCTCCTCCGATATGAAGGGGTACTTCTCGCAAGGAAATTTCCCCGCAGCGAGGAAGTTACTGACGAGCCAGCTCTTAAAGGTTTTCCATGTTCCGTTCATGTCCTTCAAGCAGGCCGTCCTAGATGTATCGTCGGGGATGTTCCACTTAGCCTGTTTTCAAAAAATGCATACAATTAATCATGAGTTAGTTAAACTTTAGTATAAGCCAAGAGAACGTGATTACGAAAGAGTTCAGTGATTTCAGTTAATTTAACCTTCACTTCCTCCCACAACCTATCCCTCTCGTCCGCCGTCACGTCCTTCCAGCTCTGCACGGTGATCTTCACCTTTCTTTCGCCAACAGCCCAACGTAGGCCGCGTACTTCCCAGCATTCTTTCCAATCGGCCTCCCAAATTGGTTGAACTCACAAGAAAGATCCGTACGTTTGGCCAAACGGCCCAACGTCGTCGCGCCTCGTCCCACCCTCTTGCGCCGGGATGTAACAGCTGCATCTTCAGTTACGTTGGGGTTGGCCCTAGTCGAACCACTGGTACCATCCGATGAAGACGACGACATGTCTTTCCGTACAAAACCATCAAAAATTTAATGGAAACACAAACCAAATCATTTTACAAAGAAAAAGGACCTATTTTAAATATTTTTTCCATTGGTCAACAAAAAAGCTACCATGCAATTAATACAAGATAAGATTCTATTTCTCAGCGTTTTCGTCTACACATTTTCATATAGGAAGCAGGCAATATATGGCAATTAATTCTTCTTGGAGTTCCATAACTCAGCCCAGGACTGGAATCTAATTAGGGCTGCAAAAGGGATGTCCGAACAAAATAATACTAAAAGAAATACATGAATAAATTACTTCTTGAACTGTTCAGAAATACATGAATAAATTTTGTTGATAAGCCACTACTCACTGTCATCACATAACATTCTCAATGATTTTCTGTACTAATATTCATGGGCCAGCATTATTATTTCACACGTAAATATGCACACAAGCATCTAAGTGCCACTGTGCATAATCTAACAAACCTAATGCTAATGGAATATAAAGATATTGAAGTAGCACAGAAAGTAGGTCACAGCCAAAAAAGGAATAATATGGTCTATAGCACCCTCTCTTGGTTATCTTTTGCATTACCTGTATGCAAGTCATCAGGACTTCATCACATCTATTAGTTTGGGAAAAGTCATATATGACATACAGGTAATGCAAAAGATAACCAAGAGATATGCATTTGAAACATATACATCGAAGACCCATCCACATTGCCATATATCATACCAAGTGAGTAAAAATTCCCAACCAAACTAGTACGTACATTGCATGCCTCATGTCCTTCCAGAAAAAAAATATTTTCTATCGGTAAACACAAGAGCTGCCGATAGAGCAGACAAATTGTTTCTATCGGCAAATACAGGAGGTACCGATAGAATATGTGTACGAACAACTCCAACATATAATGTGCATTACATGGCAGTTGCATACAATTGATCACACATACAGCAATATAGATAAGTTAAAATCTCAAAATAGGTTCATTACAGCACTGGAACATATTATGTCAACCCTAATTTAAATCAACATTGCCCGCGGAATGTACATAATCCAACACAATAGGGAACCCTAGTGTAATTGCAAAACTCGAAGAATTAGTACGTACAAAACACTAGGATCAAATAAGGAAGATGCTGGAAATAGAACGACGAATTAGGGTATTTACGGCGATCAGTGCTGGTGATGGAGAGGGGGTGTAGAACGCAGCGGCGGCCGGCGAAGGATGAAAATAAGAACCGGTGGCAGTGGCGAACCAGTGTCCAGCCGGCGATCGTCGTGTGGGAGAGAGGAAGTGAGTGGTCACGGCGGAGGTTGTGGTTTTCTTCGCTCTCGAAGAGACGCAGTGCTCTAGGTTGGAACTGTTCGACTGGAGGGAAACTCAAGGGCCGTGTACGAGTAATAAAGTACTGTATGACCTTTTCTATTGGTACAATAAAATAATACCGATAGAATTATGTCTGTTTCTATCGGTACAACAAAATAATACCTATAGAAAAAGTAAATTTCCCGGAAAAATATTTGAATTAGTGGATTCCTTTTTTCTATCGGTATAAACAATAAATTCCCGTGAGACCAATTTTCCCCAGAAAAATTTTTTAATTAAGTTTACGAGATTATAGTATTGTGTTCCATTTTTCTATCAGTAAAAACAATAAAATACCGTCAGAAAATGAAAAGGTAAACACAATTTAACATCAAACAGACTGTGCTTGAAAGCTGCAGAATGATAAAGAAAGTGGGAAGATAGCCGGAAAATTGGAAAATTGACATCAAAAGAAATTGTTCATTCATTATTGTTTTATCACTTAAAAAAAATTAAAACCCAAAATGCTAGGTCAAGGGGTGGTCTTAGCCCTGGCTGCATGTAGAATAGAGTCTGTTCGACTTGCAGCCAGGACACAGGACTCCTCTAGCGACAAGTTGTCCCTAGGATCAACTACTACCGCATCGAGAAGGCCTGCGACCTCCCTCAGCTTCGCTATGGTATCCTTCATAGTCAAACCACAGCCAGCGATGGTCATATCCAGCGGCTTTCTTCTCCTCGCGAAGACGCCTCATCCTCGCCCTACCATTGTCACCATCCGTCTTCATGCGCTGAATACGCTGGAAGAGATCGTCAAGGTCAAGCCGTAGCTGAGTGTGCTTGTCCGTAAGGAGCTTGTGCTCCTCCTGGAGGGCCCTCAGTTCGGCCTTCACTTTGCCAGTGTCTTCCACGGATCCCATTCCCTGTGCAAAGCAACAGGTCAAGAATGTAGTGAACATGGATTAACAATACAGGGGTAAACCCAGGAGATTTAGAGTTCTTACCGGGGAGGGCGTGGCTGACGATCCCAAGGAGGTTGCCATTGTGAAAGAGAAGATGAGGAGTCGAAGCGTTCGAGGATTAGAAAAACAAAAAAATACCGCGACGCATGGCGAGGTACTTATAGAATTTCCAAGGCGACGCATGGTGACACGGTTGAGATTTCAAAGCGCCAGAGTATTGTTCTATCGGTACAAACAGAAAAAAACCGTCAGAAAACAAATACCGTGAGACTAACGAATTTATTCTAACGGTACAATATAATAATACCGATAGAATAAGTACACTTTTCGCAGCGAAACTTTCGAAGTGCCTGAGACACATTAAAGTAGCGGATGTCCTTTTGTATTAGTAGAAATAACAAAATACTGTCAGAAAAATTGATTTTTGGAGAGCTTAATTTGAAGAAGCAAGAGGCTGCGATGATATTTTTGCAAGTGCTATTTGAAGGGAAGAATTAAGTATTTACAGGATAAAGGTACTGTACATGTTAGAACTCATGCTGTGGAGTAAAATTGAGATATATTAATGATGTGAACTAGCTTAGCATTAAGTTCTAAAGAAAAATGTACTGCCTGATGTATTAATGATAAGTTCCTCACCTTGCTGCAGAACTTGTGGGCTGTTTGCTTGGCATTTATCCTTGAAATAGAAATTAATCATCAATGGTTCTCAACCCATAATCCTTCTTCGTGGTCATCTCGCAGATACATTGTTTCGTAGATATCTTCAGTACAGATAGATTGAATGTCCTCAAAAATGGAAGTATTTCATCGAATTGGTTATACTCCTCTTCGTCGACAACATCTTCGACCCCAACAATACGTCTCTTGCTGTGGAGGACAACATGCAAGTTTGGATTGGCCGGGTCAACGATGTAGAATACCTGTGTGGCTTGCTTTGCAAGTATGAATGGATCGTCTTGGTGTCCGACTCTACCAAGATCGACGAGAGTAAACCCGTAACTGTCAACTTGAACATCTCGAGGGATTTCGACCCATTGGCATCGAAACAGGGGAATCTTAAGTAATCCGTAATCGAGCTCCCATATTTCGTCAATAGCACCGTAATATGAGTTCAGCGCCCTTACTGACCTGGCATCCTCGGAAATAGCAAACAGTGTCACTCCGCTACATTGCGTGCTACTCTTGGCGTCTTGAGCTCTTGTGTAAAATGAATACCCATTGATGTCGTACCCCTGCCAAGTTCCTACAGTGAATCTTGGGCCTCTAGCCAACCATGTCACAGTTTCACTTACGGAGCCCTCGGCAGCTCGCGTGACTCTTTCTTGGATCCACTCAGCAAATTTCCTGTTATGTTCTCTGCTGACCCAAACGTCTGACTTCGAAGGATTCTGTGACCGTAACATTACCTTGTGCTCATGTGTAACACCCTGAGTTAGGGATGAAAATTTCCTTTTTCATCAATAACATGCATGCATGTATCTGTAGTAATAGCCAGATCAGTTTCTATCTCAAGCCCTAAAATCTCCAAAATCTATCCTGTGATCACAAATCAAGATCAGATTGTTCAGATGTGATCTATTAGTTACTCTGAACTTAAAAGTCTTCAGAACCTAGATCCAATTCTATCTCTAACTCCCAGAATTATCAACTTCTTCTGTTTTCAAAAACAGAAATACCTTATATTACTTAAATACTCTAAGTTTCAGAAATACAGATTTAGTCTGAATCCTGACCAAGTTCAGACTAGATTATTCCTGGAATATGATCATGGGTATGTCAATACCTTAATCTAAAAAGTTGACAGCCAGATTTCATCATCTAGACTCTTTTCACAAATCAGTCCAAGAGTCATCGCAAATTAGTCCTTATCTGATATCTGAAAACCCAAAAAGGCTAAAATCTCCAGATTAACTCCAAATTCAGAATTTCTTCGGCAAACCTTCTCAAAATGCTATTTTCCACAAGTCTCTCTTCTGTGCAGATATCAAAATCGAACCCTAAATGCCAGAATTCGAAATCGACAAAACTTAAATCTTATTTTACCCTAAATTACCCTATTTTCAGTTGTATCAAAAGCTATCCAAATGTGCCAAATTTTATCTTCAATCTCTGCCAAATCATCTGTTGAATAAAGATTACCAAAACAGCAAAATCAAATTCAACTCTAACCTTCCAAATCATCAGATTCACAGATCAGTCCAAATCAAGAATTGGAAATTGCAAATGAATCCATTTTCGACTAGGACAACAGCAGCATTCGACCAGGCCGTTTGCTGTACACGACCAGGGCTCGCCGTGGTTTCCTTGCGCCGTGCACGTTCGCCGCCGGTGAAGCTTCGCCTGCAACTTGATCATGCATGCTGTTGCGCACGTGTCCTCGCCTCAGCCGTCACCGTGGCAGCGCCGCTGCAACGTCGACGACCAGCGCCTGCTTCCCCGCGCGACCAGCAGTGACTGTTGTCAGCATCTTCTTGCCACGTCGCTTGCCTTGCCAGCCATTGTCGCCACCGCTTTGCACCGCCCGACATGATTGAGTCCCAATGTAGCAACAGTTTGCCTCGCCAGTGCGCCGTCGCGTCACCGTTCGCCGTTGCTACATCTGCGCCCGGCAACTCATATCAACTGACATCAAATTCAATGCTATTACTTCCTTGCAAGCTACGCCCACTGCACTATATAAACAGCCATACCTTGTGTCACTTCCTCATCACCAGAACTTAGCCAGATTTACAAACTTCTTCGCTGTCGTCGTCTTCTCCGGCGAGTCCAGCAAGAGGCTTCACGGTGCCAGCACACTACGCAGCACCTTCTATCAAATTAACCGCATCAGTAAGTTTCCCTAATCTCCCTCATCATGCTGTACCATCTAATTGAGTTATATTGCATCCAGTCGCCGGTGATCGCCGGAATTCCCGATTGCCCTGTTCCGGCAATGTAGCTCGAATTACTCCAAATTAGCTCTCGATTCTGTAATAAAAATTGATCAGTAAACTAAATCAAGCATGCCTGTGAACTTAGAACAATCAATTGAGCCTAATTTGAAGCTATCCCCAAATTCTGCAATTTATCAGTTGCTGGCTCTCGTCGCCAAGCCACACCGGCGAACCTCCGGCTAAATTGACATCGCCAGTAGCTTACTCATACCCTTCTATCACTCCTAGAGCAAGGAATCGAGTTCAATCGCCTTGTGTTGAAAATGCCCAAATCCAGCGTTTCTTCTCCGGCGCCGATGACCGGAAAAGTGTTCCCGGCCATTTCAGCCCTCGAAACCTTGTCATTTAGATGTGCCTTAGCCTCCTGAGCATTTTTGTCTTATAGCTCGACACTTAGATCGGCCTAGATTGGAAGTTATATCCATGCCAAGTCTGTGTCCAGAACTGCTCCAGTGCAGCCAGTTCATCTCAGTTCATCATCAAATTTCTTGCTTTCCAGCCATTTCTTGCCCTAGATCCTGTTAACTTAATTGTTCCTGTTACTCAAGCCTACCTCCCAGACAAAGTGGTGCATCATTTGGAGCTCCAGATCAAAAGTTATGCTAAGCTCTAGTTTTTGGCATTGTCAGCTCTATGCCAGAGCTTGTCAGCCAGTGGCATTGACCTTATTTACCCACTTCTGGTTGTGTAATTTGAAATCCACTTTGTCCACTGAATTTGTAAAGTTGTGATCTACATTTTCTTCTACTACCACAACTTGAGATAAGCACTCTAGCTTTTCTTAAAGCTATGTCCAAGTCTTGATCCGAATGTCGATCTGTTGACATTCGCTGTTTTGATTAAACCAGTCACAAAATTGTTATCCCTATTGCAATCCAGAAACCCTAAGATTATCTAATCACCATCCTTAGCCAAATTCCTTGAAACCCTAGAATTTCGACTCAGTTCAGTTTGCAGTTCAACTTATCTCCAGTTTAGTTCAATCATGCTTGTTGTGCATTTCTGCATATAAGTCATAAAATATTTTAAATATTATAAGTAATTATTGTGTGTTTGTTTGTCGTCAAGCAGATTCAGAAGCTGACTTTGAAGATTTTGCTGTTGACCCGTCATCGACTGCTGTATTTTACGACGCGGAAGGCAAGTCATATCCTTGGTCATCTTTAACCTATATTTTAAATGTTGCTATAATATAACCTTGAATATAGGCAATATTGCATGTGAAAGATTGAGAATGGTTGATTTATGAATTGGCAGTGCTAGACTGGTTATCTGTGAAATGTGAAATAAACAAGTTTTGAGCCATGAACTATTATATGTATCTATATACTTATATTCATGAAATAAAACCCCTAGCCGTGACCAGAAAAATGGTGTGGATGGCTGTAGCACTGGAGGTGCTAGACTGCAAAGGAATGCAGGCACTGAAGGTGCAGGGTTGTGGATGGTCTGGTCATTGGCATATAAGGACTAGAACCTTGTGTTGTGCGTCTAGTGGCATGAACAACGTGCTAACCGCAAGCCTGGTATGGGACAGGCCTGAACAAGTAATTATGTGGATCGCACATGAAACCCCTGCATGAGATGTGTAGTGATGCACGATAAACACGGAGCGCGGCTCCCACACATATCACTGAAGGTGATCAAGCACGCTGACCCAGTAATGGGAATAAGCAAAGGGGTGGAGGTTTGGATACAACCTGCCACAACTGTGCCTCGCTGAGAGCCACAGGGTCGGGGGTGAATTGTGAGTAAAACATAACAAAAGTTCTTGTTATTTCCACCTTGCCGCTCACAGTATGAAGTGAGTCAGGGGTCCAATCATTTTGTTATGATAGGAAATGTTTGAAAGTGGAATATCTTGCGGGTAAATTGGTACCTCTCTGCAGAGTTAAAAACGTATTCGAATACTCCGAGCTCCCGGGTTTATAGGAGTCTGCTGCGGTGGATTAAATCCACGGGGTGTGACACAAGTACTATTTTCTAAATAAAATATGTTAATCAAGATTACCCAAATGACATGTGTTGTCATGATAAGGAGTGCTGCCGTGGGCTGTCGTGTGTCGACGTGTCGCGGTAGTGCTATAATCTAGTGAACATGATTAATGATGTTATATTATGAAAAGTGCTGTCATAAGATGAGATGAGAAAGGAAAAGATTATTTTACAAACATCCATAATTCTTGACTAGTCTAGGTTCATATCATCACTACTATATGTATCTACTCTTACCTATGACTTGCTGAGTACGTAAGTGCTCACCCTTGCAACATTCAACTCAATAGATGGAGCCTATTTTGATCAAGATGATGGCACAGAGTACTACATGGATCCAGAAGGAGGAGAATCAGTTCCGCCAGAACCCTGAAGTGTGTTGTTCTGCCGTCAACTTCTTTTGTGGGAGGGTCACCTATCTTCTGCTGTGTAGTTAAATATTTTGCTAAACCCTGAATGCCTTGTAGGCATTGTAATCCTCTTTATGTAATATTAAGGCCAGCAGGCCACACTGCTTAATATTTTGTGAGTACTCTGTTGCAATGTAATATACTCCTGTGTTTGACTTATCCTGGGAAGTCAAAGGTTTGTGGTTTGGGACTAGCTGCAGCGAGCTAGGTCTCTACAGGAGTAGTCGTTGTCCCAGTTTAGGGGCGCGACATCGTGTATGTATGGCTCGACCTCCGTCATGTGTTGTAAGACCCAAAAATGTGATTTTGCGTACACATCACGAGCGGGGACGATAGCTTTGAATCCAATCATTCTGATTCCCTGAAGCCTACCCTCGTGTCGGGACCTAGGAACGCCAATTGGGTCAACCCCGGCCATATAATCTATGCAAATTTCAATCACCTCCTCGGCGGCATAACCTTCCATGATACTCCCCTCGGGTCGACGACGAGTCCTTACGTATCCCTTCAATACACCCATAAATCTCTCAAATGGATACATGTAGCACAGGCACACGAGTCCACAAAACTTAATTTCTCTGATAAGGTGAACAATCAGATGGACCATAACATCAAAAAAGGATGGAGGGAAATACATCTCGAGCTGACAAAGAGTTGTAAAGCGTCCAATCCATCCGGATCAATTACCTACGAGGACACAGTTGCGCCAAATATTCATATCAGAAAAATCTTCTAATTAAGCTCCACAGATGGAGGTAATGAACTTATAGTATGGTGCACGTACTTACCTTGCAAGATATTGCGTTGAAGAAATAACATAGGTTTGTGATTGTCTCTCTGACTTTAACTGGGAGAATGCTTCTGATAGCAATGGGAAGCATTTGTGACATCAGGACATGACAGTCGTGGGACTTCGTGCCAACTAGTCTTAGGTCCTTCATGGACACAAGTTTTTTCAAGTTCGCGGAGTACCCACATGGAACTTTAACACCGTGCAGGCACCGACAGAGTTCTGTTTTTTCTCTCTTGGACAATGTATAGCAGGCCGGAGGGAGGTATGTACGCTTTCCATTCTCTAAAGGTGCGAGCTCAGTCCTTATCCCCATTTCCACCATGTCACGACGAGATTTCACACCATCCTTTGTCTTTCCTGGAATGTTCAACAACAAACCAATCAAATTGTCACAGACATTTTTCTCTACATGCATGACGTCAATGCAATGTCGAACTTGTAAGTGCTCCCAGTACGGTAGATCCCAGAGAATCGATCTCTTCTTCCAAACATTTTTTTCTCGAGGTTTAGAATGCTTACCGAACTCAGCTTTGATGTCCTTCACGCGCGAGTAAATCTCCTTACCGGTCAGAAATACTGGAGCTGATCCCTTCTCAGGCTTCCTGTTAAATGATTTCCTCTTCTTACGGTATGTGTGATGCACCGGAAGAAACCTGCGGTGACCCATGTACACTGTTTTCCGGCAGTTTCGCATCCACATGCTCTCAGTTTCATCTAGGCAAATAGGGCAAGCCTTGGCTCCTTTCGTACTATACCCCGACAAATTGCCGTAGGCCGGAAAATCATTTATGGTGCAAAATATCAGGGCCCGCAAGATGAAATTCTCTTTCTTGTATGCATCCCACACCTGCACCCCCTCGCTCCACAATTTCTGTAAGTCCTCGTTAAAGGCGCTAGAAACACGTCAATATCATTTCCGGGTTGTCTGGGTCCTGAGATTAGTAACGCCATCATGATGTACTTGCGCTTCATGCATAACCAAGGAGGAAGATTGTAGATGCATAAAAGAACCGGCCAAGTGTTGTGCCGACTGCTCATATTACCATGTGGGTTCATACCATCTGTACTCAGCCCGAACCTTATATTCCTAAGTTCACCGCCAAACTCAGCAAATGTTCTGTTGATGTTTCTCCATTGAATAGAATCAGCTAGGTGTCTCTGTTTTCCGTCTTGTTTCCGGGCTTCAGCATGCCAACGCAAGTGCTTCGCGACTTTCGGATTTGCAAACAGCCGCTTCAATCTAGGTATCACAGGCAAGTACCACACTGTTTTCACCGGAGGTCCTTTCTTTACCTCGTGACGTTCACTGTCAATCCGGTCCCTACGTGTATACCTCCATGCGCCACATCTTGGACAAACATGCAAACTGGAGTACTCGTTACGGTACAACACCAAATCATTTGGGCATGCGTGTATTCTTTCGATTTCCATTCCCAACGGACACAACAGTTTTTTGGCTTGGTAAGTAGATCTTGGCAACTCATTTCCCTCTGGAAGCATGTCCGCTAGAAGATCTAATAGTGCCGTGAAACTCTTATCACTCCAACTGTTGCCTGCCTTCAAGTTATATAATCTCAGCACAGAAGATAGTTTTGTAAATGTTGCACATCCAGGGAACAGAGGCTTCTCAGAGTCAGCAATCAGTTTCTCAAATTCACAGAAGTCGTTTTCGTTGTAATATTCCTCTACATCACGTAACATCTCATCTAGATTGTCATCATCATCATCATCTACGTGCACATCGGAATGAACATTATCACAATTCGGATGATCATCGATATTATTGCAATCCACATCCGAGTCCTGCTGATTGGTAGTAGTGGTGCTTGTTTCCTCAAGATCTTCGCCATGCCATATCCAACGGGTGTATCGCGCGTTAAAACCACGACGAATCAAATGACTCTTAATTTGATCAGAGTTGCTAAACCTCTTCAAGTTCATACAATCTGTACAAGGACAGAGCATATTTTTCTCTCACTTCCTCTCCTTTTGTTGCTCAGCAAATTTAATAAACTCATTCACACCATCCAAATATTCAAAAGTAGTACGTTTTATTCCATACATCCAATATTTCCTGTCCATCTACAATTAAAAAAATTTAACGAGTCAGCCATGCATGCATGAAACCTGCCCGATTAAGTTATGTATATGTACATGTACAGCCTTTTACAACAGATGTGTTGAACCCTAGCCTGACGAAATTAACACTAATTAACCTAGCTAACTACACAATACAAGCTAGTTAGCTCCTAAAACATGACACATTTCCAGCTACCTAGCTCCCAAGCTTACAGCTACAAACTTAATTGGAACTACACAATACAGCTAGCTTGCAAGTAGAGAGGGAGGGAGATCTAGAGGGAGAGAGAGATAACTGTCGACAATTAATCATACCTTAAAGAGAGGGGCGCAATCAACTTCCCTCCAGCTTGCGCTGATCACCCTAGCAGTGTAGCTGCGAGCGTGGAACTTTCATCACAAACAGAGGGACAGAGAGTGCAACAGAACAAATTACAGCGCAGCTCAGCAATGATCGAGTGGGGTTTTCCTTATAATGGAGCTTTTTCTAACGGTAAATACATGAAATAACCGTTAGACTAACTAAGGTAATTTGCCTCTCACATATTCTATCGGTAAAAACACACATATACCGTTAGAGAATGTACATTACTGAACAAGCACAGTTTTTCTTCTATCGGTAACTATATGTATTTACCGTTAGATGATGCATGACACAGCACGTACATGAGTTTTTCTATCGGTAAATATGTGTATTAACCGTTAGATGATGCATGACACACGAACATGAGTTTTTCTATCGGTAGATTTGTGTATTTACCGTTAGATAATGCATGACTGAGCAAATATATGTGTTTTCTATCGGTAAATATGTGTATTTACCGTTAGAGGAGGTACTTGTAACACACATGACACCAGTTCTCACATCCAAGGAATCATACCAATGTAACATCAAACAGATCTTAACTACAAGATAAAGCAATATTTCAAGGAATGCTAATTTGTGGATTAACTTGGAGACACAAAAATACTTTTCTTAGGTACTCGGGACTTCATCTTGCCAAAGAAATTACACATGCCAGTTCACAAATTCAGGTACAAACATACACATGCCAGTTCACCAATACAAATTCAGGTACATGTCTGAAATTAACAACAGATCACGACGAGGACCCAGTGGCCCATACATTTTACATAAAAGAGAACCTTTGCAGGTTGCGACAATGCAACTAGCGACTACAAGTAAGACCTGATACATAACAAATCCATTCATCCAAAACAACAAATGTCTGAACCACATTGGACTTAACCATAGGAGTTTAGTTCGAAGACGCCCGAGGAGTTGGAACTGCCGTCGACTTACATTTGTACGTATTGGTGATTTCCTCGGACTCAAACTCGATCAACTCGACTCAACTCAACTCCATTAACAAAAAGAACCGACCTTCCAAGATGTTGTTCTGTGTAGTGATGGTGTAGAATGGCTGTGCAAATAACAACAATTCTTCTTCTCCAAGCAGGTAAGCATCTGGCCACAAGTTGGTGCATGCAAAAAAATGTAAGATGCTTTCTATAGGTCCTGATTTGAGAAACACGCAGGGCTTAAGGATCTTCTCGACCGAGCCAACCAAGATCTCGCATTTCACGTCCTTCCAGCTCTCGACGGTGATCTTCACCGTTTCTTTCGCCAACAAGCCAACGTAGGCAGCGTACTGCGATGAAGAACCGTGAAATACGTTGCCCCTCATGAGCATCATCCAAGGACCTGCAAAGATCATAATCATATTGAAAAGAAGACACATCAAAATGAAGGATACAAAAAAAGCAGAATAATTGCCATAATCGGATTAGAATGATTTACGTACCTTGCTTGGGATGCGGAAGTCTAGAGGGCGTCGATGGAGGTGCGGAGGTGCAGCGGTCGCCTGTAGAGGTGCGCCGGCCGTCCATGGAGCTTGCGGGTTAGGACTACAAGCCCCAGATGAACTGTGAGAATGAAGAGACATACCCCTGTATTTATAGTACTAGATAAATTCTATCGGTACAAACACCGCATACCGTTAGTCATTTTATATATATTCTAACGGTAAAAAATCAATTACCGATAGAACAAAAACATCTGTAGAAGTCCAATGGCTCTATCGGCACAATACAAATTACTGATAGGAATTTTTGTCCACACTCTGTCGGTATATACGTACATTGCCGATAGAATCATACTAATTGTAGAAGGCGAACAGTTCTAAGATATTTTTTCTATATTCTAACGGTATAAACATTAATTACCGATAGAATAAAACTATTTGAAGACGAAAAGTTCTAAGCAATTTTTGATATATTCTAACGGTAAAAGAATACATTACCGATAGAATAAAAATATTTGTAGAAGGCGAACGGTTCTATCGGCACACTACATATTGCCGATAGGAATTTTTGAGATATTCTATCGGTATACTAATAAATTACCGATAGACTAAGTCTAGTTGAAGAAGTCGACCAGTCCTATCGGTGCACAACATTCTCCCGTCAGTACTTATGCATCTCTTCTAACGGCAAATATGTTCATCACCGCTAGAGTAAATTATACTGCTTCTTCTATCGGTAATTTTCTTACAAACCGATAGGAAAAATTCACTCGTTGGCCTTTTTTGGCCGCGAGGCACATTTTCTATCGGTTTTCTACTAAAGAGCTAATAACCGATAGAATATAGGGGTTAGTAGACTGCATTTCTGTACTAGTACTCCCAGGTTTTGGAGTCTGCACGTGGTGGATTTTATCCACGTCAATGCAGCACCTGTATGACTTGGACGATTTTGGTAATTTGGATAAAAGTGGTGACTCATGGATGACCGCCACGCATAACGTTTTCTAAAACCTAGTTTAGGATTTTAAAGTTTCACTTTTTAAATTTAAAAACTTTCCTTAGAACTTTAGAGTGTAAATCTATTATATTCTTACCTATAAACCAAAGAGCCTGTTTCTTGGAATTCCCCATCATTTATATACCCGCATTCATTAGTTGAGACTTGTTGAGCACCGTGAGGACAATGCGCTCAACCTTACTTTTGCACATAACATTTAGAGGAAGGACTTGTTGATCCCGACTCCTATGGCTTCGAACCTGTTGAAGACATCACTTGTTGATCCCGACTCCAATGCTTATGTATCCAGCTCACTAGAGGGTCATTCGCCTAGAGGAGTCCAATGTGGTGGGAGCCCATGCTATATCACTGCTATTGAAGATCATGAAGACGTTGAAGATTGTCATAGTTCTTTTGCTTATCATTCTGAGTGTTGTGTTGTTTTATGCTGACCTTCGTGTCGATGAAACTTCTTAATTTCTATGAACTCTAAATTGTGCCATTCTTGACACTATGATATTGTAATTGATGAGGGAAATCTCCGCGAGACTAAATCCAGGTAAGGGGCTATGCCTTTCGCCCAGGGACAAAGCCCCCGGTGGCTGTCCCGGGTGCCGCCTTTTGTCCCGGGCGCCGCCAAGTGCCCAGGGACAAAGCCCCCGGTGGCTGTCCCGAGCGCCGCCTTTGGCCCGGGGACAAAGCCCCCCGGTGGCCATCCCGAGCGCCACCATTGGCCCGGGGATAAGGTCCCCGGTGGCTGTCCCGGGCGCCACCTTTCTCCCGGGGACAAAGCCCCTGATGGCTGTCCCGGGCGCCGCCGTCCTTCCGGAGACAGGGGTCTCGGGTCTCGGGTCACGTGAAGGTCATGCGAGAAGCACCTCGAGAATCAGCGGACATATGTCAAGCATCCGAGCCCTCTGACTGGAAGAAGGACGTTGCTACCCCTTGATCCAACGGTGGCAGGCGGGGTAGTTTAGTCTTTCTGCGTCTTTTGGGGCTATATAAGCCCTTGTACACCTCATGTAAAAAACAAGTTTTCATTATTGCTTGGAATAGACAATCTCACAGGTGTGCTACGGAGCCATCTCTCCCCCGAGAGAGCTCCCCTAGCCAACTCCTATTGGGAGCATGCCGACAGGACTAGGGCCTCCACTGAGGCCCGAACCTGTATAAACCCTTGTGTCATTTGTTGTGCTTGCCCGACGGGAGAGGACCGGTCACCCGGTCAGCTCGCATCGTATTTTCTTCGCTAGGATCATCAACAAAATATGTCGGGGTATTCGCAATACCACGACAGTTAGCGCCGTCTGTGGGGAGAATCATGACGAGACGCCATGGCTCCCCCAAGAATGAGGGCCCGAGCCTTTCCCGATGACGCCGGTCCCGGTGACCCGGCGCCACCCGTTCGGGACACGAAAGTCCCGGCGTTTCCGCCCGGAGGCGACCAGACTCAAGTACCGCCTCCCACCTTCCCAGTTAATTTCGGTGGTTCGACCTCCGAGTCAGTCCCGGTGACCGCGGTCACCTCGGCCGGGACCAATCTTCCCCCGACGACTTCCCCGGCTCCTCGGGACGCCTTGCTTGAGGCTTTAGTGGAGGGCCAGCTTCACGCCCAGCGCTCTATGGATGAGCTGCTCCGCGTCTTGGCGCGGCCACCGGCCCCCACATAACCACAATACCCATTCTTGGGGGCTATGCCCCCGTTTGAGGCTCTGTACGATCCCCTCCCCGGTTCCAGATAATACAGGGGTTTCCCCCTTTCTGGTTCCGGGCACCGCCGCAGGGGGCTCCCCCTCACCGGCCCCGGTAGCACCCGGGCCGGTAGCTACAGTGCATGAGCTCCCTCCTCCCCCGGGGCCGCCCCCGAGGGCGCCTCCGGCGGATCAAGTCCGCTTCGCCCGGGAGGAGGTTGAGCGAATGCGTGCAACTAAGTCCGGGGAGGAACTTCCCCCAGGTCACGGACGCGGAGAGCCTCGCTCCCGCTCCGGCCGGGGGAAGAGACTCGCCGAAGAACCAATCTCTTCGGGGGAGAGCCCAGACGTCTTGGAGGTCAGGTCCAACCCGGAAGAAAAGCTTCGTTACCGCCATGCCGGCGGACCTCTTGGGCCACTTCCCGACTCCGACAACGAGCGCGCCTCCCCTGTCAAAGGGGACAGCGACCGGGACTCTCCCCGAGAAGTGGAGGGGGCCAACCAACCGCTGTGCCGCAGACTATGAAGCATTCGATTCCCGCGGCCTTACCACCCGCCGCACATCGAACACTATAACAGTGAGGCCGATCCTTACGAATTTGTGCAGGTGTATTCCACAGCCATCTCGGCAGCTGGGGGGGACGAGACGGTGCAATGCAACATCTTCCCTCTATACCTCATCGGGATCGCCCGCTCGTGGTTCTACTACTTGAAGGCCGGCTCCATCAAGTCCTTCGCGCAGCTCAAGCGTGAATTCTATGCGAACTTCCAGGGGAACTACGTGCGTCCCATGGATTCCTCGCAACTCTACACCATCCGACAGAGGACGAGGGAGACCATCCGCAGCTTCTTCAAGCGCTTCGCTCAGGTTAAGAGCAAAGTGGCTCACGTCCCCAACTCCACAGTTATTGAGGCGTGCAAGAGCAGGATCCTCCTCGGGGCGCTCCATCGGAGGCTCTCCCGGAGCTGCCCCTCCTCCGCCGACGAGCTCTTCAACATGCTTGAGAAGTACGCTCGGGCGGAGGAGGATGACCACTGGAAGAAGAACCAGGGGGCTCCCGCCCCCACTGACCGGGGGGCCAAGGACCCCCTCAAACGCCCCAAGCAGGGGGGTCGTAACGAGCCACGGCCTCAGGACACCTTTGTCCTCGAGGGCGGAGGCGGCTCGCGCGACGTCTTGAGGGGCAATCGCCCCTTCCCCAAGCCGAGAGGCTGTGGAGGACAGTCGTCCCGCGGTCGGGAAGGCCCCGCGGCGGGAAGCAGGGAAGACCCGTGGTGCACCTTCCACAGGTCCAGTACCCATGCCACCCGGGAGTGCCACCAACTGTTGCAGCAGTTCGCTGTGTTCCTCGACCAGCATGGGCAGGGGGGACTCCGGTCTCCTTGCCCCCTCAGTCGGCCTTACCGGGCCTTCCTGCTCCCGCGGAGGGACAGCAGGGACGAACGCAGGAGGGGGAGCCATCCGAAACTCTCCCCTTCCAAACCTCCCAGAGGCGTGTTAGCGTCATCACGGGAGGGTCCGCTTCTGGGCGGGACTCTAAGCACGGCCCCAAGGGCCTATTTTGCCTGAGAGGCGGTGGTTTACCCTGTGGCGGATGTCAGCGGTTCGAGTCCGCTTATTTATAGTGAAACAAGTTGGGAGGGTACTTGGCCGGGTCTTCGAACCTTAACTCTGAGCCCCAGCAGAGTGGCAAGGGAGCAGAGATAAGCGGAATAGGTGTAATCAGACGTTGACAGGGTAGAGGCTATATTATCCAATTATTACCCTAAATAGGATTTTCTTTTTTTTTAACTATAGGGGCCAAACACGGCCCCGATGAGTGCCACGTGGCCCTTCGTGGTGCATCTGTGCCGCTCAATACAAACAGCGCGCGGGAAACGAAGGGACGAGCGCACGAAATGAGGCATCGCCGGTGTAACATCCCGAGTTTTGGGGTGAAAAGTTTCTTTCTTAAAAGTCATGCATACATATGTCTCTTCTAGATTAGCCAAATCAGCCTCAGCTTTATTCTGTTCTAACCCTAAAATCTCCAAATTTTTCCTGTGAACCCCAAATCAAGATCAGATTATTCAAATGTGATCTATTAGTTATCCTAAACCTAAAAGCCTTCAGAACCCAGATCCAATTCTATCTCTAACTTCCAAATTTATCAACTCCTTTCTGTTTTCGAAAACAGAATATCTTTTACCCTAAGTTTCAGAAATCCAGATTTAATCAAAATATTAGCCAAGTTCAGACCAGATTATTCTTGGGTTATGATCAAGGGTATGCCAATACCTTAATCCAAAAAGTTGGCAGTCAGATTTTACCATCTAAACCTTTTTGCAAATCAATCCTTTTCCAAATTTTCCAGAAGCCTGAAAAGGCAAAATGTTGCAAATCATCTTCAAATTCAAATCTAATTCAGGGAACACCTCCCAAATGCTTTTCAACACAAATTCTTCTTTTATGAGTATCTCAAAATCAAACCCTAAATCCCAGAATTCGAGATCAATAAGATTCAGACTTATTTTACCCTAATCTACTCTGTTTTCAGTTCATATAAAAAATCATCCAAATGTCTCAAAATTTATGTTCTATCTGTGCCAAATCATCTGTTGAATCAAGTCTATCAGATCAGTGCAATCAAAGTCAGATCAAACCTTCCAAATCATCAGATTTACATTTCATTCCAAATCTCTTCGCTGTCGTCGTCTTCTCCGGCGAGACCAGCTCGAGGCCTCACGGTGACAGCACGCTACATTGCACCTCCTGCCAAATTGAAGCCAGCAGTGAGTACCTCTCATCCTCCTGATTGTGCTGTTGCATTGAATTGATCTCCGGTGGACCCTAACGCCGGTGATCGCCGGAATTCCCGATTGCCCTGTTCCGGCAATGCAGGCCAAATTACATCGAATTAGCTCTCAAACCTGTGAAGCAAAATGATCAGTGAACTATTTGAACCAAGGCTGTGCATCCAGATCTCTAGATTGAGCTTCAATCAAAGCTTTCCCCAGATTTGAGTTTCTCAAGTCGCCAGCGATCGTCGCCAGGCTTCTCCGGCCATCCTCCGGCCAAATTGATCGTGCTGGTAACTTCCTCTTACCCAACTATCACTCCCTGAGCTTGGCATTAAGTTCATTTGACCTGTAGCAAAAAGCCCCAATATCAATGTCTTCTTCTTCGGCGCCGTTCACCGGAAACCTATTCCTGGCCGTTTCAGCTTCATCCACCTTGTCTTTCAGGTGTGCTTCAACCTCTTGAGCATATTTTTCTAGCCCGATCCCTGAAACTGTCCAGATTTTATGTTATAGCCATGCCAAGATTTTGCCCAGTGGCTTCACTGTGCCGTGTCGCCACCACTCTTCTTCATTGATTTTCATCACTTTCCAGCCATTTCCTGCCCTAGATCCTGTTGAGTGATTTGTTCCAGTTATCATTGCCTACCTCCCAGACAAAGTGGTGCATCATTTGGAGCCTTAGATCAAAAGTTATGCCAAGCCCTAGTTTCTGGCCATGTCAAATTCAATGCCAGACTATGTCAGTCAGTGGCATTAGCCCTTTTCACTTCCTTCCAGATGTGCATTTTGAGCATAAATTTGTCCCTTAGATTCCTAAAGTTGTGATCTACAATTTCTTCTTCTATCACGACTTGATTTGAGCCCGTGAATTATATTTGTTGCTAAACCCTAATTTTTGACACTGTTCCAGTGCATGCCAGCCAATGGCATTGGCCTTGTTTATCCATTTCTGATTGTGCAATTTGAAAGCCACCTTATCCACTAAATTTGTAGAGTTATGATCTACATTTTCTTCTACTGTCATAACTTGAGATAAGCTCTCTAACTTTCCTTGAAGCTATGTCAGAGCCTTGATCCGAATGTCAATCTGCTGACATTCGCTGTTTTTGATCAAGCCAACCACAAAACTGATGTTCTTATTGCAACCTTGAGATCCTAAGAGCATCTAACACCCATCCTTAGCCAATTCCTTGAAACCCTAGAATCTTGACTTAGTTCAGATTGCAATCTCAATTATCTCCAGTATCGTTCAATCATCCTTGTTAAGCATATCTGCATATCGATCATAAATCATTTTAATATATAAGTAATTATTGTGTGTTTGTTTGTCACCGAGCAGATCTAGAAACTAAGTTCGAGGACTTCGCTGTTGACCCGTCATCAACTGCTGTATTTTACGACGTGGAAGGCAAGTCATATCCTTGGTCATCTTGAACCTATATTTTAAATGTTGATAAATCATAACCTTGAATATAGATAATATTGCATGTGAAAGATTGAGAATGGTTGATTTATGAATTGGCAGTACTAGACTGGTTATTTGTGAAATGTGAAATAAACAAGTTTTGAGCCATGAACTATTATATATGTATATATTTATATTCATGAAATAAAGCCCCTAGCAGTGACCAGAAAATGGTATGGATGGTGGTAGAACTGGAGGTGCTAAACTGCGAAGGAATGCAGGCACTGAAGGTGCAGGGTTGTGGATGGTCTGGTCACTGGCATATAAGGACTAGAACCTTGTGTTGTGCGTCTAGTGGCATGAACAACGTGCTAACCGCAAGCCTGGTATGGGACAGGCCTGAACAAGTACTTATGTGAATCGCACATGAAACCCCTGCATGAGATGGAAAACAATACACTAAACTCACGGGGTTCAGCTCCTCCACATATCACTGAATGTGATTTGGTCAAGCACGTTGACCCAGTAATGGGAAGAGGCATCCGGGTGTGGGGGTAATCCCGCCACAACTGCGGTTTGTGTGAAGAAAACTGCAGGGTCAGGGGTGAATTGTGAGTGATACATAACAAAAGTTCTTGTTATCTCCACCTTGCCACTCACACATGGTTGTGAGGAAGGGTCTAATCATATTGATAGGATGGGCTTGAAAGTGGAATATCTTGTGGGTAAATTGGTACCTCTCTGCAGAGTTAAAAATGTATTCGAATACTCTGAGCTCCCTGGTTTTATAGGAGTCTGCTGCAGTGGATTAAATCCACGGGGTGTGACACAAGTACTATTTTCTAAATAAAATGTGTTAAATCAAGATTACCCAAATGACATGTGTTGTCATGATAAGGAGTGCTGCCGTGGGCTGTCGTGTGTCGACGTGTCGCGGTAGTGCTATAATTTAGTGAACATGAATGATGATGTTACTTTATGAAAAGTGCTGCCATGAAATAAGATGTGATGAGGTGGCATGAAAGAAAAAGATTATTTTATAAACATCCATAATTCTTGACTAGTCTAGATTCATATCATCACTACTATATGTATCTACTCTTACCTATGACTTGCTGAGTACGTAAGTGCTCACTCTTGCAACCTACAAATCAGTAGATGGAGCGTTCAATGATCAAGATGAAGGCGTGGAGAACTTCTTGGATCCAGAAAGAGGAGCGTCAGTTCCGTCATTGCCCTGATGTGCTGTTCTGCCGTCCACTTCTCATTGTAGGTGGGTCAGCTATCTTCTGCTGTGTAGTTGTTATTTTGCTAAACCATGTATGCTGTGAAGGCATTGTAATCTCTTAATGTAATATTATGGCCAGCAGGCCACACTGCTTAACTATTTTGTAAGTTACTCTGTTGCAATGTGAATATACTTCTGTGCTTGACTTATCCTGGGAAGTCAAGGGTATGTGTATGCTATGCATATATGGGTCTAGCTGCAGTGAGCTAGGTCTCTACAGGAGTAGTCGTAGTCCCAGTTTCAGGGTGCGATAGCCGGTTCGAGCCGCGCGCGGCTATTATGGCCGAACGGCGCATACCCATCGAGACAACGGCGCGGTAATAAACGCGCGGCAAGGAAATCAAAGCATCACGGCTCCGATAGCTCATCCCAGAGATTTTCCTGGTAACATGAACCATTCCCTCCGGGAACTCGAGCTTCGTCCCCGGAGGGCATGGGAGGCTACTGTTGGGGGAAATCTCCGCGAGACTAAATCCAGGTAAGGGGCTACGCCATTTGCCCGGGGATAAAGCCCTCGGTGGCTGCCCCAGGCGCCGCCATTCGCCCGGGGACAAAGCCCCCGGTGACTGTCCCGGGCGCCGCCATTTGCCCGGGGACCAGGTCCCCGGTGGCTGTCCCGGGCGCCGCCTTTGGCCCGGGGATAAAGCCCCCAGTGGATGTCCTGGGTGCCACCTTTTGCCCTGGGACAAAGCCCCCGGTGGCTGTCCCGGGTGCAGCCTTTTTCCTGGGGACAAAGCCCCCAGTGGCTGTCCTTTTTCTCGGGGACAAAGCCCCCAATGGCTGTCCTGGGCGCCGCGTTTTTCCCAAGGAAAAAGCCCCCGGTGGCTGTCCAGAGCGCCGCCTTTGGCCCGGGGACAAAGACCCCGGTGGCCGTCCCGGGCGCCGCCATTGGCCCGGGGATAAGGTCCCCAGTGGCTGTCCCGGGCGCCGCCTTTTGCCCTGGGACAAAGCCCCCCGATGGCCGTCCTGGGTGCCGCCATTGGCCCGGGGACAAAGCCCCCGATGGCCGTCCCGGGCGCCGCCTTTGGCCTGGGGACAAAGCCCCCCGGCGGCCGTCCCGGGCGCCGCCATTGACCCGGGGATAAGGTCCCTGGTGGCTGTCCCGGGCGCCGCCTTTTGCCCTGGGACAAAGCCCCCCGGTGGCCGTCCTAGGCGCCGCCATTGGCCCGGGGACAAAGCCCCCGATGGCTATCCCGGGCGCCGCCTTTGGCCTGGGGACAAAGCCCCCCGGTGGCCGTCCCGGGCGCCGCCATTGGCCCAGGGATAAGGTCCCCAGTGGCTGTCCCAGGCGCCGCCTTTTGCCCGGAGACAGTGTTGCCTTTTGCCCGGGGACAAAGCCCCCGGTGGCTGTCCCGAGCGCCACCTTTGGCCCGGGGACAAGCCCCCCGGTGGCCGTCCCGGGCGCCGCCATTGGGCCGGGGATAAGGTCCCCGGTGGCTGTCCCGAGCGCCACCTTTCACCAGGGGACAAAGCACTCGGTGGCTGTCCCGGGTGCCGCTTTGCTCGGGGACAAAGCCCACGATGGCTGTCCCGGGTGCCGCCTTTTGCCCGGGGACAAAGCCCCCAGTGGCTGTCCTGGGCGCCGCCGTCCTTCTGGAGACAGGGGTCTCCGGTCCCGGGTCACGTGAAAGTCACGCGAGAAGCACCATGGGAATCAGCGGACACCTGTCAAGCATCCGAGCCCCCTGACCGGAAGAAGGACGTTGCTACCCCTCGATCCAACAGTGGCAGGCGGGGTAGTTTAGTCTTTCTGCGTCTTTTGGGGCTATATAAGCCCTTGTACACCTCATGTAAAAAACAAGTTTTCATTATTGCTTGGAATAGACAATCTCATAGGTGTGCTATGGAGCCATCTCTCCCCCGAGAGAGCTCCCCTAGCCAACTCCGGTTGGGAGCACGCCGACAGGACTAGGGCCTCCACTGAGGCCCAAACCTGTATAAACCCTCGTGTCATTTGTTGTGCTTGCCCGACTAGAGAGGACCGGTCACCCGGTCAGCACGCGTCGTATTTTCTTCGCTAGGATCGTCAACAAAACCTGTCGGGGTATTCGCAATACCACGACAGTAATATTGGTCCTTGTGACCTTGTACTTGTTTTAATTACCTATCACTACTACAGAATTCATTATCACAGTCGGGTCAAAACAGTCATCACAGATGGTTCTTACCCATCAGTGATATTCGAGTCAGTGATAATCGAGTACCATCACTGACGGTTTTGAATCGTCTGTGATTTTTCCCTTCACAGACTGTTATAAGATCAAAACCGTCTGTGATACTCATACTACACAGACTGTTATAACATCAGAACCATCTGTGATACTCCCAATACACAGACTGTTATAACATCAAAGCCGTCTGAGATACTCATACTACCAAAGACGGTTTTGATCTCAAAACCGTCAGTAATAATATGAGTATCGCAGATGGTTCTGATGTCAGAACCGTCTGTGATACTCACATTATGAGAGACGGTTATTACCTCAGAACCGTCTGTGATACTCACATTATTAGAGACGGTTATAACCTCAGAACCGTCTGTGATACTCAAATTATCAGAGACAGTTATAACCTCAAAACCGTCTGTGATACTCACATTATTACTGACGGTTCTGAGATCAAAACTGTCTGTGATACTCATATTATCAGAGACAGTTATGACCTAGGAGCCGTCTTTGATAGTGTCCTTATCACAGACGGTTGTATCAGAACCGTCTGTGTAGTAAGAGTATCACAGACGGCTTTGAGGTCAAAACCATCTGCGATATTGTCATTATCAGTGACGATGGTAATCTTGGAACCGTCTGTGATTGTTTCCTTATCACAGACGGTTTATAATCTCAGAACCGTCTGTGTAGTAAGAGTATCACATATGGCCTTGAGGTCAAAACAATTTGCGATGTTGTCATTATCGGCGATGGTTATAATCTCTGAACCGTTTGTGATAGTTATCACAGATGGTTATAATCTCATAACCATCTATGATAGTGTGATATCATAGATGGTTTTTAGGTCAAAACCATCTGTGATAGTGTCTTCAGACAGTTATAATCTCAGAACCGTCTGTGATAGTGTGATATCATAAACGGTTCTGAGGTCAAAACCATCTGTGATAGTGTCATCAGACGGTTATAATCTCAGAACCGTCTGTGATAGTGTGATATCACAGATGGTTTTTAGGTCAAAACCATATGTGATAGTGTCATTATCGGTGACGGTTATAATCTCATATGGTTTGTAAGATCAAAACCATCATGAATTTCATACATGCACAGTACTCAAATATATACAGTTCATTTCATACATGCACAGTACTCAAAGATATACAGTCTCATATATACATGCACACAACTTAGAAACATGTACAATAGCATTTCATATATACAGCATAGAACTCAGAAATATGTACAATTGAGATTGAACAAATAAATGTAATCGACAATTAAAGTCAGTGTGTTAGATGTACAAATAAATGTAAGGCCGCACTAATACGAACCTTGCGGGTCCCTAAACTTCCCCTTGGTTGATATGACCTCCGAAAGGAAAAACTCAGCGAGTATCCCTCAGACAATACCAATCTGCCGAGGGTCAAAGCTTTCCGAAGGGAAGTCGACCCCCTACAGCAAGAGTTGGTACAGAAAAATTAGCTTAATGTAGTTGTAAATTTTGCCAAATCGATACAAAGGGGAGAACTTGTATACCTCGGGAAAATCTGGGAGGTAAGGGGTGATGATCAGGTCATACATGTGGCGCATCACGTAGAACCCACTTTTATTGTCGTCCGGCTGCTAATGGCACTGCCAATTTACAGACCGAGAGTTAGTTGGGGACACGTTATAAAGTAAAACAGATGCCAGTTGAAATTTGTACCGTAAATTGTAACCACTGAAACTTATCGGCTCGCCGCTCGTGTTGGCACCCTCCCTCGGCAAAGTAGTTCGTGAAAGCTCTGCAGATAGTCAAAATTGACAGTTCGAGGATAGTCGAAATTGACAATTTGAGGACAATAAATCTAGATGCAAGATAGGTCCACATGAATATCATCACCTTTCAAATACATCTCGTGTGCCGCAATACGAGTACCCTTTCCTCTGCAATGAATCAAGGTAGAACACCTTGTTCATTTTCAGAATAAGTAGCAGCAAGATCCAGTGGTAGCTACATGTTACACGTAAAGAATTAAAAATTTAATCTAAGTTTGGGGGTGTGCACATGGAGACACTAATCTACAGGTGAAGTACTGATGAAAGCACTCACCTCTGGTAGTAGGGTACAAGTATATACTCCTTGTCGACCTGAGCAAGCAACCCTCTTTTGATGTAGTCGACAACGAAGTCTGCTTTGGTCCTAAACATCACCTCGGCGACCATCTGGGGGTCCAAGAAACCAACAGGTATGCCCTTAGATTTGGCATAGCTGGTCATGTAGCTGCACGGAAGTAACCAATTAATAAATGACATAATTCCGTATATGCACGAACAGGCGTAGGATAGTAGGATACTTACAGCACCCAAGACCGTAGGATTGACAAGTCGAGCGCATGTTTGTTCAGTAAATTGTGCAGGTCTTCGAAGGTCACCGGGTAGGTCCCAACGTCGTTATGGAACTCTGCCATGGTGTACTTGACCATGATGTGCGTTGGACGCTGCGTCCTGGTCTGGTTTGTCCTCCTCATGTACCATGCATGCATGCTCTGGCATGCTAACCCCATGCTCGAAATTGCTGTATTGGAGGCCATGGGCATCCCCAGAGCGAACGGCATGAGAGCTGGCGCACTCTTCTCGCTCTCCTTCGCTGGGCTCTTCTTTTCTTTTCCCCTACTAGCCAGCTTCTTGAATGGTTGCCTCCTAGTTGGAGTCAGCTTCGTCATCGGACCCGTTGGTTGACTTCTCGGAGGGGTCAGCTGGCTAGTAGGCCATGTGTCGATTTGTGATGAAAGAACCTACGTATTAGGACACTAACTCTGAGGGCTATTATTACAGTATGAATTATGAAACTGGTGGGGGAATTACCTCATCCAGGACGATGTCTTTCTTGGGCCATTGCACGAACGTGTGCACCGCATCCCCGAGAGTGGTAATCTCGTCATTTGGCGGCGTCTCCAACGGAAAACCCTTGCAATGGTTAAAGACACTGTCCACCTGGACCCGTGCAAAACCCTCACATAGAGGGGCACCATGGATTGTGGCCCCCACGGTGCATGGTTGCGCCATCCCACGGCCAACCTCGATCAGGAAGAGACCGGCCAGTACCATAAGCTTGTAGGAGGTGGGTTCCTACAAATAGTGCGCATTAACATATTGAATTTCATCGCTTTTCACTTTCGAATGAATTAACATAGACAAATGGTCATTACCTGCAGAAAGTCTACCGGATACTTTGGAGAGGGCTCCGTTTGCGAAGACCCCGACGCAGACGCGCAGCTACTACGGTGGCCAAGAATGGGGGTCGAAACTTCCGCTGCTACAAGGGGGGTGTCCTGGGTTGCCTTTCTTAGCTCTTCATACATGGACCGCATCTTCTACAACTGCTACAGGAGTGCTTTGTCCTTAGCAGCGAACTCCGATCGCATCTCCTCCTTGAGCCGTTCATCGCGGGCTTGGTGGGATCTCTTTCCCCTCTTAGCCGCCTCCTCATCATCAGGGAAACCATGCCTCTAAGGCACAGTGGCACCGAGGTCGCGCACACGGCCTGGATGCTCCTTGTTTCCTAGCGCCGCTGTGAGGATATCCTTGTCCCTCCTCGGGTTGAACTCTCCGGATGCCGCCTGCGCACTCAGCGTCACCTGCAACAGGAGAACTTAGCAATACAACCCATTGCATGCGTTTTACGAGGATAGTACGTGATCGGACAATCTTACCAGCCGGTCGATCACTTCCTGTACGCAGGGTTATTCACAGAGATGCTTCCGGAGGAGGTCATCGTCGATCTTGCTCGGCACCAATTGCAGGCGCGCACATCCGTTATGCCCGCATAAGGACTGCCGGCCGAAGACTGGGAAGCCTCCTCGTCCTGCTTCCTCCACAATGCCTTCCTCCCCACATACCCACCACTTCCTAGTCTGTGTGGGTGGGTATTCTTGGCCTGGTTAGCTTGGCCCTTCGCACTAAACTCCTAGAACTCTGGCTTGGCCTTCATCTCGACGAACTGCTGCCATGCCTCGGGAGTCACGAAAGGGAAGTCATCGAAGGGGGTCTTCGACTCCTTCACATAGCGCCTGACAAGGTGGCTCTTGAAGTTCGTCCACGCCTTGTTTATTGACATCAATGTCCTCCCGCGGACGGTGAAGTGGCAACCCTCGGGAATGTGAAACGCCACCGGCATTTCTTCCCACAGCACATCCTTGCACTCTAGGGGCACTTGACCCCAGTCGGAGGTGGTGATGGGCACCCGCTCCCTTGCCACTTTGCCGCATAGTGAGAGGTACTGACCGACAAGTTTGTCCGGAGCTTCCGGCACACCATTGTCGTCGAACTGGACGTGCTGCTTTTCCCGCTTGTCCAGATGCGCGCTTGTCGTCTGGCCTCGCCCCTTTCTGTTCTGCGGCTGGGTCACGGTGGACGCAGCGACCTCTGGCCCAGGCGTCTCATCGCCAGCGAGGTCACTCTGACTCCCCAAGTGGTGCATTTCGTCACCAGACATATCAGTTCCTAACATAAGTGAAAGAGAGGACAGTTTAAGTAAATCTGCAACTAATAATTCTATAACAAAACCCATATACATATAATTGACCAAGAATGAAAGAAACGGTGGGGAGGCGATGGAGGTGATCGCGTCGGAAGGTGGGAGGGCGATGGAGGTGATCGCGCCTGACGGTGGAAAGGTGATGTAGGTGATCGCGACGGATGGAGAGGAGAAGATGGAGGAGATCGCGCCGGACTGTGGGGAGGCGATGGAGGTGATCACGACGGACAGTGTGAGTGCGGAGAGAGCTAGGGCAAACAGTTGAGAAGTCTGGAAATGAGCGGGACAAAGCCCGCCTTGAACTATGTACCACGTAGAGATTATCACAGTCGGTTCTCACGTCAGAACCGTCTATGATAATCTCCATAGTGATAATCTCCAGAGAGATTATCACAGATGGTTTGGACTTGAGAACCGACTGTGACTGTGATTATCACAGATGGTTTGGACTTGAGAACCGACAATGCACGTTAAGAATTCGAAGCGTCGGACAGTGTTGGGAATATCACAGTCAGTTCTATATTCATACCCATCTGTGATAATATTATCACAGTAGGTTCTCACATAAAAACCGTCTGTGATAATCTCCATAGTGAGAGATTATCACAGACGGTTTTGAGTTGAGAACTGACTGTGACTGAGATTATCACAGACGGTTTGGACTTGAGAACCGACGGTGCATGTTAAGAACTTGAAGCGTCAGAGACGCTGTTGGGAATATCACAGTCGATTCTATATTCATACCCGTCTGTGATAATTCATAACCGTCTGTGATAATCTCTGTATTGAACGTACGTCTTCTACGCAATATGTAGAGTTTTACAACTTGAAACTCTGTAGCTCTTCAACTCTAAATGCTCGAAAACTTGTTTTAAATGAACACTCAGATATTTCAAATGTAATCCAAATGCTCCGTAAATTGGTTACAATGTAGATCCAAAAATTGGTTACAATGTGGAGCATGCTCAAATAAATTTAACATACAATGTGGAGCATGCTCAAGTTAATGTTCCATACAAATGGGGACTTTGACCGACAATTTCCACATACACAACCATGTTATCCTCAACTTTCCACTTGCCGCAGCCCTACAAAGACGAGAATTACAGGAGATATAAGCTATACCGATGGAAATAGAGAGATAAGGACGTACGGTTGATTACCTTTAAAGTATAACCCTTCCTGGTGATCCATACGCACATAACTAGTTCCGTTGGTGTCTTCAGTATCGACCTGTACGCCATCTCCAGATGGAGGCATCTCATCAAATTGATTGTATTCCTCCTCGTCTACGACATTTTCAACTCCAACAATCCTTCTCTTGCCATGAAGGACGACGTGCTACTTCTTATTGGCCAGGTCAGTGACATAAATGACTTGAATGGCTTTCTTTGCAAGTATGAATGGCTCATCTTTATAAGCAACTCGATCGAGATCCACAGAAGTGAAACCGTAACTGCCAACCTTCACACCCTGTGGGATTTGGACCCATCGGCATCGAAATAGGGGAATCTTGAACAGTACGTAATCGAGCTCCCAAATTTCTTCAATGAACCCGTAGTACCAGTTCAATCCACATACTACCCTTGTTGGGCCTGTCTCGCTGACTCATCATGGAAAGCTTCTACGCTCACTCCACTATTTTGCACAGTGCTCTTTTGATCTTGAGCTTTCGTGTAAAATGTGTACCCATTGATGTCGTATCCCTGCCATGTCTGTACAGTAAATGTGGGCCCTTTTGCCAACCATTTAAGGTTGTCACTTGCGGACTCTCCGGTGATTCGCACTTTCATCCACGCGTTGAATTTACTGTTATGTTCTCCCGTGATCCAAACCTCGGATCGGTGAGGATTGTCTTGTCGTAGCATCTCCTTGTGCTCGTCGATGTACAGAGACACCTCCGTCATGTGTTGCAAGACCCAAATATGAGCTTTCGAGTACATATCAAAATCAGGAGTGATGGCTCTCCGTCCAATAGTGCCAACACCATCAAGCCTCCCCTTGTGACGAGACACAGGAACTCCTATTGCTTCTACCTCGGCCATGTAATCGATGCAGAACTCAACAACCTCTTCCACTGCATAACCTTCGACAATGCTACCCTCGGGCCGGGACCAATTCCTCACTTAGGCCTTCAGTACACCCATGTACCTCTCGAATGGATACATATAAGTAGGAACACGGGTCCACATATCTTGATTTCTCTGACAAGGTGGACGGTGAGATGGACCATGTTATCAAAAAACGACGGAGGAAAATACATCTCAAGCTGACAGAGAGTTCAAACCACCTCGCCCTGCAGAGAATCCAGTCCATCGGGATCAATGACCTTGCAAGAAATTGCATTGAAGAAAAAACACAGCCTCGTGATCGTCTCTCTGACCTTATGCGGCAGAATACTCCGGATGGCAACTGGAAGCATTTGTGTCATCAACACGTGACAATCATGAGACTTCATACCCAGCAATTTCAAATCGCCCATGGACACAAGCTTTTTCATATTTGCGGAGTAACTCGATGGAACTTTAACACCATAGAGACACTTACAAAGTTCTGTCCTCTCAACCTTGCACAAAGTGTAGCATGCAGGGGGAGGTATATACGGCCTTTATCGTCCTCTCTCGGTGCTAGCTCGGGCCTGATTTTCATTTCGATCATGTCACGCTGCACATTGACGCCATCCTTTGTCTTCCCTGGAATGTTCAGCAATAGGCCGATTAAACTGTCACAAACATTATTCTCTACATGCATGACATCAATACAATGACGAACCTCTAAATGCTCCCAATACGGTAAGTCCCAAAATATCGATATCTTCTTCTAAGAGTTCTTCGTGCAGGGTTTCAATTTACGACCCTTTCCAAACACAACGTCTATGTCCTTCACCCGTGAGTAAACATCTTTCCCGCACGTAGGCTTCAGGGCTGAACCATCTTCCTTGTGGCCGTCAAATTCCCTCTTCCTCTTATGATACACGTCATTCTTTGGAAGAAACTTACGGTAACGGATGTACACTGTTTTCCTGCAATTCTTCAGCCACACGCTCTCAGTGTCATCTTCGCAGTGGGGGCAGGCTTTGGCTCCTTTCATACTACGGCCCGACAAATTCCCAAGGGCAGGGAAATCGTTGATGGTGCAGAATATCATAGCACGTAGGATGAAGGTCTCTCGTTTGTATGCGTCCCATACCTGCACCCCTTCGTTCCACATTGTTAGGAGATCCTCTATCAATGGTGCTAGGTACACATCAATATCGTTTCTGGGTTGTTTTGGTCCTGAGATAAGTAGAGACATCATGATGTACTTGCGCTTCATACGTTTTATTTTATTTTCAGCTGCACAAGCAAGAGCAAATGTTTGCAATAGAGAAACATATTCTTTATCAATAACAATATTGTATATTTTCTCGTTAAGTCCACGTAAGAATCTAATCTCTTTTTCTCCATCAGTTTCTTCTAAATCACAACGAGACATGCATATCTGTAACTCTTGATAGTACTCCTCTACAGATTTTCTACCTTGATTCAAGCATTCTAATTTCTTATGCATATGACGTTTAAAAGAAGGAGGAACAAAACGTTCACGCATAGCTTCTTTTAACCTAGCCCATGTGTCAGGTTGTAAGCGGAGGGTAGCAAGTTCATTCCACCAGATGATAGCAAAGTCTTTAAATTCACTAGTGGCTTGCCTAACTCGATGTTGCTCAGGAACTAAGTGAGAATTAAACTTTTGCTCAACAGTCATCTCCCAATCTAAGTAAACCTCAGCATCATAGGCACCATGAAAAGGAGGGATGGAAAATTTCACCTTAGCAAAAGGATCATCATTGGCATAACCATGATGGTGGTTGTTATTACCTCCCATATTCTTCAACTGATGCTGTGAAGCCGTGGAATGGTCACTGAGCATCTTGGCCAGCCTCTCCTCCAAACCGCCCAACAAGTCCCTAAGCTCGCTGTGCAGCACACAGTCCTCAGTAGAAACCCTGTCCTTCCCGTTGGAACTGTCTGTCATTGTGAGCAAGACAACAAAAGATAACAGAAAATATTATCCCTAGCAACTACTAGGTTATGGGGAAGTGGGATCACACACTCTCCTGCGTCTTACCAAGTTCTTACTAGGTTCTTACCAAGGCGACAGGTAGCACAACTCAGAGGTATACCAACAGTATGTGAAGCGATTGCAAGACCCAATCCGTACCTGATAAGAAGTATGTGGAGCTTGGATATGCAATATTTAGTAGCAAGGAATATGCAATCATCGAAATCAGAATAGCAAAGCTGAATAAATATTCAAAGTACTTGTCAAAGTTGCTGGCCTAAACTCGTTCTCCGACCTAGCTCAAGCAAGCAAAACGAATAACGTAACACTGTCGATACAAAGGATGCAAACACTTCTGGTTTTTTTTTATTTCTTTTTTTATCTTTGTGCGGCTTCTTTTTTATGCACTTGCCTTTTTCACCATTTTTTTTAAATATCAATAGTGCCGCATATGAGATATTACAAGATATATACACAAACACTCAAATTTCTCTCGCTGGAAAAACAGATCTACTATGCAGAAACTTCCTATGCTGTTTTCGGATTTTTTGGAGGCCTCAAACGCTAAAACATATAACAGCAAAGTTGTAGATCGTTTCGTGCTGATGAATTTTCATATATGGAACACCAATTTTGGATAACGGATCTAGGAGATATGGGCCCCGCAATACAGTCTGTGTAGGAAATCCGAAATCAAACAGGTTCACTTCCAACGCCATTTTGGACTTGAAAACGGCGTTTCTAGAACTTCTCACAATGGACAAAGTTGTAGAGAATTTTCTGAGCTACAATTTAGACTCTGAATTTGTCCAATTTGGAGTTCAGACGAAGGAGATAAAAGCAAAATACCGAACTTGACAGATTGACACCCGATTTGGACGCGGCGGTGACGACGACGTGATGGCGTTAGACTCGACGTCAAGATGCAAGACTCAAACTAGATCAAGAACTTACTCTAAACCAGCAACAAGAAGATGACGATGGATACAAATTCAAAAACGCGAAACTGAAAACGAAATCGCGAAGGGCACAAAGTGGCTTAGACGATGGATATGACGGCGAACTCAAATATTTTTGTGGGGCAATTTTCTGGAGTCTAGGTGAAAGATGAATAATGAACAAAGGAGATACAAGTATACCTGACGGGCAACCGAGGCTCTGACACCACTTGATGTGACACTGGGTGCCCAATCTTCCGAAAGGTACATGATAGATCGATTGGTGGAGCTTCGACGTAGAACGATCCGGCTTCAAATCAGGCACGATCTGAACCCCGCAGTCGCAACACCACTACTCCGTTGGTTATCAATCTCGCGTGAGCGTGATTGACCTCGCCAAGAAGGCTTATCCCTGCTGCGAATCGAGAACACAAGCAAGAACACGGAAGAAAGCAAACTGAATTGCAAATACGAATGATTAATCTCACAAGTTGGGGTCTCACAAACCGATCAAGCGGCGAAACTGTTCGAAGACAGAATAATCTAAGCAAAACCCAAGTCTAAACGATGACGGCTACTGAATATATAGTGACGGCTAGGGTTTGGGCATTAAACCCTAGGGTTACACGGGCCATGGGCCCAAAGTGGAGCATCGCAGCGCCCGGCAGATTCTGGTTGCCATATTGTTTTGAGAATTCCTGTTGATTCGTAAGGAATTTTGACATGGGACTGGATCCGTTGGAAAGATCTCGTCGAGGGCTTATCTGTGCATACCAAGAACGTTGAAAACAGAGTCCGTATGTGCCCTGGGAATCTGTTTTAAGTTGACTGTGCGGAGATGGCCGAACCCGACTCGTGGACAAATTGGGCTCTCTCTTGGGCCGGCCTTGCAACGACGTGGCTTGTGGGACCAGAGGGCGTCGAAGTGGTGGAGATGCGCCTTTCTTGAATACGTCTTGAGCTTGGGGAGGTGGCCACGGCGGAGGCCGAACTGCTGGCGGCGATAGCGCAATATCAGCATGATGAGCTTGCCGGCTGTGCACGCGACTTGGCCATGGTGCGGGTCGATGATGCCATATAGTTGATGATGACACCATAGTTGATGTAGATGATGTCGAGGATGCCGTGAAGTGTTGCCAACTTGTCGTAGATGTCATGGAAGAAGTTACACTAATCCATGTTGGCGAAATGATCGAGGTAGCACTCGGCGACGACCATGCTGACGAAGAATTGAATGAAACTCTTGATGACCACCATGTTGATGTAGTGTTGGTCCTATCTATGATGTGCATGGTCACATCAAGAACCGGCCAAGAGCTATGCCGACTGCTCATGTTACCAAAAGGATTAATTCTATTGGTACTCAACCCGAACCTTATATTTCTCAATTCCGGTCCAAAGTTAACAAATTCCCTGTCAATATTTCTCTACTGTGAAGAATCAGTAGGGTGTCTCAGCTTTCCATCCTTCTTCCGGTCTTCCGAGTGCCAACGCAGTAATTTTGCCTCTTTACGGTTTGCAAACAAACGCTGCAAGCGGGGAATGACGAGCAAATACCACAACACCTTAGCAGGAGGTCCTTGCTTTATCTCAGTGCAGTCACCGTCGTCGGTTTGGTCCTTACGCTTATAGCGGGATGCGCCGCACACCGGACAAACATGCATATCCTTGTAGTCATTACAGTAAAGGATGCAATCATTAGGGCATGCGTGTATCCTTTCTACTTCTATTCCCAAAGGACACAATAGCTTTTTCGCTTGGTAGGTGTTTTTTGGCAACTCGTTTCCTTCCGGGAGCATGTCCGCCAAAAGATCTAACAGTGCCGTGAAACTCTTCTCTGTCCAGCTGTTACTTGCCTTTAATTTTAATAGTTCAAGTACAGAGGCCAACTTTGTGTACTTCCACTTGCAACCAGGGAACAACGAATTTTCTGAGTCCTCAATCAAGCACTTGAATTTGCCAAACTCCCTTTCACTGTAATTTCCTTCCACATCACGCAACATGTCATCTAAATTGTCGTCCTCTGGCATATCCTCGTCGAAGTCGTTGTTCGGATCTGACATGTCCTGTTCCTCAACCTGAGTTGCACTTGTTTCTGTAGTTGACTCTTCTCCATGGTGGACCCTTCTTCGCCATGTCTTGCTCAGCAACCTTTTGGAAATCAAAAACACCTTTCATGTATTCCTCACCCACTAGGTTGTCATTATACATCCAGTCTCGGACCATCTGCAATTAATCAAATTCATACACATACTAATTAGTAATACTCTATGTACGGTCGACACGCAATAAATTATATAAATCTAGCTAGCTAGTGTTTGATGTGGAGTTTTTGGTATAACTAGTTAACTACTACTTGAACTGCAAGCAATTAGTTGGGGGCATGGATAACACACATCATAAAGCAATTAAATAGCTACAGTATAGGTCAAAAATGAGTTACAATCAGGATTTGCTACTGTAGCTTCCCCTCCCTCTCACTCTAATTTGATCAATCAATGGAGATCGATATTGATGATGAAATCAAGTAATGTGTATGCCTCGGGAGCAAGTACCAACCTTGGATCTTAAAATTTTTGCCCCAAATGCTCCCCCAGCCTTTCGAGATTTCGCTCTTCCTTGCCAAAAATCTCTTCGAACTGGACAGTGTATGTCGAGCAAGAGTGTACGACTAGCTCAAAACATCCGCCAAAAGACCTTTTATACCAGGTTCAATACAGACGGTTCTATATAATACCGTCGGTAATATCGGTGCATTTTTGAAGAATAGAATATCACTGATGGGTTTCACTTTATTAAACCGTCGGTAATATCGGTGCATTTTGTATAGAACTATGACAAAAATATCACAGACGGTTATGAACTCAAAACCATCCGCTTTAATATCACAGTCAATTTTTACTTCAAAACCGTCTGTGATAATTACAATATCACAGACGGTTCTGAGCTCAAAACCCTCCGCTTTACTATCACAGTCAGTTTTTACTTTAGAACCGTCTGTGATAATTATAAAAGCAACACTCTGCTTTACTATCACAGACGGTGATAAGGTCCGAACCGTCTATAATATCCTAGATTGTTTGCAGTCGAACCGTTCGACTAGGTCAGTTGTTCCCCTTATTTTTCATATTTGGTTCTATCTTATTTTCAATGTTAGTATTTAAAAAGATAAACGTTGAGACTATTTAATTGGTTTTATCTTATTTTTCATATTTGTTGTATATATATGTCTGTGGATGTTCAAAGAATGTTGAGACTATTACAGTCGGTCCTGAAATTAAAATCGTCTGTAATGTTACTATCAGAGACGGTTTTGAGTTAAAAATCGTCTTGATTGCAGCAGTATTTTCTTGTTAACATTTTCACACAGAACATCATTTGGCGATTATCAGTTACATAATCAATCAAAAAGCCAGATATATAAGGAAAAGAAATTTCTTATTTCTTACAATCTTTGCATACATAAGGGATACAAGCGACCAAAGCGTCGACCTGTTCCGAAAGTAATTTACAAAGTTCTCCTAGGGACGCATTGGCATCAGTAGGATCTACACTGGCCGCCCCAGGAGAACTACCAATGGCTCTAAGCCTATCTACATCATCTCTCAGCAGAGGAGTGGATTTGGCATCAGTAGGATCATCCAAGAAATTAAAGCTAATGATACAAAGGTGTTGAAGAGGGGATATTGGAAGGATTGTTGTGGATCTCCAAAGGTGGAGATGAAGCTGCAACTGGAGGGGTTGCAAGAGGCAATGTGGCAACACAAGCCTCAGCACCATCTAGAGTCTTCGCTACAGCTCCACTAGAGGATCTTTCATCATTTCTGAGTCTCTTCTTTGGAGGGAGCATTTCCTCAGGCACCTGTGGATTTTGAAATGCATTTGTTTGGAGGTAATCAAGTCATAAAAGAAAGATCTGCATTAGAGTTTCAGAGAGGACTTACTTTTTGAAGATCCAGATCGAGTTCATTACTTATCTCTTCCTCATCACTCTCAATTTCAATAACCTCATTGGAATCTCGGCTCGCCATCAAGGTGGGAGTTGAGGAGGGAATAAAGACAGGGATTTAGGAGCAGAATTCCTAAAAGACTTAGCCAAGAATTTGTAAGTCTTAAGGATTGAAGAGCCTCGCTATTTATAGAACCAGAAGGTGACGGTTCATATGCACGGGTGCCTCGAGTTTTAAAAGCGCACTACTGGTTTTCAAGGTCAATAAATTCATGATAACTTCTCGAGAGATAAAATGCAACACGGCAAAAGAAGTTGAAGCATCAGATTACATAATTCAATGCAAATTAAATTTGAAGTAAATAATTAAGTCTCTTCATCTGCGCAGTTATTATGTGCGGTTATCAACAATTGCATGTAGAGAATTCGATGCGTAGGCACTGTTGGGACTATCACTGAGATTGGGGGTTTTAGCTACACAAAGTTTGAACTTGATTCCTCGCTCAGGGAGTATCTAAGAGATATAAGGAAGCTGTTGGTACGATTAAATTGGCCGGAAGATCATCGGAGAAGCCTGGCGACGATCGCCGGCGGCTGGTGAAGCTCGGGCTAGGGAAAAGCTTCAATTCTTGCTAAATTTTGAAATCTGATCTCACAGGCTTGCTTAAAATAGCTCACTGATCATTTTTTTCTATTGAATCGAAGGCTAATTCGGACTGATTTGAGTTGTGCAACTGGAACTGGGCATTTCTCAAAATTCAGCAATTGCCGGCAATCACCGGCGATGAGATGCATGAGAGTTCAATTAATTACTACAGAACGATGAGATGGATGAGGGTTACTCATTGATGCTATCAATTTGAGGGTTGAGGCTGCGGTTGAGGCTGTCACCATGAGCCTCTGTGCTGGACTCGCCGGAGAAGAAAACGACAGCGAGGAGTTTCGGGTTAAAAAGACTAAGGAAGCTCTGGTGAAGATGGTGAAGGTTGAGTTGATCCGGAGCTGCTATTTAGGGACGAAGCAAGGTGAAACAAGGCTCACTGATCACTGTTTGGAAGTTAAGTACTTGCGCCGGTGTACCTTCGGGCTGAAGCAACGGTGAACTGTTGTGCAAGCTGCTGGTGAGCTGGATGGGGTTGCCACGGTGATGTTTGAGACGCTAACACATGTGCAAGCAAAGGCAGTAGCGAAATCACAGCTAAAGCGGCGCTGCTCAACGGCGAGACTTGAAACACAGCGACGAGGTCGATGGTGAGTTCTGGTCGCGATCGAGGTCGAAGCAACGCTGTGCTGTGGTCGCGGTCGAAGGGAGGTACTGTGCACCGCTGGCCGAGGTCGATGGCGTGCACTGGTCATGAATTGCAGGTTCCCTGGTCGCGAATTGCAGGTTCCCTGGTCGCAGCAGCTAGTGGCTGATGGTCGAAACAGCCATTTGGACTGATTTGCAAATTCTAAAAATTGGCTGTGGACTGAATTGTAATTTCTGGTTTGGAAATGGTTAATTTGCAATCTGATTTCACAGCTGAGTATAAAATTATACCTTATACTCATCTAGCAAGAGGTTTGGTAAAATCTGGCATGATTTGATGAT
The DNA here is from genome assembly GCA_019359835.1 of Pharus latifolius. Classification (NCBI taxonomy): domain Eukaryota; kingdom Viridiplantae; phylum Streptophyta; class Magnoliopsida; order Poales; family Poaceae; genus Pharus; species Pharus latifolius. The sequence goes on along the minus strand of CM033324.1, from coordinate 16,382,735 downwards.
TTCTGATATAAACTGAAAATAGGGTACTTTAGTGTAAAATAAGATCTGAGTTTTGTCGATTTCGAATTCTGGCATCTAGGATGAGATTTTGTAATCTGGGCAAAAGGGAAAATTGTATCAAATAGCATTTGGAAAAGATTTGCTGAAGAAATTCTGAATTTGGAGTGAATCTGAAGATTTTAACCTTTTTGGGTTTCCAGGTATTAGATAAAGGACTGAATTGCGATATTATTTGGACTGATCTATGAAAAAGACTTAGATGATATAATTTGGCTGCCAACTTTCTGGATTAAGGTATTGGCATACCCATGATCATAATCCAAGACTAATCTGATCTGGATTAGGTCAAGATTTAGCTAAATCTGAGTTCTGAGTATTTAGGGTAATTAGAATAGTAATTAGAATTTCTGTTTTCGAAAACAGAAAAGAATTGATACATCTGGGAGTTAGAGATGGATTTGAATCTGGCTTCTGAAGACTTTTATATTCAGGATAACTGATAAATCATATCTGAGAAATCTGATCTTGATTTGGGTTCACAGGGAAGATTTTGAGATTTTAGGGTTTGAGATAGATTAGGGTTGAACTGATCTTGCTACTACTACAGATCCATGGTATCATGCATGCATGGTGTTCATGAAAAAGAAAGTTTTTACCCCCAAACTCAGGGTGTTACAGTATATATGACAGTCACAGTAGGTTCTTTTTCAGTCGGTTCTGACAAAGAATTCGAAGCGCCGCCAGCCGCGCGCGAAGTTTGAGATTTCACTTTTTCAGTCGGTTCTGACCTCAGAACCGTCTCTAATACTACACTATCATAGTCGGTTCTGAGTTCACTACCGACTGTATATATCACAGTCGGTTCTGAGTTCTGAACCGTCTGTGATATTCTAGTTATCACAGACGATTCTTAGCTGAGAACCGATTGTATCTATCACAGTCGGGTTTTAGGTCAGAACCGTCTGTGATAAGTAGACTATTACAGATGGTTTTGTGTTCAGAACCGTCTGGTTTACTATCACAGTTTTTTTTGACATCAGAACCGACTGTGATAACTGAACATATTCTCCTGACAGGCCTTCGTAGACGGTTTTCCGTTGAACAGTTCATAACCGTCTGTGATGTGCCGTCCTGGATGTCTGTTTTGTGGTAGGGTGTGTTGCAGTGCAATATGTTGTTGTGTATCATTCTGTGTGCAACTTAACTTGGGCAGTTGCCACTGGATTACTCATATGAGGGTCCCTGATCATAGCTGAAAGGGTCGTGATTGTGTAATACCGCAAGTGAACAGTTGAACGTTCAGTACTTGAGGGTCAAATTCCATGAGGAACAAGCGTATTCGTCTTTCGAGCTTAATGTATCACTAATTAAATCTAAATGATTTTGATGTGGTTTTTTTCTATTACTAAGTCTAATAATTTAGGGTTTGCAAGCTGGAATGAAAATCTAGGGTTTTGGGAATTCCATAACCATCCGGTGTAATTCTATCCAAGGTCCAAGGATTGTTAGTTAATTTCAATTGTTTCCCAAGACAAATGAAGTTTCAAGTTCGGGGCGCTGGGTCAACAGTCAGAGGATCGCTTCCATTGTCACGTTTGGTGAGCCTCTCTCCTGTTCAGGGTTTCGCGTCAGGGTACTGAGAACTCAAGAACTCCCCTAAATTCTTGCCAAGGCTCAATTGTTGTTGGGAGAAATCTCCGCGAGACTAAGTCCAGGTAAGTTGCGTCACACTCGCCCTGGGACGTGGCCTCCGGTGCCTGTCCCGGGCACTGCCTTTTGGCTCCCGGGACCTGGCCTCCGGTGCCAGTCCCGGATGCTGCCTTTTGGCTCCCGGGACCTGGCCTCTTGTGCCGGTCCCGGGCACCGCCATTTGCCCGGGGACGTGGCTTCCGGTGCCTGCCCCAGGCGCCGCCTTTTGGCTCTCGGGACCTGGCCTCCGGTGCCTGTCCCGGGCGCCGCCTTTTGGCTCCCGGGACCTGGCCTCCGGTGCCTGTCCCGGGCGCCGCCTTTTGGCTCCCGGGACCTGGCCTCCGTTGCCGGTCCCGGGCGCCGCCATTTGCCCGGGGACGTGGCCTCCAGTGCCTGCCTCGGGCACCGCCATTTGGCTCCCGGGACCTGGCCTCCGGTGCCTGTCCCGGGCGCCGCCTTTTGTCTCCCGGGACCTGGCCTCTGGTGCCGGTCCCGGGCGCCGCCATTTGCCCCGGGACCTGGCCTCCGGTGCCGATCCCGGGCGCCGCCATTTGCCCGAAGATGTGGCCTCCGGTGCTTGTCCCGGGCGCTACCTTTGGCCCGGGGACCTCGCCTCCGGTGCATGTCCCGGTCATCGTCGCCCTTCTAAAGGTAAAGTCTTTAGTTCTTGATCACGTGCAGGTCACGCGAGGAGTGCCTCGGGAATCAGCGACCACCTGTCAAGCATCCAAGGCACCTGACCGGGAGAAGGACGTTGCTACCCCTCAATCTAACGGTAGCGTCTGGGGTAGTTTAGCCTTTTTTGCTTCTTTTTGGGGCTATAAATAGCCCTTGTACCCCCTGTTGTAAGGACAAGTGATTCATTATTTCTAGAATAGCCAAACTCACAGGTGTGCTCCGAAAGCCTCTCCCCGAGAGAGCCTCCCCAGCCGACTCCGGTCGGGAGCACGCCGATAGGACTAGGGCCCCCACCGGGACCCGAACCTATATAAATCCTTGTGTCAATTCTTGTGTTTGTCCGGCGGGGGAGGACCGGTCACCCTGTCAGCCCGCGTCGCGTTTTCTTCGCTAGGATCGTCCACGAAACCTGCTGGGGTATTCGCAATACCACGACAGTTAGCGTCGACCTTGGGGACTCGTGACAAGACGCCATGGCTCCCCGAAGAACAAGGGCTCGCACCCTTCCCGGTGACGCCGGTCTCGGAGACCCAGCGCCACCCATCCGGGACACGGCTGTCCCGGCGCTTCCGCCCGGAGGCGGCCAGACCCAGGTACCGCCTCCCACCTTTCCTCTTAACTTAGGTGCTTCTACCTCCGGGGCGCCCCCGGTGACTGCGGGAACCTCGGCCGGGACCAGTCTCCCCCCGACGGCTCCCCCGGCTCCCCGGGACGCCTTGCTCGAGGCTTTAGTGGAGGGCCAGCTTCGCACCCAACGCTCCATGGGTGAGCTGCTTCGCGTGTTGGTGCGGCCACCGGCCCCCACGTATGCGCCGTACCCATATCCGGGGGCAATGTCCCCGTTTATGGGTCACCCAGCGGTCCCTCCGGTCTCCGGAGGTTTATCCGCCCCGTATGACCTTAGTGGGGGGGACCCTCCCCCTGTGGGTCATGCGTCCGGACCCTTCCCGGCACCCGGGTCCTTCCCGGTGCCGGGAGGGTACTTCATGCCTGGGCCCTTCGTGGCACCGGGGGAATACCCCGTTCTGGGCCAGTTCCTGGGGCCGGGGGCCCAATACATGCCGGGGGTTTTCCCTACGCCGGGAGCCAGTCCCGCCCGCGTGTCGCGTTTACCGCTCCGGGGGCAGTCGATAGAGCAGCTCCCGTGCCTCAGCGGACTTCCCCCCGCACCGGCTCCCCGGTTCTGGACGTCGCCGCGGGGGCTCCCCCTCGCCGGCCCCGGATATTACAGGGGCTTCCCCTTTTCCAGTTCCAGCCGTCGCTACGGGAGCTCCCTCCACTTCGATTCCGAACGTCGCCACGGGCGCCCCCTCCCCGGTTCCAGATGATACAGGGGCTTCCCCATTTCTGGTTCTGGGGGGTCTTCGCAGGGGGCTCCCCCCAGCCGGCGCCGATAGCTTCCGGGCCGGCAACTACAGTGCATGAGCTCCCTCCTCCGGGCCGGCCCTGAGGGTGCCCCCGGCGGACCAGGTCGAGCAAATGCATTCACCTAAGCACGGGGAAGAACCTCACCCTGGCAGCAGTCGCGGAGAGCCTCGCTCTCGCACCGGTAAGGGGAAGAGACCCGCCGAGGAGCTAGCCTCTCCGGGAGAGAGTCCGGATGTCCGAGAACTCAGCCCTGGCCCGGAAGAGAAGCGTCGCTACCGCCACTCCGGCGGACCTCTTGGGCCGCTTCCTGACTCCGACAACGAGGGCGTGTCCCCCGTCAAAGAAGACAGCGACCGGGACTCTCCCCGGGAAGTGCAGGTGGCTAATCAGCCCCTATGTCGCAGACTTCGGAGCATTCGGTGGCCGCGGCCCTACCGCCCGCCGCACATCGAGCACTATAACGGTGAGGCCGACCCTTACGAATTTGTGCAGGTATACTCCACAGCCATCTCCGCGGCTGGGGGGATGAGACGGTGCAATGCAATGTCTTCCCCCTCTACCTCACCGGGATCGCCCGGTCCTGGTTCTACAACCTGAAGGCCGGCTCCATCAAGTCTTTCGCGCAGCTCAAGCGTGAGTTCTGCGCGAACTTCCAGGGGAACTACGTGCGTCCCCTGGACTCCTCGCAGCTGTACACCGTCCGGCAGAGGATGGGGGAGACCATCCGAAGCTTCTTCAAGCGCTTCGCCCAAGTGAAGAGCAAGGTGGCTCATGTCCCTGATTCTACAGTCATCGAAGCGTGCAAAAGCGGGATCCTCCCGGGGGAGCTCCACCGGAGACTCTCCCGGAGCTGCCCCTCCTCCGCCGACGAGCTATTCAACGTACTCGAAAAGTACGATCGGGCGGAGGAAGACGACCTCTGGAAGAAGACCCAGGGGGCTCCTACCCCCGCCGACCGGGGGGCCAGGGACCCCCTCAAATGCCCTAGGCAGGGGGGGGCGTAACGAGCCACGACCTCGGGACACCTTTGTCCTCGAGGGCAGAGGCGGCTCGCGCGACCCCCCGAGGGGCAACCGCCCCTTCCCCAAGCGGAAAGGCCATGGGGGAGGACAGTCTTCCCGCGATCGGGAAGGCCCCGCGGGGAGAGGCAGGGAAGGACCTTGGTGTAGCTTCCACGGGTCCAGTACCCACGCTACCCGAGAGTGCCACCAACTGCTGCAACACGTCGCGGCGTTCCTCGACCAGCATGGGCAGGGGGGGACCCCGACCTCCTTGCCCCCTCGGCCAGCTGTTCCGGCCCTTCCTGCTCCCGCGGGGGGTCAGCAGGGGCAGACGCAGGAGGGGGAGCCTTCAGAAGCTCTCCCATTCCAAACATCTCAGCGTCGCATCAACGTTATCGTGGGAGGGTCCGGAGTACGCGCGCGAAGTCAAGGTTGTGGGGGTGTGTAACACCCTGAGTTAGGGGTGAAAAGTTTCTTTTTCACAAATGGCATGCATGCATGTATCTGTAGTAATAGCCAGATCAGTTTCTATCTCAAGCCCTAAAATCTCCAAAATCTATCCTATGACCTCAAATTAAGATCAGATTGTTCAGATGTGATCTATCAGTTACTCTGAACTTAAAAGTCTTCAGAACCTAGATCCAATTCTATCTCTAAATTCCAGATTTATTAATTTCTTCTGTTTTCGAAAACAGAAATACCTTATATTACCCAAATACCCTAAGTTTCGGAAATACAGATTTAATCCGAATCTTGACCAAGTTCAGACCAGATTATTCCTGGAATATAATCATGGGTATGTCAATACCTTAATCTAAAAAGTTGACAGCCAGATTCTACCATCTAGACTCTTTTCACAAATCAGTCCAAGAGTTATCGCAAATTAGTCCTTATCTGATATCTGAAAACCCAAAAAGGCTAAAATCTCCAGATTAACTCCAAATTCAGAATTTCTTCGGCAAATCTTCTCAAAATGCTATTTGCCACAAGTCTCTCTTCTGTGCAGATATCAAAATCGAACCCTAAATGCCAGAATTCGAAATCGACAAAACTTAAACCTTATTTTACCCTAAATTACCCTATTTTCAGTTTGTATCGAAAACTATTCAAATGTGTCAAATTTTATCAATTATCTTTGCCAAATACCTTGTTGAATATAATCTACCAGATTAGTGAAATCAATTTCAGTTTAAACCTACCAAATCTCCAGATTTACATTTCAGTCCAAATCAAGAAATCAAGTATTGCAATCAGGCCCCTAATTCGACCAGGCCAACTGCTGTACACGACCAGAAGCCTCGCCGTGATTCCTTGCGCCGTGCACGCTCGCCGCCGGCCAAGCTTCGCCGCACTGTGACCGTGCATGCCAGTACGCACGTGTCCTCGCTCCAGCCAGTGCCGTGGCAAGGTGGCTGCTACGTCGACGACCAGTGCTTGCTCCCGCGCGCAACCAGCAGTGACTTTGTCAGCAATCCATCGCCACGTAGCCTCGCCGCGCCAGTACTTGTCGCCACCGCTTGCTACAAGCTTTGCCAGGTCCCGATGAGGCGACATTGTGATCAGTTGAAAGCTTGTCGCCGTCGCATCACCGCTTTTGCTGTGTCTTCGCCGCTGATGTCCAACACGCAAGCAACCTCATCACAGCAGCCAATCACTTCGTTGTTCCCCTTCGCCATCTTTGCCTGACCTATTTAAACGCTCCTGTGTGCAACAGCTTCTCCACACATCACCAGGACTTAACCAATTTCCAAATTTCACCGCTGCAGTCGTCTTCTCCGGCGAGCCATCGAGGAGGCTCACAGTGACAGCTCATTCCACATCATCTCTTGCCAAATTAACAGCATCTGTGAGTTCCCCTCGTCTCCCTCATCGTGCTGTACCATCTAATTGGATTACCTTGCATTTTATCGCCGGTGATCGCCGGGATTGCTAAATGCCCTTTTCCTGCAATGTAGCTCGAATTACTCCAAATTAGCTTTCGTATCTGTAATCAAAATTTATCAGTAAGCCAAATCAAGCAAGCCTGTGAAGTTGGATTTCGGATTTAAGCAAGAATCGAACCTTTTCCCTAAACCGAGCTTCACCAGAAAACCGGCGATCATCGCCAGGCTTCTCCAGTGATCCTCCGGCCAATACAATTGTACCAGAAGCTTCCCTATACCTCCTAGATGCTCTCCAAGCAAGGAATTAAGTTCTTGTTGCCTGTAGCAGGAACCCCCAATCAGCAGTGCTTCTTCTCCGGCGCTGATGACCGGAAAAGTGTTCCCGGCCGTTTCAGCCCAAATCAGCTTGTCATTTAGATGTGCCTTAGCCTCCTGAGCATTTTTGTCTTCTAGCTCGACACCTAAATCAGCCTAGATCAAAAGTTATAGCTTTGCCAAGTTTTTGTCCAGAACTGATCTAGTGCAGCCAGTTCATCTCTGTTCATCATCAAATTTCTTGCTTTCCAGCCATTTCTTGCCCTAGATCCTGTTGACTTAATTGTTCCTGTTACTCAAGCCTACCTCCTAGACAAAGTGGTGCATCATTTGGAGCTCCAGATCAAAAGTTATGCTAAGCCCTAGTTTTTGGCATTGTCAGCTCTATGCCAGAGCTTGTCAGCCAGTGGCATTGACCTTGTTTACCCACTTCTGGTTGTGTAATTTGAAATCCACTTTGTCCACTGAATTTGTAGAGTTGTGATCTACATTTTCTTCTACTACCACAACTTGAGATAAGCACTCTAGCTTTTCTTAAAGCTATGTCCAAGCTTTGATCCGAATGTCGATCTGTTGAATCCCTATTGCAATCCTGAAACCCTAAGATTATCTAATCACCATCCTTAGCCCAAATTCCTTGAAACCCTAGAATCTCGACTCAGTTCAGTTTGCAGTTCAAATTATCTCCAGTATAGTTCAATCATTCTTATTGAGCATTTCTGCATATAAGTCTTAAAACATTTTAAGTATTATAAGTAATTATTGTGTGCTTGTTTGTCATCGAGCAGATTCAGAAGCTGACTTTGAAGATTTTGCTGTTGACCCGTCATCGACTGCTGTATTTTACGACGCGGAAGGCAAGTCATATCCTTGGTCATCTTGAACCTATATTTTAAATGTTGCTATAATATAACCTTGAATATAGGCAATATTGCATGTGAAAGATTGAGAATGGTTGATCTATGAATTGGCAGTGCTAGACTGGTTATCTGTGAAATGTGAAATAAACAAGTTTTGAGCCATGAACTATTATATGTACTTATATTCATGAAATAAAACCCCTAGCCGTGACCAGAAAAATGGTATGCATGGCTGTAGCACTGGAGGTGCTAGACTGCAAAGGAATGTAGGCACTGAAGGTGCAGGGTTGTGGATGGTCTGGTCACTGGCATATAAGGACTAGAATCTTGTGTTGTGCGTCTAGTGGCATGAACAACGTGCTAACCGCAAGCCTGGTATGGGACAGGCCTGAACAAGTAATTATGTGGATCGCACATGAAACCCCTGCATGAGATGTGTAGTGATGCACGATAAACACGGAGCGCGGCTCCCACACATATCACTGAAGGTGATCAAGCACGCTGACCCAGTAATGGGAATAAGCAATGGGGTGGAGGTTTGGATACAACCTGCCACAACTGTGCCTCGCTGAGAGCCACAGGGTCGGGGGTGAATTGTGAGTAAAACATAACAAAAGTTCTTGTTATTTCCACCTTGCCGCTCACAGTATGAAGTGAGTCAGGGGTCCAATCATTTTGTTATGATAGGAAAGGTTTGAAAGTGGAATATCTTGTGGGTAAATTGGTACCTCTCTGCAGAGTTAAAACGTATTTGAATACTCCGAGCTCCCGGGTTTATAGGAGTCTGCTGCGGTGGATTAAATCCACGGGGTGTGACACAAGTACTATTTTCTAAATAAAATATGTTTAATCAAGATTACCCAAATGACATGTGTTGTCATGATAAGGAGTGCTGCCGTGGGCTGTCGTGTGTCGACGTGTCGCGGTAGTGCTATAATCTAGTGAACATGAATGATGATGTTATATTATGAAAAGTGCTGCCATAAGATGAGATGAGAAAGGAAAAGATTATTTTACAAATATCCATAATTCTTGACTAGTCTAGGTTCATATCATCACTACTATATGTATCTACTCTTACCTATGACTTGCTGAGTACGTAAGTGCTCACCCTTGCAACATTCAACTCAATAGATGGAGCCTACTTTGATCAAGATGATGGCACGGAGTTCTACGTGGATCCAGAAGGAGGAGAATCAGTTCCGCCAGACCCCTGAAGTGTGTTGTTCTGCCGTCAACTTCTTTTGTGGAGGGTCACCTATCTTCTGCTGCGTAGTTAAATATTTTGTTAAACCCTGAATGCCTTGTAGGCATTGTAATCCTCTTTATGTAATATTAAGGCCAGCAGGCCACACTGCTTAATATTTTGTGAGTACTCTGTTGCAATGTAATATACTCTTGTGTTTGGCTCATCCTGGGAAGTCAAAGGTTTGTGAGAATGGGACTAGCTGCAGCGAGCTAGGTCTCTACAGGAGTAGTCGTTGTCCCAGTCTCGGGGCGCGACAGGGTGCTGCACACGTCTCCGCCACCCATGTGGTCGGACGTCCCCCTCACCTTCACGGTGGAAGACTCGCGCGGGGTTCACTTCCTCCACGACGACGCGCTCATCGTCTCCGCCACCATCTACAACTGCCACCTGGCCCGCATCCTCGTAGACGGCGGGAGCTCCGCCGACGTCCTATTCCTGAAGGCCTTCAAGGAGATGCAGGTGGATGAGAATCTTCTGCAGCCCGCGGCAGGGCCCCTCCAAGGGTTCGTCCCGGGGAAGGCGATCCACCCCGTGGGGAAGGTGGATCTCCCCATGACCTTTGGCACCCCGGAGAACTACAGGACCGAGATGGTCCGATTCGACGTAGTGGACCTCCCCTCCTCCTACAACGCGATCATGGGGAGGACCACGATCAACCGCCTGGGGGCTACCACCCATCAAAACTACCTCTGCATAAAGATCCTCGGGCCACACGGCGTGATCAACATCCGGGGAGACCAAGATATGGCCCGTGCTCTATATGAGCGCGCCGCCGCCACAATCGGAAGCGTCAACCTCATAAAAGCGCCTGGGGGGAGGCCCCTCCCCCGGAACCAGACGTTGCGACGATACCTCCAAGGAGGCCCCTCCCCAGGCCGCGTCCGGAAGGGGGCCTCTGGAAGGTCCTGCTATCCCCGGACGAAGGGGACAAAACCGTCCGGATCGGGGCAGAGCTCCCCGAGGAGCATGCAGCGCTACTGGCGGCTTTCCTGCGCGAGAACTCCGATGTTTTCGCGTGGAAGCCTACGGACATGCGGGGCGTCACCCGGGGGTCATTGAGCACAAGCTCGCGGTGACCCCCGGTCACCCCCCCCGTCAAACAGAAGCTGAGGAAGCTCTCCCTCGAGCGCCAAGAGGCAATCAAGGGGGAGATCGCCCGACTCCGAGAGGCGGGGTTCATTCGGGAGGTCCTGCACCACGAGTGGCTCGCGAACCCCGTCCTCATGAAGAAATCAAATGGCAGGTGGCTGATGTGTGTGGACTTCACCGACCTTAATCGTGCTTGCCCCAAGGGCAACTTCCCACTCCCGCGGATTGACCAACTGGTCGACTCCACCGCGGGGTGCTAGTTGATGAGCTTCCTAGACGCCTACTCGGGCTACCATCAAGTCCGGATGGCGGAAGGGGATGAGGAAAAGACAAGTTTCATAACTCCCCTCGGAACCTTCTGCTAAGGTCCACATGCCCTTCGGGCTCAAGAACGCGGGAGCGACCTTCCAGCGCCTCATGACGCTGGTCTTCAAAGATCAAGTCGGCCGCAACGTCGAAGTCTATGTAGACGACGCGGTCGTCAAAAGTCCCCGCGCAGCCTCCCACATTGACGACCTGGCAGAGACCTTCCGCAACCTCCGCGCGTACGAGCTGAAGCTCAACCTGGAGAAGTGCGCCTTCGGCGTGCGCGGGGGGAAGCTCCTGGGTTTCCTCGTGTCCCAGCGGGGCATAGAGGCAAATCCCGAAAAGATCCGGGCATTCCTGGACATGCCCCCGCCGCGCTCCGTCAAGGATGTCCAGCGGCTCTCCGGCCGGTTAGCCGTGCTAAGCCGCTTCGTCTCGCGGACGGGGGAGAGAGGCCTCCAATTCTTCAAGATCCTCCAGGGGCTCGAGGGGTTCCGCTGGACCCCCGAGGCCCAGGAGGCCTTCGACGACCTCATGAAGTACCTCACGAGCCCTCCAATGCTCGTGAGTCCGTCTCCAGAAGAGCCCTTGCTCCTCTACCTTGCCGCGAGCCCGGTCGCTGTAAAAGCGGTATTGGTAAAGGAGCAAGGGGGGCAGCAGCGTCCCGTGTACTACGTGAGTGAGGCCCTCTAGGGGGCCAAAAATCGGTACACTGAGATAGAGAAGATCTGCTACGCCCTCCTGATGGCGTCCCGGAAGCTTCGCCACTACTTCCTGGGACACCGCATCACCGTCCCGTCGTCCCTCCCCCTGGGGGAGATGCTGCGGAACAAAGAGGCCACCGGCCGGATTGGGAAGTGGGGGGCCGAGCTCGCCCCCTTCTCCCTGTCCCTCACAGGCCGCTCCGCCATCAAGTCACAGGTCCTCGCTGACTTCGTCGAGGAATGGACTCCTGCCTCCGGTTCCGGGGACGAAGATCTCCCCGCGCCGCCCCGACGCAGTGACCATTGGACACTCATGTTCGACAGGTCTGTCGATGATTCGGACTCAGAGTCCTCAGCCCAACTTATACAGAATTTGTAATAGCGAGACCTTTCAAGATGACCCTCCGGGAAGGTATGTAGAAAAATGGAGAACAGGAGCACAGAGAGGTTTATACAGGTTCGGGCCCTCGATGGTGGGAGTAAAAGCCCTACGTCCTGTTAGGATTTCACTATATGTGATAAAGGTTCACAAACTAGCGGGAAGAAACCTTCACAGGCGAAGGTTTTTCCTATGTAAGTGTACAAAAAGAAGCTCTAGGAGACTTGCAAATATTATCTAATCTAAGCCGTAGACTTGGCTGTTTGAGTGGTTGAGATACGTTGTATCTCACTTGTATCAAAAGGCTTGATCTCCCAAATGGATGGGTCTCCCCGTTTGATGCATCTTGCCACTCCTTTATACTGGTCGAAAGGGTGCCATGCCATAACTGCATCAAACAGTTGTTCGGACGGTTGGATGCGGTTTTTAGAGAACCGCTCATAATCTCCATGCAGGTTAAACATGTGTTATTCACGGATAACTGCACGTATTAACCTCCTGACGGTTGATCTTCCACGTGGAGGTATCTTCGGGATACTTGGAATATTCTCGCCATAGGGGTAGCCGGACAAATGATCTCCAAGTACCCCGGTCAAAAAATACTCTGACCGCGGGATGTTGGCTGACCGCGCGACATCCTTGATATTCTGTTCACGTATAGCATACGAACTCCTGACCACGCGAAGCCTGCGGTCTGATCGCACAAAGCCCGCAACCTGATCGCACAAAGCCTGCGACCTGATCCCGCAAAGCTTGAGACCTCGGACTGATGCTTCTCAAAATGATTTTGAGTTCGTACCGCCGGGCACATGTCTGGCTCGAATCTGTCTTGAACCAACAGTGCATTTATTTGAACTGACTCGGGTGTCAATCCTTGTCAGCTAGCCCCCAAATTTAAAGAAAACGAAGGGACGTGTTTACTTTAAATTTAAAGAAATGCATCGGATTATTAACCCGACTCTTCAAATCCTCCACTTAGTGGCGCACTAAGCAGGTCGGTTGGTTCCCCGAGATGGGCTCTGGGTATTGTGTGACAGGTAATAATGGCGCTGTTGAAATGTTTTTTAACCCGAGGTGAAAATGTAAATGCTTTTTAAGAACCCGAGGTGATTCAGAATGTGAACCGTCACCCTGATGGTTATAAATACCGGGTCTTTTGTTTTGTAAAGCTTCACAACTTTATTCTCACGGTTAAGTCCTTTCTGAAGTCACCTTCATTCTTCTCTTCATACACCTCCTGATGGCAGATCACAGCATCATCGAGATTGAAAGTGATGAAGAGGAAGTTTGCAAGCAAGAGCCTCAAATGCCTGAAGATCCATCTCCTTCAAGGAAGAAACCCAAGGTTGACGAAAGATCTTCCATCAGAGCAAAGGTAGAAGATGAGCAATCATCTTTTCTTCCTTCAGCTTTCTTCTCTAGCACTCCTTGCTTTTGTTTGGGTGATCGATTTTCTGGCCAGCAAGCGGTGACTATTCGGTCAGAAGATCCCCAACCTGTGTTGGGAAGGTCATCTTCTGGTGGGAAGGTTGTACTTCCGCCACCTGGCGTCCATCTTTCCAGGATGGATATATCAACGTGTCCCAAACAAGGACAGGTAATGATCCTCATCTCCTTTTGTTGATAGTTATAGTTAGTATAACTAACTTTTGCAAATGTAGGAGATCGGAGGCCCCAGTGGTCAGCCTTCTGCTGCTCCACTTCTTCCCCTCAAACGGACTCTTTTGGAGGAGAAGAATGCCTTGGAGAAGAAGACTGAAGAGATGTCTTCGGCAATTCTGCATCTGGCAGATTGTTTTGAACGATCCCGTGAAGAGGCGCACCAGTTCTGTCGAGAGAGGGACCACGCCCAGCAACAGCGAGAACTCTCTGACTTGATTAGGAACAGTAGTGTACCTCTTGTTAGGGACGATGTAGATAGGCTTAGGTTAGTTGCTAGTTCTCTTGGGGTTGTCAGTGTAGATCCTACTGACAACAATATGTCCCTAGGAGAACTTTGCAAACTTCTTTCGGATCAGGTCGACGCTCTGGTCGCCGGTATCCCTTTTGTATGTAAAGAATGCAAAAAATAACATCTCCTTTCTTCATATAAATATTCTTTACATCTTCTGTGTGAATATATGGTCATGAGTAATGCCCTCGCGACCATTCATACGCAGGGAAATTTCAGTTCTGTGATCAGAATCACACTTTTTATAAAAGTACCGCGACCAGCTCTGATACCGCGATCAGACTTAAAGCCGCGGTTAGAACTAAAATATACTGTGACCAGAGTTGAGGCTCGATCAGACCGTCACTTCGATTAGAATCAGAGCTTAATCAAAAGCATGGTCTCGATCATACCGCAACCCGGTCAAAATACATCCATACGTCCAAAAATTGAGTCGTATGATTTTTTCATGAAAATGTCCAAAGCATATAAAAGGACAAACGTCCTCTGAAAAGCACTGAAAACTTTTCAGTCCTTTTGCACTTTCAGTTTCCGAAACAAAGAAGTCTTTTTGTTTCAGATCCGATGCCTGAACACTTTAACGGGTCCGCCAGAGACAGTATCCATTATGGGAAATAAATGAATAAAGTACTCGGTGGAACGTTTGAATGGAACGTTACTTACATTAATGCGTCTCCTCGGGTCTATAAAAGGAGTAGGTGTCTTCCTGAAGAAGTCACTCAGCCAAAAACCCTCAACATCTTCACCGCACAAAACCCTCACTCCTCTTAGCTTTCGTCTTCCCCAAAAGTTACCAACTTTTCCTTCAACTCTCCACCGAACAATGGCGTCCTGGAGCCGATCCATCCACCATTCCGAGGAGAGTTTGATGTTGTTGGAGGAGGAGATCCTTCCTCCGCGGCTGCTAATCAACTGGCGGCCTGTGGAGAAGGATCAAGAAACCCCGACCGTCCGAGAGGGCGAGTTGGTGGTTTTCGAGGAGTACTTGCGCTACGGGTTCCGATTCCCTGAGAGTCGGTTCCTGAAAGACATCCTCGAGCACTACGGGTTGGAGTTAATCAATCTCCACCCCAACGCGGTGTTGATATTGGCAGTATTTCAACACCTGTGCGAGGCGTTCGTCGGAGTGTATCCTAGTGTGGATCTCTTCCGGCGATTTTACTTCTCGGCGTGGTCGAAGAGCGCCAATGCCGCCGGATGCATTTACTTCCGGCTAAGGGATAAGAAGGAATATCCCTTTCCACCCCTGCGAGATTCAGTGCACGGGTGGCATCAGAAGTGGTTTTACTGTACCCCGCCAAAAGAGAGCGGGTTGTGGTTTGAAAACTCGCGGCCGGAGAAGCCAAGCGAGTTGGACACTCTCCCGGCGATGAATGCGGAGTTCATGAAGCACGCCGAGGTGATTCTTCACTTAGTCGAAGAAGGATTGACAACACGGGACGTCATCCACGACTTTGTGAAGAACTGGGTGAGCCCCCTACGTGAAAAGGCTCATCCGGCTTGGGAGATCAAGTCCATGGCAGACGGTACCCTGGACTATAACGAAGGTATTCGTCTCTGGCACCAAAATCTTTTTATATCATTTCTGGAATGCACCAATTTTAACTTGTATTTGGGAACAGTTTTGCCCTCAGCTGAGATCGAGAGGCGGACTAACTACCTCCTCAGGGCGTACAACGCCGAAGTAGAGGGTCCCAAAGGATCGCCTCGCCCCCAGAGCTTAATTCACGCCGGCGACGACCTCAAACAGGAACGCCGAAAGGTAAATTTTTCACTTGGCCTCTGTTTTGCAGGTCTTATGTCTGCCGAAAACTAATCCCATTGGAATGAGAACAGCTTCTAGGGAGGTTCGCTGAGGCGAGGTTTCCCAGCGAAAACGTCGGTTCCCTGGGGAAGCCAACGATGAAGTACGTGAAGAAGGTTTCCTCGAGACCCAGGACGAGGAATCCCGCCCCTAAGAAAGCCAGGCTAAATCTTAGGGAAGGGTCTTCACGAAGCACTCCTCCTACTGCCTGAAAAACTGCGGTAAGATACCACATTCCTCCGAATTTTCCAGGTGTGAACTGGAATTACTTCTTCGTCGTACAGGGAGAGGGGAGCGAGGAGGAAGATGATGACGTCCCCCTGATTCACCGGAGAAGGAAAAGTACGGTCTCTCCGTCCGGTGACACTCCAACCCATTCTGCAGAGACAACTGCTACCGCAAAGGCAGCTGCAGCAGACCCCGCGGCTGGCGAAACCCTGTGGTCGCGGATGATCCCCCTGCTCCTGAAGTCCCCGAGGCTTCAGGGCTAGTCGCCTCTACTTCCCTGGTCGAAGGGACGACCGCGGTAAGATTTTCTCACAGTCTTGTTTTCCTCACATCCCCCTGTGCATTTGATGATCTAATGCTTATGCAGGGAGAAGAGCTTCCCCCTGTAACTCCTGTGAGTCCCAGGGAGGAAAATCCTCCGCCTCCGCAGACTGGAGTGGAGGTGGTTGCACAAGATCCTGTGGCGGTTGCACATGAGGTGCCGGCCCCAGAAGTCCAGGAGCCATCGAGGCCTTCGGATGCGACCCCGCCAACGGGACCAATTGCTCAGGTAAAGATTCTTCTCATTCGTCTTCATCTTCCCCTAGGAAAGTGCTAACCGAAGAACATACCCAGGGGGGAGATGCCTTGTTCTCCAAGAGGAGGATCAGGATGGACGGCAATTGTCCCCTTTCTTGAGGGGAGCCTCCCTTGAAATCTCAAAAGCTAATGGGATTTCAAATAAGGTAAGAATCTTCATCCTGATTGTATTTAAATGATGGTCATGAACTGTGATTTGTTCGATTCTTCTTTCCTTTGTCAGGCGAAAAGAAACAACATCCAGCCCTTCAACCACTTCGGGGAGGGTTGAAGTCGCTGCTAGTGCCGGAGCCTCCAGTGAGGAGCGCTCCGTCCTCTCGGTCCAGGAAGTCGTCCGGGCCGTGGGAGGAGAATCAGGCGCGAGTCCCAATAGCAACTAGCGGCGACTGGGAGCAGTGCCCAGCAGGCACTCCCATCTACTGCCCCTGCTGTAGGCGCCTTCGGACCTTCAACGAGTGTTCCCATTAGTCTGGAAGATGCCTCAATACAGGAGTTTATGAAGGTATAATGAACCCCTCTCTGGGTGCCTGAATTGTATATAGGACACCTTTAACTCCCTTTTTTGCATCACAGGAACTCTCCCGGATGATGGCCCAATCACGTGCTACGGTGGCAAGCATGGAGGCCATACAAAGGGAACGAGGCAGCTTGCGCAAGTAAGGATCATCACTTTTCAACTTGTAAAGATACAAATTGGTTATGACCATTCCTTCTGTTTTACAGCAGAAAGGTGGCATTACAGGACAAAGAAGTGGCTACAATGAAGCTCCATTCGATTTCAGTGGTTAGGAACCAAGAGATCGAAAACAACAGACTACGATCACAACTTGCTGGTAAGTCGAATCCTGATTAGGAAGACTTGTCTTCGCAATATGCGAGTAACCTTTTCCCTTGTTGCAGCGCAAGAGGGTCAAATAAAGCAGCTCAGTGTGGATAATAAACTCCTCTGGGACTCTATTCAATCTTCCGAAACGGCAATCAGAAAACTGAGCCGTCCAGTCTTCGAAAAACTGAAGGCAGTGGCTCATCTTCTGAAGGCTGATGTGGTCGAAACCACACGAGACCACCTCAGCCAAAATGACTGGTCTGCGCTAGTTATGGCCCAAGCGGAGTCACTTCTCGAGTATCTCCCTGAGGATACACAGCGACAAGAAGAGGTGATCAGAACCAGAGTTCGGTCAACCGCTTCCGCCATCCTCAGCCGGGTTCGTCTTCACCATAGCCCAGATGCAGATCTGAATCCATTGGTGGGACCGGTTGAGGTCGAGAGTGAAGAACAACTTGAAGCCGTCATGGAGGAGGTTAGTCCCCTTGTAGATAAGCTCCTGACTGAGCTTGGGATCGAATGATCCCAATACCTGTACAGAAACAGTTGTATACAATGCAATGCACATGGAAATTCACTTTTTTGAAAAATGAATATATTTTTGTTTTATGTCGTTTCATATTATGAACATATCCCCCTAGCCCCCGCCTGTGATTGTAGATATTGAA
Source organism: Pharus latifolius (assembly GCA_019359835.1). Taxonomy (NCBI): domain Eukaryota; kingdom Viridiplantae; phylum Streptophyta; class Magnoliopsida; order Poales; family Poaceae; genus Pharus; species Pharus latifolius. Next base: position 16,365,158 of record CM033324.1, on the reverse strand, counting down.
GACTTAGTATTACAAACACAAGAGGAAAGTTATAACGACCAGGGATATTTGATCGGACCGACAATTATGATCAGGGTAACACCTAGCCTTGTTTGCAAACCAACAGCCACTCAAATAACCGAGGACTTGCCAGAAAGCTCCGTGTGTGTTGAGAAACGGCTTATTTAGGAGTGACTTATCTGGAAGCGGTCATGAGATCGGTCAGCGAATCCGACCAGGATGTTATAATGATCTAACCGCGGGCGACCAGCCCCGAGCCGAATTCGCAGTGGATGGGCATAAAGGGAAATATTCATCATATGAAAGCAAAACATTTTTTATTTTATAAAAAAAATGCTAATTGAACAGGAAAAATGGGGTTGAGTGCTTACACGTAGAACTTGCGAAGTTGATCGATGTTCCAAGTATTGGACAAAATTCGACCATCCTCCAAGGCTAACCGCGCGGATCCTGGTCGCGGCACCGAGACCACAGTGTAAGGGCCTTCCCAGTTCGGGGAGAATTTGTTGCGATTAGACTGATCTTGGATTTTTCGTAAGACCAGGTCGCCCACGTGCAGACTACGTGGTCGCACCCTTTTACTGTGATACTTGCGCAAAGCTTGCAAGTATGCCGCGGACTTGATCAAAGCGCGATCACGCCCTTCTTCTAGGAGGATGAGATCTTGTGACCGCTGTTCGGACTGATCAACCTGTTCGAATCGTTCTGTTCGAACAGACCCAATACTGACTTCCATAGGCAGTACAGCCTCGGCCCCATAGACCAGATGGAAGGGCGTCTCACCGGTGGCTCGACTAGAGGTAGTTCATAGTGCCCATAGAACAGTATAGAGCTCGTCTGCCCAAGCCCCCGAGCGAGTCTTAAGGCGATCAAAAACACATTTTTTAATGCCTTGTAGTATCTGCCCATTGGCCCGTTCTACAGAACCATTGCTTTGTGGATGTGCCACAGAAGCAAAGCACACCTTAGTTCCAATCTGGTCGCAGTAGTCTAGGAAGAGACCACTAGCGAACTGAGAACCGTTATCGGTGATAAGACGGTTTGGAACATTAAATCGAGCAACAATATTCTTATGAAAGAACTTTTGTGCTGCTGATGTGGTAATATTTCGTACCGGTTCGGCCTCGATCCACTTTGTAAACGTGTCAATGGCTACGAACAGAAACTTGTACCCATTGACCGCTTGTGGCATAGGACCTACAATATCCATTCCCCAGACCGCGAAAGGCCATGCGAGGGGAATGGTTTGTAATGCATAGGTAGGTTGATGAACCTGTCTGGCGTGAAACTGACACTGAGGACACATCCTAACCATATGCTTGGCATCATCAAGTGCCGAAGGCAAGTAGAATCCTTGTCGAAAAGCTTTTCTGACCAGTGTCCGATATGACGCGTGCGCACCGCATACACCGTCATGTATTTCTTTCAAGAGGGATTTTCCTTCCTCCTGAGATATGCAACGCATGAATACTGCTTGAGTACCCTTTCTGTACAGGACCCCATCTATGAGCTTGTACAGACGCGCTTTTCGAATTAACCGATCACTTTCGGTTTCATCCTCGGGTAGGGTCCCATGTTCAAGATAGACTCTCAATGGATGAGTCCAATCCTGTTCCTGACCGAGGTTGGTAACGGAGGCTATTACCGGATCATCCTCGACCGAAGTCATGATCGAAGGACGGTCCAAGTGTTCAATGAACACTCCTGCCGGAGCAGATGTACGTGAGGACCCAATTTTGGACAATTGGTCTGCGAGAATGTTGTCCTTTCGCGATATGTATTGGACTTCGAAATGACTGAAGTGTTTTTCCAATCTCCTCACTTCCCCCAGGTAATGAGCCATTGTCTCATCAGAGGTGCTGTACTCCTTGTTTACCTGGTTTACGACCAGCTGTGAGTCTCCCTCACCACTAATCGACGGACTCCGAGGAATTTTGCTGCCCGGAGCCCTGCAAGAAGACCTTCATACTCCGCTGCGTTCTTGGTCGCAACAAAGTGTAGTTGGATGACATGCTTAAGCTGTTCGCCCTGGGGCGTAACTAAGACCTCTCCAGCCCCCGAGTGTTGAAAACTACGGGAGCCGTCAAAGTACATTGTCCAGTAATCGGGGCACTCCAATTCCTCTGGCACCTGCACGGGTGGCTCAGGGTTGGTCCATTCGACCACAAAGTCAGCCAGAACCTGAGACTTAACCGCCGTGAGGGGCGTGAAATGGATTTCGAAGGCACCGATTTCGACCGCCCATTTGGCGATTCGACCAGATTTTTCTGGGTTTCGGACAATATCCCCCAAAGGAAAGGAGGAGGGTACTGTGATCTTGTGAGCTTGAAAGTAGTGTCGTAGCTTACGGGAAGCCATCAGTAGCGTGTAAAGTATCTTCTGGACCTCAGGGTAACGTTCCATACGACCATGAAGTACCTCGCTCACATAGTAGACAGGTCTGTGTATTCCTTCCCTATCCGCGATCAGAACGGTGCTGACTGCGTGTGGTGTGGCCGCCAGATAAAGAAGCAATGGTTCTCCTTTGTCGGGAGACACCTGTTGGATCAAGGATGCCGACTAGAGGGGGGGGGGTGAATAGGAGGCTTTTAAAACTTTAAAACTTAAAGCAATTAAAGAACAAATAAAATAAGCAAAGGGAAAAGAGAACGAACACAATGATTTTTACCGAGGTATCGGAGACTCGCCCAGTCTCCACTAATCCTCGTTGAAGCACTCAAATCACTTGAGTCTCGCTTCAATATCCACAAAGGATATTATCACTAATGGTTGCTCCTTCTCCACTCCGGAAAGGCGAGCACCGATGCCTTGTACACACTCGCCGAGCCTCTCCGACAATCTCCGAACGGAGAGATCAACGGCCACGCCTCCGAACCGTCTAGGTGAGGGCGCTCACCAAGAGTAAAAGGCAGCGAGGTCTTCTCTAGACCTCCAAACACGCACCGAGAAGCTAAGTGGATGCAAATGCAAAAGAACAGAAACTCTCGGTGGATCGGAAAGCACTCGACTTGATCAAAAGATCAAGATTTTATATAAGAAACTAATGCTCAAGAGTGTATAAGAGAGGAGGCTGCTTGTTGTATAAAACACATGCCCAAAGCCCCTTTTTATAGCCTCAAGAAACAAATGAAACGTTGGAGCTAGGGCTGAAAATCAGCAACCCAAACTGACAGTCAGTTTAGTGCACAACGGCCGACAAAATTTACGGACGAAAACTTTGCTAGCCGTTCGTGGTCGAAAAAGGAAAGCTGGAACCCACAACTGACAGTCAGTTACACAAACTGACAGTCAGTTCGACCACAGTCACGACCAAAATCAAATAGAAACTCAGTTAAAAACTCTCTGGTCGAAACCCCAACTGACAGTCAGTATGGACAAACTGACAGTCAGTTTAGTACAAAAATTTTGAGCCCAAAATACACCCTCTCTGGACAATTGTCAGTTACACCTAACTGACATTCAAACTGACAGTCAGTTATGCGAACTGACAGTCAACATGAACAAAAACAGCTATAAATTTAAATCCAGAAATCTAAAAGAGGTGTTTAATAGCTCGTTGGAAAGATAATTTCAAGGGCTACATTTTTGTCAAAAGAAGCAAAAGCCAGATCTACCTAGATCTTTCTGAAAAAAGCAAATACTCTTCTGCTGTCAAAAACTGAACTGAAAAACAGATTTTTCCAAATAAGTTCAAAACCAAATCCAACCAGAAACGATGCAATGCAAAGACCTAGAATTCTCGGTTTGTGCTGGAGATAAAAAGAGGACTTTCACTACCCCTCTTTATAGTACGGTTAAAGCTAGAAAGAATTTTCCTAACCGATCATCTCCACACGCCAAGATCGGTAAAATATAAAAACTCGTAATACCTGAGGTCTTTCGCATCTTCACGATTTTTCGACTTGTCTTTTGCTCTTTGCTACTTGTGCTTTTATTTTACGTCGGGTTCTTCTTGTATTCCGTGCATATCTTCCCAACGCAACTCTGTATCAAATAAACTCAATAGCACAATTAGTCCGGAACACTTTGTTTTCATTAATCATCAAAATTAGGGTTAGGCATGAAGGCCTAGATGCAACAATCTCCCCCTTTTTGATGATTGATGACAACAAGTGTTCAGAAAATAAAATAAATGGAATAGCTCCCCCTGAGTGTATGCATCATATCAAATCATAAACTAATACATGCACATACATACACATCAGGGCATCTCATACATAAGCAAGTCACAGATGTGCAATATCCACAAGTCATATCAGAGCATATGCATGCACATTAAGACATCGATGTATCAGAGCTATAATCACATATCACATATCAGAGCTCAAGAACATCATCTAAAGAAATCAATGACATCATAAATATATGAGCTAAACATAAGTCATCATATGTATTAGAGCTAAAAAGAAAAGATGACATACACAGATAACAAAAAAAACAACATCTCCATATATAAATAATCACCATCTGTTCAGTACATCGAAAGACATAAACAGAACAGACTCCAATGTCCAAAATCCAAAATAACTATCCAAAATACTTCTATCCAAAATACTTCTCCCCCTTTGGCATCAAGCACAAAAAGGGAGGCAAACAAAACAAATCAGAGCCTAATGCTCATCATCTGAAGAAAATCCTATGATGTCCGTATCTCCGGAGCCAGCTGGAGATGCAGACGGGTCGGCGGCTGGAGATGCCGGAGGAGTCGCAGCTGCAACAAGAGCAGGAGCTGCAGACACTGGAGCCGGAGCTGGAGCAACAGGATCTGGATCAGCAGCAACTGAAGCTGAGCTCGGCGAAGACGCAGCCTGGCGGGCCCCCTTGCGAGGGACCGAAGAATCGGAAGCAGGCAGGCGCCGCAGAATCTCCTCCTGCTGAGTAATCAAACGGAGCAACATCTGATGATGCTCCGCCTGAGTGCTGAGGATCTGCTGCTGCACCTGGAGGACCTCCTGAAGCTGAGAAGAGGATGACGCAGATCCGGTGCCTGTCCCTGCAGCTGGAGCTGGAGAAGACTCCTGGATAGGGGCCTCATCCTCTGACTCCCCCGCAGCATCATCATCTGATGCGGGAGAACCAGGGCCAGCAGCTGCAGCAGGGCGAGCACCGAGCCGGCGATCAGCCTGGCCTGGAGGATAGAAGAGAAGACGATGATGGGGCCTGGGCAGCTCAGTGTCCACGGCCTGGATATGAAGAAGCACCGCCATGATATACGGAGCGTATATCAGCTGACGGCACGGGGAAAGAAGGACGTGCTGAATCTCACTGATGATGAGATCAGCAACGTCGAATGGCTCCTCCTGAAAGATGGAGATGAGCACATGAAGACCCAGATAAGTGACCCTGGCTCTGTCTCCGCTCATGGGGACCAGTGTGAGACGGAGGATACGCAGAGCCAGGTCAACATCGCGGCGCAGGCCAGCGATGTGACGGAGCTGGAAGGGGCCGGAATAGAGCATGGCCACCTCCCGACGCTCGAGGTCAGGGAGAGTATGGAGCTGGTGGCCAGAAGGAGGGCGCACCAGACCAAGCGCTGACTCCAGCTGATCCTTCGTGACGGTGTGGACCTGGAGGCCCGTCATGAAGGTCATGAAGTCGCGCTGAGGGGAAACGAAGACGGTAGAATAGAACTGACGTATGGGCCCCTCAGCCCAGTGCAAAGAGGAATCCGCGACTAAGTCGCGAATCCCTACAGTGCCGAAGAGATCTGCGAGGGTAGCGATGCCTGTGCGAGAGGCGATCGTACCCCACGACAGAGAGCGGTGGGCAAAGATAGGCGCGCGGCTGTAGACACTGGTGAACAGGTCTAAGTGGAGGTTTGTGTAGCAAGTGAGCACCGTGCACCCTTTGCGACCAGTGGGTCGCGGTGACAGGTACAGGTTCACAGAGCGGAGCGAGCGAAGGCGGCTCGCGTGCCAACGTGAATAATCCACGGGCACGCGCTCAGGCGGAGGCGAGGGCTGATTCTCGGACGTCTGGCCCGATGAACGCTGGCTGTTCGCCGCATTCTTCCGTCGGGCCCCACGGCGAGAGGGACCGACCTGATCAGACATGAGCTACGAAACGACGGAAAAACAAAGAAGGAAGAAGACACAGAGACCTGAACTGATCGGCCGAAACTGAGCAGAAGAAGTCGAGGTCGACTGCTCGAAGAAGATCACTGCCCGAGGAGAGGAGTGAAGCTCAGTTCCGAGAAAATCAACGGTGATGAGCACCACCACGGTGAGCCGAGACACGGCACAAGACAGAGGAGTGGGAGCCGTGAACAGAGAGGCAAAAAGCCGACGAGGTCGAGAACGGTCGAGGACGGTGGCGCCGGCGGTGAGGAGCTCACCGGCGACGAGGGGTGGCACAAGGGGGCTGCGGCGAGGTACGGCGAGGTGGTGGAGCAACCGGCGAAGGCACGGGGGCGCAAGAGGAAGCAACGGCGGCGAGAGAAGGTGAGAAGACAAGAAAAACAGAACGGGGTTTTTAGGGTTCTTGATCCCGCAACTGACAGTCAGTTTAATAAACTGACAGTCAGTTCCAAACTCAAATACATGGAACTGACAGTCAGTATACCATACTGACAGTCAGTTCACAGAACTGCGTTTTGAAACTGACAGTCATTGTATGAAACTGACAGTCAGTAGGGGACTTGAACACGACCAGGAGCTACGACCAAAAATCAAATGCACGTAACTGACTGTCAGTTTATGAAACTGACTGTCAGTTATGACACTGACTTCGACCAGAAACTAAGACCAGGCTCCTAACTACTGAACTGACTGTCAGTTAGGGAAACTGACTGTCAGTTTGGTCAATTTCGACCAGAGGCTGTCTAAGACAAGAGAGGGAATAAAATAATAATATTTTATACAAACAAACACTTTTAGCACATCAACTAGCATTTGATATATCAATAATGTTCAGTTCACCCCTTAAAAAGCAAAATCTTGTTTCATCTAAGGGTTTAGTGAAAATATCTGCTAGTTGCAAATCTGTTCTGACATAATTTACATCAATATCTCCTTTTGCCACATGATCTCTAATAAAGTGGTGCCATATTTCAATATGCTTAGTTCTAGAATGTTGAACAGGATTATTAGCAATTTTAATGGCACTTTCATTATCACACAATAGTGGCACTTTATCAAATAAAATCCCATAATCCAAAAATGTCTGCTTCATCCACAATAATTGAGCACAACAACTTCCTGCAGACACATATTCAGCTTCAGCTGTGGAGAGAGCTACTGAATTTTGCTTCCTAGATGACCATGATACTAATGATCTCCCCAACAGCTGACAGCTACCAGATGTGCTCTTTCGATCAATCTTACACCCAGCATAATCAGAATCAGAGTACCCAATTAATTCAAAATTTGCATCTTTAGGGTACCAAAGGCCTAAACTGGGATAGCATTTTAAATACCTAAGGATTCTTTTAAGAGCAGTTAAATGACATTCCTTAGGATCAGACTGAAATATAGCACATAAGCACACACTAAACATAATATCAGGCCTAGATGCAGTAAGATATAAAAGACTACCAATCATAGACCTATACAGTTTAGAATCAACCGATTTGCCGCTTTTGTCCATGTCCAAATGTCCATTTGTCGCCATGGGAGTTTTGATTGGCTTGGCGTCTTCCATCTCAAAGCGTTTGAGCAGGTCCTTCACGTACTTTGTTTGACTCACGAACGTCCCGTTCTTGAGTTGTTTGATTTGTAGACCGAGGAAGAAGCTCAGCTCACCAATCATGGACATCTGAACTCCCTAGACATCATCTCTCCAAACTCATGACAGAAATGTTCATTAGTAGATCCAAATATGATATCATCAACATAAATCTGACAAATGAACAAATCTTTTTCAATTTTCTTTGTAAAGAAAGTTGTATCAACCTTCCCAATTTTAAAACCTTTTGATAATAGAAAGTCTCTAAGTCGCTCATACCAAGCTCGAGGAGCTTGTTTGAGACCATAGAGAGCTTTCGACAATTTAAATACATGGTTTGGAAATTTAGAATCTTCGAAACCGGGAGGTTGTTCAACAAAAACAAGTTCAGAAATTTCACCATTTAAGAACGCACTTTTTACATCCATTTGAAAAAGTTTGATATTAAAACATGATGCATAAGCAAGAAGAATGCGAATAGCTTTAAGTCTTGCTACAGGTGCAAAGGTTTCACCAAAGTCTAAACCTTCGATTTGAGTGAAGCCTTGAGCAACAAGACGAGCTTTGTTTCTAATTACAATACCATTTTCATCTTGCTTATTTCTTAAAACCCATTTTGTTCCAATAACATTATGATCTTTGGGTCTTTCAACTAGAGTCCAAACTTCATTTCTAGCAAAGTTATTAAGTTCTTCATGCATGGCATTAACCCAATCGGGATCATTTAAAGCTTCATTAACATGTTTGGGTTCTAGAGAAGACACAAAAGAATGATGTTCACAAAATGCAGCAATACGAAATCGAGTTTGAACACCCTTACTGACGTCACCCAATATTTGGTCTAGAGGGTGATCCTTGGTGATGGTTTGGTGTTGCCTTGGTTCTTCATCTTGTACATCTTCATCTTGACCTTGTTCTGGAGGATCAACATGAGATGATGATGCGTCTTGATCAACATTTTCAACGTTGACATCATCTTCTTGATCTTCCTCTGTTGGCTTGATGTCTCCAATGGTTATGTTTTTCATGGCTTCTTGAAGATCGTCACCTGAAACTTCATGAGATACTTGCTCCTTTTGTGAGCCATTAGTTTCATCAAATTCGACGTCACCAGATTCTTCAATACAACTTGTATTTTTATTAAAAACACGATAAGCTTTACTAGTGGTGGAGTATCCGACTAGAAAGCCTTCATCTACTCTTCTTTGAAATTTTCCACCAAAATTTCTTTTCTTAAGAATATAGCATTTGCAACCAAAGACTCGGAAATAAGAAATATTTGGCTTGCGCCCAACAAGAAGTTCATAAGGAGTCAAATTCAGAAGAGGATGCAAATAAAGCCGATTTATAGAATAGCAAGAGGTATGCACGGCTTCAGCCCAGAAGCGAGTAGGAGTATCATACTCACTTAGCATAGTCCTTGCCATTTCTATAAGTGTTCGATTTTTCCTTTCAACAACTCCATTTTGCTGTGGAGTGTAGGATGTGGAAAATTCGTGTTAGATTCCAAGAGAGTCACAAAAATCAAATAGAGTTGAATTAACGAACTCTCCACCATGATCACTACGGATTTTCTTGATGGATAATTCGAATTCAGTAGAAACACGTTTTGCAAAACTTTTGAAAACATCGGGGGTTTCAGATTTTTGGGAAATAAAGAAAACCCAAGTGTAGCGAGTAAAATCGTCAACAATCACAAAACCATAGTTGCTACCCCCGATACTTTGGAACTCAGAAGGTCCAAATAAATCCATATGAAGGAGTTCCAAAGGTTTGCAAGTTGAAAGAATGCGCTTAGTTGGATGTGAAGTAGCTACTTGCTTGCCCGCTTGACAAGCGCTACAAGGTTTGTCCTTTTCAAAATTCACATCCTTTAAGCCAACAACCAAATCATGTTTTAAAAGTTTTCTCAATTGATGCATACCAACATGTGCAAGTCGTCTATGCCATAGCCAACCTTTTGAGGTTTGAGAGACAAGACATGTTGAAGGAGATGCATCTTTTGAATGAAAATCAACCAAATAAAGATTTCCAAAGCGAAAGCCTTTGAAGATCAAAGATTTATCTTTTAAACTTTCAACCAAAACTTCTTTTGGGAAGAATGTGCAACTAAAACCAAAATCGCAAATTTGAGCAACGGAAAGCAAATTGAAGTTCAAAGATTCGACCAATAAAACATTTGAAATAGATAGATCATTTGAGATTGCGATTTTACCCAAGCCGACCACATTTCCTTGACGGTTGTCGCCAAAGATAATCTTTTGGTTCTCGCTTGAGTTGTCTTCTATTGAGGTGAACAACTTCTTGTTACCGGTCATGTGTTCGGAGCATCCGCTATCTAGCACCCAATGCCTCCCACCGGTCTTGTAGTTCACCTTTTCATCGCCTTTGGCCATAAGGCAAATGGATGAACTAGTTGAAGTGTTGATGTTGCCGAGAGCTAATCCGGCCATCTTCTTGGAGCAACTTCGTTCGTTATCGGAGTCGGAGTCGGAGCTCTCTCCGCCGGACATCCATTCTCCAAAACAAGCTTCTTTGATTTCGTCATTCTTCTTCTTGAAGAACTTCTTCTTCTTGTTCCACGCCTTGTTCTTGTTTGGACATCTTGATGCTATGTGTCCTTTCTCATGACATCCATAGCAAATGATGTCCTTGAAGTTGTTTTGCTTTTGCCCCTTTGGTCGTGTGTCAATGTTGACACCTTTCTTATGTAACCTGCGAAGAAGTTTTTGAGTGTTCTTTACCATAAGTGCGAGGTCTTCATCGGAGGAGCCTTCGCTTGAATCGTTCCTTGCATTAGCTTTGAAGGCCAAAGCTTTCTTCTTCGTCTCCGTGGGTTCGGCCGCTTCCTTCTTTTCCTTCTTGTGCATCTCATGGGTGATGAGCTTCCCATAGAGATCGGTTGGTGTTGTGGTTGATAGGTCGGAGTTTGTGAGAACCGTGACCAAGGTGTCGAAGCTTTCCGGCAAGGCCCTAAGCATCTTTCTCACAAGCTCAAGGTCAGTAAAAACAACACCAAGACCCTTGAGTTCATTCACAATGTTGTTTAACCGAGTAAACATGGAATCCACGGACTCGGTTGATGACATGGTGAATGTCTCATATTTTTGCCTCACCATTAGCAATTTTGCCTCTTTAACCTTTGTAGTGCCCTCGTAAATTTCTTCGAGGGTAGTCCAAACCTTATGAGCAGTCGTGAGATTGCTCACACGGTTGAACTCGTTTAAGGATAAACCGGCAAAGAGAGCATTTTTTGCACGGGCATTTAAATGCAACTTTCTCCTATCGTCTTCGGATTGACTTGCCGGATCAACCAGAGGAGTAAAGCCGAGTTTAACAATATCCCATACGTCAAGCCCCATGGCTTCTAGGAATACCGACATGCGCACTTTCCAATACGGATAATTTGTTCCATCAAAGATGGGCGCACGACCGGTATGTCCAAGAAGAAAATCCCCGCTTGACGACATCCTCTCTCTAGGCGGTAAAGCCTAATGAATCGAGAGACCACGCTCTGATACCACGTGTTGGATCAAGGATGCCGACTAGAGGGGGGGGGGTGAATAGGAGGCTTTTAAAACTTTAAAACTTAAAGCAATTAAAGAACAAATAAAATAAGCAAAGGGAAAAGAGAACGAACACAATGATTTTTACCGAGGTATCGGAGAGTCGCCCAGTCTCCACTAATCCTCGTTGAAGCACTCAAATCACTTGAGTCTCGCTTCAATATCCACAAAGGATATTATCACTAATGGTTGCTCCTTCTCCACTCCGGAAAGGCGAGCACCGATGCCTTGTACACACTCGCCGAGCCTCTCCGACAATCTCCGAACGGAGAGATCAACGGCCACGCCTCCGAACCGTCTAGGTGAGGGCGCTCACCAAGAGTAAAAGGCAACGAGGTCTTCTCTAGACCTCCAAACACGCACCGAGAAGCTAAGTGGATGCAAATGCAAAAGAACAGAAACTCTCGGTGGATCGGAAAGCACTCGACTTGATCAAAAGATCAAGATTTTATATAAGAAACTAATGCTCAAGAGTGTATAAGAGAGGAGGCTGCTTGTTGTATAAAACACATGCCCAAAGCCCCTTTTTATAGCCTCAAGAAACAAATGAACCGTTGGAGCTAGGGCTGAAAATCAGCAACCCAAACTGACAGTCAATTATGCAAACTGACAGTCAGTTTAGTGCACAACAGCCGACAAAATTTACGGACGAAAACTTTGCTAGCCGTTCGTGGTCGAAAAAGGAAAGCTGGAACCCACAACTGACAGTCAGTTACACAAACTGACAGTCAGTTCGACCACAGTCACGACCAAAATCAAATAGAAACTCAGTTAAAAACTCTCTGGTCGAAACCCTAACTGACAGTCAGTATGGACAAACTGACAATCAGTTTAGTACAAAAATTTTGAGCCCAAAATGCACCCTCTCTGGACAATTGTCAGTTACACCTAACTGACATTCAAACTGACAGTCAGTTATGCGAACTGACAGTCAGCATGAACAAAAACAGCTATAACTTTAAATCCAGAAATCCAAAAGAGGTGTTTAATAGCTCGTTGGAAAGATAATTTCAAGGGCTACATTTTTGTCAACAGAAGCAAAAGCCAGATCTACCGAAATCTTTCTGAAAAAAGCAAATACTCTTCTGCTGTCAAAAACTGAACTGAAAAACAGATTTTTCCAAATAAGTTCAAAACCAAATCCAACCAGAAACGATGCAATGCAAAGACATAGAATTCTCGGTTTGTGCTGGAGATAAAAAGAGGACTTTCACTACCCCTCTTTATAGTACGGTTAAAGCTAGAAAGAATTTTCCTAACCGATCATCTCCACACGCCAAGATCGGTAAAATATAAAAACTCGTAATACCTGAGGTCTTTCGCATCTTCACGATTTTTCGACTTGTCTTTGCTCTTTGCTACTTGTGCTTTTAGTTTACGTCGGGTTCTTCTTGTATTCCGTGCATATCTTCCTAACGCAACTCTGTATCAAATAAACTCAATAGCACAATTAGTCCGGAACACTTTGTTTTCATTAATCATCAAAATTAGGGTTAGGCGTGAAGGCCTAGATGCAACAACACCAATACTGGCGGACTAGATAAATATGTTTTCACCTCCTGAAACGCTTTTTCGGCCTCATCCGACCATGTAAAATTGTGATGCTTCCGCAGAGCTTTGAAGAAAGGCAATCCTCTTTCGCCTAGTCGCGATATGAAGCGACTTAAGGCTGCCATGCGACCAGCCAAGCGTTGAACAACCTTCATGGTTGAGGGCGATCTCATTTGTTCAATGGCCCTGATTTTCTCATCAATGCCCCTGGAACACACAAGGAAACCAAGGAGTTTTCCTGAAGAAACCCCGAAAGAACATTTCTCTGGGTTTAATTTTATTCCAAAGCGATTCAAATTACAGAAGGTTTCTGCGAGATCGTCCAAATGGGACAATCTCTTGGTACTTTTTACAACCAAGTCGTCTACATATGCTTCGAGATTACGCCCTATCTGGGAAAGAAAGGTCTTTTGCATCAAGCGCTGGTACGTGGAACCTGCGTTCTTGAGACCGAACGGCATTCTGACGTAACAGTAGGTGCCGAACGGGGTGATGAAGGCAGTTTTCTCTTCATCTTCTTCTGCCATGCTAATTTGATGATATCCTGAGTAAGCGTCCAGGAAACTCATCAGTTCGCAACCCGCAGTTGAGTCGACCAACTGGTCGATGCGGGGAAGGGGAAAGTCATCCTTCGGACAGGCAGCGTTGAGGCTTGTGTAGTCGACGCACATGCGCCACTTGCCATTTGACTTGCGGACCATGACCGGATTGGCGAGCCATTCCGGGTGATCGACTTCACGGATGAACCCGGCCTGTAGGAGTTTGTCCAACTCCTCTCGGATTGCTTCCTGTCGGTCAACAGCAAAACGCCTGAGCTTTTGCTTTATTGGTCGTTGTCCAGGTCGAATTGCTAACCTGTGCTCGGTCACTTCCTTTGGGACACCGGGCATGTCGGACGGTTTCCACGCAAACACATCTGCATTAGCCCAGAGGAAAGCAATGAGCTCGAGTTCCTATTTGTCATCCAGAGCTGATCCAACCCGAATTGTCTTGGATGGATCATCTGGGTACAAAGGGACCAGTTTGAGTTTCTCATCTGGTCGAGGAACAGCCTTGATCGCGTCGGTGGCGACGGTGGCGACCTGGGCGTCCCGGAGGGGAAGTTGATCGACCATCTCCAAAGATAGCCGGTCGCATGTGAGTGCCACGTTGCGACTGCCTCGGACCGAGATGACACCTTTGGGGCCAGGCAATTTTCCGCACTGATAAGCATAGTGCGTTGCCATCATGAACTTAGCCAGAGTTGGCCTGCCAAAGATTGTATTATAAGCCGAATCACAATGGATTACGTCGAAAGTAATCAACTCTGTTCGGAAGTTATCTGGTTCTTCCAGTGTGACCGGGAGGACCACTTGTCCCAACGGCATCATGGAGGGGCCTGGGATTATCCCATAAAACGAATGGATTATGGGCTTAATCTTCGAACGAGGAATTTGTATCTCGTCGAGTGCCTTGACCAACAAAATGTCAAGGGAGCTCCCTCCGTCGATCAGGACCCTTTCAACTCTCGCGTTACTGATGATCGGGGTAATGACCAGAGGGAGCCTCAATGGTCGTGTTAACCCCGTCGGACAATCAGTGCGATCAAATGTCAAAGGTGTATCCGACCAACGGGGGTATTGAGGTTCACCAAGGGATGTCTCCGTTTGGTTAACCTCTCAGTAAAAGGCCGGTAAAAGGCCTTAAACTGCCTTTGGAAACGAAAGAAGAAGAACCTCCAGAAATAACATTAATATGATTTTGAGGTACCTGGTAGGACATTTCCTCGTCTCCGTCGATGTCTCTAAGTCCACACGCCTCTTCTTTAGGCGGTAAGGTTGGCATTGGCCCGACTCCCTGGTAGAAATCATCCAATTGCTTCAACCAGCTCCTACAGTTCTTGAGGTCGTGGCCTGCGGAGTTGTGGAGTGGACACCACTTCTTGCCTTCCTGCGGATTAGTTGACTTTTCCGGCTGGTCGGCATTTCGACCGCCAGAGGCAGTTTTATTCTTAAATAAAGGCTTGTTACCTTTGGCCGAAGGTGGCTTCTCTGCGACTGCGACCTCGCTGTATTGTCCAGAGCGGTTCCTCTTCGACTTTTTCGACTTACCACCCGACGAAGATTCCGGCTTCTTATTTGAATCTTCTTTCCTGGCGTCTTTGAAACCTGATTGAGGTGGTAGGTCACCCTTGTCGACCATCCGGTTCCATTCGAGTGCCTCGGCCGCGTCAGAGTATCGATCGGCCATGTCGAACAGATCGGCCACTGATCGAGGAGGGTGAATAAGCAAGTCTTCGGTGAATCTCCGGTATCGAACGGCATGTTTAAATGCCCTGATAACGGAGCCATCAGATATGTTCGGGATGATATTTCTCACCCCAATGAATCTCTTGACAAACTGTCGAAGCGTCTCGGTTGAAGTTTGTCGTAGCCGATGAAGATCGTCCTCTTTACCCGGCTTTTGGTAATAATTTTGGAAATTGCTGAGGATAGCATCGCACAACATTTCCCAATTATATATGGAACCTTCGGGCTGGTTAAACAGCCAGGTCCTGAGTTCCATCAAACCTTTCAATGGTCCCCGGTCAAAACTTATCAGGCCAAACGACCGCTCGTAGGCCGGGCGAGAAAGCTTTACAACTGACGTAGGGACCGTGAACTGCCCTGTGACTCTCAATTGGGTTACGGGTGGCCTCACACAACGGTGAAGTTACTCGCAATCCCAAGAGAGAGTGAACAGGAATCTGATCCCTACTACCAGAATCCTGCATTCGCCGGTACTTGTCCTGTCGAGACGGTATGGGCGGTGGGTAACTTCGCCGGCCAGAACCAGAGTGGAGACACTCTCGTTCGCGGGAGCGTGTTACCGAGCGGGAAGAGGCCGTTGGGGTCGCCTCAAACGCGACCTCATCCAGTCTTTCCGCCAGGATCCTGAAAAAGGCCGGTTTCTGCGCATCCGTGACCGTAGGAGGAAAGTTACGCATGACTTCCGCGATAGATCGCAGTCGACCATGGGTGCTTCTCCTAGGGGCACCAGGCGTTACTGTTTCTTCGTCCACCGGGAAACGCTCCGGTGGCAAAGAAGGGGTCTGGTCACGTTTGCGACCACGCGACCGTCGAGAAGAACTCAGAGCAGCATCGTAACGAGCCTGCGCATCTTGAAGAGCCTCTAGGGCAATTCTGTGTAGTTCATTGTTTTGTTGCTCGAGATCTTGATCCTCCTTCTGTTTGCGATCCCGTTCTTCCCTAGCGGCCTGCTGATCAGGAGTTTCCTCCAACAAAGCCGCGAACTATCTAGGGAGAGAAGTTGCCGATGGGGAAAACATCTCAGTTTGTTCCGAGTCAGACTCGAAATCAAAGAGACGGTGAAGGTTATCAGGGTCGAATCTCCCCGGGCTGATTTCCAGGTCGACATCATCCTTCCCCTCAGCGGGGTCGTATGACGGACCGGATTCATCCTCTAGCGCATTAAGAACCTCGGTGGGTTCTGACCTTGCACTAGTCGCCCCCTGGTCGATGGACATGACCTGGAGAGATGATTCCACCTCTGGAAGATTCTGGCCTTCAACCTCCTCCATTGGAACAGGATCACTTGGAGAAGGCATTGGAATGTGAGCATAATCCTCGAGGTCGAAATCATTCTCGGAATCATATGCTCCAGCCATGTTTCAGCGAACCTCCGGATTAAAATTAGGACGCCTTGAGAAAGGCCCCACGGTGAGCGCCAGCTGTCGACGATTCGGACTTGGAGTCCTCAGCCGAACTTATGCAGAATTTGTAATAGCGAGACCTTTCAAGATGACCCTCCGGGAAGGTATGTACAAACATGGAGAACAGGAGCACAGAGAGGTTTATACAGGTTCGGGCCCTCGATGGTGGGAGTAAAAGCCCTACGTCCTGTTAGGATTTCACTATATGTGATAAAGGTTTACAAACTAGCGGGAAGAAACCTTCACAGGCGAAGGTTTTTCCTATGTAAGTGTACAAAAAGAAGCTCTAGGAGACTTGCAAATATTATCTAATCTAAGCCGTAGACTTGGCTGTTTGAGTGGTTGAGATACGTTGTATCTCACTAGTATCAAAGGTCTTGATCTCCCAAATGGATGGGTCTCCCCGTTTGATGCATCTTGCCACTCCTTTATACTGGTCGAAAGGGTGCCATGCCATAACTGCATCAAACAGTTGTTCGGACGGTTGGATGCGGTTTTTAGAGAACCGCTCATAACCTCCATGCAGGTTAAACACGTGTTATTCACGGATAACTGCACGTATTAACCTCCTGACGGTTGATCTTCCACGTGGAGGTATCTTCGGGATACTTGGAATATTCTCGCCATAGGGGTAGCCGGACAAATGATCTCCAAGTACCCCGGTCAAAAAATACTCTGACCGTGGGATGTTGGCTGACCGTGCGACATCCTTGATATTCTGTTCGCATATAGCATACGAACTCCTGACCGCGCGAAGCCTGCGGTCTGATCGCACAAAGCCCGCAACCTGATCGCACAAAGCCGGCAACCTGATCGCACAAAGATTGCGACCTCGGACTGATGCTTCTCAAAATGATTTTGAGTTCGTACTGCTGGGCACATGTCTGGCTCAAATCTGTCTTGAACCAACAGTGCATTTATTTGAACTGACTCGGGTGTCAATCCTTGTCAAGGTCGCTGTGCCTTGCCGGGGCCGGTGCGGGAGTAGTCCTCCAGAGCCCTGAGGGGAAGGAACTCGAGTACGCGGTGCGGCTCGAGTTCCCCGCAACCAACAACGTCGCCGAGTACGAGGCTTTGCTCCTCGGGATGTGCCTTGCGCGCTCCCTGGGGATCCGGCGCCTCCTAGTGAAGGGAGATTCTCAGCTTGTAGTTTGCCAAATGGACAAGTCTTACCTGTGCCATGACGCAAACTTGAGTCTTTATTTGCAGGAGGTGCGGAAGATGGAGAGGCACTTCGACGGCCTCGAGGCCCGGCATATCCCACGAAGGGACAATGACCGGGCCGACGCCTTGGCCCGGGTAGCCAGCGCCCGGGAATCGCTCCCCAAGGGGGCGTTCCTGGAAATCATCACGAAGCCCTCGGTGGCCTCCCCGGACACGGGCGATGAGCCTCGCGTCCCGGAGGTCGCTGAGATCACGCGGACTCCGTCATGGATGGAACCCCTCATCTCTTTCATCAAGGGGGAGGGGGACCCTCCCAATGAGACCGAGGCTAAGTGCCTCCGGGCCAAAGCCCAGGCATATCTCCTGCTGGAAGGGAGGCTCTACAAGCGGGGGGCTTCCGCCCTCCTGCGCTGCCTCCCCCGGCCGGAGGGACTCCAACTTCTCGAAGACATCCACACGGGGAGCTGTGGCTCTCATCTAGCCCCGCGTGCCATAGCGGCCAAGGCTCTCCGATAGGGCTTCTATTGGCCCACGGTCATGCGCGACGCGCGAGACCTTGTCTTCGCGTGCGAGGCCTGCCAGAAGATGGCCAAGGGTTCAAACTTCCCCCTGTAGCGCTGCAGACTATCCCCATCACTTGGCCCTTCGTGCGCTAGGGGGTGGACCTCTTAGGGCCCTTCCCCCCAGCGCCCGGAGGATACAAGTATGCGGTGGTCACAGTCGACTACTTTAAAAAGTGGGTAGAGGCGGAACCCTTGGCCAGCATCACGTCCCGGGCCGTCCAGCGGTTTTTCTGGAAAAACATCGTTTGTCGTTTTGGTGTCCCCCGGGAAATCACCGTCGATAACGGGACCCAATTCGACTCGGCCTATTTCCGGGAATTCTGCGAAGGCCTGGGGCTCGTCATCTACTTTGCCTCAGTGGCCCATCCCCGGAGCAATGGGGCTGTCGAGAGGGTCAACAGCGTGATCCTACAAGGATTGCGCCGGAGACTCGAGCAAGCCGCTTCTAAGCGGGGTGCATGGGCAGAGGAGCACCCTAGCATCCTCTGCTCCATGCGCACGACCCCAAGCCGGGTGATGGGACGTACTCCCTTCTCCCTAGTCTATGGGGCGGAGGCAGTCCTCCCCCCAGAGATTGGCTTCCGGTCGTTGCGAGTCGAGCTCCTGGACGGAGCTATGACCGCAGCGTACCAGGCCAATGAGGCCAACCAGCGACTGGAGATCGACCTCGTGGAGGAGGAACGCGACCGAGCGCTCCTCCGCCACGCCATCTACGAGTGCGAGATGGCGCGCGCATACAACCAGCGCGTGTGCGAAAGATCCTTCCGCCTGGGGGACCTTGTCCTCAGGCGCGTCACAGACCCCCAAGCCCAGGGCAAGCTCTCCCCCAAGTGGGAGGGTCCCTACAGGATCTCCGCGGTCCTGGCCTCAAGGGCTTACAAACTCTCTAACCTCCAAGAGGTGGAGCTGAAGCACACGTGGAACTTGCGTTTACTTCGCAAGTTTTACGTCTAGCCTACACAGGCCCGTCCCCTCCCCTGGAGCGTTTTTCGCCAGAGGGGGAAGGGGGACCTCGTACTTAAAAAACTGTCCCCTCCCCCAGAACGATCACGCCAGAGGGGGAAGGGGACATTGTAATTACCTTTCCCTCCCCTTTCGCGACTTCGCGGGGGGAGGCGTTGTATTTCATTTCATTATCAATACAACTGGACTCTTCTCTTCAACTATCTCATTGCAGGTTCTTCTCATTACCTCCCCTAACGGCGATGCCCTCCCCGCGAGGATGCCCTCTCCGTGAGGAAGTGGGCCCAGACCCAGCAAGTCCCTCCTGTAGGGCGGCTTACGATCAGCCCTCGTGGACTGAGGGTGTAAGCGGCAACCCGGTCCCCAGCAACCATGGTAACGAGTCACTTTGGGAGACTAGTCCCCTACCCAAACACTCAGACTCGTCATCGGGCACATCCTCCTCCGGGAGACGACAGTCTCCCCAGCGGGACGTCTCGGGCTTTCTTGGATATTTCTTCCCCGGAGACCCTATTAGCGGCTCCCCGTTCTCACGGCGACCGGACGATTGTCTCCTGGAAAAATATCGGATTTCTCAGAAATTTTTCCCTAGAGACCCTATTCCCGGCTCCCCGTTCTCACGGCGACCGGATGATTGTCTCCTGGAAAAATTATGGATTTCTTGGATAATTCCTCTCTGGAGGCCTTATTCCTGGCTCCCCGTTCTCACGGCGACCGGACGATTGTCTCCCGGAAATCTCGTCGGGTTTTCTCGGATGTTTCTTCCCCGCAGACCTTATTCCCGGCTCCCCGTTCTCACGGCGACTGGACGATCATCTCCCGGAAAGTTTCTCCCCGAAAACCTCGTTTTAGAACTTCCTAATTTGAAAATTTTTTTTATGCTACAGGTCTTCATCTTCACCCCGGGGGCTTTGTCACCCCCACAGCGCGCGGAGCTATCCTCCGGCCCGCTGTGGGCGGGAGGGATAAGGAACCCCCGGGTGTCGTCCAGACCACCCACGAGCAAACTTAGCTCATTCTTATCAAAAGGAGTTGTCCAGACCATCCAAGAAAAATATCAAGAAAAGACTCAAAGCAACAACACAGCTTTATTGATCAGTCAACCCAGAGGACATCTTCCCCCTCCAGTGGGCATCGGAAATGGTACAACCCGGGCTCTACCCGGAAATCCTCTACGCCCTAAGGCTTCTAAGCCTAATAGTCCCGGAGGCCCTCCGAGAGCTCCCGGGTCAAGTCCCGGTACAGCGCACGTACGCAGCGCTGAGCTTCCCGGAGCACATCCTCGGGCCAGTACTCGTAGCCTGCCGGTGGAAGTATCCGAAGACAGGGGATCATCCGGGACCCCGGATGCACAGGGGGCCTTGTCCCCGGGCTAAAGCCGGCACCTAGGACAGGCACCTGGGGCCTTGTCCCCGGGCAAATGGCGGCGCCCAGGACACGCACCGGGGGCCTTGTCCCCGGGCAAATCGCGGCGCCCGGGACTGGCATCGGGGGCCTTGTCCCCGAGCTAAAAGCGACGCTCGGGACAGGCACCGCGGGCCTTGTCCCCAGGCTAAAGGCGGCGCCCGAGACAGGCACCGGGGGCCTTGTCCCCGGACAAATGGCGGTGCCCGAGACAGGCACCGGGGGCATTGTCCCCGGACAAATGGCGGTGCCCGGGACAGGCACCGGGGCCATGTCCCCGGGAATATGGCAGCGCCCGGGACAGGCACTGGGGGTCTTGTCCAAGGGCAAATGGCGACGCCCGGGACTAGCACCGGGGGCCTTGTCCCAGGGCTAAAGGCGGCTCCCAGGACAGGCACCGGGAGCCTTGTCCCTGGGCAAATGGCGGCGCCCGGGACAGGCACTGGGGGCCTTGTTCCCGGGCAATTGGCGGCGCACGGGACACGCACTGGGGGCCGTGTCATCGGGCGAAAGGCGGCGCCCGGGACATGCACCGGGGTCCTTGTCCCCGGGCAAATGGCGGCGCCCGGGAGAGGCACTGGGGGCCTTGTCCCCGGGCTAAAGGCGGCGCCCGGGAGAGGCACTGGGGGCCTTGTCCCCGTGCTGAAGGCAGCGCCCGGGACAGGCACCGGGGGCCTTGTCCCCGTGCGAATGGCGGTGCCCGGGACAGGCACTGGGGGCCTTGTCCCCAGGCGAATGGCGGTGCCCGGGACAGGCACGGGGGGCCTTCTCCCCGGGAAAATGGCGGCGCCCGGGACAGGCACTGGGGGCCTTGTCCCCAGGCAAATGGCGGCGCCCAGGACTAGCACCGGGGGCCTTGTCCCAGGGGTAAAGGCGGCGCTCGGGACATGCACCGGGGGCCTTGTCCCTGGGCAAATATCCCCAGGCAAATGGCGGCGCCCGGGACAGGCACCGGAGGCCTTGTCCTCGGGCTAAAGGCGGCGCCCAGGACAGGCACCAGGGGCCTTGTCGCCGGGCAAATGGCGGCACCCAGGAGAAGCACTGGGGGCCTTGTCCCCTGGCTAAAGGCGGCGCCCGGGATAGGCACCAGGGGCCTTGTCCCCTGGCAAATGGCGGTGCCCGGGACAAGCACCGGGGGCCTTATCCCCGGGCAAATGGTGGCACCCGGGACAGGCACGGGGGCCTTCTCCCCGGGCTAAAGGCGGCGCCCGGGACTTAGTCTCGCGGAGATTTCCCCCAACATAGCTTTTCCCTACAATGGTTGTCGGTCCGGTTTCTCAAGGGAAACTAGTGGGCCACAAAAGGCCATGAGTTGTGAGAGTGAGTAAGTGAATCAAGAGTATGGAAGGAAGGTGCCCTAGGCCTGGATTCTGAGTCGTGCGCAATTGGATCCACAGGCTGTGTCTTGTGGGACCATAGGCAAAGGCTAGGTAGATTTGGCTGTGCGGTGCGTTCCACAACAGTAATATGGATTGAATCATCTATTTATCAAGCAGGGAAAAAATTGCTAATGCTATGATTATGTACTGTTGGGTGATCTCAGCCTTGTCACATGCGTAAAAGTCGAATGAAGAGGTACCGACCTGAAAGCTGGGTGATCAAGTGGATTACAATGGTACACATTTGCAAAGTTACAAAAAAGTATCAGATACTCTGAGCTCCCAGGTTTTGGAGTCTGCGCGTGGTGGATTATATCCACGTCGATGCAGCACAAGTAGAATTTGAAAGATTTTCGTAATATTGGATAAAAGTGGTGACTCATGGAAGACTGCCACGTATAACACTTTCTAAAACCTAGCTTAGGATTTTAAAAGTCTCGCTTTTGAAATTAAAACTTTTCCGTATAACTTTAGATTGAAAATCTATTCTATTCTTAACTATAAACCACAGAGCCTATTTCTTGGAATTCCCAATCATTTATATACTTGCATTTATTAAATGAGACTTGTTGAGCACCGTGAGGACAATATGCTCACCCTTGCTTTTGCACATAAAAATTTAGAAGAAGGACTCGTTGATCCTGACTCCTATGGCTTCGAACCCGTTGATGTCAAAGGAACCGTCCCCGACGATCCAGCTTACTAGAGGGCCATTTACCTAGTGGAGCCCGATGTGGTGGAAGCCCATGCTGTGTTGCTGCTAATGAAGATGAAGACTATCGTAGTTGCTTTACTTACCGCTCTGTGCGTTCTGTTCTTTTGTGCCGACCTTCATGTAGATGAAGCTTCTTAATTTGTATCAACTTTAAATTGCATCCTACTTGACGCTATGATATTGTAATATTGGTCCTTGTGACCTTGTACTCGTCTTAATTACCTGTGTTGCAGTGTAATGTATTGTTGTGTTGTGAGCTTGTGATGTATCATTCTATGTGCAAGCTCATTGGACAGTTGCCGCCGGATTCCTCAAATGAGGGTCCCCGTAGACATGGTATCAGAGCAAAGGCTCGACTGTAGGTTGTGACCCATAGATAGATCTTGGCATCCTAGAAACAGAATAATCACTAGTTAATTTGACTAAATTTTGTTGCGAAAATCTAATTTGGCTAAGAAAAGTTTATTATGTAAGTTATCCTTTTTGATTATTTGAAAAAGTTTTAAATCTCATTTTAACTTTTAGGTGCTTTTGCGTTCTTTCTCCCTAGATGGCTTTCAGTAAGAGGTTCATTCACGGCGATGAGCTTGGTTTGGATGATGCTTCAGTTCCTTCGGCGCACCAGATAGCCAAAGGCCAATTTATTGCGTTCGACACGATGAGGTTGATGGACGACCATATGACTACTGTGCTTTAGTGCTAGTTTATGACATCTGCGAGCATGGGAAGGGTTCTATGAGACATGAGGCCCGCAGAGCAGAAGAGGAGGATGCCATCTAGATGCTGCCCGTCGTGTCGTAGGTATCATTCGGCAAATGTATAGTGATTATCTCTTGGATTCCACTTTCGCTTTGTGCCATACCAGGTTCCTAGGTCGGAGCGCCGAGTTGTTCTTCCATCCAACGACCAGGTAGATGCCATCTTGACAAAGACTCGAGATATTATTCACGCCTTGGAGACCGGCTACACCCGCTTGCTTTGTGAGCATGAGCGTGCTCGTGATGACCGTCATTATCTTCAGGGCATGCTTGCAAAGAATGGTGCCAATCTTCAGGAGAAGGAAAAGCAAATTCAGGAGTTAGTTGGACCAAGTAGAGAACGAGATCCCAATGCTTATAATCACAAGGTTTTGAGTCTGCTATCAAGAGAAGCCACCCAAGACTAAGGATCACCGCCCGCAAGAGCGTGGGAAAGATGAAGGACTACCTTGGTAATTTCACACCTTCGTTGCGTGGCATTGTTTATCTAAGCTTATTCTAACGGCTAAATAACAAAGAAAGTTAGAAGAGAAAAACATATTCTAACGGTTCACTACAACTATCTAATAGAATAGTAAACCATCTTCTAACGGTATACTACGAACAACCATTTGAATAAAGTTAGAAGTATGTGTCGAAGATTTTCTTAACGGTATACTACAAACAACCGTTAGAATATAGTGTAATGTTCTAACGGATAATACTAGTTAACAGTTATACTATAGTAACCTATTCTAACGGTTAACCTTAAAGAACCGTAATAATATTATAGACTCTTCTAACAGTTCCCTATTATTGACTGTTAGAACATGGTAAGATTTTCTATTGGTACACTACGAACAACCGTTAAAATATAGTATAATGTTCTAACGGATAGTACTAGTAAACCATTAGACTATAGTAGACTCTTCTAACGGTTCACTCAAAAAACACATTAGAATATCATAAGCTACTCTAACGGTTCGGAACCTTTAGCATAGTGCAAGTCTTGTTCTATCGTGCCGATCACTAGCGGTATGAAAACATTTTTGTACTAGTGTTACCACTTTCTTCTCTCTTCCTCTGATGTTTGCAACATTATATCTCTCCTTGTTGGGGGAAATCTCCATGCAATCAATCCCGGTAAGGGAGAAGGCCCCGTTGCACCATCCCAGGCGCCGCCTTTTGCCCGGGGAGAAAGGCCCCGGTGACCACCGTCCCGGACGCCGCATTTTGCCCGGGGACACCCATCCCTGGCCCCGCCATTTGCCCAGGAAAAAGGCCCCGGAGCCTCCGTCCCGGGCGCTGCCTTTTGCCCGGGGACAAGGGCCCCGGTGACCTCCGTCCCGGGCGCCGCCTTTTGCCCAAGGACAAGGGCCCCGATGACCCCCGTCCAAGGGCCCCGGAGCCTCCGTCCCAGGCGCCGCCTTTTACACGGGGACAAGGGCCCCGGTGACCCCCGTCCCGGGCGCCGCCTTTTGCCCAGAGACAAAGGTCCCGGAGCCTCCGTTTTGCGTGGGGACAAGGGCCCTGGTGACCCCCGTCCCGGGCGAAAGCCCGGAACCTCCGTCCCCGGCGCCGCCTTTTACCCGGGAACAAAGGCCGCGGAGCCTGCTTCTCGGGCGCCGCCTTTTGCCTGGGGAAGCACCGCCTTTTGCCTGGGGACAAGGACCCCGGTGACCCCCATCACGGGCGCCGCCTTTTGCCCGGGGACAAAGACCCCGAAGCCTCCATCCCGGGCGCCGCCTTTTGCCCACGAACAAGGGCCCTGGTCACCCCCGTCCCGGCGCCGCCTTTTGCCCTAGGACAAGGGCCCCAGCGACCCCCGTCCCGGGCACCGCCTTTTGCCTGGGGACAAGGGCCCCGGAGCCTCCGTCCTGGGCACCGCCTTTCGCCCAGGGACAAGCGCCCAGAGCTCCCGTCCCGGGCGCCGCCTTTTGCCCGGGGAGAAGGGCCCAAGTGTCTCCGTCTCGGGTGCCGCCATTTTCTCGGGGACAAAGGCCCCGGTGCCTCTGTCCCGCCTCAGAGCCTTCGTCCCGGGCGCCGTCTTTTGCCTAGGGACAAAGGGCCAGGAGCCTCCGTCCCAGGCGGGGTCACGTGAATATCACGGTAGTAGCGCCTCAAGAATCGGCGAGGACACTTGTCAAGCATCTGACCCCCTCGGCCAGGAGAAGGACGCTAGTGCCCTCTGATCCAACGGCTGCAACCGGGTAGCTTAGTCTTTTTGCATCTTTTGGGCCTATATAAGCCCTTGTATCCCTCTCATGTAACTAAGGACAACTCATTTGTATCAATACACAAAAACGAATAGGCGTGCATAGGAGCACTCTCCCCACGAGAGAACTCCCCTAGCCAACCTCTGTTGGGAGCTCGTCGACAGGACTAGGGTCTCCACTGAGACCTGAACCTGTATAAATCCTCATGTCACTTGCTGTGTTTGCTCGACGGGAGAGGACCGGTCACTCGATCACCTTGTGTCATCTTTGCTTACCTAGGAACCTCCATAAAACCTACCGAGGAATTCACAATACCACTATAGTTGGTGCCGTCTGTGGGGATCTCGTGATAAATTTCCATGGCTCCCCCGAGAACGAGGGCTCGCGCCCTACCTGGTGACCGCGTCTCCTCGTCGATGGTGGAAGCTCCGCCGACGTCCTGTACCTGAAGGCGTTTAAGGAGATGCAAGTCGACGAGAAGTTGCTGCAGCCCGCAGCAAGGCCCTTGCAGGGCTTTGTCCCGGGGAAGCCCATCCACCCGGTGGGCAAGGTGGATCTCCCCATGACCTTCGGTGCCCCAAACAACTACTAGACGGAGATGGTCCGGTTCGACGTAGTGGGCCTCCCCTCTTCATACAATGCAATCATGGGGAGGACCACAATCAACTGCTTGGGGGCAGCGATCCACCAGAGCTATCTCTGCATGAAGATCCCTGGGCCTCACGGCGTGATCACCGCCCGAGGCGACCAGGATGTGGCTCGCGCTTTGTACAAGCGCACCACTGCGATGATCGGGAGCATCAACATGATCAAGACCCCGGGGGGAGACACCTCTTCCCCCATGCCAGACGCCATGATAGTCTCCTCCGGGAGTTCTCCCCCCCTAGCTGCGTCCGAAAGGGGACCTCTGAAAGGTCCCGCTGTTCCCGAACGATGGAGGCAGGACCGTCAAGATTGGGGGGGACCTCTCCGGAGAGCACGCGGAACAACTCGCGGCCTTCCTACACAAGAACTCCGATGTCTTCGCGTGGAAGCCCGCCAACATGCAGGGCGTCGGCCGGGAGGTCATCGAGCATAAGCTCATCGTGACCCCCGGTCACCCACTGGTCAAACAAAAGTTGAGAAAGCTCTCCCTTGAATGCCAAGAGGCCATCAAGGTGGAGATTACCAAACTCTGAGAGGTAGGGTTCATTTGGGAAGTCTTGCACCTCGAGTGGCTGGCAAACCCTGTCTTCGTGAAGAAGTCGAACAGCAAGTGGCGGATGTGCGTGGATTTCACCGACCTAAACCGCGCTTGCCCAAAAGACAACTTTCCCTTCCCGCGGATCGACCAACTTGTCAACTCGACTACGGGGTGCAAGCTGATGAGCTTCTTGGATGCGTACTCGGGCTATCACCAAGTCCGGATGGCGGAAGGAGATGAGGAAAAGACGAGTTTCATAACTCCCCTTGGGACCTTCTGCTACGTCCACATGCCCTTCAGGCTGAAGAACGCTGGAGCAACCTTCCAGTGACTCATGTCACTGGTCTTTAAAGATCAAATCGGCCGCAACGTCGAGGTCTACGTTGACGACACGGTTTTTAAAAGCTCCCGCGCGACCGGTCATGTCGACGACCTAGCGGAGACCTCTCGCAGCCTCCGCAAGTACGGGTTAAAGCTTCGGCGTAGGAGGGGGGAAGCTGCTCGGCTTCCTTGTGTCTCAGCGAGGCATAGAGGCCAACCCCAAAAAAAATTCGGGCCTTCCTAGACATGCCCCCCCTGTTGATGATTCGGACTCGGGGTCCTTAGTCAAACTTATGCAGAATTTGTGAGTTATGAGGCCTTTCAGGGCGTCCCTCCGGAAAGGGATGATGAGCAATGTCGGTTGGGGCACAGAGAGATTTATACAGGTTCGGGCCCTCGATGGTAGGAGTAATAGCCCTACGTCCTATTGTGATTTCACTATGTATAGAAAAAAGGTTACAAGGTTGGGGAAAAGATCATCACAGGTGAAGATCTTTTTCATGTGATTGTCTAAAACACGACTAAACTAGCCTATGAAATCTTCTGGTCTTCTTGTGTCGGATCTCTGGGATCTTTAAGATCTGTTCGATCTCTTCTTTTTTTTGTTTGGTACATTTGTTTGCCCTTTTATACTGGTCAAAAGGGCACCAATGTACAACGGCTTTAAACGGTTGCTTGGGTCCAGTTTTGATAACTGCACTTAACTTCCACACAGGCTTAACACGTGCGATTAAGAGATAACCGCACAAGTTAACCTCCTGGTAGTTGTCTTCATACGTGGAAGGATCTTCGTGATTCTCGGGAGATGCCTGTTGTGGAGCTTAAGCAACCCCGAATCATCCTGGTCGAGAGTAGTCAACGACCTTCTGACCGTGCACTATCTGCGGCCACCTGACCACGCATTGTCTGCGGCCTCATGATCGCGCAAAGCTTGCGACCATGTGTCCGCACTTCCCAGGTCGTCTGAGAACATAGCAACGGACCCCTGGACATTTGTCTAATTCGAATCCGTCATGAACTAGATGTGCATTAATCCGAACTAGCTCGGGTAACAATCCTCATCAGCTAGCCCCCAAATTTGAAGAAAATCAAAAGACATATTTACTTCAAATTTTAATCTTACATCGGATAAGTGACCCGACGCTTCAACTTCCCCACTTAGTGGCGCACTAAGTGTGGCGGTTTATTTCCCGAGACGGGCTCTGGGTTGTTTTTAACAGGTAATGATAGTGCCATTGAATAGTTTCTTAACCAGAGATAAAACTGTAAATACGCTTTAAGAACTCGAGGCATTCAAAAAATGAACCGTCACCCTTGGGTGCTATAAATACCGAAGCTTCTCTGGAACTTTTGGTTCAAGTTGCCATTTCATATTCTGATCATTTCCAAAATGCTTTTTGGGAATTCACAGGTAACCGAAGACCTGGTTCCTCCAGGGAAGAAACCCAAGGTTGTGGAGGGATCCTCCAGCGGTACAAAGGTTGGGGATGCATCATTGCACTCTCCTTCCTTGTCCCATGTAGTTCTCCCTGTCCATGCAACTCGGCAGGTCGAACCTTCATCTCCACCTTTGAAGATCCATAATAATCCTTCGAAGCTTTCTTCTCAGCTTTCTCCATTGCGATCAAATGATCCCCATCTTTTGATGGGTTATCAACTTTCTGGTGGGAAGGTTGCATTCCTGCAACCAGATGATCCTCAGCATTTGTTGGATGATCAATTTTCTCGTGGGAAAGTTGCACTTCCACGATCTGATGGTTCCCGACTTTTGTCGGGTGATCTATTTTCTAGGGGAACACTTCATCCCCCATCCAATCTTGCCGCGAGGATTGGTAATTATTTTTATTTCCTCTACTGGTCATTTTATCTTCGAGGCTAACCCATGCGAATGCAGGAGACCAAAATTGCCAGAGCCCCCAGCGACCAGCCTGCTAAGATCCAACTTCTTTCCCTCGAACAAACTCCCCAGAGAGAGAAAGAGGCTCTGGAGAAGAAGACCGAAGAGATGTCTTCAGCCATTCTGCAGCTAGCATAATGTTATGACAACTCCCGCGAAGAGGTGCACCTATTCCGCTTGGAGAGGGACTACGCTCTGCAACAGCGAGAACTCTCCGATACGATCAGGAATAGTAGTGCTTCTCTGATTCGGGATGATGTAGATAGGCTTAGAGCCATAGCCAGCTCTCTAGGGGCAGCCAGTGTTGATCCCACTAATGCTAATATGTCCCTAGGAGAACTTTGTAAACTTCTCTCGGATCAGGTCGATGCTCTGGTCACTTGTATTTCGTTTGTATGTAAAGACTGCCAGAAATAAAAATTTCCTTTACCTTACATATCTTGATTTTTCAAGAAGAATTATGCAAGAGTTAATTTGAATTGTAACTCTTCACAATCTCTGTGCGAAAATATGATCACAAGAATGCCTTTGAGATCACCCAAAATCCGAAGTTACAATCTTTTTGATCAGAAACACATTGAGGTGTTATACTGCGACCAGTATTGGTATTGCGATCAGAACTAAGGCCGCAATCAAAACTAAAGCCGTGATCAGAACATAACATCTTGATCGGATGGTAACCGTACATGTTGCGATTACCCACTTGCAGTGATCACAGAATTGTATTGCGATCAACGTGCAAATCTTGAGATGATCACAGAAATGCATTGTGATCAACACGTAAAGATTAGTTTGAAAAAGACGTGAAGGATCTTTTTCTTCATAATCTTTGCAAAATTTTCATGTTTTTGTGTACACCCTAGCCCCCCGAATTCGGAACAAACAATAAAAATATATTTTTTTCCGGATTAACTGTAGGGAGTGCATAACGGGTTTCCAGAGAGAAGGCACCTATTATGGGAAATTAATAGAGTATTCGACGAAGGGTTGCCTCGGGCATATAAAAGGAGGAGGTAGCTTCCTAAGGAAGCTTCACAAGCCAAAACCCTTCACTTGCCTTAGAGTTTCTCGCCGCACAAAACCCTCTCTTGAATTCCTCATCTCCGTTGCCTCCAAAGTCACCACCTTTCCTCTCAATATTTCACAAGAAATGGCATCATGGAGCCGATCTGCTCACCACACAGAAGAGAGCCTGGTGGCACTTGAGAAGGAAGAGATTCTTCCTCCGTGGTTGCTGATCAACTGGCGGCCAGTAGAGAAAGAACAAGAAACCCCAATCGTCCAAGAGGGCGAGTTGGTGATCTTTGAGGAATACCTGCTCTGCGGGTTTCGATTCCCAGAGAGCCAATTCTTGAATGGAATCTTGGAGCATTATGGGTTGGAGTTAGTGAATCTCCACCCAAATGCTGTTCTTATCTTGGTGATCTTCCAGCATCTCTGTGAAACTTTTGTCGGAGTGCTTCCAAGCGTGGAGCTTTTCCGATGCTTCTACTTCTCGGCATGGTCGAAGAGTGCCAATGCCGCCGGGTGCATCTACTTCCGAATAAGGCAGAAGAAAGAGTACCCCTTCCCGCCCCTCTGGGATTCTGTACACGGGTGGTACCAGAAATGGTTCTACTGCACCCCTCCATCAGAGAGCAGATTGTGGTTCGCGAACTCCCGACCGGAGAAGGCCAGCGAGTTGGAATCCCTTCCTGCTCTGAGGCAGAGCAGAAGAAACAAGCCCAAGCCATTCTTCACTTAGTCCAGCAAGGCCTGACTGCTCGCGACATCATACGCGACTTTGTGAAGAACCGGATAAGCCCCCTGCTTGAAAGGGCTCATCCAGCTTGGGAAATCCAGTCCATGGCGGATAGTACCTTGGACTACAATAATGGTATGTCCTTTAATCAACAAAACATACATTTTTACTGACTAAAAAATGCTGTATTTGCTGACATGCTTGTTTGTGACACAGCTCTGGCTTTGTCTGAGATCGAGAAGCGGACGAACTGCCTCCTCCGAGTGTATAGCGCCACTGTGGAGGGAGCTAAGGGATCGCCTCGCCCCCAGAGCTTAATCAACGAGGGCGACGATCTTAAGCAGGAGCGCCGAAAGGTATGACCTTTCTTAACAAGCCCTGTTGAAGACCATCCACTTGTCCTATATTACCGAGAACATTTGAATGATACAGCTTCTGGGGAAGTTTGATGAGGCGACGCGTCCAAGCGAGGACGTTGGTCCCTCGGGGAGACTAGCTGCGAAGAGGATGAGGAGGACCTCTTCGAAGTGCGTAGCGAAGGAATCTGCACCCAAGAAACCTAAGAAAATTCTGGGAGAGGCTTCTTTGCAGAAGAAAATCCCTACAGCGAAAATGACTGCGGTAAGATATTCAGTACCCCCTATAACCCCAGGTACGAGTAGAAATTACTTCCTCGTCATACAGGGTGAAGGGAGCGAGGACGAGGAGGATGAAATCCCTCTAGTTCGTCGCAAGAGGAAGGCGATCGCTCCTCAAACCAGCGAGGTCCTGTCTCTGACCGCAGGGACAGAGATGACTACAATGGGCCACCCGGGATGGCAGCATCTGCACCATCACCGAGCCAAACCGGGACTTGGGTCTCCCCTTCACCAGGTGGGAGCTCCTCCCCGTCGGTTCGTAGAAGTACCGGAAGGCGCATAGGGTGGGCTCCCGCCCGGTCGCCGTCTCGTAGAGCCAGATGAAGAGGCCCATCCGGACGATCGCGTTCGGGGTGAGGTGGTTTAAGGCCACCTCATACTCCTTCAAAAACTCCCGGAGCAAGGGATGCACCGGGAGCCGGAGCCCCGCCTCCAGGAAGGCCTCGAAGGCCACGACCTCTCTGGGCCTGGGGTGGGGGGCTCCGTCCTTCTTCAGGGGGACCCGGATGTCCCCGTCCTCAACGACGCCGCGTTCGACCATGGACTCCGCGTCCTCGGCCGTGAACTCGGACGCCCAGAGGAAGTCCGGAGCGACCTCCTCCGGGGGCACCTCGGTCGTCTTCGCTCGACCCTTCGGTGCCATCAGGTTTGTTTTTTCCGGTGGCTAACGTTTCAGGAGGCTACGCCTAAAGGTTCCGGACGCCTGCTACCGGGAGAGAGCTACCGGGAGAGCTAAATGCGCTAAGGTTGAGAAGTTTGGAATGAACTTCCCGGGCCCCCCAAGGCCCTATTTATAGGGGCGAGCCGTGATCCAGATGAGCGCCACGTGGTACTCCGCGGAGCAATCTGGGCCGTTGAAGTTCAAACCATGCGCGGGAAACGAAGGGACTGGCGCTCAAATAGAGGCGCCGGTTCGAACCGCCAGCGCATTTATGGCAAAGCGGCGCGGTCATAAGCGCAAGGCACGGGAGCCGAAGCGTCACGGCTCTGGTGGCTTGGTCCGGAGATCTTCCCGGTGACATGTACCATTCCCACCGGGGACGCGAGCATCGTCCCCGGGGGCCATGGGGGGCTGCTGTCGGGGGAAATCTCCGCGAGACTAAGTCCAGGTAAGTTGCGCCGCCATTTGGCCGGGGACGTGGCCTCCGGTGCCTACCCCGGGCGCCGCATTTTTGGCCCCCGGGACCCGGCCTCCAACACCGGTCCCGGGCGCCGCCATTTTCCCGGGGACGTGGCCTCCGGTGCCTGCCCTGGGCGCCGCCATTTGGCTCCTAGGACCCGGCCTCCGGCGCCGGTCTCGAGCGCCGCCATTTGCTCGGGGACGTGGCCTCCGGTGCCTGTCCCGGGCGCTGCCTTTTGGACCCCGGGACCCAACCACCGGCGCCGGTCCCGGGCGCCGCCATTTGCCCGGGGACGTGGCCTCCGGTGCCTACCCCGGGCGCCCCCTTTTGGTCCCCGGGACCCGGCCTCCGGCGCCGGTCCCGGGTGCCGCCATTTGCCCGGGGACGTGGCCTCCGGTGCCTGCCCCGGGCGCCACCTTTTGGCCCCCGGGACCCGGCCTCCGGCGCCGGTCCCAAGCGCCGCCATTTGCCCGGGGACGTGGCCTCCGGTGCCTGCCCCGGGCGCCGCCTTTTGGCCCCCGGGACCCGGCCTCCGGTGCCGGTCCCGGGCGCCGCCATTTGGCTCCCGGGACCCGGCCTCCGGCGCCGGTCCCGGGCGCCGCCTGTTGGCTCCCGGGACCCAGCCTCCAGTGCCGGTCCTGGGCGCCGCCTTTTGGCTCTTGGGGCCCGGCCTCCGGTGCCGGTCCCAGGCACCGCCTTTGGCCCGGGAACCTGGCCTCCAGTGTATGTCCCGGGCCTCATCGCCCTTCTAAAGATAAAGTCTGTGGTTGTTGATCACGTGCAGGTCACGCGAGGAGCGCCTCGGGAATCAGCGACCACCTGTCAAGCATCCAAGGCACTTGACCGGGAGAAGGACGTTGCTACCCCTCGATCCGATGCTAGCGTCCGGGGTAGTTTAGTCTTTCTTGCTTCTTTTTGGGGCTGTAAATAGCCCTTGTATCCCTCTGTTGTAAGACAAGTGACTCATTTGTTGGAATAGCCAAAACTCACAGGTGTGCTCCGAAAGCCTTTCCCCCGGAGAGAGCCTCCCCAGCCAACTCCGGTCGGGAGCACACCGACAGGACTAGGGCCCCCACCGGGACCCGAACCTGTATAAATCCTCGTGTCAATTCTTGTGTTTGTCCGGTGGGAGAGGACCGGTCACCCGGTCAGCCCGCGCCGCGTAATCTTCGCTAGGATCATTCACAAAACCTGCCGGGGTATTCACAATACCACGACAGGTAACACAGCCTCGGCTCAGTACACCAGATGGAAAGGTGTCTCACCGGTGCCTCGACTAGCAGTAGTGCGTAGTGCCCACAGAACGGTATAGAGCTCCTCTACCAAGCCCCCGAGCGTGTCTTAAGGCAATGAAAAATATGCTTTTTGGTGCCCTGCTATATTTGCCCGTTGGCACGTTCAACGACACGATTGCTCTACGGATGATCTACAGAGGCAAAGCACACCTTGGTTCCAATGGTGTCGCAATAATCCAGAAAGAGACCGCTAACGAACTGGGAACCATTATCTGTGATGAGACGATTTGGAACACCGAATCGAGTCACAATGTTCTTATGAAAGAACTTTTGTGCAGCAGCGGCAGTGATATTGTGTACTAGCTCGGCCTCAATCCACTTTGTAAAAGTGTCAATAGCTACGAACAAGAACTTGTATAAATTGACCGCTTGTGGCATAGGACCAACAATATCCATCCCTCAAACCGCGAAGGGCCATGATAGAGGGATAGTTTGTAGAGCGTAGGCAGGCTGATGGACCTGTCTCGCATGAAATTGACACTGAGGACATGTCTTGACCATCTTCTTGTCATCATCAAGTGCCGAAGGCCAGTAAAATCCTTGTCGAAAAACCTTCCCGACCAGTGTTCGGAATGACACGTGCGCACCGCATACACAGTCATGAATTTCTTTCAAGAGGGATTTACCTTCCTCTTGGGACACACAACGCATGAATACTCCTTGAGTACCTTACCTATACAAAACTACTTCTATAAGTTTGTATAGGCGCGCTTTTTGAACTAACCGATCGCTCTCGGTTTCGTCCTCGAGCAAGGTCCCGTGTTCGAGATAGACCCTCAATGGATGGGTCCAATCTCGTTCATGTTCGAGGTTGGTGACGCAGACTGTCACTGGATCATCCTCGATCGTAGTCATGATCGAGGGATGTTCCAAGTGTTCGACGAACACTCCTGCAGCGGCGGATGTGCATAAGGACCCAATTTTGGATAATTGGTCTGCGAGAATGTTGTCCTTTCGCGGGATGTATTGGACTTCAAAATGACTAAAGTGTTTTTCCAATCTCCTCACTTCCCCCAGGTAATGAGCCATTGTCTCATCAGAGGTGCTATACTCCTTGTTTACCTGGTTTACGACCAGATGTGAGTCTCCCCTCACCACTAATCGATGGACTCCGAGGAATTTTGCTGCCCGGAGCCTTGCAATAAGACCTTCATACTCTGCTGCATTGTTGGTCGCAACAAAGTGTAGTTGAATGACATACTTCAGTTGGTCGCCCTGAGGCCTGACTAAGACCACTCCAGCCCCCGAATGTTGGAAACTATGAGAGCCATCAAAGTACATTGTCCAGTAATCGGGGCATTCCAAATCTTCGGACGCCTGCACTGGCGGTTTAGGATTAGTCCATTCGACCATGAAGTCGACCAAGACCTAAGACTTGACCGCGGTGCGAGGCGTGAAATGGATGTCGAACGCTCCGAATTCAACAGCCCACTTCGCGATCCGACCAGATTTCTTTGGATTCCTAACAATGTCCCCAAAGGAAAAGATGAGGGCACTATGATCTTATGTGCTTGAAAGTAATGTCGTAGCTTACGAGAAGCCATCAGTAGTGCGTAAAGTATCTTCTGGACCTCAGGGTATCGCTCCTTAGGACCATGAAGCACTTTGCTTACGTAGTAGACGGGTTTGTGCACACCTTCTCTATCTGCGATCAAGACAGTGCTGACCGTGTAAGGTGTGGCCGCCAAATAAAGGAGTAATGGTTCCTCCTTATTGGGAGAAACCAAGACCGGCGGACTGGATAAATATGCTTTAACCTCCTGAAATGCCCTTTCGGCCTCATCGGACCATGTAAAATTATGGTGTTTGCGCAGAGCCTTGAAGAAAGGTAGTCCCTTTTTGCCTAGTCGCTATATGAACCAGCTCAATGCCGCCATGCGACCTGCTAGGTGTTGAACATCTTTGATGGTCGAGGGAGACCTCATTTGTTCAATAGCCCTGATCTTTTCAGGATTGACCTCGATTCCTCTTGAACAAACAAGAAAACCTAAAAGTTTTCTAGATGAAACCCCGGAAGAACATTTCTTCGGGTTTAATTTTATTCCAAATCGATTCAAATTACAGAAGATTTTAGCAAAATCGTCTAAATGAGATGAACTTTTCAAACTTTTTACAATCAAGTCGTCTACGTAAGCTTCAAGATTACGCCCCATCTTGGAAAGAAAGGTCTTTTGCATCAAGCGCTGGTACGTGGAACCAGCGTTCTTGAGACCAAACGGCATTCTGACGTAGCAGTAGGTGCCGAACGGTGTGATGAAGGCAGTCTTCTCTTCATCTTATTCAACCATGCTAATTTGATGATATCCTGAGTAGGCGTCAAGAAAACTCATCAGTTTGCAACCCGCAATAGAATCAACCAGCTGGTCGATGCGGGGAAGGGGAAAATCGTCCTTCGGACAGGCACTATTTAGGCTAGTGTAGTCGATGCACATGCGCCACTTGCCATTTGACTTGCGGACCATGACCGGGTTTGCAAGACATTCTGGATGATCGACTTCGCGAATAAATCCAGTCTTTTGGAGCTTATCTAACTCCACTCGGATGGCTTCCTGCCGATCAACAGCAAAACGCCTGAGCTTCTGTTTTATTGGTCGCTGTCCAGGTCGAATTGCTAACCTATGCTCAATCACCTCCCTTGGGACACCGGGCATGTCGGACGGTTTCGACGCAGACACATCTGCGTTAGCCCAGAGGAAAGTAATGAGCTCGAGTTCCTATTTGTCATCCAGGCCTGATCCAACCCGAATCGTCTTGGATGGATCATCTGGGTACAATGGAACCAACTTTAATGTTTGATCTAGTCGAGGAGCAGCCTTGATCGTATCAGTAGACATTGGGGCGATCTGGGCTTCTCGGAGGGGAAGCTGATCTACCATCTCCAGGGATAACCGATCACATGTCAATGCCAAGTTGCGACTGCCTCAGACCTAAATGACGCCCTTGGGGCCAGGCAACTTGCCGCACTGGTAAGCGTAGTGCATAGCCATCATGAATTTAGCAATAGTTGGCCTGCCAAAGATTGCATTATAAGCCGAATCACAATCAATTATATCAAAAGTAACCAATTTTGTTCATAAGTTATCTGGTTCACCCAGCGTGACCGGGAGCACCACCTGTCCCAATGGCATCATAGAGGGACCAGGAATTATCCCATAAAATGGATGAATTATGGGTTTGATTTTCAAATGAGGAATTTGCATCTTGTCCAGTACCTTGACCAATAAAATGTCCAAGGAACTACTTCCATCGATCAGGACCCTTTCAATTCTCGTATTACTGATAATTGGGGTTATGACCAAAGGTAGTCTCAATGGCTGGGTAAGCCCCACAGGGCAACAGAGCGATCAAACGTCAAAGGAGTATCTGACCAACGGGGTTACTGAGGTTCACCAAGGGAAGTCTCTGTTTGGTTCACCTCTTGATAAAAAACTTTAAATTGCCATTTAGAAACAAAAGAGGAGGAACCTCCAAAAATAACATTAACATGGTTACGAGGTACCAGGTAGGACATCTCTTTGTCCCCACTGGCGTCTCTTAGCCCGCAAGTTTGTTCTTTCGGTGGCAAGGTCAGCATAGGTCCGATCCCCTGGTAGAAGTCATCCAACTACTTCAACCAACTCCAACAATTCTTGAGGTCATGGCCTGCAGAGTTGTGGAGTGGACACCATCTCTTGCCTTCCTGCTGGTTAGTCGACTTCTCTGGCTGGTCGGCACTGCGACCACCAGAAGCAATTTTATTTTTAAACGAAGGTTTGTTACCTTTGGTCGATGGAGGTTTCTCTGCGACTGCGACCTCTCGGTAGTGTCCAGATCGACTCCTTTTTGATTTCTTTGACTTTCCGCCTGATGAAGATTCCGGCTTCTTGTTTGAATCCTCCCTCTTCACAACCAGGTTCTTGCCGGTCCCTCGAGGACTATAGGCAAATAGTTGGCCATGACCCGGTCATCGCCACCCGCTGCCTGAATAGCAGTAATGTAAATTTGAAGGAACTCCGATGGATTTTGAATTCTGTCAAATCTTTCTATGGCCCCCGGTTTGAACTCATCTGGCCAAACGACCGCTCGAAGGCCGGGCGAGAAAGCTTTACAACCGACATAAGGACCATGGATGGATCGGCGACTCTCGACCTGATCTCGGGCGACCTCACGTGAAGGAGAGGCCACACGTGGTCCCAGGAGAGAGTGGACAGGAATTCGTTCCTGATCACGAGAATTTCCAGCCTGTCTGGCTTTGTCATGCCGAGACGGTAATAGTGGTGGACGATTCCGTCTACCTGAACTAGAGTTAGAATATTCTCTTTCGTGGGAATGTATTGCCAACCGGGAAGAGGCTGTAGGGGTCGCCTCAGATGCAACCTCGTCTAACCTCTCCGCCAAGATTTTGGTGAAAGCGGGTTTCTGAGCATCTATGACAGTAGGAGGAAAATTGCACACGACGTCTGTGATGGATCGAAGCTGGCCATGCATGCTCCTCCTGGGCGCGCCAGGTGTCACCGTCTCCTCATCCGCCGGTAAATGTCCCAGGGGTAAAGATGGTGTTTGGTCGCGTCTGCGACCACAGGGTCATCGGGAGGAACTAGGAGCAGCATCGTAACAAGCTTGCGCATTTTGAAGATCCTCTAGGGCTGTTCTGCGAAGCTCATCATCTTGCTGTTCGCGATCTTGATCCTCCTTTTGTCTGCGCTCTTGCTCTTCTTTTCTCTTGCGCTCCTGTTCTTTCCTAGCAGTTCGCTGATCGGGAGTTTCTTCCGATAAGGCAGCAAATTGCCTAGGGAACGAGGTCACCGATGGAGAGAACATCTCCGTTTGTTCCGAGTCAGACTATAAATCAAAGAGACGGTGGAGGTTATCAGGATCAAACCTCCCCAATCTAAATTCCTGATCAACATCGCCCTTACCCTCAGCAGGGTCGTGCAATGGACCGGATTCAACCTCTAACGCAGTAGAAACCACATTGGGCTCCGATTCTTCATCGGATGTCTCCTGGTCGATGGACATGACCTGAGTGGCCGAATGGACCTCCGCGACATCTTCGCCTCCAGTTTCCTCCATTGGAACAGGATCACTAGGTGAAGGCATCTGTATGTGGGCATAATCCTCGAGATTGAAGTCATTCTTGGAATCATATGCCCCAGACATGGCTTACCGAACCTCCGGATAGAAATAAGAACGCCTTGAGAAAGGCCCCACAGTGGGTGCCAGCTGTCGACGATTTGGACTCGGGGTTCTTAGTCGAACTTATACAGAATTTGCGAGTTATGAGGCCTTTCAGGGCGTCCCTCCGGAAAGGGATGATGAGCAATGTCGGTTGGGGCACAGAGATATTTATACAGGTTCGGGCCCTCGATGGTAGGAGTAATAGACCTACGTCCTATTGTGATTTCACTATGTATGGAAAAAAAGGTTACAAGGTTGGGGAAAAGATCATCACAGGCGAAGATCTTTTCCGTGTGATTGTTTACAACACGACTAAACTCGCCTATGAAAGCTTGTGGTCTTCTTGTGTCGGATCTCTGGGATCTTTAAGATCTGTTCGATCTCTTCTTTTTTTGTTTGGTACATTTGTTCGCCCTTTTATACTGGTCGAAAGGGCGCCAATGTACAACGGCTTTAAACGGTTGCTTGGGTGCAATTTTGATAACTGCACTTAACTTCCACGCAGGCTTAACACGTGCAATTAAGGGATAACCGCACAAGTTAACCACTTGGCAGTTGTCTTCATATGTGGAAGGATCTTCGTGATTCTCGGGAGATGCCTGTTGTGGAGCTTAAGCAACCCTGAATCATCCTGGTCGAGAGTAGTCAACGACCTTCTAACCGTGCACTGTCTGCGGCCTCCTAACCACGCACTATCTGCGGCCTCCCGCGTTCCGTCAAAGATGTGCAGTGACTTACCGGCAGGCTGGCCGTGCTAAGCTGCTTCGTCTCGTGGTCGGGAGAACGTGGCCTTCAGTTTTTCAAACTCCTCTGGGGCCTCAAGGGGTTTCGGTGGACTCCCGAGGCCCAGGAGTCCTTCGATGACTTGAAGAGGTATCCCACGAGCCCTCCAATGCTCGTGAGCCCTTCTCCGGGAGAACCCCTACTCCTTTACCTCGCCAGGACTCCAATCGCTGTTAGCGCGGTATTGGTAAAGGAGCAGGACAGGAAGCAGCGCCCCGTGTACTACGTGAGTGAAGCCCTTCAAGGGGCTAAGAATCGGTACACGGAGATGGAGAAGATTTGTTACACCCTCCTCATGGTGTCCCGGAAGCTTCGCCACTACTTCTTGGGACACCCGATCACGGTCCCGTCGTCTCTCCCTTTGGAGGAGGTGGTACAGAACAAGGAGGCAACTGGCCGGATCGGGAAATAGGGGCCGAGCTCGCTCCCTTCTCCCTCTCCCTCATAGGGCATTCCGTCATTAAATCACAAGTCCTCACTGACTTCGTGGCGGAATGGACCCCCATTCCCGGGACGAGGAGGGGAGACTCTCCACGAGCTGCCCCAGCGCAATGACCATTGGACGCTCATGTTCGATGGCTCCTTGTGCCTCATCGGGGCCGGCGCGGGAATAGTCCTCCGAAGCCCCGAAGGAAGGGCGCTAGAGTACGCAGTGAGCCTCGAGTTCCCCGCCACGAATATGAGGCCCTTCTCTTGGGACTGCGCCTTGCGCGCTCCCTGGGGATCCGTCGCCTCCTTGTCAAAGGAGATTCCCAGCTCATGGTCTGCCAAATGGACAAGTCTTACTCGTGACATGACGCGAGCCTGAGCCTGTACTTGGGGGAGATGCGTAACATGGAGAAACACTTCGAGGGCTTGGAGGCCTGGCACATCCCCCGAAGGGATAACGACAGGGCCGATGTGCTAGCCCGGGTAGCCAGTGCTTGGGAACCTCTTCCCGAAGGTGCCTTCCTGGAGATCATCACGAAGTCCTCGGTGACCCCCCCCGAATGCGGACCCTGAGTCCTTTGTCCCCGAGGTCTCCGAAATCTCCTGGATGGCGTCATGGATGGATCCCCTCATCTCCTTCATAAGGGGGGAAGGGGACCCTCCCAACGAGACCGAGACAAAGCGGCTTCGTGCCAAAGCATGGGCATACCTTCCGTTAGAAGGGAAGCTCTACAAGCGGGGGGCCTCCGCCCTGCTCTGCTGCCTCCCACAGGTGGAAGGGCTTCAACTCCTCGAGGAGATCCACTCGGCGAGCTGTGGGTCTCACCAGGCTCCACAGGCCATCGCGGCAAAGGTTCTTCGCCAGGGCTTCTATTGGCCCACAGTGGTCCGCGACGTGCGAGATCTTATCTCCGCATGCGAGGCCTGCTAGAAGATGGCCAAGGGTTTCAATTTGCCCTCCACAACGCTGTAGAACATCCCCATCACTTGGCCTTTCACGCGCTGGGGGATGGACCTCCTCGGCCCTTCCACCCAGCACCCGGAGGGTACAAGTATGCGGTGGTCGCGGTCGATTATTTCTCCAAGTGGGTGGAAGCTGAACCCTTGGCCAGCATCACCTCTCGAGCAGTACAGCGGTTTTTCTGGAAGAATATCGTGTGTCGCTTTGGGGTCCCCCGGGAAATCACTATCGATAATGGGACCCAATTCGACTCAGCGTATTTTCGGGAATTCTGCGAAAGTTTGGGGGCTACCCTCCAATTCGCCTATGTGGCTCACCCCCAGAGTAACGGGGCTGTTTAGAGGGTCAACAGCGTGATCCTGCAGGGGTTACACCGAAGGCTCAAGAAAGCCGCCTCCAGGCGAGGCGCGTGGGCAGAGGAGCTTCCGATCATCCTCTGTTCTATGCGCACGACACCGAGCTGAGCGACGGCGCGCACGCCTTTCTCACTCGTGTATGGGGCTGTAGCAGTTCTCCCCTCGGAGATTGGCTTCCAGTCGCTACGGGTCGAGCTCCTAGATGGAGCTACAACCACAGCGTACCAAGCCAACAAAGCCAATCAGCGGCTGGAAGTCGACCTCGTCGAAGAAGAACGCGACCGAGTGTAAAATGGCGCGCATACAATCGGCGCATCCGCACGAGAGCTTTCCGCCTTGGGGACCTCGTCCTCAAGCACTTGACCGACCCCCAAGCCCAAGGCAAGCTCTCCCCCAAGTGGGAAGGTCCCTATAGGGTCTCTGCAGTCCTGGGCTCTGGGGCTTACAAGCTCTCCAACCTCCAAGATCAAGAGTTGAAGCATACATGGACGTAGGCTTGCTTCGCAAGTTCTATGTCTAGCCTCTGGGCCTACTCCCTCCCTCGTCGTGACTTCGCAGGGGGAGGCGTTGTGTCCCCCGCCGCGGTTACGCGGTGGGACGTTGTAACATCTCAAATTTTTCTACCTTTTTAGCTTGCCAGTCAGCATATCTTCTTTGGATTCTTGGATATCCCAACCCCATTTTTGATCTCTTATCTCAGAATCATGATCTTAGGTATGCCATTACCTTAATTTAAAAAGTTGGCAGCTAAACCCCACCATTCAGACCGTTTTTGCATTTCAGTTCAAAGTATTTCAAAGTAATCCTTTCAGATTTTCTCAGAAGCCTGAAAAGGCTAAAAGCCACGAATCACCTCCAAACCTTGATCTAATTCAGGGAATGTTTCCCAATCGCTATTCTGAACAAAATCCTCTTGAGTCAAGATCTCAAAATCTTAACCTAAACCCTGGTTTCAGCCTCACCAAAATTCAAACCCTAATTACCGTGTTTACCCTAATTACTCTATTTTCAATTTTTGTCAAAACCACCATATCTTACCGGATCTTACCATTTTCCTGCTAGATGAGTCCAAGTGATTTAGTAACACTCATCTGCAAAATCAGATCTCAAGTCAGCCCTTCATATCCCCAAATTTGCAAACAGGTCCAAGATCCCGAACTAAATCCTTGCAGATCAGTCCAAATCTTCGCGAATCAGTCCCTGGCCCCTTTTTCGACCTCGACCAGGGCTGAGCCCGTTGCGACCACGACCAAACACCGCTTCGACCGCGACCAGTGCCATTCGCCGTGATTCACCGCCGCGATCTTCACCGCCGGCCAGCATTTGTCTCCACCTTCGGTCGTATCCGACGTGTCCGCACGTGGTGCTCACGTCGCGCCAAAACCCTCCACCGTGGCGATGACTGATGACCGCCAGCAACGCCATTCGTCTAGTGCGCGCGCGTGCCTGCTGTTGTCAGAACCTTTTTGCCACTTCGCCGCCATGCCGAAGCCAGCCACCCCGTCGCTCTGCTCTTGCCAGATATGGTGCGATCTTCTCCTCTGGCAGAGCCACTGCCGCGTCCCAACGCCGTGCACGCCATCTCGATCCTGCTCCGGCGCCAGTCAAGCATATCCCGTTTCAATTTGCCTCAACTCTCGAGAGCCCCAGCCACTGCCTATATAAGCTTCCCCCCTCGCCCAGAGTTCTCCACACCACTCCAGCAACCACAAAGCTTTAGCGCTCGCGTTTCCCCTTCGTCTCCGGTGAGCAGTTCCTGGAGCTCACGGCGCCAGCTTCAACCGCTGCTTCCCTCTTCTACCTGAACTCACCAGTAAGCTTCCCTTATCCCCCTCTTTGTATCTTATCTCTTAATTGGACCCCGGTGAACCCTAGCGCCGGCGATCACCGGAAATGGCAAAAGCCCCTGTTCTGGCAATGCCATGTGTTTTAGCCCAAATTGGCCTTCGTGCTAGTAGGATGAATTGATCAGCACCTCGCCCTTAGCAGGCCTGTAAGCTTGGATTTCAAAATTAGCCTCAAATCGAAAGCTTTCCCCTTTTTGTGCGCCACCAGTGACCAGGCTCACGTCGCCAGGCCACACCGGCGACCCTTCGGTCAAATTGGCCATGTCTGTAGCTTCCCCTTGTCCCCCTCTCACTCTCCAAGCAAGGAATGGAGTTCATTTGCGCTGTACCCGAAACCCCCAAATCCAGAGCCTTCTTACCCAGCGCCGGCCGCCGGAATTTGTCCCCGGCCAATCTAGCCAATGCCACTTTGTCATTTAGCTAGGTCTTAGACCCTTGAGCATTTCATTCCACTGGCCCAATCTCTAAATCTGCTCAGATCGTGAGATATGCTCTTGCCAAGTTTCTGTCCAGAACTGTGTCTGTGCCGTGTCGCC
This sequence comes from Pharus latifolius, assembly GCA_019359835.1. NCBI lineage: Eukaryota > Viridiplantae > Streptophyta > Magnoliopsida > Poales > Poaceae > Pharus > Pharus latifolius. The sequence goes on along the minus strand of CM033324.1, from coordinate 16,321,282 downwards.
ACCACAGTTCATCGCCGTCGTTCATCGCCGTCCGACCATCTTTTGCCCTGAAACCACCGCCAATGTGTCCCTGGCATCCACGCCTACCTCCTAGACATAGTTAGCAAAGTATTTGAAGCCCAGAACTAGATTTACCCCTTTGCCCTATTTTTTGACAGTGTCAGTGCATGTCAGTCACTGGCATTAGCCTTGTTTGACCCTTTCTATTTGCGCAATTGAAATGCCACTTTGTCCACTAAGCTCCTGGAGCCATGTTCTACAATTTTCTCTACTGTCACATCTCCAGAAAACCCACCTAAAGCCAACCTAAGGCTATGCCTAGCCGTGAACCGAATGTCGACCCTTCGACATTCAACCTCTTTGAACCTATCTCTTCGAGCAGCGCTCGAGTAGCCTTGTCCAAAGTATCTCCCCTGCATGCATGTTATATTTTACTTATTATTTCCTATAAAAGCTATTTTCTGTATATTTCCGTGGTGCGATGTGTTGAATTGCCTCGTTGTTGTGTGCGCGAATAGAGCAAGGAGCAGAAGAGTCAACAGAAGATTTCAAAGAATCGTCTGAGCAACTAGACCCCTCACTGCAAGGCAAGTCTCAAACCCTTGATCATGTCTCGCCTAATATTTTGAAATAAAGTATGTTAGTTCTTTTCAAATATATGCATGCCTTATATTCAAATGAGAATTATGTTCAAATAAAGTGATTAGATATGACCTAAATTATTGTGAAGCCCCTTTTGTGATTGAATATCCATGCACCCTTGTCACCCTAAAATATCATGCTTAGGCTATGCTTATACTCAAGATTATATGTTAAATGCTAAATGGTCACATGTGAGAAAAGTATATTCAAAACCCTTTTTGTGAAAGAAAATGTGATTGGAATCGATAGTGAGGATCGTTTGATTGGTTGGTGCTGTGTGCGCACTGGGAATGTTAAAGACTCCTCACTAAAGATTCATAAGGACGAGAACCTTGTGTTGTACTTCTATGCGGCATGAAAAACGTACCAACCACTTGCCCAGTATGGGACGGGCGCAACATAGTAGCTTTCTCAGTATTAGCTTTTCCCTGCAATGGTTGTCAGTCCAGTTTCTCGAGAGGAAACTGGTGGGCCACAAAGGGCCATGAGTGATGTGAGATCAGAAAAATAAAGAGAGGATTAGGTGTAAGAAGGAAGACGCCCTACGCCTGGATTAAGTCGTGCGCGACTGTAATCAAGAGAGGCTATGTGTCTTGCGAGACAATAGACCAAGGCTAGGAAGAATTGGCTGTGGGGAGTACCCACAACGGTAATGAGGACTGGAATGTCTATTTATCGGGCAGGGAATTGTTAATGCTAGGATTGTAAACTGTTGTGTGATCTCGGCCTTGTCACATGCGTAAAAGTCGCATGGAGAGATACCGACTTGAAAGCTGAGTGATCGGTGGATTAAGGTGGTACACCTTTGCAAAGTTACAAAAAGTATCGGATACTCTGAGCTCCCAGGTCATGGAGTCTGTGTGCGGTGGATTCTATCCACGTCGATGCAGCACAAGTAGCTTTTGGGAAAGTTTTTCACAAAAATTGAATAAAGTGGTGACTCATAGAAGACCGCCACACATAACATCTTCTGAAAATCTAGCTTAGGATTTTAAAAGCCTTACTTTTGAAAACAAAAACCTTTTCTTCAAAATTAAGAGTGAAAGTCTATTCTATTAGCCAAAGAGCCATCCTTTGGAAATTTCCCCCTCAGCTATATACCTGCATTCTTATTTGGGACTTGTTGAGCACCATGTAGACAATGTGCTCACCCTTGCTTTTGCAAACAAAAATTTAGAGGAAGGATTCATTGATCCCGAGTCCTACTGTCTTGAACCCAACATGGCAGAAGAAGAAACTGCTCCAGAAGATCCAGCATGCTAGAGGGTCACTTGCCAAGTTGAGTTTGATGTGGAGGAAGCCTGCGCAACGCCGCTGCAGTTGAAGATGAAGACCGTTGAAGTCCTTTTGCTTGTGTTGTTGTTTTATTTTGTGCCGACCTTTGTGTCGAAGAAAACTCCTTAATTTTGTATCAACACTAAAGTGCGTCATTTTGGCGCTATGTTATTCTAATGTTGGTCCTTGTGATCAGCACTTGTTTTAATTACTTGCATTTTTATATAATGCATCTTGATGTTGTGAGTTTGCAATGTACCGTTCTGAGTTCAACCCACCTGGGCGGTAAGCCATTGGATTCCTCAAATGAGGATCCCACAGAAGCTGGTTCAGAGCAAAGGCTCGACTGTAGGTCGTGACCCTTAGATAGACCATGGTGTCCCTAGAAAATAAAAGACCGCTAGTTCTTTGACAAAGTTTGTTTGCGAAAAACTATTTTGTTTAAGGAAAAGATTATTTTTCGATTATTTTAAAAAGGTTTTAGACTTCGTTTTAAACTCATAGGTGCCTTTCGTTCTATCTTCCAGATGGCTTCCGGCAGGAGATACGTTCATGGTGACGAGCTTGGATCGTGGGCACTACTCCTGTGGATGATACTGCAATTCCTTGGAGCGCAAGATAGTCAGAGGCCAGTGTATTGCGTTTGGCAAGATGAGGTCCATGGACAACCCATCAGCTGTTGAGCTTCAGTGATCGTCTATGAGATTCCCAAGCATGGGAGAGGCTCAGTGAGACGTCAGGCTCGCAGAGAAGAAGAAGATGATGCCATCTTGGACGCTGCCCATCATGCCGTATGTACCATCCGGCAGTTATACAGTGACTACCTTTCAGATTCGCCCTATCGCTTCGTGCCTTATCAGGTTCCCAGATCGGAGTACCGAGTCGTTCTTTCGTCTAGTGACCGAGAGGATGCTATCTTGACGAAGACCTGAGACATCGTTCATGCTTCGGAGATTGGATATACCCGCCTACTTCGTGAGTACGAGCGTGTTCACGATGACTGTCACTATCTTGAGGGCATTCTTATGAGGGCCCGTGCAAGTCTCCAAGAGAAGGAGAAGCAAATTCAAGAGTTAGCCGAATCAAGTGGAGAGAAGGACCCTGATGCTTCAGAGTCAGCTGTCAAGAAGAGTTGCCCAAAACTAAGGATTACCGCTCGCAAGAGAGTGGGAAACTTAAAGGAGTACCTCAGTGGTTTCACGCCTTCGTCACGCGGCATTGTTATCAATGGTCGTGCATTCGAACTTCCCAGCACTGCAGAAGAGAAGAAGACCCCCAACGGAAAAGGGAAGGAGATTGTCAATGTTGACAGCGACAGGGATGATGATGAGGATTTGGATCTAGACCCGATGGATGTAGATGATGATCAAGAGGAGGATCCCGAAGAGGTAGAGCCCTGTGGTTCTTCTGATGTCGACGAGTGACCCCAGACTTCCTTTGGTTCGACCTTTTGTGCCTAACCCAGCAGACGTTAGATCTTTCTTTTGTTGTAGCAGTTGTTCTTAGTTTAGCTGATGTATGCCTGTGTACTGGTTGTTAGATGAACTCTGTAAGCCGATGAGGCAAAAAGCTTTGTATCTTTTGAAAAGCTGATTTATGAAAAAGGCATTTTGCATATCCTTATCCTTACCTCTTGAGTTAATGCCAGCATTCTGCTTTCATCTCTGTGTGTGATTCTTTCCGAATCAACGTCTCTATCCTTAACCTCCTGTTTGAGTAGGATTGTTAATACACGTGGGAGACCCCAAGAAGGAGAACTCAAAGGAAACCCCAGCAATGCAAGGGCTACACCAGGAACAAGAGACCGTACTAACCTAGACCGACCAGGATCTTCTTCAATGATGCCGCAAGGAGGCAACATCAACGACGTGTTATTATGGATGGAGCGAAATAGACAAGAGTCAGCAACTGTGCAGAATCAGATTTTATGACAGTTGATGCAACACTTAGCATCTGGACAAGCTGAAGAATCAGCAACTGGTGCGAAATTGACTGACTTTCAGAAAACGCGTCCCCCAACCTTTTCAAGTACCGAGGACCCTATCGTGGCCGACGATTGGCTAAGGGATGTAGAAAGAAAATTGAACACCGTTAGGTGTAGCGATGAGGAGAAACTTCTGTACGGATCACATCAACTAGCTGGACCCGCTGCCGCCTGTTGGGAAAATTACTAGACTGTGCACTCCAACAAGGATTCAATTACATGGAATGAGTTTAAGGAAGAATTCCGCAAGTACCACGTTCCGAAAGGCATTGTTCAGGCAAAGCACCGAGAGTTTGTGAATCTAAGACAAGAAAAACAAGACCGTCAAACAGTACCTGCACGAATTCATTCAACTGGCAAGGTACGCCCCTGAAGACATCGCAACGGAGGAGAGAAAGATCGATAGATTTTGCGAAGGTCTACAAAACTCCTTGCAATACCAGCTGTCATCCCATGAGTTTATGGATTTCCATGTCCTGATAAATCGATTACTCAAGATGGAGGAAAAGAGGGGAGTGATCGAAGAAGACCGAAAGAGGAAGGCTTTGCCCAACCCTTATCAAGGAAATGCTAGTTGAGGAAGACCGATGCCTGCTTATCGGCCAGCCTTCAGACCACCACAGAGACCCCAGAGACCTGCGCCTGCTGCAATACCACAGTGTACCGGATGTAAAGGAAACTATTTCTTCAAGGATTGCCCCATGAAGAATGAAGAATACTTTCATTGTGGAAGAAAGGGACATCGCAGGAACACTTGTCCACTGCAACACTTGACATTCAACGTTGCCCGAGCTCAAGCCGCAAGACCCCCTATTCCAACTCAAGGCTTTGCCAGAAATGCTCCACCCTCTAGAGGAGGAAGATTCCAGAATGGCCAAGGAAGAGGAATGCCTATTGCAGGTCGTGGCAGACTCAACTACGCGTCCGCCATTGAAGCAGGAGAAGCATATGATGTTGTGATCGGTAGGATCTTCATCCACTCTAAACTTTCAGTTGCATTATTTGACCCTGGTGCTACTCATTCATTTGTGTCAAGATCTTTTGTGCTCAAAAATAAGTTACCAGTATCTGCATTAGAGTCCCCTATTTTAATCCAATCCCCTGGGGCTCGAATGCCTGTCAACTCTATCTGTAGAAATATCGCCTTTAGTATTGGCAACATAGGATTCCTAGCGAACTTGCTAGTTTTGGACCTTCAAGGATTAGATGCCATCCTTGGAATGGACTGGTTAGCGAAGCATAAAAGTCAGATGGACTGTGAGAAGAAAGAAATAACCCTGATGAACACTGAAGGAAAACAAGTTACATTCTACGCGGAAAGGTCAATAGTGAACGACCAAAAATGCAGTTTGAACAGTTTGGAAGGAATTGAGTTTGAAGGAGTTCCAATAGTGAACGAATACCCAGAAGTTTTCCTTGAAGAACTTCCTGGAATGCCACCAGATCGGGACATTGAGTTCTCAATTGAATTAAAGCCTGGATCTGCTCCATATGCAAGAAAGCTTGCACGTATGACAAGTGAAGAGCAAGAGGAGTTAAGGAAGCAAGTGGAAGAATTGGAAAGAAAAGGGTTTGTCAGAACAAGTTGCTCACCTTGGGGATCCCCTGTACTCTTCGCTAAGAAGAAAAATGGCAGTCTATGACTTTGTGTCGACTACTGAAAACTGAACGATATGACAATCAAGAACAAGTACCCTCTACTAAGGATCGATGATCTCTTTGATCAACTCAGAGGAGCTAAGATATTTTCAAGGATTGACCTGAGGTCCGGATACCATCAATTGAAGATTCGAGAACAAGACATCCCGAAGACTGTATTCATAACGAGATATGGATTGCATGAGTTTACCGTGGTGCCGTTTGGTTTAACGAATGCACCAGCAGTGTTCATGAATTTCATGAACAAAGTCCTTATGGAATTTCTAGACAAGTTTGTCATTGTGTTCGTCGATGACATTCTCATCTTTTCAGAGTTAGAGGAAAAGCACGCACAACATCTCAGAATGGTGCTACAAAAGTTGGTAGAACATCAGTTGTATGCCAAATTTGATAAGTGTGCCTTTTGGTTGAAGGAAATCTCATTTCTAGGCCACATCATCTCTGGCAAAGGAATATCTATGGATCCGTCAAAGACTCAAGCTATCATGGAATGGAAACAACCTGTAACACCCTGAGTTAGGGGTAAAAATTTCCTTTTCCATCAATAGCATGCATGCATGTATCTGTAGTAATAGCCAGATCAGTTTCTATCTCAAGCCCTAAAATCTCCAAAATCTATCCTGTGATCTCAAATCAAGATCAGATTGTTCAGATATGATCTATCAGTTACTTTGAACTTAAAAGTCTTCAGAACCTAGATCCAATTCTATCTCTAACTCCCAGAATTATCAACTTCTTCTGTTTTTGAAAACAGAAATACCTTATACTCTAAGTTTCAGAAATACAGATTTAATCTGAATCCTGACCAAGTTCAGACTAGATTATTCCTGGAATATGATCATGGGTATGTCAATACCTTAATATAAAAAGTTGACAACCAGATTCTATCATCTAGACTCTTTTCACAAATCAGTCCAAGAGTTATCGCAAATTAGTCCTTATCTGATATCTGAAAACCCAAAAAGGCTAAAATCTCCAGATTAACTCCAAATTCAGAATTTCTTCGGCAAACCTTCTCAAAATGCTATTTGCCACAAGTTTCTCTTCTGTGCAGATATCAAAATCGAACCCTAAATGCCAGAACTCGAGATCGACAAAACTTAAATCTTATTTTACCCTAAATTACCCTATTTTCAGTTTGTATCAAAAGCTATTCAAATGTATCAAATTTTATCATTTACCTTTGCCAAATATCCTGTTGAATATAATTTACCAGATTAATGAAATCAATTTCAGTTTAAACCTTCCAGAATTCTAGATTTGCATTTCAGTCCAAATCAGGAAATCAAATATTACAAATCAGCCCAATTTCGACCAGGCCAACTGCTGTACACGACCAGAGATTGCCGTGGTTGCCATGCGCCGTGCACGCTCGCCGCCGGCCAAGTTCCGCTTGCATTTGTGCTCGTGCATGCTTGCTCTTCCTGTTGCGCACGCGTCAGTGTCTCAGCCATCGCCGTGGCAGCGCCGCTGCAACGTCGACGACCAGCGCCTGCTCCCGCGCGCGACCAGCAGCGACTTTGTCAGCAATCCATCGCCACGTAGCCTCGCCGCGCCAGTACTTGTCGCCACCGCTTTGCACCGCCCGACATGGTTGAGTCCCAATGTAGCACAGCTTTGTCTCGCCAGTGCGCCGTCGCGTCACCGTTCGCCGTTGCTACATCTGCGCCCGGCAACTCATATCAACTGACATCAAATTCAATGCTGTTTAATCCTTGCAAGCTTCGCCCACTGCTCTATTTAAGCCACCAGTACCCTGTGTCATCTCCTTTTCCCCAGGACTTAACCAAATTCTCAAACTTCTTCATTGTCGTCGTCTTCTCCGGCGAGCTGTCGAAGAGCTTCACGGTGCCAGCACATTACGCAGCACCTTCTGTCAAATTAACCGCATCAGTAAGTTTCCCTAATCTCCCTCATCGTGCTGTACCATCTAATTGGTTTACATTGCACCTTATCGCCGGTGATCGCCGGGATTGCTAAATGCCCTGTTCCGGCAATGCAAACCAAATCACATCGAATTAGCCCTCGATCCTGTGAAGCAAATTGATCTGTGAGCTCTAATTAGCAAGCCTAAGCATCCAGATCCCCAGGTTGAGCTCGAATCGAAGGTATCCCCAAATTCAAGCTCTACCAGAAAACCGGCGATCGTCGCCAGGCTTCTCCAGTGATCCTCCGGCCAATACAATTGTACCAGAAGCTTCCCTATACCTCCTAGATGCTCTCCAAGCAAGGAATTAAGTTCTTGTTGCCTGTAGCAGAAACCCCCAATCAGCAACGTTTCTTCTCCGGCGCCGATGACCGGAAAAGCTTGTTCCAGCCATTTCAGCCCTCGAAATCTTGTCATTTAGATGTGCCTTAGCCTTTTGAGTATTTTTGTCTTCTAGCCCGACACCTAGATCGGCCTAGATTAGAAGTTATAGCCATGCCAAGTTTGTGTCCAGAACTGCTCCAGTGCAGCCAGTTCATCTCTGTTCATCATCAAATTTCTTGCTTTCCAGCCATTTCTTGCCCTAGATCCTGTTGACTTAATTGTTCCTGTTACTCAAGCCTACCTCCCAGACAAAGTGGTGCATCATTTGGAGCTCCATATCAAAAGTTATGCTAAGCCCTAGTTTTTGGCATTGTCAGCTCTATGCCAGAGCTTGCCAGCCAGTGGCATTGACCTTATTTACCCACTTCTGGTTGTGCAATTTAAAAACCACTTTGTCCACTGAATTTGTAGAGTTGTGGTCTATATTTTCTTCTACTACCACAACTTGAGATAAGCACTCTAGCTTTTCTTAAAGCTATGTCCAAGTCTTGATCCGAGTGTCGATCTGTTGACATTCGCTGTTTTGATTAAACCAGTCACAAAATTGTTATCCCTATTGCAATCCAGAAACCCTAAGATTATCTAATCACCATCCTTAGCCAAATTCCTTGAAACCCTAAAACCTCGACTGAGTTCAGTTTGCAGTTCAACTTATCTCCAGTTTAGTTCAATCATTCTTGTTAAGCATTTCTGCATATAAGTCTTAAAACATTTTAAATATTATAAGTAATTATTGTGTGTTTGTTTGTCGTCGAGCAGATTCAGAAGCTGACTTTGAAGATTTTGCTATTGATCCGTCATCGACTGCTGTATTTTACGACGCGAAGGCAAGTCATATCCTTGGTCATCTTGAACCTATATTTTAAATGTTGCTATAATATAACCTTGAATATAGGCAATATTGCATGTGAAAGATTGAGAATGGTTGATTTATGAATTGGCAGTACTAGACTGGTTATCTGTGAAATGTGAAATAAACAAGTTTTGAGCCATGAACTATTATATGTATCTATATACTTATATTCATGAAATAAAACCCCTAGCCGTGACCAGAAAAATGGTGTGGATGGCTGTAGCACTGGAGGTGCTAGACTGCAAAGGAATGCAGGCACTGAAGGTGCAGGGTTGTGGATGGTCTGGTCACTGGCATATAAGGACTAGAACCTTGTGTTTTGCGTCTAGTGGCATGAACAACGTGCTAACCGCAAGCCTGGTATGGGACAGGCCTGAACAAGTAATTATGTGGATCGCACATGAAACCCCTGCATGAGATGTGTAGTGATGCACGATAAACACGGAGCGCGGCTCCCACACATATCACTGAAGGTGATCAAGCACGCTGACCCAGTAATGGGAATAAGCAAAGGGGTGGAGGTTTGGATACAACCTGCCACAACTGTGCCTCGCTGAGAGCCACAGGGTCGGGGGTGAATTGTGAGTAAAACATAACAAAAGTTCTTGTTATTTCAAGGTAGGTTGTAACATCCCAAATTTTGCTACCTTTTTAGCTTGCTAGTCAGCATATCTTCTTTGGATTCTTGGATATCCCAACCCCATTTTTGATCTCTTATCTCAGAATCATGATCTTAGGTATGCCACTACCTTAATTTAAAAAGTTGGCAGCTAAACCCCACCATTTAGACCGTTTTCACATTTTAGTCCAAAGTATTTCAGATTAATCTTTTCAGACGTTGTATTCACTTTCCCTCCCCCGCCGCGGCTTCGTGGGGGGAGTCGTTGTATTTCAAGTTCTATCAATACAAGTGGGTTTTTCTCCAACTCAAGTTCATTGCAAGTTCTTGCCTAACCATCTCTTAAGACGATGCCCGCCTATTGAGGATGCCCTCTCTGTGAGGACGTAGGCTATCGCAGCCTAAAATTCCCTACGGCGGGAGCCCCGCTCCCGTAGGGCGGCTTACAATCACCCCTCGTGGATTGAGGAGGTAAGCAGCAACCCAGTTCTCAGGGACTGTGGTAATGAGTCAATTTGAGAGACTAGTCCCCCCTCAAACACTCAGACCCATCATCGGGCTTACCCTCCTCCGGGAGAAAATTGTCTCCCCAGCGAGACAGGATTTTCGGAAAATCTTCCCAGAGAGTTTTTACCCAGCTCCCCGTTCTCACGGTGACCAGGAGATTTCTCACTGGGATTTTCGGAAAATTTTCTTTCTGGAGCTGTTACAGCTACCCGTTCTCACGGCGACTGGAAGGTTTTCTTACAAGGATTCTCCGAACTTTTCCAAGTCTCAAAAATGGGCGTGACCCCGGTAATCATTAATGTCCGGGCCCTTCAATCCTTCCCCACAGCACGCGGAGTCAAGCTACAACCCATTTGGGGGGGATAACCCGTGCCCGTACTATCCTCCGGACTCAGAAAATTTCAAAAACAAGTTTAAGGAACAAGCAAACTTAGCTTTATTGATACATCATTCCGCCCCGGTGGGTATCGGTCAACATCTAACCGGGAGACAACCCCCCCCTGTGGGCTAAGACGTCTCGGGGGTCAAAGCCTCAGGTAAATGCAAGATACAATCCTGGGAGTTAAACCCCTGTGGGAAAATATAATGGGGGACAGCCCCCCGGGGGGCTCCTACACCTAATAATCCCGAAGGCCCTCCAATAACTCCCGGGCGAGGTCTCGGTACAAGCTTCTTATACGCCACCGGGCCTCTCAAAGGAAGTCCTCAGGCCAATACTCATAGCCCGCAGGTGGAAGTATCTGAAGTGGCGGAACCCTCAGGGACCTCGATAGCGCGGGAGACAACTCGGCACTGTGGTTGTCGAACTTGTCAAGGTGCCACTCTGGGAGCCACTACAATCGGATCGGCTCCCGAGAGGCACCCCTACTGCGCCCTCCAGAGACAAGGCTCAGCAAAACTAAGGCAGCGTGGGCGTCCCCCAGGTGATACCCTCCGGAGCCCGGAGGCCCTATCTCTGGAGCAGCCCCTGGCCCCATTGGGACACCTCTAAAGTTGAAGTGCTCAACTCTGGGGAGCCCTCCCCTGGGAGCAACCTCCCGGGCGCCTGATAAATTCAATCCAAGACTTAGCAAGAAATCCGTTTCATTTCATTAAAGGAAAAGTTTTTGTACAAGTCTCCGGGGCTTCCTCTAAGAAGCTACTAGGAGCAAAAATCCTAAAACAAAAAAAGGACCTATCTAAAGGCCTGGGGGGAGGCTCATACTTGGTCATTGTTCTCCTCCCCCTTGAGGTCTCTGTCGGAGCCGCGGTGACCACCTTCGGGGGCGCCGGAGCCGGGAACAGTACCCGCACGATCCGGTCATAAAAGCCCCCCGCGAGCTGCTCCACCTCCCGCCGCAGCGGCTTGAAGAACTTGGGGAAGCCACGGGGGATCCGGCCCCCGATCGCCCGGGCGCCGGTCCCCCGGAGTTCCACGAGTCCCGTGGCGGCGGCCACCACTAGGATCGCCCGGCCTCGGGCCTGAGCGTCGGCGGCCTCCGAGATCACGGAGACTTGTGCATTGAGAAAACGCACGGCCTCCGTGAATGTCGCCGCACCGCGCCAGAGCTGTCCCCCGGGCCAAGGCTCACCCCGAGCCCCTTGAGGGCCAAACGGAGGGAGCGACCCACTTCCGCCACCTCCCAAGTGCTGGAGCCCTCGAGCTCCCGGAGGGCGTCCTCCTTTGCCTTCGCCTCCCACCGGAGCCGGTCGTTGGCACCCTTCGAGGTATGGAGTTGAGCCCGGACCCGGGCCAACTCCCAGAGCACCTCGTCCCGCTCCTCGGAAAAGGCAGCGGCCTACCCCACCACCTCTTTCAGCACCTTCTCGAAGCGCGCCTCTATGCCCCGGGCGAGGGCCGCCCCCTATAAACGCGAAGGTTATTCGAAGCCCAAAAGAGTTAGTGAAATCCTCGAAAGAAAGCGGTCGGATGTTCCGGGAACGCACCTGGATGTGGAACAATTGCAGCTCACCACACCGGTCGCAGAGCGTCCCTTGCGAGACGTACTCCTACACCTTCCGAGTTTGGAGCCCTTCAGTGAACCGGAAGACCACACCCTCAGACAGCAGGGGGGTCTCCCTCCCGACGGCTCTGGACCCAAGCCCGCCGGCAGGCCCCCTTATGATGGTCGCGGGGGTGATGTGGACCGGTGTGGCACCGGCCGTGGTCCTTGCCGCCGAAGAAGAGGTGGCCGAAGAAGATGTGGACGAACTCTCCGAGGGAGTGCCACCCCGGGGAGGGATGAGGGGCCCCTGGGACCTCCGTAGCCACGGGGACCTTGTAGACCGAGGGGCACCCCCTCGTCCACTGGCCATTCGACGCGCAGGGGGAAACCTCCACAAAACGCACCTCCGGGCACTCCTGCTCCGGTCGTTCCGGTGGTGCTGGAGGTGCGAATGTTGGAGACGGCGAGGGGGCGTAGTTTGCTGAGTCGGACGCCCCCTCATCGCTGACCGCCACCTTCTCCCCGGCCTCGTCGGAGGCCTCGAGGAGGCGCATGAACTCTCCGATTCCTGCCGCCTCCCGGACCCTTCCGGGAGGGGCAGCGTCCTCCCACGCCTAGTGGGGGCTTATGTCCGTCCTGGCCCGGGGGCTGCGCCTCAGGCTCTCGCAGGCGTAGGGTCCGATGTTACCACCGGGCTGGGAGCCTTCTACACCTTGGCACGCTTTGGCTCGGTGCCCCCTGTGGTCTCTTTCCCCCGCTTGTGGGAGCCGGGGGTCGGGAGAGGAGTCCTCTCTGGTAGCCTTAGCCCAAAGGCCTCGGCCACCAAGTTCTGGGGAGGACCCTCCCCGATGACGCGCACGATGTGCTCATGCTCCTCGGCGTAATACTTCCCAAGGAGGTTCTCCCCCTTCTCCCGGGCAGCTGGGTATGGCCGGACTACAAAAATAAAAGGAGTTAGCAGAATTGACAAAAATTGGAGTGGGTTACCGAATACTTACGCCGGATCACCGGCTCCTGTCGAGGCCACTGCGTTAGGCACATTCTGATCCCCTTCCTCCTGTCCGAGAAGGGGGAGAGCTTGAGGAGCGCCAACTCCTCAGCGGCGTCCCTCATGGACCGGACGCCCCGGGCGCCCACCATCTTCCTGAGGAGCTTCAGCTCCTCTTCGGTCCACACCGGGGGCTTGGGGGCTGACGACCGGCAATAGGAGGAGGGTTCTGAAAAGTAGGTCATTCCGGTGTCCCGTACCCAGAGATAGAACCACCTCTGGAGCCAATCCCCCCAGTGGCTCCGGGAAGCCGCCACCCGGGAAGGCAATAGCTGCATCATTATGCACCCGAAGGCTGACTTCGGGCCCCCCGGACAACATGCGAGCTCCTGGCAGCGGGCTCGTAAAAGTATCAGAGCAAATGGAGCGTCGGCTCCCGCCCAATGGTCGTCTCATACAGCCAAATAAAAAGCCCCATCCAGACGACGGCGTTGGGCGTCAGGTGGTTGAGTGCCACCACGTACTCCCGGAGCAACGGGTGCACTAGGAGCCGGAGCCAAGCTTCGAGGAATGCCTCAAAGATGAGCACCTCTCTGGGCCAGGGGTGGGGGCTGGTCTCCCTCCTCGCGGGGATCCGGACGTCCCCATCCACGACGGCCCCCCGGTCCACGAGGGACTCCAAATCTCCTGTGGTGAACTTAGAGGCCCGGAGGAAGTCCACAATGACTTCCTCCGGAGGTACATCGTCGGCCATGGCACGACCCTTTGGAGCCATTTGGGTTTCCGGTGGGTTAAGCTACCAGGGCGCTAAGTTCAGGGAGTTTAGGTTTCCGGAGACTAGGCTTCCTAGAGAGAACTACCAGGAAAGCTTAGAGTGCCGAAGGTGTTTAAGGCTTGAGGGTTCAAGTGTCCTCTTTGGGCCCCTCGAAGCCCTATTTATAGAGCTCAAACACGGCCCCGATGGGCGCCACGTGGACCCTCGTGACAAATCCGCACCATCCAGTTCGAACAGCGAGCACAAATTTAGGGGACGCGCGCGGGAAATGATGCATCGGCAGTTCGAACCACGCGAGGCCATTATGGCTGACGGCGCGCAACAACCGAGACTAGTTGGGACATGATGATCGACGGCGCCACCATAAGTGCCTAGTGCAAGAATCGAGGCGTCGTCAAGGCACCGAAAATCCCTTCCGGGGGAGATGTTCCCGGTAATGTGAACCAACCCCTCCGGGGACTTAAGCAACGTCCCCGGAGGACATGGGGGGCTGCTGTTGGGGTAAATCTCCGTGAAATCAATCCCGGTAAGGGACAAGGCCCCGTTGCGCCGTCCCGAGCTACGCCTTTTGCCCCGCGACAAAGGCACCAGATCCTCCGTCCCGGGCGCCACATTTTGCCCAGGGACAAGGGCCCTGGTGACCCCCATCCCGGGCACCGCCTTCTGCCAGGGGACAAGGGCCCCGGGGACAAAGGCCCCGGAGCCTCCGTCTCAGGCACCGCCTTTTGCCCGGGGACAAGGGCCCCGGTGACCCCCATCGCGGGCGCCGCCTTTTGCCCAAGGACAAGGCCCCGGAGCCTCCGTCCCGGGCGCTGCCTTTAGCCTGGGGACGAAGGCCCCGGAGCCTCTGTCTCATAGCCTCCGTCCCAGGCGCGGCCACTTGCCTCGAGAACAAGGGCCCCGGTGACCCCCGTCACGGGTGCCGCCTTTTGCTCGGGGACAAGGGCCCCGATGACCCCCGTCCCAGGCGCCACCTTTTGCCCGGGGACAACGACCCCAGAGCCTCCGTCCCGGGCGCCGCCTTTTGCCTGGGGACGAAGGCCCAGAGCCTCCGTCTCGGTGCCTCCCTCCCGGGCGCTGCCTTTTGCCCCGGGAAAAATGGCCCCGGTGACCCCGTCTCGAGCGCCGCCTTTTGCCCGGGGACAAAGGTCCCGGAACCTCCGTCCCGGGTGCCACCGTTTGCCCGGAGACAAGGAACCCGGTGACCCCCGTCCCAAGCGCCACCTTTTTCCTGGGGACAAAGACCTCGGAGCCTTCGTCCTAGGCGCCGCCTTTAGCCAGGGGACAAAGGCCCCGGAACCTTCGTCCTGGGCGCCGCCTTTTGCCCAGGAAAAAGTACCCCGATAACCCCCGTCCCAGTTACCACCTTTTTTTGCCCGGGGACAAAGGCCCCAGAGCCTCCGTCCCGGGCCACCTTTTGATTGGGGACAAGGGCCCTGGTGACCCCTGTCTCGGTCGCCGCCTTTTTCCCGTGGACAAAGGCCCCAGAGCCACCATCCCGGGCACCACCTTCTGCCCGGGGAAAAAGGCCTCAGAGCCTCCGTCCTGGGCGCCGCCTTTTGCCCGGGGAGAAAGGCCTTGCAGCCTCCCTCCCGGGCGCCGCATTTTTCCCGAGGACAAGGGCCCCGGTGACACCCGTCCCGGGCGTCGCCTTCTGCCCGGGGACAATGGCCCCGGTGACCCCCATCCCGAGTGCCGCCTTTTGCCCCAGGACAAAGGCCACGTAGCCTCCATCTCGGGCGCCACCTTTTGCCCGTGGAGAAGGTCCCTGGTGACCCCGGTCCCGGGAGCCGCCTTTTGCTCGGGAACAAAAGCCCTGGAGCCTCCATCACGGGCGCCGCCTTTTACCAGGGGACAAGGGCCCCGGTGACCCCGTCCCGGTCACCGCCTTTTGCCCAGGGACAAAGGGCCCAGTGACCTCCGTCCCGGGCGCCACCTTTTGCCCGGTGACAAAGGCCGTGGAGCTTCCTTCCTGGCCGCAGCCTTTTGCCCGGGGACAAGGGCCCCAAAGACCCCCGTCACGGGCGCCACGTTTTGCCCGAGGACAAGGGCCCCGGAGCCTCCGTCCCGGGTGCCACCAATTGCCAGGTGACAAAGGCCCCGGAACCTCTGTCCCGGGCGCCAGCTTTTGCCCGGGAACAAGGGCCCATGGTGACCCCCATCCCGGGCGCCATCTTTTGCCCGGGGACAAAGGCCCCGGAGCCTCCGTCCAGGGTGCCAACTTTTGCCCCGGGACAAGGACCTTGGAGCCTCCCTCCCGGGTGCCGCCTTTTGCCTTTGGACAAAGGCCCAGGAACCTCCGTTCTGAGCGCCAGCTTTTGCCAGGGAACAAGGGCCCCAGTGACCCCGTACCCGGGCGCTGCCTTTTGGCCGGCGACAAAGGCCCCGGAGCCTCCATCCCGGGCGCCGCCTTTTGCCTGGGGACAAGGGCCCCAGTGATCCCCGTCCTGCGCGCTGCCTTTAGCCCGGGGACAAGGGCCCTGGTGACCCCCGTCCCAGGTGCCACCTTTTGGCCAGGGACAAGGGCCCCGGTGACCTCCGTCCCGGGCGCCGCCTTTTGCCCGAGGACAAGGGTCCCGGTGACCCCCTTCCCAGGCGCCACCTTTTGCCTGGGGACAAGGACCCCGGTGACCCCCGTCCCAGACGCCGCCTTTTGCCCGGGGATAAGGACCCCGCCAACTCCCGTCCCAAGCGCTGCCTTTTGCCCGGGGATAGGCCTCGGAGCCTCCGTCCCGAGCACCGCATTTTTCCCGGGGACAACGGCCCCGGTTACCCCCGTCCCGGGCGCAGCCTTTTGCCTAGGGACAAAGGCCCAGGAGCCTCCGTCTTGGACGCTGCCTTTTGCCCGTCAACAAGGTCCCAAGTGACCCCCGTCCCGGGCGCCGACTTTTGCCCGTGGAGAACGGCCCCAGAGCCTCTGTCCCGGGCACCGCCTTTTGCCAGGGGACAAAGGCCCCAGAACCTCCATCCCGGGCGCCGCCTTTTGCCTGGGAACAAGGGCCACAGTGACCCTTGTCCCGGGCGCTGCCTTTCGCCTGGGGACAAAGGCCCTGGAGCCTCCGTCCCGGGTGCCGCCTTTTGCCCGGGGACGAGGATCCCGGTGACACCCGTCCAGGCGCCGTCTTTTGCCCGAGGACAAGGATCCCGGTGACCCCCATCCTAGGCGCCATCTTTTGCCCGGGGACAAGGGCCCCGATGACCCCCGTCCCAGGCACCGCCTTTTGCCCTGGGACAAAGGCCCAGATCCTCCCTCCCGAGCGCCGCCTTTTGCCCTGCTAGAAGGACCCCGGTGTCCCCCGTCCCGGGCGCCGCCTTTTGCCCGGGCGCAAGGGCCCTGGTGACCCCCGTCCCTGGTGCCACCTTTTGCCCGGGGACAAGGGCCCCGGTGACCTCCATCCCGGGCGCCGCCTTTTGCCCAGGGACAAGGGCCTTGGTGACCTCCATCCCAGGCGCCACCTTTTGACCAGGGACAAGGGCCCCGGGCACACTCGTCCGGGGCGCCACCTTTTTCCTAGGGAAAAAGGCCCAGAGCCTCCCTCCCGGGTGCCGCCTTTTGCCCAGTGACAAGGACCCCAATGACGCCCGTCCCGGGCGCCGCCTTTTGCCGGGGAACATCGGCCCCGGTGAGCCCCGTCCCGGGCGCCGCCTTTTGCCCGGGAACAAAGGCCTCAGAGCCTCCGTCGCGGGCACCTCCTTTTGCCCGGGGACAAGGACCCTACTGACCCCCGTCCGGAGCACCGCCTTTTGCCCGGAGACAAGGGCCCCGGTGACCTGTAACATCCCAATTTTGCCTACCTTTTTAGCTTGCCAGTCAGCATATCTTCATTGGATTCTCAGATGTCTCAACCCCATTTTTGATCTCTTATCTCAGAATCATGATCTTAGGTATGCAACTACCTTAATTTAAAAAGTTGGTAGCTAAACTCCACCTTTCAGACCATTTTCACATTTTAGTCCAAAAGTGTTTCAGGATGATCCTTTTCTGATTTTCTCAGAAGCCTGAAAAGGCTAAAAGCCACAAATCAACTCCAAACCTTGATCTAATTTAGGAAATGTCTCCAAATTGCTATTCTAAACAGAATCCTCTTCAGGTAAAATCTCAAAATCTCATCCTAAACTTCAGTTTTCAGCCTCGCCAAAAATTCAGGCCCTAATTACCCTATTTACCCTAATCTTCCTGTTTTCATTTTGCTCAAAACCTGATCAAAGACACTTAATTATGTATTTTATGCTTGTATACCTGCTTGATGAATTTAGTAAACCCATTTGGCAAAATCAGTTTTAGCCAAAACCAAGTACATCTCCAGATTTACATTTCAGTCCAAGAATCAAGTTCCAAAAATTATAGATCGGCCCAAGACTTCTTTTTCAGCCCCTCCTTCGACCAGCCACAGCTGTTTCGACCAGGCCGAGAACTTTCGACCACGACCAGGCCAACAGCCATTTCGACCGCGACCGATGCCGCTCGTCGTGATTCACCGCCGCGATCTTCACCGCCGGCCAGCATCCGTCTCCACCTATGGACGTGTCCGACGTGTCCGCGCGTGGTGCTCATGTCGCGCCAAAACCTTCCACTGTGGCGACAACCGATGACCGCCAACAGCGCCGTTCGTTTTGTGCGCGCGTGTGCCTGCTGCTGTCAGAAACTTTTTGCCACTTCGTCGCCATGCCAAAGCCAGCCACCCCGTCGCCCTGCTCCAGCCAGATTTGGCGCGGTCTTCTCTTCTGGCAGAGTCGCTTCCACGTCCCAACGCCGTGCACGCCGTCTCGATCCCGCCTCCGGTGCCAGTCACGCGTATCCCATTTTGATCCGCTTCAACTCTCGAGAGCCCCAGCTACTGCCTATTAAAGCCCTTCCCCTCGCCCAGAGTTCTTCACACCACTCCAGTAGCCACAAAGCTTCAGCTCTCGCATTTCTTCTTCGTCTCCGGCGAGCCAGCGGAGAGGAGCACAGTGCCAGCCCGTTCAGCTACACCAGACCTCAAATCGATCATGCTTGTGAGTCCCTCTCGCCCTCCTCTCTGTGCTGTAACGTTTAATTTCATCCCGGTGGACCCTGTCACCGGTGATCGCTAGAACTCCCTGAAACCCCTCTTCCGGCAATGTCGTTCATTTTATCCCGAATTAACTCACCTTTTTGTGGAAGCTTTTGACCAGTAGAGCCTCCTTAGCAAGCCTGTAAGCTTGGATTTCAAATTTAGCCTCAAATCAAAGCTTTCCCCGAATCTAAGTGCTACCAGGATCTGGCTCACGTCGCTAGGCCACGCCGACGACCCTCCGGTCAAATTGGTCGTGTCTGTAGCTTCCCCTTGTCCCCCTCTCACTCTCCAAGCAAGGAATTGACTTCAATCGCCTTGTGCTAGAAAACCCCAAATCCAGCGCCTTCTTCCCCAGCGCCGGCCATCGGATTTTGTTCCCGGCCGATCTAGCCAGCACCACCTTGTCACTTAGCTAGGTCTCAGCCCCCTGAGCATTTCGTTCCACTAGCCCAACCACCAGATCTGCCCAGATTGGAAGTTATGCTCTTGCCAAGTTCTTGTCCAGAATTGTGCCTGTGCCGTGTCACCACCGTTCTTCGTCGTCCGGCCGCCTCAGCCCCTGAAACCACGGCCATTGTGTCCCTAGCATCCATGCCTACCTCCTAGACATAGTTGGCTAAGTGTTTGAAGCCTAGAACCAGATTTGCCTCTCTATCCTAGTTTTTGACAGTGTTAGTGCAGTGTCAGTGCATGCCAGCCACTGGCATTAACCTTGTTTGACCCTTCTGGTTGAGCAATTGAAATGTCACTTTATCCACTAAGTTCCTGGAGCCATGTTCTACAACTTTCTCTACTGTCACATCTCTAGAAAACCCACCTGGAGCCGACCTAAGGCTACGCCTAGCTGTGAACCGAATGTCAACCCTTCGACGTTCGACCTCTTTGAGCCTATTTCTCCGAGCAGCGCTCAAGTATCCCTATCCAGATCTTTCCCTTGCATGCATGTTATATGTTACTTATTATTTCCTATAGAAACTATTTTCTGTATGTTTCTGTGGTGCGATGTGTTGAATTGCCTCATTGTTGTGTGCGGGAATAGAGAAGGAGCAAAAGAGTCAACAGAAGACTTCGAAGAATCATCTAAGCAACTAGACCCCTCACTGCAAGGCAAGTCTCAATCCCTTGATCATGTCTCGCCTAATATTTTGAAATGAAGTATGTTAGTTGTTTTCAAGTATATGCATGCCTTACATTCAAATGAGAATTATGTTCAAATAAAGTGGTTAGATATGACCTAAATAATTGTGAAGCCCCTTTTGTGATTGAATATCCATGCACCCTTGTCACCCTAGGACATCATGCTTAGGCTATTCTTATGCTCAAGATTATATGTTAAATGCTAAATGGTCACATATGTGAAAAGCATGTTCAAAACCCCTTTTTGTGAAAGAAAATGTGATTGGCATCGATAGTGAGGACGGTTTGATTGGTTGGTGCTGTGTGCGCATTGGGAATGTGAAAGACTCCTCACTAAAGATTCATAAGGACAAGAACCTTGTGTTGTACTTCTATGCGGCATGAAAAATGTACCAACCACTTGCCCGGTATGGGATGGGCGCAACATAGTAGCTTTCTCAGTATTAGCTCTTCCCTGCAATGGTTGTCAGTCCGGTTTCTCAAGAGGAAACTGGTGGGCCACAGAGGGCCATGAGTGATGTGAGGTCCGACAAATAAAGAGAGGATGAGGTGTAAGAAGGAAGGCGCCCTACGCCTGGATTTTGAGTCGTGCGCGACTGAATCCACAGGCTATGTGTCTCACGGGACCATAGGCCAAGGCTAGGAAGAATTGGCTGTGGGGAGTACCCACAACGGTAATAAGGACTGGAATGTCTATTTACCGGGTAGGGAATTGTTAATGCTAGAATTATAAACTGTTGTGTGATCTCGGCCTTATCACATGCGTAAAAGTCGCATGGAGAGGTACCGACTTGAAATCTGAGTGATCGGTGGATTAAAGTGGTACACCTTTGCAAATTTATAAAAAGTATCGGATACTCTGAGCTCCTAGGTCATGGAGTCCGCGCGCGGTGGATTCTATCCACATCGATGCAGCACAAGTAGCTTTTGGGAAGGTTTTTCATGATATTGAATAAAGTGGTGACTCATGGAAGACGGCCACGCATAACATCTTCTGAAAATCTAGTTTAGGATTTTAAAAGCATCGCTTTTGAAAACAAAATCCTTTCTTCAAAATTAAGAGTGAAAAATCTATTCTATAAACCAAAGAGCCCATCTTCTTGGAAATCCCCCTCATCTATGTACCTGCATTCTTATTTGAGACTTGTTGAGCACTATGTGGACAATGTGCTCACCCTTGCTTTGGAAAAAAAAAATTTAGAGGAAGGATTCATTGACCCCGAGTCCTACGGTCTTGAACCCAATATGGCAGAAGAAGAAACCGCTCCAGAAGATCCAGCTTACTAGAGGGTCACTCACCAAGACCGTAGGAGAAAGCCCACGCAACACCGCTGCAGTTGAAGACGAAGATCGTTGAAGTCCTTTTGCTTATTATTGTTGTTTTATTCAGTGCCGACCTTTGTGTCGGAGAAAAATCCTTAATTTTGTATGAACACTAAATTGTGTCATTTTGGGCGCTATGTTATTGTAATGTTGGCCCCCGGTTTCCCCTGTCCCGGGCACCGCCTTTTTCCCATGGACAAAGGCCACAGAGCCTCCATCCCGGGCACCGCCTTTTGCCCGGGGACAAGGGCCCTGGTGATCTTCATCCCAGCCGCCGCCTTCTGCCCGGGGACAAAGGCCCCGGAACCTCCGTCCCGAGCACCGCCCTTTGCCTGGGAACATCGGCCCCGGTGACCCCCGTCACGGGCGCCGCATTTTGCCAGGGAACAAATGCCTCGGAGCCTCCGTCGTGGGCGCTGGCTTTTGCCCGGGGACAAGGACCCTACTGACCCCCGTCCCGAGATCCGCCTTTTGCCAGGGGACAAAGGCACTAGACCCGATGACCCCCGTCCTGGGTGCCGCCTTCTGCAAAGGGACAAGGGCCCCAGTGACCCCCGTCCCGGGCGCCGCATTTTGCCCGGCGACAAGGGCCCCAGGGACCCCCGTCCCGGGTGCCGCTTTTTGCTCATGGACATGGGCCCCGGAGCCTCTATCCCGGGCGCCACCTATTTCCAGGGGACAAAAGCCTCGGAACCTCCATCCCCGGCGCCGCCTTTCGCCCGGGAACAATGGCCCCAGTGACCCCCATCCCGGGAGCCACCTTTTGCTCGGGGACAAAGGGCCCGGAGACTACCTACCGGGCGCCGCCTTTTGCCCGGGGACAAGGACCTCGGTGACCCCCGTCCAGGGTGCTGCTTTTCGCCCGGCAACAAAGGCCCCAGAGCCCCCGTCCCAGGCTCCACGTTTTGCCCGGGGACAAAGACCCCGGTGACCCCCGTCCCGTGCGCCGCCTTTTGCCCAGGGACAAGGGCCCCAGTGACCTCCGTCCCCGGCGACGCCTTTTTTCCTTGGAAAAAGGGCCCAGAGCCTCCAACCCCAGCGCCGCCTTTTGCTTGGGGACAAGGACCACAGTGACCCCCGTCCCAGGTGCCGCCTTTTTCCCGGAGACAAAGGCCTCAGAGCCTCCGTCCCGAGCGCCGCCTTTTGCCCGGGAATAAGGACCCCGCTAAGCCCCGTCCCGAGGACAAAGGCCTCAGAGCCTCCGTCCTGGGCGCCGCATTTTGCCCATGGACAAGGGCCCCGGTTACCCCAGTCCGGAGCTTCCCTCTCGGGCGCCGCCTCTTCCCGTGGACAAGGTCGCCGATGAACCCCATCCCGGGCGCCGCCATTTGCCTGGGGAGAACGGCCCCGAAGGCTCCATCCCTGGCGCCGCATTTTGCCCGGGAACAAGGGCCACGGTAACCTCCATCCCGGGCGCCGCATTTTGCCTGGGGACAAGGGCCCCAGTGACCCCCGTCCCGGGCACAACCTTTTGCCCCGGGAGAAGGGCTCCTGTGACCTCCGTCACGGGCGCCGCCTTTTGCCCAGAGACAAAGGCTCGACCGGAGCCTCCGTCCCGGGCACCGCCTTTTGCCAGGGGACAAGGACCCCAGTGACACCCCTCCTGGGCGCTGCCTTTTGCCCGAGGACAAAGACCCCGGAGCCTCCTTCCCGGGCACCGCCTTCTGCCCGGGGACAAGGGTCCTGGTGAACCCCATTCCGGGCGGTGCCTTTTCGCCCGGGGAAAAGGGCCCCATAGCCTCCGTCCCGGGTGCCGCCTTTTGCCCGGGGACAAAGGCCCCAGAGCCTCCGTCCCTTGTGCCGCCTTTTGCCCATGGACAAGGGCCTCGGTGACCCCCGTCTCGGGCGTTGCCTTCTGCCCGAGGACAAGGGCCCCGACGACCCCCGTCCCGGGCGCCGCCTTCTACCCGGGGACAAGAGCCCCGCTGACCCCCTTCTCGGGCGTCGCCTTTTGCCCAGGGACAAGGACCCCGCTGACCCCCGTCCCGGGTGCCACCTTTTGCCTGGGGACAAGGGACAAAGGCCTCAGAGCCTCTGTCCCGGGAGCCACGTTTTGCCTGGGGACAAGGGCCCCGGTGACCCCCGTCCCGAGCGCCGCCTTCTGCTCGGGGACAAGGGCCCCGGTGACCCCCGTCCCGGCCACTGACTTTTGCACGGGGACAAAGGCCCCGAAGCCTCCGTTCCAGGTGCCGCCTTTTGCCCGCGGACAAGGGCCACGGTGATCCCGTCCCGGGTGCCACCTTTTGCCAGGGGACAAAGGCCCCGGAACGTCCATCCCGGGCGCCGCCTTTTGCCCGGGAACATGGGCCCCGATGACCCCCTTCCCGGGCGCCGCTTTTGCCCGGGGACAAGGGCCCCGGTGACCCCTGTCCCGGACGCCGCATTTTGACCAGGGACAAAGGCCCCGGAGCCTCCGTCTCGAACGCCGCTTTTTGCCCATGGACAACGGCCACGGTGACCCCCATCCCGGGGGCCGCCTTTTGCCCAGCGACAAGGGCTCCGAAGACCCCCGTCCCGGGCTCCGCCTTTTTCCCGGGAACAAGGGCCCCGTCCCGGGTGCCGCCTTTTGCCCAGGGAAAAGGGCTCCAGTTACCCCCGTCCCGAGCGCCGCCTTTTCCTCGGGGACAAAGGCCCCAAAGCCTCCGTCCTGTGCGCTACCTTTTGCCCGTGGACAAGGACCCTAGTGACCCCCGTCCCGGGCACCGACGTGTGCTGGGGACAAAGGCGCCAGAACCTCCATCCCGAGTGCCGCCTTGTGCCTGGGGACAAGGGCCCCGGTGACCCCCGTCCCGGGCGCCGCCTTTTGCCCAGGGACAAAGGCCCCGAAGCCTCCGTCCCGAGCGCCGCCTTTTGCCCGTGGACAAGGACCCCGGTGACCCTCGTCCTGGGCACCGCCTTGTGCCGGGGACAAAGGCCCCGGAACCTCCGTCCCGGGTGCCGCCTTGTGCCCGGGGACAAGGACCCCGGTGACCCCCGTCCCGACAGCCACCTTTTGCCCGGGGACAAAGGCCTCAGAGGCTCCGTCCCGGGCGCCGCCTTGTGCCCAGGGACAAAGGCCCCGAAACCTCCATCCCGAGCGCCGCCTTTTGCCTGGGGACAAGGTCCCCGGTGACCCCCGTCCCGGGCGCCGCCTTCTGCCCGGGGACAACGGCCCCGGTGACCACCGTCCCGGGTGCCGCCTTTTGCCCAGTGACAAGGGCCCCTGTGACCCCCGTCCCGGGAGCCGCCGCCTTTTACCCAGGGACAAAGGCCCCGGAGGCTCCGTCTCGGGCGCCGCCTTCTGCCCGGGGAAAAGGGCGGCGGTGACCCCCATCCCGGGCGCTGTCTTTTGCCCGGGGACAACGGCAACAGAGCCTCCATCTCGGGCGCCGCCTTTTGCCCGGTGACAAAGGCCACGGAGCCTCCGTCCCGGGCGCCGCCTTTTGCCCGGGGACAAAGGCCCCGGAACCTCCGTCTTGGGTGCCGCCTTTTGCCCTGGGACAAGGGCCCCGGTGACCCCCGTCCCGGGCGCCACCATCTGCCCGGCAACAATAGCCACAGGGCCTCCGTCCCGGGCCCCGCCTTTTGCCCGGTGACAAAGGCCACGGAGCCTCCATCCCGGGCGCCGCCTTTTGCCCACGGACAAAGGCCCCAGAACCGCCATCCCGGGTGCCACCTTTTGCCCAGGGACAGGGGCCCCGATGACTCTCGTCCCAGGTGCCGCCTTTTGCCCGTGGACAATGGTCCCGGAGCCTCCGTCCCGGACGCTGCCTTTTGCCCTACGGCAAAGGCCTCGGTGACCCCATCCCGGGCGCCGCCTTTTTCCCAGGAACAGGGGCCCCGGTGACCCCCGTCCCAGGTGCCACCTTTTGCCCAGGGACAAAGGCCACAGAGCCCCCATCTCGGGCATCACCTTCTGCCCAGGGACAAAGGCCCTGGAGCCTCTGTCCCGGGCCGCCTTTTCCCGGGGAGAAGTATCGGTAACCCTCGTGCCGGGTGCCGCCTTTTACCAGGGGACAAAGGCCCCGGAACCTCCGTGCCAGGCGCTGCCTTTTGCCCAGCAACATGGGCCCTGGTGACCCCCGTCCCAGTCGCCGCCTTTTGCCCGGATACAAAGGACACGGTGACCCCCGTACCAGGCGTCGCCTTCTGCCCGGGGACAAGGGCCCCGATGAGCCCCGGCCCGGGCGCCGCCTTCTGCCCGGGGACAAGGGCCGTGGTGACCCCCGTCCCCGGCACTGTCTTTTGCCGGGGGACCAGGGCCCCGGTGACCCCCGTATCGAGCGCCGCCTTCTGCCTGGGGACAAGGGCCCCGATGAGCCCCGGCCCGGGCGCCACCTTCTGCCCGAGGACAAGGGCCGCGGTGACCCCCATCCCGGGAGCTGCCTTTTGCCCGGGGACAACGGCAACGGAGCCTCCGTCCCGGGCGCCGCCTTTTGCCCGGTGACAAAAGGCCATGGAGCCTCCGTCCCGGACGCCGCCTTTTGCCAGGGGATGGGGGTTAGGCACAAAAGATCGAATCGAAGGAAGTCTGCAGTCACTCCTCAGCATCATCAGAAGAATCACAAGGCTCTACCTCCTCGGGATCCTCCTCCTCATTGTCATCTGCATCCGTCGGATCATCTTCCTTGTCGTCGTCGATGTTGACAATCTCCTTCCCTTTTCCCTCAGGTGTCTTCTCCTTCTTTGCAGTGCAGGGCAGCTCGATCGTCTGACCGTTGATGACTATGCCACGCGACGCAGGCGTGAAACCGCTAAGATACTCCTTTAAGTTTCCTACCCTCTTGCGAGCGGTGATCTTCAACTTTGGGCGACTCTTCTTGACTACTGACTCTGCAGCTTCGAGGTCCTTCTCTCCACTTGATCCAGCCAATTCTTGAATTTGTCTTTCCTTTTCTTGGAGACTTGCACGAGCCCTAATAAGCATGCCGTCAAGGTAGTGGCGATCATCGCGAACACGCTCGTAGTCTCGAAGTAGGCGGGTGTATCCGATCTCCGAAGCACGAACGACGTCTCGAGTCTTCGTCAGAATAGCGTCCTCCCGGTCGCTGGATGGAAGAACAACTCGGTGCTCTGACCCGGGGACCTGGTAAGGCACGAAGCGGTAGGGGCAATCTGAAAGGTAGTCACTGTACAACCGCTGGACGGTACCTACGGCACGACGGGCAGCGTCTAAGATAGCATCTTCTTCTTCTTCTCTGCGGGCTTGACGTCTTACTGAGCCTCTCCCGTGCTCGGGTATCTCATAGACAATCACTGAAGCCCGACAACCAATGGGTCGTCCGTTGATCCCATCCTGCCAGACGCAGTATACTGGCCTCTGACTGCCCCGTGCTCCAAGATATTGCAGCATCATCCACAGCAACAATGCCCACGATCCAGGCTCGTCTCCGTGAAGGTATCTCCTGTCGGAAGCCATCTGAAGACAGAACGAAAGGCATCTATGAGTTTAAGGAGAAGTCTAAAGCCTTTTTCCAAAAATCGAAAATAACATTTTTCTTAAGGAAAATAGGTTTTCGTAAACAAATTTTTGACAAAGAACTAGCGAACTTTTCTTCTAGGGATGCCAAAGTCTATCTAAGGGTTACGACCTACAGTCGAGCCTTAATGCTCTGATACCAGATTCTGTGGGACCCTCATTTGAGGAATCCGGTGGCAACCGCCCAGGTGGGTTGCGCTCAGAAAAGGTACATTGCAGCTCACAACAACAAGATGCATTATATAAAAATGCGAGTAATTAAAAACGAGTACTGATCACAAGGACCAACATTACAATAACTTAGCGCCAAAATGACGCATTTAAATGTTGATACAAATTAAGGAGTTTTCGACACAAAGGTCGGCACAAAATAGAACAACAATAACGAACAAAAGACTTCATCAGTCTTCTTCTTCTGCAGCAGTGGTGTTGTACGGGCCTTTTCCACATCTAACTCCACTTTGGTACAAAACCCTCTAGCAAGCTGGGTCTTCAGTTTCTTCTTCTTGTTCCACATTGGGTTGAAGACCGTAAGATTCAGGGTCGACGAATCCTTCTTCTAAATTTGTTTGTAAAAGCAAGGGTGAGCACATTGTCCACATGGTGCTCAACAAGTCCCAAATAAGAATGCAAGTATGTATAGATGGGGGGGAAATTCTCAAAGAATGGCTCTTTAGCTTTATATAAGTACATAGAATAGATTTTTACACTTAGTCTTTGGAGAAAAGACCTTTATTTTCAAAAGCAAGGCTTTTCAATTCCTAAGCTAGGTTTTCAGAAAATGTTGTGTGTGGCGGTCTTTCATGAGTCACCACTTTACTCAGATTTTGTGAAAAACCTTCCAAAAGCTACTTGTGCTGCATCGACGTGAATAGAATCCACAGCGCGCAGACTCCATAACCTGGGAGCTCAGAGTATCCGATACTTTTTAAACTTTGCAAAGGTGTACCACCTTAATCCACCGATCATTCGGCTTTCAAGTCGGTACCTCTCCATGCGACTCTTACGCATGTGACAAGGCCGAGATAACACAACAGTTTACAGTCCTAGCATTAACTATTCCCTGCCCGGTAAATAGACAGTCAAGTCTTAAGTACCGTTGTGGGTCCTCCCCACTGCCTTACTTCCTAGCCTGGGTCTATGTTCTCGCAAGACACATAGCCTCTCTTGATTACAGCCGCGCACGACTTAATCTGGCATAGGGCGTCTTCCTTCTTTCCACCTTTTCCTCTCATGATTTTTCTGAACTCACATCACTCATGGCCTTCTGCGGCCCACCAGTTCTCGCAAGACACTGGATCGACAACCATTGCAGGGAAAAGCTAATACTAAAGAAAGCTACTAAGTTGCGCCCGTCCCATAACCGGGCAAGTGGTTGGTACGTTTTTCATGCCGCATAGAAGCACAACACAAGGTTCTAGTCCTTATGAATCTCTAGTGAGGAGTCTTTCACATTCCCAGTGTGCACACAGCACCATCCACTCAACCATCCTCACTATCGATTCCAATCATATTTTCTTTCACAAAAGGGGTTTTGAATATACTTTTCTCATATGTGACCATTCAACATTTAACATATAATCTTGAGCATACCATAGCCTAAGCATGATATTCTAGGGTGACAAGGGTGCAGGGATATTCAATGTCAAAAGGAGCATTACAGTTATTTAGGTCATATCTAATCATTTTATTGAAACATAGCTCTTGTTTGAATCTAAGGCATGCATATACTTGAAAACAGTTAACATACTTCATTTCAAAATAGTAGGCTAGACATGATCAAGGGTTTGAGACTTGCCTTGCAGTGATGGGTCTAGCTGCTCAGATGAATCCTCGAAGATCTCCTCTGTTCCTTCAACGTCTAGTTCCACGGCGGATACAAACAACACATACACACTATATAAGCATACAAGCACTAGAAAATATTATGTAAATATATCATGCATGCAGGGAAAGGGTTTGGACAAGGTCAGTTGACATTGATCGAAGAGATGGGCTCAAAAGGACTTGAATGTCGAAGGGCTGACATTCGGTTCATGGCTTGACATAGCCCTCAATTGGTTCTAGGTTTGTTTTCTGGAGATGTGACAATAGGGAATATTGTAGAGCATGGTTCAAAAGGCTTAGTGGACAAAGTGGCATTTCAATTGCTCAAATGTAACAAGTCTAAATCATCCAATGCCACTGGTGGACATGCACTGACATAGTGCTAGACATGGCCAGAAACTAGGGCATTGCATAACTTTTGACTCAGGACTCCAATCGGTGCACAACTTTGTCTGGAGTTTAGGCCTTGATAACAGCTACAAAACTCTCAACAGGCTTAAGGGCAGAAAGTGGCCGGAGGGTGGCCAAATCCGGTGAGCAAACACGGTGGCCTGAACTACTGGACAGTAATCTTGGCATGATCATAACTTTTGATCTAGGCTGATTCAGGGTTCGAGCCAGTGGAGTAAATTGCTCAGGGGGTGGAGGCCTAGCTAGATGACAAGGTTTCATCGGCTGGTTTGGCCAGAAAATGAACTCCGGCGATCGGGGCCGAAGACGAAGGCACCGATTTGGGCGTTTTCGTTCCAGGGCGTTTGAACTTAATTCCACGCTCGGGAAGCATCTAGGGGTCATCACAAAGCTACTGGCGTACTCAATTTTGCCAGAGAATGGCTAGAGAAGCACGGCGGCGTTCTCCGGCGAACTGCCGAGGCTCGAACATGGGGATTCGACGCTCGGGGCAAAATTGGCGATTCCAAACTTGCAGGCTTGTTCCTCCTAGCTCACTGATCATTATTCTCTACTGGCACGAGGATCAATTTGGCTTGAATCACTCGGCATTAGGGATACAGGGGATTACGGCTTTTCCGGTGATTGCCGGCGTTGAGGTTCGCCGAGGGTCAATTAACGGCTATGGCACATGCAGGGGGTTAAGGGGGTCTTACTGGTGAAGTTGGTTTGGAGGGGGAAGCTGCGGGCGAAGCTGGCGCCGTGAGCTTCAGAAGTTGCTCGCCGGGGAAGAAGGTCTTCGCGGCGGCGCTGAGTAGCTTGGTTGCTCTCTGGTGGTGGAGACTAAGGCATTCAACTGCGGGTGGTGTGTGAAGAGATGCTGGGCAAGGGCGGCTTTATATAGCCGCGGGGTTGAGCTCTCGGGAGTTGCAGCAATCGCCGGTGAGATATCTCCTGGCGCTGGAGCGGTCAACGAGGCATATCGGGACATGGCGGGAGCTCTGCCAGAGACGGGGTATCGCGCGGAATCGAGATTTTGTCAGGACGATGAGATAGCGATCTCCGGGATGGCAACCATGTGGCGTAAAGCTCCTGACAACAGCAGGCACGCGCACGCGCGGGGAAGAACACGGCACAGCGCGGGTGAGGTGCTCCACGTTGGCGGCACGGTTGTGCGCAGGTGGTGGCTACGTGGCTGCGATGGTGGCAGCGCGGGGAACTTCGCCGGCAATGAGTCCAGTGGCGAGGCAAAGCGGCGGGGCGCTGGTCGAAATGCACCGGTCATGGTCGAAGATGGCACATGGACCTGGTTGCAAACTTTGGACTGATTTGCGAAGGTTTGGACTAAACTGTGAGGGTTTTGGCTCGGGGACTTGGGCCTATTTGCAATTCTGGAAATCTGAAGGGCTGATTTGAATTTTGACTTTGCAGCTGAGTGTTACTAAATGTCTTAGACTCATCCAGCAGGAAAAATGGTAAAATCCGATAAGATCTGGTGGTTTTGACAAAAATCGAAAACAGGGTAATTAGGGTTTGAAACTTTTGTCGAGGCTGAAACTAGGGTTTCGGTTGAGATTTTGGAATTCTTCCAGAAGGGAAAAACGTTCAGAAAAGTGAAAGAAATATAATCACTTGATCAGATTTGAATTTGGAGATGATCTGGGACTTTTAGCTTTTTCGGGCTTTTTGAAAATTCTGAAAGGACTAAACTGAAACACTTTTGGACTGAAATGTGAAAATGATCTGGGAGATGAAGTTTAACTGCCAACTTTTTAGGTTAAGGTAGTGGCATACCTAAGATCAAGATAGGGTTGAGACATCAGGGATTCCAAAGAAGATATGCTGACTCGCAAGCAGAAAAGATAGCCAAAAATAGGGATGTTACAACCTACCCTCCTTAGGGATAATCTCGTCCTCGAGATTCCAATGAGTCTGAGAACAGGTAGGGAAAATTCTGACGCAGTTCTTCTTCTCTTTCCCAAGTCGATTCTTCTTCGTTGTGGTTATTCCATTGGACTCTGCAGAATTTTATGGTCCTTGATTTTAACCTCCTTTCACTGACCTCTAACACCTTGACTGGGTATTCCTGATATGTTAGATCTGGTTGAACCTCTGTTTCTGTGGGAGACACTTGCTCCGTCGGTTTTCTCAAGCATTTCCTTAGTTGGGATACGTGAAAGACATCATGGACTCCTGCTAATTCAGGCGGTAGCTCTAGTTTGTATGCTACTTCTCCTCGCCTTTCCAAAATCTTGTATGGTCCTACGTATCTCGGACTTAACTTTCCTTTTATTTGAAATCGTCGAACTCCCTTGTAGGGTGTTACTTTGAGATATACGTAATCACCTATCTCGAAGGATAATTCTCTCCTTCTTCTGTCGGCGTAACTTTTCTGTCGAGACTGGGCCGTTTTCAATCTCTCTTGTATGATCTTCACGTGGGCTGTGGCATCCTCCACTAATTGCGGTCCTAAAAATTGTGTCTGTCCCACTTCGGTCCAATATAGTGGCGTGCGGCACTTTCTTCCATAAAGCGCTTCATAAGGAGCCATCTGTAGACTCACTTGATAACTATTGTTGTAGGTGAATTCCGCGTACGGTAGAAATTGTTCCCAAGAATTTCCATAATCTAAAGCACACGCTCTCAACATGTCTTCTAAAATCTGGTTCACTCTTTCCGTTTGGCCTCCAGTTTGCGGGTGGTAAGCTGTACTGAACTTCAACTTCGTTCCCAGGGACTTTTGTAATTCTCCCCAAAATCTTGATACAAATTGTGCTCCTCTGTCTGAGACGATTGTTTTTGGCACTCCATGTAGCGTGACAATTCTGGTAAGATATAGTTCTGCCAGCTTTTTCGTTGTGTATTGCGTTCTTACAGGTAGAAAATGAGCCACTTTCGTCAATCTATCGACTATAACCCATATAGAATCGTATCCTTGCTGGGTTCTTGGTAAACCAACTACGAAATCCATTCCAATCTCGTCCCATTTCCACTCCGGGGTTGGTAGGGGTTGCAGCGGTCCTGCAGGTTTCTGGTGTTCTGCTTTCACTCTTTGACAGGTGTCACAAGAAGCTATAAACTCGGCAATTTCCTTTTTCATTCCTTTCCACCAAAACCGATCCTTTAGATCTTGGTACATCTTTGTACTGCCTGGGTGAATAGAGTACGGAGTGCAATGGGCTTCTTGCAGTATCATGTTCTTGATTTCCTTGTCTTCTGGAACACAGATTCGGTTATGATACCACAAAATTCCTTCCTCGTCTTCACGAAGGTCAATTACATCTTCGTATTTCATGTCCTCTTTCATCTTTTGAACACTCCGATCTACTTCCTGAGCCTTTCGGATTTGGTCCTTCAGCTCGCAATTCATTGTTAATGTGGCGACGGTTCCTTGTTCAACAAACTCTAAATTCAACTTCTCGAAATCTCTAAGCAATTGGGGTGGTATTCCTAATGTCTTCTCTTGATTGCAGTAGGATTTTCTGCTCAAGGCGTCTGCTACTACATTTGCTTTTCCAGGGTGGTAGTGTATTCCAAGGTCATAATCTTTAATCAGCTCTAGCCATCTTCGCTGTCTCATGTTCAAGTCTTGTTGGGTGAAGATGTATTTCAAACTCTTGTGGTCCGTGTAGATTTCACATCTATTTCCAAGTAGATAGTGTCGCCAAATATTTAGCGCATGAACAACGGCGGCTAATTCCAAATCATGAGTTGGATAATTCTCCTCGTGTGGTCGCAATTGTCTTGATGCATAAGCTACGACTCTCCCTTCTTGCATAAGGACACAGCCTAGTCCTTGCTTTGATGCATCACAGTAGACTTCAAAATCCTTTTTGTTATCTGGTAATGTAAGGACAGGTGCGGTTGTTAATATCTTATTTAATTCCTCAAAGCTCTTTTCACATCCTTCTGTCCAGTCGAATGGAACATCTTTCTTTCGTAGCCTGGTGAGTGGCTTTGTAATCTTGGAGAATCCTTTGACAAATCTCCGGTAATATCCGGCTAATCCTAGGAAACTTCTTACCTCAGTTACTGTTTCCGGTTGTTTCCATTCCATGATAGCCTGAATTTTTGATGGGTCCATTGAGATTCCTTTGCCAGAGATAATGTGGCCTAAGAATGAGATTTCTTTTAACCAAAAGGCACACTTATCGAACTTGGCATACAGTCGATGTTCTACTAACTTTTCCAGCACCATCCTAAGATGTTGTGCGTGTTTTTCCTCTGACTCCGAAAAGAGGAGAATGTCATCGACAAACACAATGACAAACTTGTCCAGAAATTCCATGAGAACCTTGTTCATTAAATTCATGAATACTGCTGGTGCATTCGTTAAACCAAATGGCACCACGGTAAACTCATGCAATTCATATCTCATTATGAATGCAGTTTTTGGAATATCTTGTTCTCGAATCTTCAGTTGGTGGTATCCGGACCTCAGGTCGATCCTTGAAAATATCTTTGCTCCTCTTAGTTGATCAAAGAGATCATCGATCCTTGGCAAAGGGTACTTGTTCTTGATCGTTATATCATTCAGTTTCCAGTAGTCGACACAAAGTCGTAGACTGCCGTCTTTCTTTTTAGCGAAAAGCACAGGGGCTCCCCAAGGTGAGGAACTTGTTCTTACAAATCCCTTTCTTTCCGATTCTTCCACTTGCTTTCTTAATTCTTCTTGTTCTTCACTTGTCATACGTGCAAGCTTTCTTGCATAAGGGGCAGATCCGGGTTTTAATTCGATTGAGAACTCAATGTCCTGATCTGGCGGCATTCCAGGAAGCTCTTCAGGAAAAACTTCTGGATATTCATTTATTATTGGAACTCCTTCAAACTCGACTCCTTCTAAGCTGTTCAAACTACACACTCGGTTGTTCACCATTGATCTCTCTGCGTGGAATGTGACTTGTTTTCCTTCAGCATTCGTCAGGGTTATTGCTTTCTTTTCACAGTCCATCTGACCTTTATGCTTGGCTAACCAATCCATTCCAAGGATGACATCTAATCCTTGAAGGTCCAAAACTAGCAGGTTTGCTAGGAATCCTAGATTGCCAATACTAAAGGCAACATTTCTACAGATAGAGTTGACAGGCATCCGAGCTCCAGGGGATTGAATTAAAATAGGGAACTCTAATGCGGATACTAGCAACTTATTTCTGAGCACGAAAGGTCTTGACACAAATGAATGAGTAGCACCAGGGTCAAATAATGTAACTGAAAGTTCAGAGTGAATAAAGATCCTACCGATCACGACGTCTGATGCTTCTCCTGCTTCAACGGCAGATGTGTAACATCCCAGTTTTTGGCTATCTTTTCTGCTTACGAGTCAGCATATCTTCTTTGGAATCCCTGATGTCTCAACCCTATCTTGATCTTAGGTATGCCACTACCTTAACCTAAAAAGTTGGCAGCTAAACTTCATCTCCCAGATCATTTTCACATTTCAGTCCAAAAGTGTTTCAGTTTATTTCTTTTCAGAATTTTCAAAAAGCCCAAAAAGGCTAAAAGTCCCAGATCATCTCCAAATTCAAATCTGATCAAGTGATTATCTTTCTTTCATTTTTCTAAACGTATTCCCTTCTGGAAGAACTCAAGAATCTCAACCGAAACCCTAGTTTCAGCCCCAGCAAAATGTCAAACCCTAATTACCCTATTTTACCCTCTTTTCAATTTTTGTCGAAACCCTCAGATCTTGTCGGATCTTACCATTTTTCCTACTGGATGAGTCCAAGTATTTTGGTAACACTCATCTGCGAAGTCAAAATTCAAATCAGCCCTCCAGATCTTCAGATTTGCAGATAGGCCCAAGTTCCTGAACCAAAATCCTCGCAGTTTAGTCCAAACCTTCGCAAATCAGTCCAAAACCTTGCAACCAAGCCCCTGGCCCTTTCTTCGACCACGACCAAAGCCGCGCGCACGACCACGACTTGAGGACATTCGACCGCAGCTGTTGCCGTTGCCGTGAACCACCGTAGCCTTCGCCACCGGCCAGATTCGCCGCCGCCAACGGTCGAAACCAGCGTGTACCGCACGTGCTCGCGTCGCGCCAAGGAGCGCCACCGTGGCGATGACCGGAGACCGTGGCTTCACCATTCGCGCGCGTGCCTGACATTGTCAGGACTTTACTGCCACATGGTTGCCATGCCGAAGCTCGCTATCCCGTCGTCCTGAGAAGTCCCGATTTCGCGCGATGCTCCGTCTCTGGCAGAGCTCCCGCCGTGTCCCGATGTGCCTCGCTGACCGCTCCCGAGGACTCAACCCCGCGGCTATATAAAGCCCCCTCGCCCAGCATCTCTTCACACCACCCCACAGCTGTATGCTTTAGCTTCTACCACCAGAGAGCAACCAAGCCCCTCAGCGCCGCCGTGAAGACCTTCCCCGGTGAGCCACTTCTGAAGCTCACGGCGCCAGCTTCGCCCGCAGCTTCTCACTCCAAACCAACACCACCAGTAAGCTCCCCTCATCCCCCGGTATGTGTCATAACATTTAATTGATCCCCGGCGAACCTCAACGCCAGCAATCACCGGAAAGGCCCAAATCCCCTGTTCCCCTAATGCCGAGCGATTCAAGCCAAATTGATCCTCGTGCCAGTAGAGAATAGTGATCAGTAAGATAGGAGGAGTAAGACTGCAAGTTTGGAATCGTCAATTTTGCCCCGAGCGTCGAATCCCCAAGTTCGAGCCTCGGCAGTTAGCCGGAGAACGCCGTCTTGCTTCTCCAGCCATTCTCAGGAAAAATTGAGTACACCAGTAGCTTCGTGATGACCCCTAGATGCTTCCCGAGCGTGGAATTGAGTTCAAACGCCCCGGAACGAAAATGCCCAAATCGGTGCCTTCGTCTTCAGCCCCGATCGCCGGAGTTCATTTTTCGACCAAACCAGCCAATGAAACCTTGTCATATAGCTAGGTCTCAACCCCCTGAGCAATTTACTCCACTGGCTCGAACCCTGAATTGGCCTAGATCAAAAGTTATGATCATGCCAAGATTACTGTCCAGTAGTTCAGGCCACCGTGTTTGCTCACCGGATTTGGCCACCCTCCGGCCACTTTCTGCCCTTGAGCCTGTTGAGAGTTTTGTAGCTGCTATCAAGGCCTAAACCTCAGACAAAGTTGTGCACCAATTGGCGCCCTAGGTCAAAAGTTATGCAATGCCCTAGTTTCTGGCCATGTCTAGCACTATGTCAGTGCATGTCCACCAGTGGCATTAGATGATTTAGACCTGTTACATTTGAGCAATTGAAATGCTGCTTTGTCCACCAAGCCTTTTGAACCATGTTCTACAATATTCCCTACTGTCACATCTCCAGAAAACAAACCTAGAACCAATTTAGGGCTATGTCAAGCCATGAGCCAAATGTCAGCCCTTCGACATTCAAGTCCTTTTGAGCCCATCTCTTCGATCAATATCAAGTGACCTTGTCCAAACCCTTTCCCTGCATGCATCATATATTTAAGTATTATTTTCTAGTACTTGTACTCTTATTTAGTGTGTATGTGTTGTTTGTATCCGCCGTGGAACAAGACGTTGAAGGAACAGAAGAGATCTTCGAGGATTCATCTGAGCAGCTAGACCCATCACTGCAAGGCAAGTCTCAAACCCTTGATCATGTCTAGTCTAATATTTTGAAATGAAGTATGTTAACTGTTTTCAAGTATGTGCATGCCTTAGATTCAAATAAGAGCTATGTTTCAATAAAATGATTAGATATGACCTAAATAACTGTAAAGCCCCTTTTGACATTGAATATCCATGCACCCTTGTCACCCTAGAATATCATGCTTAGGCTATGCTATGCTCAAGATTATGTGTTAAATGTTGAATGGTCACATATGAGAAAAGCATATTCAAAACCCTTTTTGTGAAAGAAAATGTGATTGGAATCGATAGTGAGGATGGTTTGATTGGATGGTGCTGTGTGCGCACTGGAAATGTGAAAGACTCCTCACTAGAGATTCATAAGGACTAGAACCTTGTGTTGTGCTTCTATGCGGCATGAAAAACGTACCAACCACTTGCCCGGTTATGGGACGGGCGCAACTTAGTAGCTTTCTTTAGTATTTGCTTTTCCCTGCAATGGTTGTCGATCCAGTTTCTTGCGAGAGATAGTGGGCCGCAGAAGGCCAGGAGTGATGTGAGTTGAGAAAAATTATGAGAGGAAAAGGTGGAAAGAAGGAAGACGCCCTATGCCAGATTAATTCGTGCGCGACTGTAATCAAGAGAGGCTATGTGTCTTGCGAGAACATAGACCCAGGCTAGGAAGTAAGGCAGTGGGGAGGACCCACAACGGTACTTGAGACTTGACAGTCTATTTACCGGGCAGGGAATAGTTAATGCTAGGACTGTAAACTGTTGTGTCATCTCGGCCTTGTCACATGCGTAAGAGTCGCATGGAGAGGTACCGACTTGAAAGCCGAATGATCGGTGGATTAAGGTGGTACACCTTTGCAAAGTTTAAAAAGTATCAGATACTCTGAGCTCCCAGGTTATGGAGTCTGCGCGCTGTGGATTCTATTCACGTCGATGCAGCACAAGTAGCTTTTGGAAAGTTTTCACAAAATCTGAATAAAGTGGTGTCTCATGGAAGACCGCCACACACAACATTTTCTGAGAATTTAGCTTAGGGTTTTAAAAGCACCGCTTTCGAAAGTAAATATCTTTTCTTCAAAACCAAGTGCGAAAATCTATTCTATATACATATATAAAGCCAAAGAGCTATTCTTTGAGAAATTTTCCCCCTCATCTATATGTACATGCATTCTTACTTGGGACTTGTTGAGCACCATGTGGACAATGTGCTCACCCTTGCTTTTACAAACAAATTTAGAAGAAGGATTCGTCGACCCTGAATCTTACGGTCTTGAACCCAATGTGGAACAAGAAGAAGAAACTGAAGACCAAGCTTGTTAGAGGGTTATGTACCAAGGTTGAGTCCGATGTGGAGAAGGCCCGTACAACACCGCTGCTGCAGAGGAAGAAGACTGATGAAGTCCTTTTGTTTGTTATTGTTGTTTTATTTTGTGCCGACCTTTGTGTCAAAAACTCCTTAATTTGTATCAACATTTAAATGCGTCATTTTGGCGCTAAGTTATTGTAATGTTGGTCCTTGTGATCAGCACTCGTTTTTAATTACTCGCATTTTTATATAATGCATCTTGTTGTTGTGAGCTGCAATGTACCTTTTCTGAGTGCAACCCACCTGGGTGGTTGCCACCGGATTCCTCAAATGAGGGTCCCACATCCATCCCCTGCGCTGCCTTTTGCCCGTGGACAAGGACCCCGGTGACACCCATCCCTGGCGCCGCCTTTTTCCCGGGGACAACGGCCCCGGAGCCTCCGTCCCGGGCGCCGCATTTTGCCAGGGGACAAAGGTCCCGGAGCCTCCGTCCCAGGCTCTGCCTTTTGCCCGGGAACAAGGGCCACGGTGAACCCCTTCCCGGTCGCCGCCTTTTGGCCGGGGACAAGGACCCGAGTGTCCCCCGTCCCCAGCGCCGCCTTTTGCCTGAGGACAAAGACCCCGAAGCCTCCGTCCCGGGTGCCGCCTCTCGCGCGGGGACAAGGGCCCCGATGACCCCCGTCCCGGACGCCGCCTTTTGCCCTGGGCCAAGGCCCCCGGTGAACCCCGTCCCGGGCGCCGCCTTTTGCCCGGGACAAAGGCCCCGGAGGCTCCGTCCCGGGAGCCCCCTTGTGCCCGGGGAGAAAGGCCCCGGAAACTCCGTCCTGAGCGCCGCCTTCTGCCCGGGGACAGGGGCCCCGATGAGCCCCGTCCATGGCGCCGCCTTCTCCCCGGGGACAAGGGCCGCGGTGACCCCCGTCCCGGGCGCCGCCTTTTGGCCGGTGACAAAGGCCACGGAGCCTCCGTCCCGTACGCCGCCTTTTGCCTGGGGACAAAGGCCCCGGAACCTCCTTCTCGGGCGCCACCTTTTGCCCTGGGACAAGAACCCCGGTGACCCCCGTCCCAGGCGCCGCCTTCTACCCGGGGACAAGGGCCCCGGTGACCCCCGTCCTGGGCGCCGCCTTTTGCCCGGGGACAAAGGCCCCGGATCCTCCGTCTCGGTCGCCGCCTTTTGCCCAGGGACAAAGACCCTGGAACCTCCGTCTCAGGTGCCGCCTTTTGCCCTGGGACAAAGGCCCCGGAAACGCCGTCCTGGGCGCCACCTTTTCCCCGGGGACAGGGGCCCCGATGACCGCCGTCCCGGGCATTGCCTTTTGCTTGTGGACAACGGCCCCGGAGGCCGCCTTTTGCCCTGGGGCAAAGGCCTCGGTGACCCCATCCCGAGCGCCGCCTTTTGCCCGGGGACAAAGGCCCCAGAGCCTCCATCTCGTGCGCCAGCCTTTTCCCAGGGACAAAGGCCTCGGAGCCTCCGTCCCGGGCCACCTTTTCCCGGGGAGAAGTACCGGTGACCCCCGTGCCAGGCGCCGCCCTTTGCTAGGGGACAAAGGCCCCGGAACCTCCATCCCAGGCGCTGGCTTTTGCCCTGGAACATGGGCCCCGGTGACCCCCGTCCCTGGTGTCGCCTTTTTCCCGGGGACAACGGCCCCGGAGCCTCCATCCCGGGCGCCGCCTTTTGCCAGGGGACAAAGGTCCCGGAACCTCCGTCCCAGGCGCTGCCTTTTGCCCGGGAACAAGGGCCCCAGTAACCCCCGTCCCGGTCGGCGCCTTTTGCCCGAGGACAAAGGCCCCAGAGCCCCCATCCCCTACACCGCCTTTTGCCCGAGGACAAGGACCCGAGTGACCCCCGTCCCAGGCACCGCCTTTTGCCTGAGGACAAAGACCCCGGAGCCTCCGTCCCGGGTGCTGCCTCTCGTGCGGGGACAAGGGCCCCGATGACCCCCGTCCCGGACGCCTCCTTTTGCCCTGGGCCAAGGGCCCCGGTGAACCCCGTCCCGGGCGCCGCCTTTTGCCCGGGGACAAAGGCCCCGGGGCCTCCGTCCCGGGCACCGCCTTTTGCCCGGGGAGAAAGGCCCCGGAGCATCCGTCTCGGGAGCCACCTTTTGCCCGGGGACAAGGGCCCCGGTGACCCCCGTCCCAGGCGCCGTGTTTTGCCTGGGGACAAGGGCCCTGGAGCCTCCGTCCCGGGCGCTGCCTTCTACCCAGGGATAAGGACAGCGGTGACCCCCGTCCCGGGCGCCTCCTTTTGCCCGTGGACAAGGGCCCCAGTGACCCCTGTCCCGAGCGCCGCCTTTTGCCCGGGGACAAAGGCCCCGGAGCCTCCGTCTCGGGTGCCGCCTTTTCCCCGGGGACAAGGGCCCTTGTGACCCCCGTCCCGGGCGCCGCCTTCTGCCCGGGGACAAGGGCTCCGGAGCCTCCATCTCGGGCATCACCTTCTGCTTGGAGACAAAGGCCCCGGAACCTCCGTCCCGGGTGCCGCCTTTTGCTCGGGGACAAGGGCCCCGGTGACCCCCGTCCCGGGCGCTACCTTTTGCCTGGGGACAAAGGCCCCAGAGCCTCCGTCTCGGGTGCCCCCTTTTGCCCAGGAACATAGGCCCAGGTGCCTTCGTCCCGGACGACGCCTTTTGCCCGGGAACAAGGGCCCCGGTGAACCCCGTCCCGGCGCCGCGTTTTGCCTGAGGACAAAGGCCCCGGAGCCTCCGTCTCGGGCGCCGCCTTTTGCACGGGGACAAGGACCCCGGTGACCCCCGTCTCAGGCGCCGCCTTTTTCCCGGGGACAAAGACCCCGGAGCCTCCGTCCCGGTCGCCGCTTTTGCTCGGGGACAAAGGCCCCAGAACCTCCGTCCTGGGCGTCGTCTTTTGCCCGCAGACAAGGACCCCGATGACCCCCGTCTAGGGCGCAGCCTTTTGCCCGGGGACAAAGACCACGGAGCCTCTGTCCCGGGGGCCGCCTTTTGCCCGGGGGCGAGGGCCTCGGTGTCCCCCGTCCTGAGCGCCGCCTTTTGCCCGAGGACAAGGGCCCCGGAGCCGCCGTCCCGAGTGCCGCCTTTTGCCCGGGGGCAGGGGCCTCGGTGTCCCCCATCCCGGGCGCCACCTTTTGCATGTGGACAAGGGCCGCGGAGCCTCTGTCCTGGGCGCCGCCTTTTGCCCAGGGACAAGGGCCCCGGTGACCCCTGTGCCGGGGGCCACCTTTTGCCCGGGGACAAGGTCCCCAGTGCCTCCCGTCCGGGGCGCCGCCTTTTGCCTGGGGACAAGGGCCCCGGTGAACCACGTCCCGGGCGCCGCCTTTTGCCCGGGGACAAAGGCCCCGGATGTCGTGCCCCGCCTTCATAGTGACCACGACTACTCCCGTGGGG
The DNA here is from genome assembly GCA_019359835.1 of Pharus latifolius. Taxonomy (NCBI): domain Eukaryota; kingdom Viridiplantae; phylum Streptophyta; class Magnoliopsida; order Poales; family Poaceae; genus Pharus; species Pharus latifolius. The sequence continues at coordinate 16,280,330 of CM033324.1, read as the reverse complement.
ACCCAGCTCACTGCAGCTGATCCCAACCATTTGACTTCCCAGGATGAGTCAAACAGAGGAGCATATTGCATCAGTTTAACCTTCATTACATCGAGCAGCATGGCCTGCTAGCCTATTACAACATAATAAATTACAAGCCATCACGGCATAAATAAGTTTGGTTGCAGAAGAACAACTACTCGTCAGAAGCTAAGTGAACCCCCCCACAGCAAGAAGTTGAAAGCAGAGCAACACTTTTCAGGACTTGGGTGGAACTGGCTCTCTTCCTTGTAAGATCCAAGAAGTTCTCCAGGCCTTCGTCTTGATCAAGGGACATTCCATCTATTTGATACTGAATTGCAAGGGTGAGCACTTACGTACTCAACAAGTCATAGATAAGAGTATGTACATATAGTAGGAATGATATGAACCTATGCTATTAGGGAAGGAGGGAAGGTTGCAAAATACTTTTTTTCTTTCTAAACTTATGGCAGTGCTCATCATGACATACCATTAATATGTTTTATAAACTCTTAGAAGTACTACCATAGCACGACAACACATGTCTGCCCATGTTAGCACCTCATTTCATGACAACACATGTCAAGCACACATGAGCTAAGTCTAGCCAATTTTATTTCGAAAACATACTTGTGTCACATCGACGTGGATAGGATCCACCGCGCGTAGGCTCCTATAGACCCGGGAGCTCGGAGTATTCGAATACATTTTTAACTTTGCAAAGGTGTACCACTTTAATCCACCGATCACTCAGCTTTCAAGTCGGACCTCTCCATGTGACTTTTATGCATGTGACAAGGCTAAGATCACACAATAGTTTGCAATCCTAGCATTAACAATTCCCTGCCTGGTAAATAGACATTTTAGTCCTCATTATCGTTGTGGGTACTCCCCACAGCCAATTCTACCTAGCCTTGGTCTATGGTCCCGTGAGACACATAGCCTGTGGATTCAGTCGCGCACGACTCAAAATCCAAGCGTAGGGCGCCTTCCTTCTCACACCTTATCATCTCATTATTTTTCTAATCTCACATCACTCATGGCCCTCTGTGGCCCACCAGTTTCCTCTCGAGAAACTGGACTGACAACCATTGCAGGGAAAAGCTAATACCGGGAAAACTACTATGCTGCGCCCGTCCCATACCAGGCAAGTGGTTAGTACGTTTTTCATGCCGCATGGAAGTATAACACAAGGTTCTAGTCCTTATAAGCCTGTGACCAGTGCATTCTACAAACCTTGCACTCGTCAGTGCCACCACCATTCCATACCAAACTCTGGCCACGGCAAGGGTTTTATTTCATGAATATACTTGTATACATATATATTGGTTATGGCTCACAGTTTGATCATTTTATAAAGAATCTGCTCATATTTCATCGGCATACAGCCTACTACTGCCATATCATACTTTTCTCATTTCATCACATGCAATACTGCTTATAGTCAAGGCAATATCTTAGCAATTCATAAAATATAGGTTCAAGATGTTCAAGAATATGACTTGCCTTCTACGTCGTAAGGTATAGCGGTCGATATCGGGTTTGTGACGAAATCTTCGTACTCAGGCTCTTGCTCTAATCAAAGATCAAACAAGCAAACAGGAATCACAATCCATTTAAATACACTAATAATCTATATGCAACATGCAAAGGAGAAATACTCTCGGCGATACTGGAACATGTAAGCTTGAAAGCTGGATTTGAGTTAATCTTGGAGATTCATGGAATTAGGGTTGAGGACGAATGCTAGAGACTCTCAGGGTTTCAAGGCTGCAATATGGACATCAAGTTCGTGGCTGTTTTGCTCAAAAACGACGAACGTCAATAGGTCGACATTCGGTTCAGGGCTCTGACATAGCTTTAGAGAATGCTAGAGAGCTTATCTCAAGGTGTGGTAGTTGAATAAAATGTAGAACATAGCTCTACAAGTTCAGTGGACAAGGTGGTCTTTAGGTTGCATAACCAGAAGTGGTTAAACTAGCCCAATGCCATTGGCTGACATGAACTGACAAGGGCTGGCATTGTCAAGGAATGGCATTGACATGTTTTAGGAGATTTCCAGTGGGAAAAATGGGATTTGATCAAAGAATTAGATGAAAAATGTAGTAAGGTAGCTATTTGACAAGGTGGTTTTCACAGAAAAGGTCCAGAATTTAGGGAATTTGCAAAGAGGTCCTTGGACATAGTAAATTGAATGTCAGTGCACGGCCAGATTCTAGGGCTTGATAAATTAATCGATTCTCCCATGCACTGCCTTGCTAACTTTGTCAAATTGGTAGGCAAGGTCAAGCGAAGCTGCTGGCAAAGTTAATCGAAGAGTGGGTGGCGAATGGCGATGTCGAAGTCGTTGGCTTTCAGGAACTAAGGTGAGCTATGGCGGCAACGAGCTTCAGAGGATGAAACTTGAAATTGGTTGAGGGTTAATGCTCCTTGGGTGTTGCTGATCATGTTAGGGTAAGGGATCGAGTTGTAGTTGAGCATTGGAGTTCGCCGGTGTTGGCACAGGACTTGAAGGAGACGGTGACTGGGGCGCCGCTGATATAAGATAGCTCCGATTAATTAGGTTCGGCTACACCATCTACGGAGTTCAAGGATCACGTTGATACGATCAATTTGGTTGGAGGTGAAATGGCACGGGCCGGCGACGTGAGCTACTCACGGCGGCGCGCGAAAACAGGGAAAGGCTCCAATCCGAGCTTCAATTTGAAATATAACAGCATGGGCTTGCTAAGAAGGATCTACTGATCATGCAATTCTACAAGCAGGAGAGCTGATTCAAGCTAAATCAAATAGCATTGCCGGAATAGGGGAATTGGAAATTCCGGCGATCACCGGCGCTAGAGGTCACCGGAGTGAAATTAAATAGTACAGCACAGAGAAATAGGTGAGGAGTACTCACTGGTGAGGTTGGATCGGAGGATGGTGTAGTGGTGTGAGCTAGCATTGAGCTCCTCCTCGCTGGCTCGCCGGAGATGAAGACGAAGACAAGAAGATAGAGGCTTTGCTGGTTCTGGAGTTGGGTGAAGTTGCTGCTAGCTACGGGGGAGCTTAAATAGTAGTGGCTGATGCTCTTGATAATTGAAGCAAATCGGGAGAATATCAATTTGGTTGGCTACGGTGGCGGTGTGCAGCGGCCTCGACGGCTTTACAGCACGGTTGGCACGTGCTCTGGCTGGTGCAGTGGCAAAGCGACTGGCGGCTCCGGCATGGAGGCAATGTGGCGTAAAGTTTCTGACATAGCTGCAAGCGGTGCCGCATGCGTGCGGGGGAAAGATTCGGGTGATGCTGGTGCTGCTGCAGCGCTGCCACGGCGGCCAATCGGGTGCGGGCATGTGGCGATGAGGTTGCGGCGAAGCTGGCAACAGCGGAGCTCCATCGGCAGTAAAGTTCACGGTGCAATTGTGCTCCTGGTCGCGGCTGGGCCTGAGGTCGAAAACAGCATAGCTCCTGGTCGTGGCTGCTCTGGTCGAAACAGCAGCTGGATCTGGTCGAAAAGGCTCAAGGACTGAATGCAAGTATTTTGGTTTTGAATTTGTACCTGTTCATAATTTATAAGAATTTGGTAGTTTGGGCTAATTTTGACTTCACAGATTTGAAGAACTTTATTCAATGGATGATTTGAGAGAAGATCTGATAAAATTTGGGAACTTTTGATCAAATTTGAACTGAAGTGAAAATAGGGTAATTTAGGGTATCTCAAATCTAGGTTTTGTTGAGATCTGGAAACTTGAGACTTAGGGTGAGATTTTGATGTTCTGACAAAAGGATATTTTGTATTGAATAGCATTTGGGAGGTATTCCCTAAATCAAATTGAGATTTGGAGCTGATTTGTGGCTTTTAGCCCTTTCGGGCTCTGGGAAATCAGAAAAGGACTAATCTGCGATACAACCTGGACTGATTTGCGAAAAGGGCTTAAATGATGGAATCTGGCTGCCAACTTTTTGGATTAAGGTATTGGCATACCCTTGATTATAATCCTGATATAATTTGGTCTGAATTTGGTCAAGATTTGGTTAAATCTGAATTCTGAAACTCAGGGTATTTAGGGTAATTAAGATAATATAATAATTTCATTTTCGAAAACAGAAAGAGGTTGATAATTTTGGGAGTTAGAGATTGAATTTGATCTGGCTTCTGAAGGCTTTTATACTCAGGATAAATAGTAGGTCATATTTGGATAATCTGATCTTGAATTGGATCTTCAAGATAGATTTTGGGATTTTTGGGGCTTAGGATAGATTAGAATTGAATTGATCTTGCTACTTCTAAAGAGATACATTCATGCATGATTTTCATGAAAAGGGAATTTTCACCCCCAAAACAAGGGTGTCACACCGGAGCCTCCGTCCCGGGTGCCGCCTTCTGCCCGGGGACAAAGGCCCCAGAGCCTCCGTCCCAGCTGGGGTCACGTGAATATCACGCGAGTAGTTCCTCGGGAATCGACAAGGACACTTGTCAAGCATCTGACCTCCTCGGCCGGGAGAAGGACGCTAGTGCCCTTTGATCCAATGGCTGCAACCGGGGTAGCTTAGTCTTTTTGCATCTTTTGGGCCTATATAAGCCCTTGTATCCCTCTCATGTAACTAAGGACAACTCATTTGTATCAATACACAAAAATGAATAGGTGTGCTTAGGAGGACTATCCCCACGAGAGAACTCCCCTAGCCAACCTCTGTTGGGAGCACGTCGATAGGACTAGGGTCTCCACTAAGACCTGAACCTGTATAAATCTTCGTGTCACTTGCTGTGTTTGCCCGACGGGAGAGGACCGGTCACTCGGTCAGCTTGCGTCGTCTTTGCTTAGGTAGGAACCTCCATAAAACCTACCGAGGTATTCGCAATACCACGAAACTCCCCCTTTCATGCTTAATCTTTCCTTCTTACTGCCGTGCCATGCTATTTCGTTTCTCTCCTTGCATGTCATGCTTTTTCATATATCACTCCCCCTTTGGCATTAATCACCCAAAAAGGTAAATAATTTAGGGTCCTTTTTCTGATAAGAGTGAAAGCCTGAAACTTCAAAAAGATTAGCATTTGATACATCAATATGTTTGGAACTAGAGTTAGAAGAGAGTAAACAAAGCATTTCATTTCTCTCCCCCTATCATCAAAGCATTTTGGTATCACTGTGTGACCAGAGTGAAATACATGAGACCATGGATACCACATATAATTTGTACTTGTGGTCACGAGCAACGATGAAAATATGTTTTCATCAAATAGCTAGTTTGCCATAAAAATTGATATCTTTGTGAAATATTTGGATTTGTATGAGTATGAAGTGCCATATCAAGTTCATATATGAGAAGAAATCTGACTCAGATAGCCAAACTCACAATATGTAAGTTCTAGAAATTATCAGGTCAAGAACACTTTTTCAGCAATCTTTGAAGACAAGTGGCTTGAAAACACAGATCTATTGAGATAAAGCTCAGCATAAATTGAAATCAAGGGTATGAGTCTCAAAATATTTATGAAGAATTTTTTGTCACAACTCAATATATCTTTTTTTGAGATAATGAAGCATTTTGAAGCTAAAGCAAGATCCCCTGAAATTCCTGATTTTGTCAAACACAACATTTGAGCTCAAAATTCAATTTTCCAACTTTCAGAACTTTTGAAACATAGTTTGAAGTATTTTTCTAAAAATTTTGAGCTTATTTTGGAAATCTTGACCATTTCTAAACCATCTGATCACAATTTCATTACCTTGCATATTTATCCATTTTGACACAGGTATGGGGTATGTCAGCTTTCAATGAATTTGAAGTACTCCCCCTTAATGTGTTATCTCACTTTTAATGAAAAAGATAGTTTGATGAAAAGTTTCGATCTTTGCAAATGTGAAGGGATTCAAATGAATTTATTTAGGAAATCAAAATGATGAGAAACACAAAATAGATTCCTCTTTTGAAAGGTAGATGAAAGTTAGAACAAGAAGAAATGAGGAATTAAATGACATTTGAAATATCAATAACATTCAATTCATTTCGTAGCTTGCAAAATCTAGACTCATCTAAGGGCTTAGTGAAAATGTCTGCTAATTGGTGGCCGGTTGACACATGACTAATCACTATATCCCCTTTAGACACTTGATTTCTCAAAAAGTGATGTCTAACATCAATATGCTTTGTGCAAGAGTGTTGAACAAGATTATTAGCTATCTTGATAGCACTGTCATTATCACACAGAAGAGGCACACTATTCACTTTTAGGCCATAATCCATCAAAGTTTGTTTCATCCACAAAATTTGTGCACGACAACAACCAGCTAAAACATATTCGGCCTCTGTGGTCGACATTTCAACTGAGTTTTGTTTCTTGGATGACCATGAGACTAATGATCTTCCTAATAGATGACATCAACCAGAAGTACTTATTTGATCAATTTTACATCCAACATAATCCGAATCAGAATATCCAAGTAGATCAAAATTTGCATTCTTTGGATATCACAGCCCAACATTTTGAGAGTATTTCAAATATCTAAGTATTCTCTTTACGACTGTTAGATGACATTCTCTAGGTGTAGCTCAGAACCTAGCACACATGCATACACTGAACATAATATCTGGCCTGGATGCAGTAAGATAGAGCAAACTACCAATCATTAAACGATATTGAGTAAGGTTTACAGGTTTACCTCCTTCGTTCATATCAAGGTGACTGTTAGTTGCCATTGGAGTTTTGATTGGTTTGGCAATCTCCATGTCAAAGCGTTTGAGCAAATCCCTCACGTATTTGCTTTGACTCACAAATATTCCTTCTTTGATTTGCTTGATTTGGAATCCAAGAAAGAAGCTTAATTCACCAATCATGGACATTTCGAACTCTTTAGACATTGTTTCACAAAAGCTTGACAAAGTGATTCGTTAGTAGAACCAAAGATAATGTTATCTACATAAATTTGACATACAAAGAAATCATCTTCAAAAATTTTAGTAAAAAGGGTAGCGTCAAAATTTCCAACTTTAAAACCTTTTGAGATAAGAAAATCTCTCAGGTGATCATACCAGGCTCTAAGAGCTTGCTTGAGACCATAAAGAGCTTTTGAGAGTTTGTAAACATGATTTGGGAACTTTGGGTTTTCAATACCCTGTGGTTGTTTTACAAACACAGGTTCAGAAATTTCACCATTTAGAGAAGCATTTTTGACATCCATTTGAAATAATTTAATATCGAAGTTGGATGCAAATGCAAGTAAGATGCGAATGGCTTCTAATCTAGCTACAGGGGCAAAGTTTTCATCTAAATCTAATCCTTCAACTTGAGAGTAACCTTGACCCACCAGTCTAGCTTTGTTTCTTACGAATATTCCACTCTCATCTTGCTTATTTCGAAAAACCCATTTAGTACCTATTATGTTATGATCATTTGGTTTTTCAACAAGTGTCCAAACATTATTTCTAGCAAAGTTATAGAGTTCATCATGCATGGCATTTACCCAATCAGGGTCTGCTAAAGCCTCATTTATGCCTTTGGGTTCAAAACTAGAAACAAATGATGCATGCTCACAAAAAGATACAATTCGAGAACAAGTTTGGACGCCTTTACTAACATCACCCAAGATTTAATTTATGGGGTGATCTTTGGTGATCTATTGATGAAGCCTCGAGTTTTGAGATACTCGATCATCATTTTCTTAAATCTCTGGTTCAAGGTTTTCTCGAGCAGCAATAGTCTGTGTGGTCGCAGGTTCTCGAGCGGCATCAACTTTAGTGGTTGTAGGCCCTTTCTCGACATCAGCCTGAGTGGTCACGGGCTCTTGAGCGACATTTGTCTGAGTGGTCGCAGGAGATTTATCTTTTTGACCAGATGACTTTTGTTCTTCATTTTTGGGCTTGATATCACCAATGGTCATCTCCTTCATAGCTTCCCTCAAACCACTATTGCCTACATCATCAAAATCCTCATGCTCTCCTTGAGAGCCATTAGATTCATCAAATTCAACATTGCAAGATTCTTTAATGCATTCTGTTATAGTGCTGAAAACCTGATAAGATTTATTAGTGGATAAATAGCCAACTAGAAAACCCTCGTCAACACGTCTTTGAAATTTTCCAAGATGCATGCCCTTTTTAAGAATATAGTATTTGCAACCAAAAACTCAAAAATATGAAATGTTTAGTTTTCTTCCAATAACTAGTTCATAAGGAGCTTTGTTCAAAAGAGGATGAGTATAAAGACGATTGATGGCATAACAAGCTGTGTGAACTGCCTCTGCCCAAAACCGGGTAGGCCTCTTGTACTCATCGAGCATTGTTCTAGCCATTTCAATCAATGTCCGATTCTTTTGTTCTACAACACCATTTTGTTGAGGCCTAGAGGGCACAGAGAATTCATGTTTAATTCCAGATTCATCACAAAAATCAACAAAATCAGAATTTTGAAATTCTCCACCTTGATCACTTCAAAGTTTCTTGATAGAGAGTTCAAATTCTTTTTCAGCTCTTTTTGCAAACATTTTAAAATAGGATGGGGTTTCAGATTTGTGTGCCAAAAAGAACACCCAAGTAAATATGGAGAAATCATCAACTATAACATAGCAAAAGCTACTTCTCCAATGCTTTCATGTTCAGCAGGGCCGAATAAATCCATATGCAAAAGTTCAAGAGGTCTAGATGTGGATAAAACATTTTTAGCTGGATGAGTGCTAGCAACTTGTTTTCCAGCTTGACATGCACTACAAAGTTTGTTCTTTTCAAATTTCATATCTTTCATTCCCAAAACTAGATCCTTTTTTAGAAGCTTGTTTAATTGATGCATTCTAACATGAGCTAATCTATGATGCCAAAGCCAGCCCAAAGAGATTTTAACTACTAAGCAAGTTGAAATGCAAGAGCTTTTTGAACTGAAATCATCCTAATACAAATATCCATAACGAAAACATTTGAAAACTAGAGATTTGTCTTTTATGCTTTCGCTAACAACTCCATTCAGTTCAAATATACAACGAAAATACAAATCACAAATTTTTGCAACCAAAAGAAGATTGAAGTTTAAAGATTCAACAAGCAACACATTTGAGATGGAAAGGTTGTTTGTAATTACAACTTTACCTAGTCCAATTACCTTTCCTTTGATGTTATCACCAAATGTGATTTTGTCCACATCTCTACTTCCATGCTCGAAGGAGGTGAATCTATTTCCATCACCAATCATATGTTGAGTGCATCCACTATCGAGCACCCAATGTCTTCCACCGGTTTTGTAGTTCACCTACATCAAATATTTCAGGCACATTTAGGTACCCAAACTTGTTTGGTCCTTGGGAGTTAGTGATGAGTGTCTTAGGCACCCAAATTTTCTTTTTATGTTCATTCAAGAATGGTGCTCCAACAAATTTAGCTACAACTCGACAATTCTTAGATTTCTTGAGCATGATAATTTATGGTTGTAGCTTTAATGGTAAATGGACATGAATCGGGCAAATGTCATGTATCATGGCATTTATGACATAATTTATTGCATGCCTTAACAAAAATAGTTTTAGTTGTTGCTTTGTTTCTTTTATGACGATCATAGCTTAATCCTTCTTTTCTGAAGGAACATTTTTGCTCACCTAGAAGTCAATCAAGGGTTTCTTTGCCTTTAAAGCACTTCACAAGTCCCTTGTTCAATTCTTCCACTCGAGCTTTTAATTCTAAATTCTCTAGCATAATATCAAAGACATTACTGGCATATTAAATTTCCTCATTCTTTTCATCTAATATTAAATCATCACAAGTGGTCGAAATTGAATGAGAGATGACACAGGATGGATTTTTGAAGATGCCACATGTAATGCATATATCGACCTTGGGCTCTAAACTAACAAGATCCTTGAGCAGTAAGGCTTCATGTGAGTCCTTTAATTCATCATATAAGTTATTTAGTGAGGAATTTATTTTCTTAGCATCTTGTTTTCTTTTGCTATTTTGCTAAGAATTTCATTTTGTTGCATCACCATTTCAATAAGCTCACCATAGGAGGGTTCATAGTATGATACCTGCGGGGAACCACGGCCCCGTACAGAACAGCACGATACAAAACAGCACCCCCCTATCGCAACTTCCTAGGATTCAGTTGCGAACCAGAAATGAGTACCACAACCAGCAAGATACATATATAGTTCACAAAACATTACAAGTTCACAGTTGATAATGGCATTAGGGCCTTACATAAGTTAGCACAAACAGGTACAAAATAACCTTTCAACTTTTTAACAAAACACGAAAGGAGCGGAACTCTACTCTTCTCCCACAGTCGCTCGATCGGGGTACGCGATGCCTAGAAACTTGGATCATTCTCAAAGTCTTCAAAGGGCTCAGGCTCATACTCATGAGAGCCCAAGTCACTTGGCTCTTCAACCTCTGGTGGAGTGATTTAGTCACGGGTGAGTATAGGGTACTCAGCAAATCACCACTTAACAAATGCAAGTATATATATATATATATAACATAATAGGGTATTCAAAGAAGGTATTTGAGGTTCTTTTCCAAACCTTTTTCACAACCTAACAGTTGACAATCATGAAAAGCATTCAAGACATTCTTTGAAAACTTAACATACATAGTAGCTCTAGAGTGAAGAAACTTAAGTCAATTGATAAAACAATTCATTCAAAACTACTTGTGTCTTGCAACATGGATAAAATCCATTGACCATAACATACTCCTAAAACTGGGAGTGCGGAGTATTTAAATACATTTTAAACTCTGTAGAGGAGTAGCGCTTTACCCACAAGATTCCTCAACTTACTACTGTTGACCACGACCATAGGTTTTAGCTCAATCACGCTGCTTTAAGCATATGAGACTCCTATGCCAGGTTCGATCACGCTACTTTAAGCATGCCACTGAGTTGAGAATAACACGCTTTTCACCCTACCTTTCTATTATACTAGCTCTGCCCTATAAGAGGTTCACCACCGGGTAGTGCCTCAGGAATTTCACCTCCGGTCGGGGTTCCTAATACAGCTGTGACCTCTCATACCTTCACCCTAACCCTAACTTAGTATTGGCCCGTGGCGGGAGGGAACTTCCCTCTCCTCCAATAGTGAGCGAACACGAGGGTTTTTTGCTGGGAACCACATCCAACACACATGCACGGGAACCACATCCAACACGTGTACACAGAAACCACATCCTCCATGAATCTCAGACGAATCAGCTGGGATCTTCCCAAATCGTCAGGGTAAAGTGCTGTCAAGAGGGATCTCCCATCACTGACCTTGTGCAAGATTAGTGCATCTTTATGAAATTATTATTGACACTATGCAGAGCTAGGACAATAGTTCGGCAAGGATACTTGGTCATGCCCGTCCCATACCAGGCTTGTTGAGGTACGTTAACATGCTACTCGATGTTCAGCACAAATTGGTTAGTCCTTAACTATTCAAGAGAGGAGTCCATTTTACTTCTCTTTATTCACAATGATCACAACATTATCATGTTACCAAAAGTACAAACTCACATAATTACCTCTCCTCTCTAGAATAGACATTTTTATAAGACATCAATAGTTTCTTAAAACCATTTTACTTGTTCATGTGGATAATTCGTACTACTATTATATCCTAACCTTGGGCATCAAGGATGTTATACATGGCTTGAGAATCAAGAATGGTTTTTCAATGTGGGACAATAAATAAATAAGTATATTCAAACATACATGAATTTACTCAAATAACATGCATAGTATTTACAAAACAAAATACTTAACTAATTTGAAAGCATAGGATCAACATGTTCAAGGAGATGGTGACTTGCCTTGATTTCCCGCGACAGAATCTTCTACAACGTCTTCGATTGGTTGCTCTTCGAGCTCGGAACGAGCGATTTCTAAACGCGATAAGCACACCGAATCAATCAATCAATCAAACATGCATAAGTATGAAACTATAAGATGCAAGTTCTAAATCCTAATAAGTCTAGGTACTATAGCCCAAGAATTGGATTCAATTAAGGTTGAAATTCTGAAGTTTCAAAAACAGAATATTTAGGGTAAAAATGAATAGTAACTATTTTCGAAAACAACTAAGAGCGTTGAAACAGGGTCTTAGGATTGGAATTTGAAGTAGTGGCAGAAGGGGAATATGTATTAGGGTTATTTAGTGCTAGGATGGTCCAGACAGATTTAGGTTTGGAGTTCGGATGAAGAAAACTCACATTTGGCGAGGTTTTAGGGTAAAACAGAGTAAGAACTCAATCCGAAAATGATGGAATGAGATCTGAGGTTTGGATCTAGAGGGAAATTACACATTTGAAAGGTTTGGGCTGAGACGAACCTAATGGCGTAGACGGATCTTCGATCAGAAGTCTCTACGCTGGATTTGACAAGATCAAGCCGATGGCACAATACTGCCTAACACAGCAAAATTGAGATCTGGACATCAGATGTAAAAACAAATCGCAGATCCACAAAGAAAACGATGAGACGAACAACACGACGCGGTCGGATTTTCAATCGAAGCATCCTAAGGCTGAGAATGACATTGCATGTCAGAGATACAGACACACATGCACACACTGTAGCAATGTCTAAGGCTGGCATAGGCAGCACACGGGCACGCCGATGTCTAGCCGGACCTTGACCGGGGTTGAGCTACAGAGGCTATGAGGCTTGGACAACTAGGAAGGCGAAGGACAAAGTTGACGAAGGCGGCGCTCGGCCGACGAGCTCCAAATCAGCGACAAAGTCTACGCGATGATGATCGGCGACGAAAATGACGGCGAAGCAACCAAAACGGTAGAAAGAATGTCTAAGACTATGTTGGAAATATGAGGAAGACAATGACGGCAACAGCTTGGCCAGCGAAGTGTCCAAAATGGCTCTCCACTGCGAGGTGGCATGGTGCACTGCATGCCGCTACCAGGATGACGGCGACAGCGCACTGGAGACAATGAGGTGGTCGAAGGGGCTCGGGGAGGCGATGAGGACAAGCTGGAGATGGTGAAATAGGAAGTAATCGAAGAATGGTGGCCGGAATCAACAGGACCTCCATGGCGGCCAGAAACAGAGAAGAAAGAAGGGTCGACAGCAGAACTCTGGCGAACGACCACGACACGAGTTGAAACTTTACCAGAATACGATTGGAACCAAGGCAAACCTGGTGACGTGAATAGATCTTGGAACGCACGGCTAGAGCGACAAGACGTCAACGGTGAATAGCGGTGACAAAGATTGCATGCAACGAAAATGGAGCTCCGGCGATCAAATGGCCGGACTCCAGTGGGAAAAAAATACTCAAGGAGGTGAGCCAAACACTAGAAACATACCAAGACAAGCAAAAGGTGGTTGGAGTTAGGAGAATGACGACGAATGCCACGGTTGCCAGTGCTGGAGCGTGCTCTGGCTTGCTGACAGGAGCGGCAGAGAGCTTCAAATCGTCATTTTATGTGTGAAAAATGCATGGAATGCAAAAATTTCAAAGCAAATGTTTTCTGAGTGTATGAACTACAATCCTACTGCTTTACCTGGTGGAAATCAGCTGAAATGAGGTATGTCTTGGTTTATATGCAATGGCATTGAGGGTGTTACTTGTTGCAGAAGTTTTGGTCTGAGGTGTAATGCATCTAACAAGGGTAATTTGGTCTTTACACTGTAGTGGCTGTGCAAATGGTGAGGTTAGAAGTGTAAATGCATATAAAATAATACTAAAGTCTTGTCTAGGGGCTTTTTTGTGATTTTAAAAAACTGTGGGGGCTGATTTGCAAAATGTGCTAGCATGAAAAGCGGCATTTTTGGTTACTTGTGCCAATTAAAATATTATAAAGATTTTTAGAAGAATTTTCTATGAATTTTAGAAATAAAAACAAATCTTAGATGCATGCTTTTAAATAAAAGAGTACTACAGAATACAATATCATAGTCTGTTCAAAACAATCATCACAGATGGTTATGAACCATCAGTGATATTCGAGTCAGTGATAGTCCGACTACTATCACTGACGATTTTGAATCGTCTGTGATATTGCCTATCACAGACGGTTTTGAGCTCAAAACCGTTTGTGATAACTTATCTTCACAGACGGTTCTAAGCTCAGAACCGTCTGTGATGTTGATATTTTTTTATGATTGCTTTGTTTTCTTGGCTAGCCTCAGGAATCATGCTAGCCATGCCCTTTGTACATTAGCATTTTAGATATATATACACATACAACCAGCACTTGCACATATACATTTCAAGAATTTCAGTATATATATACATTTCAATAATCTGGGAAGAAATTTACAAATCTATGACAAGATAACATATTGCAAGATGCACTTAGAAAACAAGACATGAGTGTCATCACCAGATATGTCGCTCTAAGTCCCTGACCGGTTCATTTTGTCGTTCGAGTCATCAGCATCCCAAATCCTGAAACTTTTGACCCTAATTTGCTCAAAGTCTCCACCACATGTATTGTAGTACACAAACCTAGCATACAGAATTGTATTAGTTGCTAACATACAGGAGGAGGAGGAGAGGGAGAGGGAGGAGGGGCACCTGAGACGTCGGAGGTGGGGAGGTTGGCTCAGAGGTGGCCAGGAAGAGGCGCTGGAGGGAGGAGGCGCCGGAGGTCGGGAGGAGTAGCCAGATGAGGAGGCGCCGAAGGTGGGCAGAGCTAGGGCAAGTGAAGCGAAAAGTCACAAAGTGTGAAAATGAGCGGGATGAAACCCACCTTAAATTTTATAGAGCGTGGTTCAGATTGTAAACTATCACAGTCAGTTTTGAGCCCAAAAACGTCTGTGATAATCCAGCACTATCATAGATGGTTCTGAGGTCAGAACCTACTGTGATAGTGCTGGATTATCACAGACGGTTTTGAGTTGAGAACCGTCTGTGGCAATTAGAATATCACAGGCGGTTCTGAGGTGATAACCTACTGTGATAGTGCTGGATTATCACAAACGGTTTTGAGTTGAGAACCGTCTATGGCAATTAGAATATCACAGGCGGTTCTGAGGTGAGAACCTACTGTGATAGTGCTGGATTATCACAGACGGTTTTAACCTCAGAACCATCTGTGATAATTAGAATATCATAGTCGGTTTTGACGTCACAGTTGGTTTTGAGCTTAGAACCGTCTGTGATAACTTAACATTTTCTCCTGCCTGGCCTTCACAGACGGTTTTGTTCATAACGGTCTGTGATGTGCCGTCCTGGATGTCTGTTTCTGTGGTAGTGAGTGTCATTTCATGTGAATAAATCTGTCATGGTGTTATGAACACCCCGGCAGGTTTTGTGGACGATCCTAGCGAAGAAAACGCGACGCGGGTTGACCGGGTGACCGGTCCTCTCCCGCCGGACAAAAACAATAAGTGACACGGAGGTTTATACAGGTTCGGGTCCCGGTGGGGGCCCTAGTCCTGTCGGCGTGCTCCCGACCGGAGTCAGCTGGGGAGGCTCTCTCGGGGAGAGGCTTCCGGAGCACACCTGTGAGATTGGCTATTCTAGCAATAATGAACAACTTGTCCTTACAATAGGGGGTACAAGGGCTTATATAGCCCCAAAAGAAGCAAAAAGACTAAACTACCCCGGGCGCTACCGTCGGATCGAGGGGTAGCAACGACCTTCTCCCGGCCAGGTGCCTCGGATGCTTGACAGGTGTCTGCTGATTCCCGAGGCGCTTGCCATGCGACCCGCATGTGACCAAGGTGCTTATCACGCGACCCGCACGTCACACGGAACCTAGGGCTTCTGTCCCCGGAAGGACGATGGCGCCCGGGACAGGCGCCGGAGGCCTTGTCCCCGGGAAAAAGGCGGCGCTCGGGACAAGCACCGGGGGCCATGTCCCCGGGCAAAAGGTAGCTCCCGGGACAGGCAACGGGGGCCTTGTCCCCCAGGCGTATGGCGGCGCCCGAGACAGGCACCGGGGGCCATGTCCCCGGGCAAAAGACGGTGCCCGGGACAGGCACCGGGGGCCTCGTCCTCGGGCTAAAGGCGGCGCCCGGGACAGGCACTGGGGGCCATGTCCCCAGGCTAAAGGCGGCACCCGTGAAAGGCACCGGGGGCCTTGTCACCAGGCAAATGGCGGCGTCCGGGACAGGCACCGGGGGCCATGTGTAACATCACTATTTTTGGCTATCTTTTCTGCTTACGAGTCAGCATATATTCTTTGGAATCCCTGATGTCTCAACCCTATCTTGATCTTAGGTATGCCACTACCTTAACCTAAAAAGCTGGCAGCTAAACTTCATCTCCCAGATCGTTTTCACATTCCAGTCCAAAAGTGTTTCAATTTAGTCCTTTTCAGAAGTTTCAGAAAGCCCAAAAAGGCTAAAAGTCCCAGATCATCTCCAAATCCAAATCTGATCGAGTGATTACCTTTCTTTCATTTTTCTGAACATTTTTCCCTTCTGGAAGAATTCCAGAATCTCAACCGAAACCCTAGTTTCAGCCTCGACAAAAGTTTCAGCCCTAATCACCCTGTTTACCCTAATTACCTTGTTTTCAATTTTTGTCAAAACCACCAGATCTTATTGGATTTTACCATTTTTCCTGCTGGATGAGTCTAAGACATTTAGTAACACTCATCTGCAAAGTCGAAATCCAAATCAACCCTTCAGATCTTCAGAATTGCAAATAGGCCCAAATTCCCGAGCCAAAACCCTCGCAGTTTAGTCCAAATCTTCGCAAATCAGTCCAAAGCTTGCAACCAGGTCCCTGTACCGTTTTCGACCACGACCAGCGTTCGTTCGACCAGCGCCCCGCCGTTTTGCCTCGCCGTTGAACTCGCCGCCGGCGAAGTTCCCCGCGCTGCCACCTTCACAGCCACGTAGCCTCCACCTGCGCACAACTGTATTGCCACCGTGGAAGCAGTTCACTCGCGCTGTGCCGTGTTCTTCCCTGCGCGCGCGCGTGCCTGCTATTGTCAGGAGCTTCACGCCACATGGCTGCCATCCTGGAGATCGTCATCTCGCCCTCCTGACAAAATCCCGATTGCGCGCGATACACCGTCTCTGGCAAAGCCCCGCCATGTCCCGACGTGCCTCGTTGGCCTCTCCAGCGCCAGAAGAAATCTCACCGGCGATTGCTGCAACTCCCGAGAGCTCAATCCCGCGGCTATATAAAGCCCCCCCCTTGCCCAGCATCTCTTCACACCACCCGCAGTTGTAAGCCCTAGTCTCCACCACCAGAGAGCAACCAAGTTACTCAGTGCCGCCGCGAAGACTTTCTTCCCCGGCGAGCAATTCCTGAAGCTCACGGCGCCAGCTTCGCCCGCAGCTTCCCCCTCCAAACCAACACCACCAGTAAGGTCACCTTATCCCCCTGTATGTTTCATAGCCATTAATTGATCCCCGGCGA
This sequence comes from Pharus latifolius, assembly GCA_019359835.1. NCBI lineage: Eukaryota > Viridiplantae > Streptophyta > Magnoliopsida > Poales > Poaceae > Pharus > Pharus latifolius. Next base: position 16,263,054 of record CM033324.1, on the reverse strand, counting down.
ACCTCAACGCCGGCAATCACCGGAAAAGCTGTAATCCCCTGTTCCCGTAATGCCGAGTGATTCAAGCCAAATTGATCCTCGTGCCAGTAAAGAATAATGACCAGTGAGCTAGGAGGAACGAGCCTGCAAGCTTAGAATCGCCAATTTTGCCCCGAGCGTTGAATTTCCATGTTCAAGCCTCCGCAGTTCGCCGGAGAACGCCGCCATGCTTGTCCAGCCATTCTCTGGCAAAATTGAGTGCGCCAATAGCTTCGTGACAGCCCCTAGATGCTTCCCGAGCGTGGAATTGAGTTCAAACGCCCTGGAACGAAAACGCCCAAATCGGTGCCTTCGTCTTCGGCCCCGATTGCCGGAGTTCATTTTCCGGCCAAACCAGCTGATTAAACCTTGTCATCTAGCTAGGCCTCAGCCCCCTGAGCAATTTACTCCACTGGCTCAAACCCTGAATCGACCTAGATCAAAAGTTATGATCATGCCAAGATTACTGTCCAGTGGTTCAGTTCATGTCCAGACCATCGTGTTTGCTCACCGGATTTGGCCACCCTCCGGCCACTTTCTGCCCTTGAACCTGTTGAGAGTTTTGTAGCTGTCATCAAGGCCTAAACCCCAGACAAAGTTGTGCACCAATTGGAGTCCTGAGTCAAAAGTTATCCAATGCCCTAGTTTCTGGCCATGTCTAGCACTATGTCAGTGCATGTCCACCAGTGGCATTGAATGATTTAGACTTGTTACTTTTGAGCAATTGAAATGCCACTTTGTCCACTAAGCCTTTTGAACCATGTTCTACAACATTCCCTACTATCGCATCTCCAGAAAACAGACCTAGAACCAATTTAGGGCTATGTCAAGCCATGAGCCGAATGTCAGCCTTTCGACATTCAAGTCCTTTTGAGCCCATCTCTTCGACCAGTGTCAACTGACCTTGTCCAAACCCTTTCCCTGCATGCATGATATGTTTACATGATATTTTCTAGTGCTTGTATGCTTATATAGTGTGTATGTGTTGTTTGTATCCGCCGTGGAACCAGACGTTGAAAGAATAGAGGAGATCTTCGAGGATTCATCTGAGCAGCTAGACCCATCACTGCAAGGCAAGTCTCAAACCCTTGATCATGTCTAGCCTAATATTTTGAAATGAAGTATGTTAACTGTTTTCAAGTATATACATGCCTTAGATTCAAATAAGAACTATGTTTCAATAAAGTGATTAGATATGACCTAAAAGATTGTAAAGCCCCTTTTGACATTGAATATCCCTGCACCCTTGTCACCCTAGAATATCATGCTTAGGCTATACTATGCTCAAGATTATATGTTAAATGTTGAATGGTCACATGTGAGAAAAGTATATTCAAAACCCTTTTTGTGAAGGAAAATGTGATTGGAATCGATAGTGAGGATGGTTTGAGTGGATGGTGCTGTGTGCGCACTGGGAATGTGAAAGACTCCTCACTAGAGATTCATAAGGACTAGAACCTTGTGTTGTGCTTCTATGAGGCATGAAAAACGTACCAACCACTTGCCCGGTTATGGGACGGGCGCAACTTAGTAGCTTTCTTTAGTATTAGCTTTTCCCTGCAATGGCTGTCGATCCAGCTTCTTGCGAGAACTGGTGGGCCGCAGAAGGCCATGAGTGATGTGAGTTCAGAAAAATCATGAGAGGAAAAGGTGGAAAGAAGGAAGACGCCCTATGCCAGATTAAGTCGTGCGCGACTGTAATCAAGAGAGGCTATGTGTCTTGCGAGAACATAGACCCAGGCTAGGAAGTAAGGCAGTGGGGAGGACCCACAACGGTACTTGAGACTTGACTGTCTATTTACCGGGCAGGGAATAGTTAATGCTAGGACTGTAAACTGTTGTGTCATCTCGGCCTTGTCACATGCGTAAGAGTCGCATGGAGAGGTACTTACTTGAAAGCCGAATGATCGGTGGATTAAGGTGGTACACCTTTGCAAAGTTTAAAAAGTATCGGATACTCTGAGCTCCCAGGTTATGGAGTCTGCGCGCTGTGGATTCTATTCACGTCGATGCAGCACAAGTAGCTTTTGGAAAGTTTTCACAAAATCAGAATAAAGTGGTGACTCATGAAAGACCACCACATACAACATTTTCTGAGAATTTAGCTTAGGGTTTCAAAAGCACCGCTTTCGAAAATAAAGATCTTTTCTTCAAAACCAAGTGTGAAAATCTATCCTATATACATATACAAAGCCAAAGAGCTATTCTTTGAGAAACTTCCCCCTCATCTATATATACTTGCATTCTTATTTGGGACTTGTTGAGCACCATGTGGACAATGTGCTCACCCTTGCTTTTACAAACAAATTTGGAAGAAGGATTCGTCGACCCTGAATCTTACGGTCTTGAACCCAATGTGGAACAAGAAGAAGAAACTGAAGACCAAGCTTGATAAAGGGTTATGTACCAAGGCGGAGTCAGATGTGGGGAAGGCCCGTGCACCGCTGCTGCAGAAGAAGAAGTGATGAAGTCCTTTTGCTTATTATTGTTGTTTCATTTTGTGCCGACCTTTGTGTCGAAAACTCCTTAATTTGTATCAACATTTAAATGCGTCATTTTGGCGCTAAGTTATTGTAATGTTGGTCCTTGTGATCAGCACTTGTTTTTAATTACTCGCATTTTTATATAATGCATCTTGTTGTTGTGAGCTGCAATGTACCTTTTCTGAGTGCAACCCACCTGGGCGGTTGCCACCGGATTCCTCAAATGAGGGTCCCACAGAATCTGGTATCAGAGCAAAAGGCTCGACTGTAGGTCGTAACCCTTAGATAGACCTTGGCGTCCCTAGAAGAAAAGTTCGCTAGTTCTTTGTCAAAAATTTGTTTACGAGAACCTATTTTCCTTAAGGAAATCTTTGGGTCAAGCTACTGGAATCGTGACGTTTCGATTCCCGTGCCGCGCGCTTATGACCACGCCGTTTGGCCATAAATGCGCTCACGGTTTGAACCGGTGCCTCGGTCTGCGCGCCCGTCCCTTCGTTTCCCACGCGCGGTTTGAATTCCAACGGCGCGGATTTACCACGTGGCGCCCATCGTGGCCACGCCTCTATAAATAGGGCCTTGGGGGGACCCGGAGAGCTCATTCCAAACTTCCCAGACTCCAGCGCCCTTAGCTCTCCCGGTAGCCCTCTCCCGGTAGTTAGCTCCCGCAAGCTTAGCCTCCGGAACCTTTAGGTCCCTCCCGTTCCTGAAGCCTTAGCCACCGGAAAAAATTTGATGGCACCCAAGGGCCGAGCGAAGACCACGGAGGTGCCCCCGGAGGAAGTCGCTACGGACTTCCTCTGGGCCTCCGAGTTCACGACCGAGGACTTAGAGTCCCTGATCGACCAGGGAGTTGTCGCGGACGGGGACGTCCGGATCCCCGTGAAGAAAGACGGAGCCCCTCGCCCCAGGCCAGGAGAGGTTGTGGCCTTCAAGGCCTTTTTCGAGGTGGGGCTCCGGCTCCCGATGCACCCATTGCTCCGGGAGTTCTTGAAGGAGTATGGGGTAGCTCTGAACCACCTCACGCCGAACGCCATCATCCGGATGGGCCTATTCATATGGCTCTTTGAGACGGCGACCGGACGGGAGCCCACACTGCGAGCCTTCCGGTACTTCTACGAGCCGGCGGCGAGGAGCTCCCACATGGTGAAGGGGGGGCCCAACTCCCCCTTTGGCTCGGTGATGGTCCAGATGCTACCGTCCCGGGTAGCCGAGTACCCGGTGGCGGCCTCCCGGGACCACTGGGGCGACTGGATCCAGAGGTGGTTCTACCTCCGGGTCCGGGACGACGATGTGGTGTACTCCCCGGAGGCCTCCACCTACAGTCGGTCATCCGCCCCGAAGCCCCCGGTGTGGACGGAGGAGGAGCTGAGGCTCCTCGGAAAGGTCGTCGCCTCCCGGGGCATCCGCTCTATGCGGGACGCCGCCGAGGAGATGAGGCTCTTGAGGATCTCCCCCTTCTCGCGCGGGAGGAGGGGGATCGGGATGTGCCCGGACCAACGGCTCCTGGTGAAACTGGTGACCCGACGTAAGTTCCTGATGACCTGGTTCATTTGATTTGCAAATTTTTCTAACTCTTACCTTTCGCAGTCTGACCGTACCCGGCGGCCCGGGAGAAGGCGGAGAACCTCCTGGGGAGGTACTTCGCCGACGAGCACGAGTGCATCGTGCGCGTCGTGGGGGAGGGCCCTCCCCGGAACCTGGTAGCCGAGGCCTTCGGGCTAAAGCTACCGGAAAGAAAGCCCCTCCCTACCCCCAGATCGCACAAGCGGGGGAAGGAGGCTGCCGGGGGCTCTGAGCCAAAGAAGGCCAGGGTTCAAAAAGGCCCCAGCCCATCGACGACGCCGGCCTCGACGCCGGTGAAGGGCCGGGACGAGACCCCCGGGACCGAGCGCGTGCGGGCGCAGGCCCGGAAGGAAGCAACGCCCCCTCCCCCGGACTGCCCCGCCGAGGCTCGGGGGAAGGGACCGGCTGCGGGCGGGGAGGCGTCCGATTCGGCGGACTACTCCCCCTCGCCGCCTTCGGCGACAGCCCTCCCAGCGGCCCCGGCGCCTTTGGAGCCGGAGAGGCCGGAGGTGAGGTTCGCGGAGGCCTCGCCCCCGCAGGTGGAGTGGCCGGTAGACGAGGGGGGAGCCCCTCGGTCTATGAGGCCCCTCCGGAGGTGGAGGTCCCGGGGGCCCCGTAGCCCAGGAAGGGGAAGGGGCTCATTATTCCTCCCCGGGGAGGGACCCCCTCCGAGAGCTCCTCGGCCACCTCATCAAAGGCCACCTCCTCGGCGACGAAGACGCCAACCACCGCCACCCCGGCCCACATTATGTCGTGGACTCAAGTCCGGGGGCCCGTCATCGGCCGCGACGGGACCGGCACCGGGAAGGAGACCCCCCTGCTTTCCGCGGGGGAGGTCGACTGCTACGCGGAGGGCCTGCAGACCCAGAAGGTCCAGGCCTATGTCTTGGAGGGGACGCTCCGCGAGCATTTTGGGGAGCTTCAGTCTCTCCAAATACAGGTACTTACCCGAACCGGTGGGTGCTTTCTTTCCGCTCCCTAAACCCGAATTTTTTCTAACTCCTGAGTTTTGTAGGGGGTGGCCATTACCTGGGGCCTTGAGCAGCCCGTCGGCGAGCTGCTGAAGGAGGTAGAGGAGAGGGCCGCCGCTTTCAAGGAGCAGTGGGATGAGGCCCTCCGGGAGCTGTCCCGTGTCCGGGCCCAAGTCCATGCCTCTGAGACCGCCAACGATCGCCTCCGACGGGAGGCCAAGGCGAAGGAGGAAGCCCTCCGAGAGCTCGAGGGCTCGAGCGTTCGGGCGGTGATGGACGCAGGCCGCTCCGTCCGCACGGCCCTCGAGGGCCTTGGCGTGAGCCTAGGCTCCAGGAGCAGCTCCGAGGTGCCCCCGGCTACCTTCACGGAGGTTGTGCGTTTTCTTAACGTACAAGTCTCCGTGATTCCGGAGGCCGTGGATGCCCGGGCGCGAGGCCGGGCAATCCCCGTGGTGGCGGCCAGGGCCGGGCTCGTGGAGCACCGGGGGGTAGGCGCCAAGGCAATCGGGGGCCGCAACCCCCGGAGCTTCCCGGAGTTTTTCGAGCCCTCGCGCCGGGAGGTGGAGCAGCTCGCCGGGGGCTTCTACGACCGGATCATCCGGGTGAGGTTCCCGACACCGACGCCTCAGGGAGCGGATGCCCCGGATGCGGCGAAAGCCCCCTGGGGGGAGGACGCCAATGACAAAGTATGAGCCTCCCCCGGGTCTTAGATAGGACCATTTTTTGCTTTCTTAGAATTTTGCTCCCGGTAGCTTCTTGGAAGAAGCCCCGGACACTTGTACAAAGACATTTTGAAATGCAATAGATTTGAAAATTTTTCTATGTCTTGAATGAATACAATGTTACCAGGTTTCCCGGGAGGTTACTCCTGGGCGAAGGTTCGGAAGACGTTCCCCGGGGGCGAGGCCTTTGAGCCCCGGTAAGTGCCCCCCGGGGGACGCCCAAACCGCTTTGATCTTGCTAAGTCTCATCTCCGGGGAACGCAGCGGGGACGTTGTCCGGGAGCCGATCCGGTTGAGATGGCATCCGTAGTGGCACTTCGACAACTTCGATAATCATCGCGCCGAGTTACCCCCTCCACGGCCAGGGTCCCGGATGGTTCCCCCTCTTCGAATACTTCCACCGGCGGGTTAGAGTATTGGCCCGAGGACCTGCTCTGGGAAGCTCAGCGCCACATACGCGGGTTGTACCGGGACCTGACCCGGGAGCTATCAGAGGGCCTCTGGGACTTTTAGGCGTAGGAGCCTTAGGACGTAGAGAATTTCCGGGTTATGGCCCGGGTTGTACCGTTTCCGATGCCCACCGGAGGGGGAAGATGTCCTCCGGTTGAATGATCAATAAAGCTGTGTTTACTTGTTGTTGCTTTGAGAATCATCTTTTGATAAGATAGAGCTAAGTTTGCTCGTTTTTCTTGGATGGTCCGAACGACTCTCGGGGGCTCCTTATCCCCCCCTCCACAGCGGGCCGGAGGGTAGCTCCGCGCGCTGTGGGGGTGAAAAAGCTCCCGCGATGAAGGCCCGTGACTTAAGAATTTTTCCAAGTTAAGAAATTCCAAGACGAAGGAATTTTTTTGGGAGACAATCGTCTGGTCGCCGTGAAAACGGGGAGCCGGGAATAATGTCTCTGGAAAAAAAAATGTCCAAGAAAAACTTGAGATGAAATTTTCGGAGAATTTTTTCGGGAGACAATCGTCCGGTCGCCGTGAAAATGGGGAGTCGGGAATAAGAACTCCCGGGAAGAAATATCCAAGAAATCCGTCCCGCTGGGGAGACTATCAACTCCCGGAGGAGGATGTGCTCGATGATGGGTCTGAGTGTTTGGGTAGGGGACTAGTCTCCCAAAGTGACTCGTTACCACGGTCCCTGAGGACCGGGTTGCCGCTTACACCCTCAGTCCACGAGGGGTGATTGTAAGCCGCCCTATGGGAGGGACTTGTTGGGTCATGAGAGCCCACTTCCTCGCGGGGAGGGCATCACCCTTAGAGGCGGTAATGTAAAGGACCTGCATTGAGACAGTTGAAGAAAAAATCCAGTTGTATTGATAATGGAACAAAATACAATGCCTCCCCCCGCCAAATCGCGAAAGGAGAGGGAACGGTGATTACAATGTCCCCCCTCCCCCTCCGGCGTGATCGCTCCGGGGTAGGGGACAGTGAGTACAAGGTCCCCCTTCCCCCTCCGGCGTAATCGCTCCGGGGGAGGGGACGGGCCTGTGCAGGCTAGACGTAAAACTTGCGAAGTAAACGCAAGTTCCACGTGTGCTTTAGCTCCTGTTCTTGAAGGTTGGAGAGCTTGTAAGTCCCCGAGCCCAGGACTGCCGAGATCCTGTAGGGGCCCTCCCACTTGGGGGAGAGCTTGCCCTGGGCTTGGGGGTCTGTGACGTACTTGAGGACAAGGTCCCCAAGGCGGAAAGCTCTCTCGCGCACGCACTGGTTGTATCCGTGCGTCATCTCGCGCTCGTAGATGGCGTGGCGGAGGAGTGCTCAGTCGCGTTCCTCCTCCACAAGGTCGATCTCCAGCCGCTGATTCGCCTCGTTGGCCTGGTACGCTGCGGTCGTGGCTCCGTCTAGGAGCTCGACTCGCAGCGACCGAAAGCCAACCTCCGGGGGGAGGACTGCCTCAGCCCCGTAAACCAGGGAGAAGGGAGTACACCCCGTCGCCCGACTCGGAGTCGTGCGCATGGAGCAGAGGATGCTAGGGAGCTCCTCTGCCCATGCACCCCGCTTAGAAGCGGCTTGTTCGAGTCGTCGGCGTAACCCCTGTAGGATTACGCCATTGACCCTCTCGACTGCCCCGTTGCTCTGGGGATGGGCCATCAAAGCGAAGTGGATGGTGAGCCCCAGGCCTTCACAGAATTCCCAGAAATAAGCCGAGTCGAATTGGGTCCTGTTATCAACAGTGATTTCTCGGGGGACACCAAAACGACAAACGACGTTTTTCCAAAAAAATCGATGAACAGCCCGGGACGTTATGCTGGCCAAGGGTTCAGCCTCTACCCACTTAGTGAAGTAGTCGACTGCGACCACTGCATACTTGTATCCTCCGGGCGCTGGGGGGAAGGGACCTAGAAGGTCCATCCCCCAGCGCGTGAAGGGCCAAGTGATGAGGATGGTCTGCAGTGCTACAGGGGGGAGGTTCGAACCCTTGGCCATTTTCTGGCAAGCCTCGCACGCGGAGACAAGGTCTCGTGCGTCGTGCATCACCGTGGGCCAGTAAAAGCCCTGCCGGAGAGCTTTGGCCGCGATGGCGCGGGGGGCTAGGTGAGAGCCACAGCTCCCCGCTTGGATGTCTTCGAGAAGCTGGAGTCCCTCCGGCCGTGGGAGGCAACGGAGGAGGGCGGAAGCCCCCTGCTTGTAGAGCTTCCCCTCCAGCAAGAGGTATGCCCGGGCTTTGGCCCGGTGGAGCTTAGCCTCGGTCTTGTTGGGAGGGGCCCCCTCCCCTTAATGAAGGAGATGAGGGGGTCCATCCATGACGGAGTCCGGGTGATCTCGGTGACCTCCGGGACGCGAGGCTCATCGCCCGTGTCCGTGGAGGCCACCGAGGGCTTCGCGATGATCTCTAGGAAGGCCCCTTTGGGGAGTGATTCCCGGGCGCTGGCTGTTTGGGCCAAGGCGTCGGCCCGGTCATTGTCCCTTCTCGGGATATGCCAGGCCTCGAGGCCGTCGAAGTGCTTCTCCATCTTCCTCACCTCCTGCAAATAAAGACTCAAGTTTGCATCATGGCACAGGTAAGACTTGTCCATTTGGCAAACTACGAGCTGAAAGTCTCCCTTCACTAGGAGGCGTCGAATCCCCAGGGAGCGTGCAAGACGCAACCCAAGGAGCAAAGCCTCGTACTCGGTGACGTTGTTGGTTGCGGGGAACTCGAGCTGCGCTGCGTACTCGAGTTCCTTCCCCTCGGGGCTCTGGAGGACTACTCCCGCATCGGCCCCGGCGAGACACAGCGACCCGTCGAACATGAGTGTCCAATGGTCACTGTGTCGGGGCGGCGCGGGGAGGTCTTCGTCCCCGGGCCCGGAGGCAAGAGCCCACTCCGCCACGAAGTCGGCGAGGACCTGTGACTTGATGGCAGAGCGGCCTATCAGGGAAAGGGAGAAGGGGCCTCTTTGTTCCGCAGCACCTCCCCCAGGGGGAGGGACGACGGGACGATGATGGGGTGTCCCAGGAAGTAGTGGTGAAGCTTCCAGGACGCCATCAGGAGGGCGTAGCAAATCTTCTCCATCTCCGCGTACCGAGTTTTGGCCCCTTGGAGGGCTTCACTCATGTAGTACATGGGACGCTGCTGCCCCCCTTGCTCCTTCACCAATACTGCCGTCACGGCGACCGGGGTCGCGGCAAGGTAGAGGAACAAGGGTTCTTCTGGAGATGGGCTCACGAGCATTGGAGGGCTCGTGAGGTACCTCTTGAGGTCATCGAAGGCCTCCTGGGCCTCGGGGGTCCAGCGGAACCCCTCGAGCCCCTGGAAGATCTTGAAGAATTGGAGGCCTCGTTCCCCCGACTGCGAGACGAAGCGGCTCAGTGCGGCTAAGTGGCCGGCAAGCCGCTGGACGTCCTTGATGGAGCGCGGCGGGGCATGTCCAGGAACGCCCAGATCTTTTTGGGGTTTGTCTCTATGCCCCGTTGGGACACGAGGAAACCCAGGAGCTTCCCTCGCGCACGCCGAAGGCGTACTTCTAAAGGTTGAGCTTCAACCCACACGTGCGGAGGTTGCGGAAGGTCTCCGCTAGGTCATCGACGTGGGCGGCTGCGCGGGGACTTTTGACGACCGCGTCGTCTAAGTAGACTTCAACGTTGCGGCCGACTTGGTCTTTGAAGACCAGCGTCATGAGGCGCTGGAAGGTCGCTCCCGCATTCTTGAGCCCGAAGGGCATGTGGACGTAGCAGAAGGTTCCGAGGGGAGTTATGAAACTCGTCTTTTCCTCATCCCCTTCCGCCATCCGGACTTGATGGTAGCCCGAGTAGGCGTCCAGGAAGCTCATCAACTCGCACCCCGCGGTGGAGTCGACCAGTTGGTCAATCCGCGGGAGTGGGAAGTTGTTCTTGGGGCAGGCGCGGTTGAGGTCGGTGAAGTCCACGCACATCCGCCACTTGCCATTTGACTTCTTCACGAGGACGGGGTTCGCGAGCCACTCGGGGTGCAAGACCTCCCGAATGAACCCCACCTCTCGGAGTCGGGCGATCTCTACCTTGATCGCCTCTTGGCGTTCAAGGGAGAGTTTCCTCAACTTCTGTTTGATAGGGGGGTGACCAGGGGTCACCGCGAGCTTGTGCTCGATGACATCCCGGGTGACACCCCGCATGTCTGAGGGCCTCCACGCGAAAACGTCGGAGTTTTCACGCAGGAAGGCCGTGAGTTGTGTTGCATGCTCCTCGGGGAGCTCCGCCCCGATCCAGACGGTTTTGTTCCCGTCATCCGGGGATAGCAGGACCTTCCGGAGGCCCCCTTCCGGACGCGGCTTGGGGAGGGGCCTCCCGGGAGGTATCGCAGCGGCGTCTGGTTCCAGGGGAGAGACCTCCCCCCCGAGTGTCTTAATGATGTTGATGCTCCCGATTGTGGCGGCGGCGCGCTCGTATAGAGCTCGGGCCACGTCTTGGTCTCCCATGACGGTGATCACATCGTGAGGCCCGGGGACCTTCATGAAAAGGTAGTTTTGGTGGGTTGCGGCCCCCAGGCAGTTGATCGTGGTCCTCCCCATGGTCGCGTTGTAGGAGGAGGGGAGGTCCACCACGTCAAACCGGACCATCTCAGTTCGGTAGTTCTCCGGGGTGCCGAACGTCATGGGGAGATCCACCTTCCCCACGGGGTGAATCACCTTCCCCGGGATGAATCCTTGCAAGGGCCCTGCCGCGGGCTGCAGAAGCTTCTCATCCACCTGCATCTCCCTGAAGGATTTCAGGTAGAGGACATCGGCGGAGCTCCCGCCATCCACGAGGATGCGGGCCAGGTGGCAGTTGTAGATGGTGGAGGAGACGATGAGCGCGTCGTCGTGGGGGAAGCGAACCCCGCGTGCGTTTGCCCCTGTGAGGGGGACGTCCGACCACTTGGGTGGCGGAGATGTGTGCAGCACCCCCACCACCTTGACTTCGCGCGTGTACTCCTTACGCTGGCGCTTAGAGTCCCGCCCAGAGGCGGACCCTCCCACGATGATGTTGACATGCCGCTGGGAAGTTTGGAAGGGGAGAGTTTCTGACGGCTCCCCCTCCCGCGTTTGCCCTTGTGAGCAGGAAGGGCCGGTAGAGCCGGCTGAGAGGGCAAGGAGGCCGGAGTCCCCCCCTCTGCCCATGCTGGTCGAGGAATGCCGCGAAGTGCTGCAGCAGCTGGTGGCACTCTCGGGTAGCATGGGTACTGGACCCGTGGAAGGTGCACCACGGTCCTTCCCTGCTTCTCCTCGCGGGGCCTTCCCGACCGCGGGAAGACTGTCCTCCCCCACGGCCTTTCGGCTTGGGAAAGGGACGGTTGCCCCTCGGGGGGTCGCATGAGCCGCCTCCGCCCTCGAGGACAAAGGTGTCCCGAGGCCGTTGCTTGTTACGGCCCCCCTGCCTGGGGCATTTGAGGGGTTCCCTGGCCCCCCGGTCAGCGAGGGCGGGGGCCCCCTGGGTCTTCTTCCAGAGGTCGTCCTCCTCTGCCTGAGCGTACTTTTCAAGTACGTTGAAGGCTCATCGGCGGAGGAGGGACAGCTTCGGGAGAGCCTCCGGTGGAGCTCTCCTGGGAGGATCCCGCTCTTGCACGCCTCGATGACCGTAGAGTCGGGGGCATGAGCCACCTTGCTCTTGACTTGGGCGAAGCGCTTGAAGAAGTTGCGGATGGTCTCCCGCGTCCTTTGTCGGACGGTGTACAGCTGCGAAGAATCCAGGGGACGCACGTAGTTCCCCTAGAAGTTCGCGCAGAACTCGCGCTTGAGGTGCGCGAAAGACTTGATGGAGCCAGCCTTCAGGTTGTAGAACCAGGAGCGGGCGATCCCAGTGAGGTAGAGGGGGAAGATGTTGCATTGCACCGTCTCATCCCCCCCGACCGCTGAGATGGCTGTGGAGTACACCTGCACAAATTCATAAGGATCGGCCTCACCTTTATAGTGCTCGATGTGCGGCGGGCGATAAGGCCGCGGCCACCGAATGCACCGAAGTCTGCGGCATAGGGGCTAATTAGCCCCCTGCACTTCCTGGGGAGAGTCTCGGTCGCTGTCCCCTTTGACGGGGGATGCACCTTCGTTGTCGGAGTCAGGAAGCGGCCCGATAGGTCCGCTGGCATGGCGGTAACGACGCTTTTCTTCCGGGCCGAGGCTGAGTTCCCGGACATCTGGGCTCTCCCCCGGAGAGGTTGGCTCTTCGGCGGGTCTCTTCCCCCAACTGGTGCGAGAGCGAGGCTCTCCGCGTCCGTGGCCCGAGGGAAGTTCTTCCCCGCACTTAGCCGTATGCATTCGCTCGACCTCCTCCCAGGAGAAACAAACCTGGTCCGCCGGGGGCACCCTCGGGGGCGGCCCCAGGGGAGGAGGGAGCTCATGCACTGTAGCTACCGCCCTGGAAGCTACCGGGGCCGGCTGGGGGGGGCCCCCTGCGGAGATCCCCAGGACCGGAAAGGGGGAAGCCCCTGTATCATCCGGAACCGGGGAGGGGGCGCCCGCGGTGACGTTCTGAACCAGAAAGGGGCAAGCCCCTGTATTATCCGGAACCGAAGAGGACGGAGCCCCCGCGGCGACGACCGGAACCGGAAAGGGGGAAGCCCCTGGATTATCTGGAACTGGCGAGGGGGAAGCCCCCAGAGAGACGTCCAGAACTGGGGCGCCGTTGCGGGGGGAGGTCCGCTGAGGCACGGGAGCTGCTCTGTCGACCGCCCTCGGTGCGGTAAACTCGACACGTGGGGTGGGACGGGCTCCCAATACAGGGATAACCCTTGGCATGTAATGGGCCCCCGGCCCAGGGAATGGGCCCGGAACGGGATATCCCCCCGGTGCCACAAAGTGCCCGGGCATGAAGTAACCTCCCGGCACCGGGAAAGACCCGGGTGCCGGGAAGGGTCCGGACGTATGACCCGCAGGGGGAGGGTACCCCCCGGTGGTGTCATACGGGGCGGCTGAACCTCTGGAGACCAGAGGGACCGCCGGGTGACCCATAAACGGGGGCATAGCCCCCGGGTATGGGTACGGCGCATATGTGGGGGCCGGTGGCCGCGCCAACACGCGAAGCAGCTCATCTATAGAGCGCTGGGTGCGGAGTTGGCCCTCCACTAAAGCCTCGAGCAGGGCGTCCCGGGGAGCCGGGGGAGCCGTCGGGGGGAGACTGGTCCCGGCTGAGGCTACCGCGGCCACCAGGACCGACCCGGAGGTCGAACCACCTAAATTAAGAGGGAAGGTGGGAGGCGGTACCTGGGTCTGACCGCCTCCGAGCGGAAGCGCCTGGACGGTCGTGTCCCGGACGGGTGGCGCCGGGTCACCGGGACCGGCGTCACCGGGGAGGGCGTGAGCCCTCGTTCTTGGGGGAGCCATGGCGTCTCGTCATGACTCCCCACGAACGGCGCCAACTATCGTGGTGTTACGAACACCCCGATAGATTTTGTGGACGATCCTAGCGAAGAAAACGCGACGCGGGTTGACCGGGTGACCGGTCCTCCCCCGCCGGACAAACACAACAAGTGACATGGAGGTTTATACAGGTTCGGGTCCCGGTGGGAGCCTAGTCCTGTCGGCGTGCTCCCGACCGGAGTCGGCTGGGGAGGCTCTCTCGAGGAGAGGCTTCCGGAGCACACCTGTGAGATTGGCTATTCTAGCAATAATGAACAACTTGTCCTTACAATAGGGGGTACAAGAGCTTATATAGCCCCAAAAGAAGCAAAAAGACTAAACTACCCCGGGAGCTACCATCTGATCGAGGGGTAGCAACGTCCTTCTCCCGACCAGGTGCCTCGGATGCTTGACAGGTGTCCGCTGATTCCCACGGCGCTTGCCACGCGACCCGCACGTGACCAAGGTGCTTATCAGACGACCCGCACATGACACGGAACCTAGGGCTTCTGTCCCCAGAAGGACGACGGCGCCCGGGACAGGCGCCGGAGGCCTTGTCCCCGGGCGAAAGGCGGCACCTGGGACAGGCACCGGGGGCGATGTCCCCGGGCAAAAGGCGGCGCCCGGGACAGGCACCGGGGGCCATGTCCCTGGGCTAAAGGCGGCTGTGGGACCCTCATTTGAGGAATCCGGTGGCAACCGCCCAGGTGGATTGCACTCAGAAATGGCACATTGCAGCTCACAACAACAAGATGCATTATAAAAATGCGAGTAATTAAAAACAAGTACTGATCACAAGGACCAACATTACAATAACTTAGCGCCAAAATGACGCATTTAGATGTTGATACAAATTAAGGAGTTTTCGACACAAAGGTCGGCACAAAATAAAACAACAATAATAAACAAAAGGACTTCATCAGTCTTTTTCTTCTGCAGCAGCGGTGTTGCACGGGCCTTTTCCACATCTGACTCCACCTTGGTACATAACCCTCTAGCAAGCTGGGTCTTCAGTTTCTTCTTCTTGTTCCACATTGGTTTCAAGACCGTAAGATTCAGGGTCGACGAATCCTTCTTCTAAATTTGTTTGTAAAAGCAAGGGTGAGCACATTGTCCACATGGTGCTCAACAAGTCCCAAATAAGAATGCAAATATACTTAGATGAGGGGGAATTTCTCAAGGATGGCTCTTTGGCTTTTTGCATACATATAGAATAGATTTTTGCAGTTAGTTGAAGAAAAGACCTCTATTTTCGAAAGCGGTGCTTTTAAAATCCTAAGCTAGGTTTTCAGAAAATGTTGTGTGTGGCGGTCTTTCATGAGTCACCACTTTATTCAGATTTTGTGAAAAACTTTCCAAAAACCACTTGTGCTGCATCGACGTGAATAGAATCCACAGCACGCAGACTCCATAACCTGGGAGCTCAGAGTATCCGATACTTTTTAAACTTTGCAAAGGTGTACCACCTTAATCCACCGATCATTCGGCTTTCAAGTCGGTACCTCTCCATGCGACTTTCACGCATGTGACAAGGCCGAGATGACACAACAATTTACAGTCCTAGCATTAGCAATTTCCCTGCCCGGTAAATAGACAGTTAAGTCTCAAGTACCGTTGTGGGTCCTCCCCACGGCCTTACTTCCTAGCCTGGGTCTATGTTCTCGCAAGACACATAGCCTCTCTTGATTACAGCCGTGCACGACTTAATCTGGCATAGGGCGTCTTCCTTCTTTCCACCTTTTCCTCTCATAATTTTTCTGAACTCACATCACTCATGGCCTTCTACGGCCCACCAGCTCTCGCAAGAAACTGGATCTGCAACCATTGCAGGGAAAAGCTAATACTAAAGAAAGCTACTAAGTTGCGCCCATCCCATAACCGGGCAAGTGGTTGCTACGTTTTCATGCCGCATAGAAGCACAACACAAGGTTCTAGTCCTTATGAATCTCTAGTGAGGAGTCTTTCACATTCCCAGTGCGCACACAGCACCATCCAATCAAACCATCATCACTATCGATTCCAATCACATTTTCTTTCACAAAAGGGGTTTTGAATATGCTTTTCTCATATGTGACCATTCAACATTTAACATATAATCTTGAGCATAGCATAGCCTAAGCATGATATTCTAGGGTGACAAGGGTGCATGGATATTCAATGTCCAAAGGGGCTTTACAGTTATTTAGGTCATATCTAATCATTTTATTGAAACATAGCTCTTATTTGAATCTAAGACATGCACATACTTGAAAACAGTTAACATACTTCATTTCAAAATATTAGGCTAGACATGATCAAGGGTTTGAGACTTGCCTTGCATTGATGGGTCTAGCTGCTGAGATGAATCCTCGAAGATCTCCTCTATTCCTTCAACGTCTCGTTCCACGGCGGATACAAACAGCACATACACACTATATAAGCATACAAGCACTAGAAAATAATACGTAAATACATCATGCATGCAGGGGTAAGGGTTTGGACAAGGTCACTTGATATTGATCGAAGAGATGGGCTCAAAAGGACTTGAATGTCGAAGGGCTGACATTCGGCTCATGGCTTGACATATCCCTAAATTGGTTCTAGGTCTGTTTTCTGGAGATGTGACAGTAGAAAATATTGTAGAACATGGCTCAAAAGGCTTAGTGGACAAAGTGGCATTTCAATTGCTCAAATGTAATAGGTCTGAATCATCCAATGCCACTGGTGGACATGCACTGACATAGTGCTAGACATGGCCAGAAA
Organism: Pharus latifolius; assembly: GCA_019359835.1. NCBI lineage: Eukaryota > Viridiplantae > Streptophyta > Magnoliopsida > Poales > Poaceae > Pharus > Pharus latifolius. The sequence goes on along the minus strand of CM033324.1, from coordinate 16,246,781 downwards.
CTAGGGCATTGCATAACTTTTGACTCAGGACTCCAATTGGTGCAAAACGTTATCTAGGGTTTAGGCCTTGATAACAGCTACAATACTCTCAACAGGCTCAAGGGCAGAAAGTGGCCGGAGGGTGGCCAAATCCGGTGAGCAAACACGGTGGCCTGAACTACTGGACAGTAATCTTGGCATGATCATAACTTTTGATCTAGGCCGATTCAGGGTTCGAGCCAGTGGAGTAAATTGCTCAGGGGGTTGAGGCCTAGCTAGATGATAAGTTTTCATTAGCTGGTTTGGCCGGAAAATGAACTCCGGCGATCGGGGCCGAAGACGAAGGCACCGATTTGGGCATTTTCGTTCCAGGGCGTTTGAACTCAATTCCACGCTCGGGAAGCATCTAGGGGTCATCACGAAGCTACGGGTGCACTCAATTTTGCCAGAGAATGGCTGGAGAAGCACGGCGGCGTTCTCCGGCGAACTGCCGAGGCTCAAACATGGGAATTCGACGCTCGGGGCAAAATTGGAGATTCCAAACTTGCAGGCTTGTTCCTCCTAGCTCACTGATCATTATTCTCTACTGGCACGAGGATCAATTTGGCTTGAATCACTCGGCATTAGGGGAACAGGGGATTATGGCTTTTCCGGTGATTGCCGGCGTTGAGGCTCACCAGGGGTCAATTAACGGCTATGACACATACAGGGGAATAAGGGGATCTTACTGGTGGTGTCGGTTTGGAGGGGGAAGCTACGGGCGAAGCTGGCGCCGTGAGCTTCAGAAGTAGCTCGCCGGGGAAGAAGGTCTTCGCGGCGACGCTGAGGAACTGGGTTACTCTCTGGTGGTGGAGGCTAAGGCATACAACTGCGGGGTGGTGTGAAGAGATGCTGGGCGAGGGGGCTTTATATAGCCGCGGGGTTGAGCTCTCGGGAGTTGCAGCAATCGCCGGGAAGATACTCCCTGGCGCTGGAGCGGTCAGCGAGGCACATCGGGACACGGCGGGGCTCCGCCAGAGACGGAGGATCGCGCGAAATCGGGGCTTCGTCAGGACGACGGGATAGCGAGCTTCGGCATGGGCGCAACGTGGCGGTAAAGTCCTGACAATGTCAGGCACACGCGCGAACGGTGAACCACGGTCTCCGGTCATCGCCACGGTGGCGTTTCCTTGGCGCGACGCGAGCACGTGCGGTACACGCTGGTCTCAACTGTTGGCGGCGGCGAATCTGGCCGGCGGTGAAGGCTACGGTGGTTCACGGCAACGGCAACAGCTACGGTCAAAAGTCCTCGTGGTCGTGGTCGTGCACACGGCTCTGGTCGTGGTCGAAGAAAGGGCCAGGGGCTTCTTTGCAAGTTTTTGGACTGATTTGCGAACGTTTGGACTAAACTGTGAGGATTTTGGTTCGGGAACTTGGGCCTATTTGCAAATTTGAAGATCCGGAGGGCTGATTTGAATTTTGACTTTGCAGATGAGTGTTACCAAAGTACTTGGACTCATCCAGCAGGAAAAATGGTAAGATCCGATGAGATCTTAGGGTTTCGACAAAAATTGAAAACAGGGTAAAATAAGGTAATTAGGGTTTGACATTTTGCCGGGGCTGAAACTAGGGTTTCGGTTGAGATTCTTGAGTTCTTCCAGAAGGGAAAAACGTTTAGAAAAATGAAAGAAATATAATCACTTGATCAGATTTGAATTTGGAGATGATCTGGGACTTTTAGCCTTTTTGGGCTTTTTGAAAATTCTGAAAGGACTAAACTGAAATACTTTTGGACTGAAATGTGAAAATGATCTGGGAGATGAAATTTAGCTGCTAACTTTTTAGGTTAAGGTAGTGGCATACCTAAGATCAAGATAGGGTTGAGACATTAGGGATTCCAAAGAAGATATGCTGACTCGCAAGCAGAAAAGATAGCCAAAAACTGGGATGTTACAGCGGCGCCTGGGACAGACACCGGGGTCCTTATCCCCGGGCGAATGGCAGCCATGTCCCCGGGCAAATGGCGGCCCCCGGGACAGGCACCAGGGGCCTTGTACCCGGGCGAAAGACGGCACCCGGGACAGGCACCAGGGGCCCTGTCCCCGGGCTAAAGGCGGCGCCCGGGACAGGCACCGGAGGCCATGTCCCCGGGCTAAAGGCGGCGCAACTTACCTGGACTTAGTCTCGCGGAGATTTCCCCCAACAAAATCATTTTGTTTTATGCATAAAAATTATGATATGATGGGCTTTCAAATATGCATGCATGAAGATAAGGTGGTAAAGAAGGAGTCTGGTCATGTTTACGACCACGCGACCGTCAAGAAGAACTCAGGGCAGCATCGTAACGAGCCTGCGCATCTTGAAGAGCCTCTAGGGCAGTTCTGCGTAGTTCGTTGTTCTGTTGCTCGAGATCTTGATCCTCCTTCTGTTTGCGATCTTGTTCTTCCCTGGCAGCCTGTTGATCGGGAGTTTCTTCCGACAGCGCAGCAAACTGCCTAGGGAGAGAGCTCGCCGATGTGGAAAACATCTCGGTTTGTTCCGAGTCGGACTCGAAATCAAAGAGACGGTGAAGGTTATCAGGGTCGAACCTTCCTGGGCTAATTTCCGGGTCATCATCATATTTTCCCTCAGCGGGGTCGTATGACGGGCTGGATTCATCACCTGGCACATTAAGAACCTCTGTGGGTTCTGACCTTGCGCCAGTTACCTCCTGGTCGATTGACATGACTTGGAGAGATGATTCAACCTGTGGAAGATTCTGGCCTTCGACCTCTTCCATCGGAACAGGGTCGCTTGGAGAAGGCATTGGTATATGGGCATAATCCTCGAGATCGAAATCGTTCTCGGAATCATATGTTCCAGCCATGTTTCGGCGAACCTCCGGATTTCAATTAGGACGCCTTGCGAAAGGCCCCACGGTGGGCGCCAGCTGTCGACGATTCGGACTCGGGGTCCTCAGCCGAACTTATGCAAAATTTGTAATTGTGAGACCTTTCAAGATGACCCTCCGGGAAGGTATGTCGAACAATGGTGAACAGGAGCACAGAGAGATTTATACAGGTTCGGGCCCTCGATGGTGGGAGTAAAAGCCCTACGTCCTGTTAGGATTTCACTATATGAGATAAATCTTTACAAACCAGCAGGGAGAAAACCCTCACAGGCGAAAGTTTTCCTTATGTAAAAATACAAAAAGAAACTACAGGAGACTTGTAAGTATTGTCTAATCTTAGCCGTAGACTTGGCTGTTTGAGTGGTCGAGATATCTTGTATCTCGCTTATCTTAGGGGTCTTGTTCTTCCAAAATGTCTTGGATCCTCCGTTTGATGTACTTTGCCACCTTTTTATATTGGTCGAAAGGGTGCCATATGAAGAAAACTGCATCAAACGGTTGGATGCGGTTTTTGGAGAACCACTGTTAACTTCCACGGAGGTTATTAACACGTGTTAATCATGAATAACCGCATATAATAACCTCTGACGGTTGGTCTTCAACGTGGAGGAATCCTCGGGATGCTTGGAATATCCTGACATAAGGATAACCCAATAAACTCCAAGCACCCTGGTCGAGAACATTCTGACCGCGGAATGTGGGCTGACCGCGCAACATCCCAGATATCCAGTCCAGTTCGCGTATAGCATACGAACTTCTGACCGCGCAAGGATGTCGGCCTGATCGCACGAAACCCGCGACCTGATCGCGTAAAGCTTGCGACCTCATGGTGATGCCCCTCAGAAATAGCTTGAGTTCGCATCGCCAGATACATGTCTGGTTCGAACCTGTCTTGAACCAAAAGTTTATTAGAAGTGACCCGGGTGTCAATCCTCGTCAGCTAGCCCCCAAATTCGAAGAAAACGAAGAGACGTGTTTATTTCGAATTTTAAAACCACGCATTGAATTTTTAACCCGACTCTTCAATTTTTCCACTTAGTGGCGCACTAAGTGAAAACGGTTGGTTTCCCAAGACGGGTTCTGACATTACATGACGGGCAATGATAGCGCCGTAGAATTGTTTTTATCTCGAGGTAAAATTGTAAATGCTTTGACGAAACCCGAGGCGCCTGGAATGCAAACCGTCACCCAGGCGGCTATAAATACCAGGCTCTTGGATTTGTAAAACTTCACAATTTCCCTCCACGCCTAAGTCCTTTTCTTGTTATCCTGCCTCCTTCCTTTTCAGATACTCCTCCCAATGGCAGATCACGATATCATAGAGATTGAGAGTGATGAAGGGGAAATTGTCGAACAAAGGCCTCAAACGATTGAAGTCCTGTCTCCCTTAAGGAAGAAACCCAAGGTCGACGAAGGATCTTCCAGTGGAACAAAGGTGAAGAATGTAGCAAATTTCTTTCTTCCTTCAGTTCCTTTGACCCTCCCCGTTCATGCCTCTCGGCAAGTTAGGCCTTTATCCTTAGAGAAAGATCCCATCACATCCAATTCTCTCATTCTTTTGGGTGATCAACATCCTGGTCGGCAAGCGGTGACTATCCCTCGATCAGATGATTGCCATATTGGGTTGGCGAAGCAATCTTTTGATGGGAAGGTTGTTCTTCCACCATATGATGATCTTCCTCCCAAGATGGGTGTATTAACGGGTTATGCACCGGGACAGGTAACAATTCTTTTCCCCTTTTGCTGATAATTTTAGTTAGTATGACTAACTTTTTGCAAAATGCAGGAGGTAGGAGGCTCCAGCGATCAGCCTTCTGCTGCTCCATCTTTTCCTTCCGGACAGACTCTTCTGGAAGAGAAGAATGCCCTGGAGAAGAAGACCGAGGAGATGGCCTCGAAGATTCTGCGTCTAGCAGAATGTCTTGATCGATCCCGAGAAGAGGCGCACCATTTTCGTCGAGAGAGGGACTTCGCTCAGCAACAGCGAGAACTCTCTGACTTGATTAGGGACAATAGTGCGTCTGTTGTTAGGGACGATATAGATAGACTTAGGGTAGTCGCTAGTTCCCTGGGGGTTGCCAGTGTAAATCCTACTGACAACAACATGTCCCTTGGGGAACTTTGTAAACTTCTTTCGGAGCAAGTCGATGTTTTGATCGACTGCATCCCTTTTGTATGTAAAGAATATAAGAAATAAAAGTTTCTTATTTCTCATGAATATTCTCCACATCTTCTGTGCGAAAATATAGCCATAAACTTTATGTTCGCGACCATTCATACACAAGAAACTTTAGTTCTGCGATCAGAATCGCTTTTAAGAAAAAAGCACTGCGACCTGCCCTGATACCGCGATCAGTTTCAGAGCCGCGGTCAGAACTAAATTGCGACCAGAGTCGGAACTCGGTCAGACTGTCACTCCGATTAGAATCGAAGTTTTAGTCTAAAACACGATTTCGATAAAAACCATAACCCAATTAGAAACATTGCAGTACGTCAAAAATTGAGTTGCATGATTTTTTCGTAAAAAATGTTCAAAGCATATAAAGAAAAAACGTCTTCTGAAAAGTACTGAAAATTTTTCAGTCCTTTTGCACTTTCAGTTTCCGAAACAAAGAAATCTTTTTGTTTCAGATCTGACGTCTGAATACTTTATCGGGTCCATCAGAGACAGTATCCATTATGGGAAATGAATAAAGCATTCAATGGAACGTTTGAAATGAGCCGTTTACTCATTAATGCGTCGCCTTGGGTCTATAAAAAGAGCAGATGTCTTCTCAAAGAAGCCACACAGCCAAAACCCTCATTATTCCCGCCGCACAAAACCCTCATTTTCTTCAGCCTTCATCTTCCCAAAATCGCCAGCTTTCCCTTTGATTCTCCACCAAAGATGGCGTCCTGGAGCAGATCCATCCACCATTCTGAGGAGAGCCTAATGGCGTTAGAGAAGGAGGAGATCCTTTCTCCGCGGCTGCTCATTAACTGGCGGCCTGCGGAGAAGGACCAAGAAACTCCAACTGTCCAAGAGGGCGAATTGGTGGTTTTTGAGGAGTATCTGCGCTGCGGGTTCCGATTCCCCGAGAGTCGGTTCCTCAAGGATGTCCTTGAGCACTATGGGTGGGAACTGATCAACCTCCACCCCAACGCGATGCTGATCCTTGCGGTATTCCAGCATCTTTGTGAAGCCTTCGTTGGAATATATCCCAGTGTGGACCTTTTCCGGCGATTCTACTTTTCAGCGTGGTCGAAGAGCACCAACGCTGCCGGATGCATCTACTTCCGGCTGAGGGACAAAAAGGAGTATCCCTCCCCACCCCTGCGAGATTTTGTGCACGGGTGGCACCAAAGGTGGTTTTACTGCTCTCCACCATCTGAAAGCAGTCTATGGTTTGAAAACTCACGACCGGAGAAGTCGAGCGAGTTAGATGTTCCTCCGGCGATGAACTCGGAGCTTTCGAAGCATGCCGAGGTGATTCTTCACTTGGTCAATCAATGATTGACGGCTCGAGACATCATTCGAGACTTCGTGAAGAATCGGGTGAGTCCTTTGCGTGAAAGGGCTCATCCGGCGTGGGAGATTAGGTCCATGGCTGATAGCACCCTGGACTACAGTCAAGGTATTTATTTCTTTGGCGCTGAGCTTTCCCATTTTTGAATTGTGTAAATTCTGACTTGAATTTGGGAACAGTCCTACCTTCATCTGAAATTGAAAGGCGGACCAACTCCCTCCTTAGGGCCTACAACGCCGATGTAAAGGGCCCTAAGGGATCACCTCGTCCACGGAGTCTGATTCACGCCGGCGACGACCTTAAACAGGAGCGCCGAAAGGTACATTCTCTATCTGGCCTCCATTTTTTAGATCTTATGCATATCCTGCGTTAAACATTTTCATCGAAAATGTGAATCAGCTCCTAGGAAGGTTTGCCGAGACGACTTTCCCGAGTGAGAACGTAGGTTCTCATGGGAAGCCAACGGTAAAAAACGTGAAGAAGGTTTCCCAAAGACCCAGGACAAAGAGTCCTGCCTCCAAGAAGGCCAGGCCAAATCCTGGGGAAGGGTCTTCACGGAGCGTTCCTCCTACCGCAAGAAATACGGCGGTAAGATATCGCATCCCTTCTGTTTTACCAAGCACAGGTTGGGATCACTTCTTCGTCGTACAGGGAGAGGGGAGCGAGGAGGAAGAGGATGACGTTCCTCTGATCCTTCGGAGGAGGAAGATCGCAAATCTCCCATCCGGCGATGCCCCAAGCTGCCCCCCAGAGACCACTACTACCGAAGAGGTGGTCGTGGCAGATCCTGCGACCACCGAAAATCTTGTGGTCGCGGGTGACCTCCCAATTCCTGAAGCCCCCGAGACTTCAGGATCGGTTGTCTCTGTACCTCTGGTCGAAAGGACGACCATGGTAAGGATTCCTCTCTGTCATTCTTTTTATGATTCCTTCTGTATGTTTGACAAATCAATGTTCATACAGGGAGAAGAGCTTCTCCCTGTGACTACTGCGAGTCCCAGGGGGGAAAATCCTCCTCCCCTGCAGACAGAGGGGCAAGTAGTTGAGCAAAGGCCGGTTGTGGTAGCTCCAGCGACCCAGGAGTTGCCAAGGCCTTCAGATGTAGCCCCACCAGTCGATACGGTAGCCCAGGTAAAAACCTTGATTTTTGTCTATATCTTTTCCTTAGAAATATGCTCATAGCTGAACATATCCAGGGGGGAGCTACCTTGTTTGCCATGAGGAAGGCAAGAACCGATGATGGTTCTTCTTCCCAAGGGGAACCTTCCCAGAAATCCCAGGAGCGAATGGGATTTCAAATAAGGTAAGAACCTTAAACTGGCAATAATCTTAAGTAAAAACTGCTCAAATTGTCTTTCTTGTTAGGCAAAGAAAGACAGCGCCCAGCTCTTCAACCGCCTTCGGAGGGGTTGAAGCCGCAGCTGGTACAGGAGCTTCCAACGAAGAACGCTCCACCCCTGTGGTCCAGGAAGTCGTCCAGACCGCAGGGGAAAGAATAAATGTAGGGACCCAGTCACCACCGATGACTACTGGGGGTAGCGCCCAGCTGGCACTCCCACCAACTGTCCCTGTAGTAAGCGCATCAGGGGCTCTAGCGAGGATCCCCGCTGAAATGAATGATGCTGTCTTACAAAAGTTTATGAAGGTATAAAAAACCTCCATTCTTGTGCCTGAATTGTACTTAGAACACCTTTGATCTTCTTCTTTGGCACCACAGGGATTATCCTGGCTAATAAGCCATTCGCATGTTGTGATGGCCAGTACAGAAGCCATTCAAAAAGAACGCGACAGCTTGCGCAGGTGAGTACCATTACCCTTTGGTTAGCATGGGTGCATTTTGGTTGTGACTGCCTTGATTTTGCTGCAGAGAGGTTACATTTTTGAAGAAAGAGGTAGCCAGTTCAGTCTCAATGTTTAAGAAACAAGAAACTGAACTCAACAAACTTCGATCAGAGAATGCTGGCAAGCCGATTCCTGATTAAGAAGACTTGAATCCCTAATATGCAAATAACCTCCTTTCTCTGTACAGCACAAGCAGGTCGAATTACGCAGCTCAGCCGAGACAAGGAGATTCTTGAATCCTCGATTCGCCACACCGATCGGGCAATCAAAGAGCTGAGCCTCCGGATCTTCAAAAAACTGAAGGCCGTGGCTGATCTCTTGAAGACCGATGTGGTAGAACCGAAGCAAGACAACCTCAGCATAAGTGACTGGACATCACTGCTTACTGCCCAGGCGGATTCACTGCTTGAATATCTCCCGGGAGATATACGGCGACGCGAAGAGGTGATTAGAACCAGGGTTCGATCAGCCGCTGTAGCCGTACTCAGCCGGGTTTGACTTCACCATGGCCCAGATGCAGATCTGAGTGCACTGGTGGGTCAGGTTGAGGTCGAGAGTGAAGAGCTGCTCGATGCAGTCATAGAGGAAGTCAAGCCCCTAGTAGATAGGCTCCTGACTGAGCTGGGGATCGAATGATCTTTATTTTTGTATTTAGACAATTGTGTATAATGCAATGTATGTAAAAAATCATTTTTGACAGGAAGTACATATTTTGCATTTTTATAATATGAGTTCCATACTATAAGCACATCCCCCCTAGCTTTTTGACAGGAAGTACATATTTTGCATTTTTATAATATGAGTTCCATACTATAAGCACATCCCCCCTAGCCCCTGCCTCTGCTTATGAATACTAAAGCCTTAGTGTTATAAGCAGAGGAGAAAACATAAGCGATCAGGATCAATGTAACGTCTAATCTTATTGCGAACTGGTAGCCACTCGGATGACCAAGGACTTACCAGATAGCCCCGTATGCGTTGAGAAACGGCTTATTTAGGAGTGATTTATCTGTAAGTGATCATGAGATCGACCAGCGAATCCGATTAGATTGTTGTAATGATCTGACCGTCGGCGGTCAGCCCCCAGGTCGAATGCATATGATACAGGCTTAAAGAGAAAAACTCATTGTATGAAAGCAAAACATATTTTGTTTTGGCAAAAGATGCTAATTGAACAGGAAAAAAGTGATTGGAATACTTACACGTAAAACTTGCGAAGTTGATCGATGTTCCAAGTATTGGACAAAATTCGACCATCCTCCATAGCTAACTGTCGCGCCCCGAAACTGGGACTACGACTACTCCTGTAGAGACCTAGCTCGCTGCAGCTAGTCCCATATATGCATAGCATACACATACCCTTGACGTCCCAGGATAAGTCAAGCACAGGAGTATATCACATTGCAACATTGTAACTTACAAAATAGTTAAGCAGTGTGGCCTGCTGGCCTTGATATTACATAAGGAGATTACAATGCCTTCACGGCATACATGGTTTAGCAAAATAACATCTACACAGCAGAAGATAGGTGACCCACCCACAAAAGAGAAGTGGACGGCAGAACAACACACATCAGGGAAATGACGGGACTGACGCTCCTCCTTCTGGGTCCAATAAGTTCTCCACGCCTTCATCTTGATTGTTGATCGCCCCGTCTATTGATTTGTAGGTTGCAAGAGTGAGCACTTACGTACTCAGCAAGTCATAGGTAAGAGTAGATACATATAGTAATGATGACATGAATCTAGACTAGTCAAGAATTATGGATGTTTATAAAATAATCTTTTTCTTTCACACTTCATTCCATGGCAGCACCTTTCATAATATAACATCATCATTCATGTTCACTAGATTATAGCACTACCGCGACACGTCGACACACGACAGCCCACGGCAGCACTCCTTATCATGACAACACATGTCATTTGGGTAATCTTGATTTAAACATATTTTATTTAGAAAATAGTACTTGTGTCACACCCCGTGGATTTAATCCACCGCAGCAGACTCCTATAAAACCCGGGAGCTCGGAGTATTCGAATACGTTTTTAACTCTGCAGAGAGGTACCAATTTACCCGCAAGATATTCCACTTTCAAGCCCATCCTATCAAAATGATTAGACCCCTCCTCACAACCATGTGTGAGTGGCAAGGTGGAGATAACAAGAACATTTGTTATGCATCACTTACAATTCACCCCCGACCCTGTGGATCTCTCGCGAAACACAGTTGTGGCGGGCTATACCCCCACCCTTACTTATTTCCCCATTGCTGGGTCAAATATCAGATCACCTTCAGTGATAGTGGGAGTCTGCCTCCAAGTCAATCATCACAACACAACTCATGCAGGGGTTTCATGTACGATCCACATAAGTACTTGTTCAGGCCTGTCCCATACCAGGCTTGCGGTTAGCACGTTGTTCATGCCACTAGACGCACAACACAAGGTTCTAGTCCTTATATGCCAGTGACCAGACCATCCACAACCCTGCACCTTCAGTGCCTGCATTCCTTTGCAGTCTAGCACCTCCAGTGCTACCGCCATCCATACCATTTTCTGGTCACGGCTAGGGGCTTTATTTCATGAATATAAGTATATAAATACATATAATAGTTCATGGCTCAAAACTTGTTTATTTCACATTTCACAGATAACCAGTCTAGTACTGCCAATTCATAAATCAACCATTCTCAATCTTTCACATGCAATATTGCCTATATTCAAGGTTATATTATAGCAACATTTAAAATATAGGTTCAAGATGACCAAGGATATGACTTGCCTTCCGCGTCGTAAGAAACAGCAGTTGATGACGGGTCAACAGCGAAGTCCTCGAACTTGATTTCTGGATCTGCTCGGCGACAAACAAACAATACACACAAATATTACTTATATATTAAAATGATTTAGGATCTATATGCAGATATGCTTAACAAGGATAACTGAACGATACTGGAGATAATTGAGATTACAAGCTGAACTGAGTTGAGATCTAGGGTTTCAAGGATTTGGCTAAGGATGGGTGGTAGATGCTCCTAGGATCTCAAGGTTGCTATAAGAACATCAGTTTGTGGCTGGTTTGATCAAGAACAGCGAATGTCAGCAGATCGACGTTCAGATCAAGATTCTGACATAACTTCAAGGAAAACTAGAGAGCTTATCTCAAGTTATGACAGTAGAAGAAAATGTAGATCATAACTCTACAAATTCAATGGACAAAGTGGCTTTCAAAATACACAATCAGAAGTGGGTAAACAGGGCCAATGCCATTGGCTGGCATGCATTGAGACAGTGTCAAAAATTAGGGTTTAGCGGCAAATATAATTCAAGGGCTCAAATCAAGTTGTGATAGAAGAAGAAAATGTTGATCACAACCTCAGGAGTCTAGGGGACAAAGTTATGCCCAAAATGCACATCTGGAAGGGAGTGAAAAGGGCTAATGCCACTGACTGACATAGTCTGGCATTGATCTTGACATGGCCAGGAACTAGGGCTTGGCATAACTTTTGATCTAAAGCTCCAAATGATGCACCACTTTGTCTGGGAGATAGGCAATGATAACAGGAACAAATCATTCAACAAGATCTAGGGCAGAAGATGGCTAGAAGGTGATGAAATTCAGTGATGAACTGAGGTGAACTAGTTGCACTAGAGCAGTTCTGGACAAGATTTTGGCATGGCTATAACTTGAATTCTGGGCAGTTTCAGAGATCGAGCTAGAAAACAAATATGCTCAGGAAGTTGGGGCACACCTGAATGACAAAGTGGATGAAACTGAAACGGCTGGAAAAGGATTTCCGGTGAACTGCGCCGGAGAAGATGACATGAGATTTGGGGCTTTTTGATACAGGCCGAAAGAACTCTAATCCAAGCTTGAGGAGTGATAGAAGGGTAAGATGAAGCTATCTGGACAATCAATTTGGCCGGAGGATGGCCGGAGAAGCCTGGCGACGATCGCCGGTTTCTGGAGAAGCTCAAAACTGGGGAAAACTTCAATTCGAGCTCAATCTGGAGATATTGATGCATAGGCTTGCTTCAAAAGGTTCACTGATCATTTTTCTTCACAAGCTCGAGAGCTAATTCGAAGTGATTTGGTCTGCATTGCCGGAACAGGGCAATCGGGAATTCCGGCGATCACCGGCGACTGGATGCAATATAACTCAATTAGATGGTACAGCATGATGAGGGAGATGAGATATACCTTCTGGTGCTGTTAATTCGGTGAGAAGTGCAGCAGGGCGTGCTGGCACCGTGAGGCTCCTTGACGGCTCGCCGGAGAAGAAGACCAAGACAGGAGAATTTCGAGACTTAGCTGATTTCCAGTGAAGGAAAGGAGTTGCTGGGGGATACAGTAGTGTTTAAATAGGCCAGGCGCAACTTGCAAGGAGGGAGCAGCGAAGTGATTAGCAGCCGGTGATGAGATTGGTTGCGTGTTGAACATCAGCGGCGAAGACACAGCAAGAAGCGGTGATTGCGACGGCGACAAGTCTGCAGCTGATCACCATGTCGGTTCATCGGGACCTTGCAAAGCTGGAGCAAGCGGTGGCGACAGCAACTAGCGCGGCAAAGCAACGTGGCGGGGAGTTGCTGACAAAAGGCTGCTGGTCGCGCGCAGGAGCACATGCTGTTCAACGGCGCTGCCACGGCGTTGCCACGGCACGGCTGAAGCAAGGACACGTACACACAAGCATGCACGGTCACGAGTGCGGCGAAGCCTCACCGGCGACGAACAGCCACGGCGCACAGGCACGGCAAGCTCTGGTCGAAAATGGCTAAGTCCCTGGTCGAATTGGACTGAACTACAATTTCAAATCTTGAGTTTTGGACTGTTTTGCAAATTCTGGAGTGTTGGAAGGTTAAATCTGAAATTGATTCTGCTGTTTTGGTATACTTAATTCAATAGATGATTTGGCACAGCTAGGAGATAAGGTTTGAGACATTTAGATGACTTTTGATATGAACTGAAAATAGGGTATTTTAGGGTAATTGAAATCTGAATTTCAATTGATTTCGAATTCTGGGATTTAGGGTTTGATTTTGAGATACTCATAAAAGAAGAATTTGTATTGAAAAGCATTTGGGAGGTGTTCCCTGAATCAGATTTGAATTTGGAGATGATTTGCAACATTTTGCCTTTTCTGGCTTTTAGAAAATCTGGAAAAAGGACTGGTCTGCGATACTCTTGGACTGATTTGCGAAAAAGGTTCAGATGGTGAAATCTGGCTGCCAACTTTTTGGATTAAGGTATTGGCATACCCATGATCATATTCCAGGAATAATCTGGTCTGAACTTGGCTAAGATTTTGATTAAATCTGAATTTCTGAAACTTAGGGTAAAAGGTAATAACAGATATTCTGTTTTCGAAAACAGAAAAGAGTTGATAATTCTGGAAATTAGGGATAGAATTGAATCCAGGTTCTGAAGGCTTTTAGATTTAGGATAACTGATAGATCAAATCTGGCAAGTCAGATCTTGACTTGGGGTCACAGGATAAATTTTGGAGATTTAGAGCTAGAACAGAATAAAGCTGAGGCTGATTTGGTTGATCTAGAAGAGACATATGCATGCATGATTTTTAAGAAAGAACTTTTCACCCCAAAACTCAGGATGTTACACTAACCGCGCCGATCCTGTCCGCGGCACTGAGACAACAGTATAAGGACCTTCCCATTTTGGGGAGAATTTGTTGCGATTAGACTGGTCTTGAATTTTTCGTAAAACCAAGTCGCCCACGTTGAGATCACGTGGTCGCACCTTTTTACTGTGATACCTGCGTAAAGCTTGCAAGTATGCCGCGGACTTAACCAGGGTGCGATCACGCCGTTCTTCTAAGAGGATGAGATCTTGTGCCCGTTGTTCGGACTGATTAATTTGTTCGAACTGATCTGTCCGAACAGAACCAATACTTACTTCCATAGGCAATACCGCCTCGGCCCCATAGACCAAATGGAAGGGCGTCTCACCGGTGGCGCGACTAGAAGTAGTTCGTAATGCCCATAGAACGGTATAGAGCTCATCTGCCCAAGCCCCCGAGCGGGTCTTAAGGCGATCAAAAACGCGCTTTTTAATGCCTTGCAGTATTTGCCCATTGGCTCGTTCTACGGCACCATTGCTTTGTGAATGGGCCACAGAAGCAAAGCACACCTTGGTCCCAACCTGATCGCAGTAGTCCAGGAAAAGACCGCTGGCGAACTGAGAACCATTGTCTGTGATGAGACGGTTTGGAACACCAAATCGTGCCACAATGTTCTTATGGAAGAACTTTTGTGCGGCTGATGCAGTAATATTTCGTACCGGTTCGGCCTCAATCCACTTTGTAAATGTGTCAATGGCTACGAACAGAAACTTGTACCCATTGACCGCTTGTGGCATAGGACCGACGATATCCATCCCCCAGACCGCGAATGGCCATGAGAGAGGAATGGTTTGCAACGCATAGGCAGGTTGATGAACTTGCCTTGCGTGGAACTGACACCGGGGACACGTCTTGACCATATGCTTGGCATCATCAAGTGCCGAAGGCCAGTAGAATCCTTGTCAAAAAGCCTTTCCGACCAGTGTACGATATGACGAGTGCGCACCGCATACCCCGTCATGTATTTCTCTCAAGAGGGACTTTCCTTCCTCCTGAGATATACGACGCATGAATACTCCTTGAGTACCCTTTCTGTACAAAATCCCACCTATGAGTTTGTACAGACGCGCTTTTCGAATTAACCGATCACTTTCGGTTTCGTCCTCGGGTAGGGTCCCATGTTCAAGATAGACCCTCAATGGATGAGCCCAATCTTGTTCCTGACCGAGGTTGGTAACGAAGGCTATTACCGGATCATCCTCGACCGAAGTCATGATCGATGGATGGTCCAAGTGTTCAATGAACACTCCTGCCGGAGCGGATGAGCGTGAGGACCCAATTTTGGATAATTGGTCTGCGAGAATATTGTCCTTTCGCGGGATGTATTGGACTTAGAAATGACTGAAGTGTTTTTCCAATCTCCTCACTTCCCCCAGGTAATGAGCCATTGTCTCATCAGAGGTGCTGTACTCCTTGTTTACCTGGTTTACGACCAGCTGTGAGTCTCCCCTCACCACTAATCGACGGACTCCGAGGGATTTTGCTGCCCAGAGCCCTGCAATAAGACCTTCATACTCTGCCGCATTGTTGGTTGCAACAAACTGTAGTTGAATGACATACTTAAGCTGTTCGCCCTGGGGCGTAAATAAGACCACTCCAGCCCCCGAGTGTTGAAAACTATGGGAGCCGTCAAAGTACATTGTCCAATAATCGGGGCACTCCAGTTCCTCTGCCAACTGCACGGGTGGCTCAGGGTTGGTCCATTCGACCACAAAGTCGGCCAAAACCTGAGACTTAACCGCCGTGCGAGGGGTGAAATGGATCTCGAAGGCACTGAGTTCGACCGCCCATTTGGCGATTCGACCAGATTTCTCTGAATTTCGGACAATATCCCCTAAAGGAAAAGAGGAGGGTACTGTGATCTTGTGTTCTTGAAAGTAATGTCGTAGCTTACGGGAAGCCATCAGTAGCGCGTAAAGTATCTTCTGGACCTCAGGGTAGCGCTCCTTAGGACCATGAAGTACTTCGCTCACATAGTAGACGGGTCTATGTATTCCTTCCCTATCCGCGATCAGAACGGCGCTGACCGCATGTGGTGTGGCCGCCAAGTAAAGAAGCAACGGTTCTCCTTTGTCGGGAGACACCAATACTGGCGGACTGGATAGATATGTTTTTACCTCCTGGAATGCTTTTTCGGCCTCATCCGACCATGTAAAGTTATGATGCTTCCGCAAGGCTTTGAAGAAAGGTAATCCCCTTTCGCCTAATCGCGATATAAAGTGACTTAAAGCCGCCATGCGACCAGCCAGGCGTTGAACATCCTTCATGGTCGAGGGCGACCTCATTTGTTCAATAGCCCTGATTTTCTCAGGATTAACTTCAATGCCCCTGGAACACACAAGGAAACCAAGGAGTTTTCCTGAAGAAACCCCGAAAGAGCATTTCTCCGGGTTTAATTTTATTCCAAAGCGATTCAAATTACAGAAGGTTTCAGCGAGATCATCCAAATGAGACAATCTCTTGGTACTTTTTACAACCAAATCGTCTACATATGCTTCGAGATTACGCCCTATCTGGGAAAGAAAGGTCTTTTGCATCAAGCGCTGGTACGTGGAACCTGCGTTCTTGAGACCGAACGGCATTCTGACGTAGCAGTATGTGCCGAACGGGGTGATGAAGGCAATTTTCTCTTCATCGTCTTCTGCCATGCTAATTTGATGGTATCCTGAGTAGGCGTCCAAAAAACTCATCAGTTCGCAACCCGCAGTGGAGTCGACCAGCTGGTCGATGCGGGGAAGGGGAAAGTCATCCTTCGGACAGGCAGCGTTGAGGCTAGTGTAATCGACGCACATGCGCCACTTGCCATTTGACTTGCGGACCATAACCGGATTGGCAAGCCAGTCCGGGTGATCCACTTCGCGGATAAACCCGGCTTGTAAGAGTTTGTCTAACTCTTCTCGGATGGCTTCCTGTCGGTCAGTGGCAAAACGCCTGAGCTTTTGCTTTATTGGTCGTTGTCCAGGTCGAATTGCTAACCTGTGCTCCATTACTTCCCTTGGGACACCGGGCATGTCGGACGGTTTCCACGCAAACACATCTGCGTTAGCCCGGAGGAAAGCAATGAGGTCGAGTTCCTATTTGTCATCCAGGGCTGATCCAACCCGAATTGTCTTGGATGGGTCATCTGGGTACAAAGGAACTTGTTTGAGTTTCTCATCTGGTCGAGGAGCAGCCTTGATCGCATCGGTGGCAACGGTGGCAACCTGAGCGTCCCGGAGGGGAAGTTGATCGACCATCTCCAAAGATAGCCGGTCGCACGTGAGTGCCACGTTGCGACTACCTCGGACCGAAATGACACCTTTGGGGCCAGGCAATTTCCCACACTGATAAGCATAGTGCGTTGCCATCATAAACTTAGCAAGAGTCGGCCTGCCAAAGATTGCATTATAAGCTGACTCACAATCGATTACATCGAAAGTAACCAATTCTGTTCGGAAGTTGTCTGGTTCTCCCAGAGTGACCGGGAGGACCACTTGTCCCAATGGAATCATGGAGGGGCCTGGGATTATCCCATAAAACGGATGGATTATGGGCTTGATCTTCGAACGAGGAATTTGCATCTCGTCGAGTGTCTTGACCAATAAAAGATCAAGGGAACTTCCCCCGTCAATCAGGACCCTTTCGACTCTCGCGTTACTGATGATTGGGGTAATGACCAGAGGTAGCCTCAATGGTCGGGTTAGCCCCACAGGACAGTCAGCGCGATCGAACGTCAAAGGCATATCCGACCAACGGGGGTATTGAGGTTCACCAAGGGATGTCTCCGTTTGGTTAACCTCTCGGCAGAAGGTTTTAAACTGCCTTTTGGAAACGAAAGAGGAAGAACCTCCGAAAATGACATTAACATGATTTTGAGGTACCTGGTAAGCCATTTCTTCGTCTCCGTTGACGTCTCTAATCCCGCACGCCTGCTCTTTAGGCGGTAAGGTTGGCATTGGCCCGGCTCCTTGGTAGAAATCGTCCAGTTGTTTCAGCCAACTCCTGCAGTTTTTGAGGTCGTGGCCTGCGGAGTTGTGGAGTGGACACCACTTCTTGCCCTCCTGCGGATTATTTGATTTTTCTGGCTGGTCGGAATCCCGACCACCAGAGGCAGTTTTACTTTTAAATGAAGACTTATTACCTTTGGTCGAAGGTGGTTTCTCTGCGACTGCGACCTCACGGTACTGTCCAGAGCGGTTCCTCTTCGACTTCTTTGATTTCCCACCCGGTGAAGACTCTGGCTTTTTACTTGAATCTTCTTTCCTGGCGTCCTTGAAGCCTGGTTGGGGTGGTAGGTCCCCTTTGTCGACCATTCGGTTCCATTCGACTGCTTCGGCTGCATCAGAATATCGATCAGCCATATCGAACAGATCGGCCACTGATCGAGGAGGGTGGATAAGCAAGTCTTCAGTGAATCTCCGGTATCGAACGGCATGCTTAAATGCCCTGATTACGGAGCCATCAGATATGTTCGGGATGGTATTCCTCACCCCGACAAACCTCTTGACAAACTGCCAAAGTGTTTCGGTCGAAGTTTGCCGCAGCCTATGCAGGTCGTCCTCCTTACCCGGCTTTTGGTAACAATTTTGGAAATTGCTGAGGATGGCATCGCATAGCATTTCCCAATTGTAGATGGAACCCTCAGGCTGGTTAAAAAACCAGGTTCTAGCCGGTCCTGCGAGGACTGTTGGCAGGTAGTTGGCCATGACCTTGTCATCGCCTCCCGCTGCTTGGATGGCAGTAATATAGATCTGAAGGAACTCGCATGGGTTCTGAGTTCTATCAAACCTCTCAATGGCCCCTGGTCGAAACTTATCTGGCCAAACGACTGCTCGTAGGCCAGGCGAAAAAGTTTTGCAACCAACGTAAGGACCGTGAACCGTCCTGTGACTCTCGGTTGGGTTTCGAGCAACCTCACGCAATGGCGAAGTTACTCGTGGTCCCAAACGAGAGTGAACAGGAACTCGATCCCTACTACGAGAATCCTGCATTCGCCGGTATTTGTCCTGTCGGGACGGTACAGGCGGCGGGTAACTCCGCCGGCCAGAGCCAGAATGAGGACCACCCCGTTCATGGGAATGTGTTACCGACCGGGAAGAGGCTGTTGGGGTTGCCTCGGATGCGACCTCGTCCAGTCTTTCCGCCAGGATCCTAAAAAGGCCGGTTTCTACGTGTAAGTTTTCCATTTCTTTTATCCTTTTCAATTAGCATGATTTTGTTAAAAAACTTATGTGTCCTTTTCTTCGCATCATGTTATGGTTCGATTTCTTTTGCCCCATTCTGACCGAGTTATGCTCGGGGGCTGGTCGCCGATGACCATCTTACTATAATAACCAAGTTGGATTCGCTGGTCGATCTCATGGTCGCATCTTGATGAGGAACGGGGTCCCGATCTTCCGACAGGTAAGGGATAGTTCGATTGGTGGAGACTCGACGTTGACGATCCGACTTTCGACCAGAACCGATCTAGGCCTGCAATCGCTACACCACTGCTCCATTCGTTATCAACCGTACCGAGGAGCGGTTGACCTAGCCACAAAGGCCTGTTCCTGCAAGAGAATCGAAGAACACGTGCAAGAACATAGAAGAAGCAATCTCGAATTGCAAGTATGTATTAAGATCACGAAGTGTTGGGATTCCACAAACCGAAAGACGGCGAACTGCGACAGCAGAAAATTCTAAGCAAAACCCAAGTCTAACAATGACGGCTACGAGGTTTTAATATGCGAGAGGGGTGGCGTCTAGGGTTTGGACGCACCCCCCCCCCCCGCCCCCCATGCGGGATACACGGGCCGAGGCCCAATAGACAGGTGACCGTAGCAGGAAAATTGCGCATGACTTCCGCGATAGATCGCAGTCGTCCATGGGTACTTCTCCTAGGGGCACCAGGTGTTATCGTTTCTTCGTCCACTGGGAAATGCTCCGGTGGTAAAGAAGGAGTCTGGTCACGTTTACGACCACGCGACCGTCGAGAAGAACTCGGGGCAGCATCGTAACGAGCCTGCGCATCTTGAAGAGCCTCTAGGGCAGTTCTGCGTAGTTCGTTGTTCTGTTGCTCGAGATCTTGATCCTCCTTCTGTTTGCGATCTTGTTCTTCCCTGGCAGCCTGTTGATCGGGAGTTTCTTCCGACAGCGCAGCAAACTGCCTAGGGAGAGAGGTCGCCGATGGGGAAAACATCTCGGTTTGTTCCGAGTCGGACTCGAAATCAAAGAGACGGTGAAGGTTATCAGGGTCGAACCTTCCTGGGCTAATTTCCGGGTCATCATCATATTTTCCCTCAGCGGGGTCGTATGACGGGCCGGATTTATCACCTGGCACATTAAGAACCTCTGTGGGTTCTAACCTTGCGCCAGTTACCTCCTGGTCGATTGACATGACTTGGAGAGATGATTCAACCTGTGGAAGATTCTGGCCTTCGACCTCTTCCATCGGAACAGGGTCGCTTGGAGAAGGCATTGGTATATGGGCATAATCCTCGAGATCGAAATCGTTCTCGGAATCATATGTTCCAGCCATGTTTCGGCGAACCTCCGGATTTCAATTAGGACGCCTTGCGAAAGGCCCCACAGTGGGCGCCAGCTGTCGACGATTCGGACTCGGGGTCCTCAGCCGAACTTATGCAAAATTTGTAATTGTGAGACCTTTCAAGATGACCCTCCGGGAAGGTATGTCGAACAATGGTGAACAGGAGCACAGAGAGATTTATACAGGTTCGGGCCCTCGATGGTGGGAGTAAAAGCCCTACGTCCTGTTAGGATTTCACTATATGAGATAAATCTTTACAAACTAGCAGGGAGAAAACCCTCACAGGCGAAAGTTTTCCTTATGTAAAAATACAAAAAGAAACTACAGGAGACTTGTAAGTATTGTCTAATCTTAGCCGTAGACTTGGCTGTTTGAGTGGTCGAGATATCTTGTATCTCGCTTATCTTAGGGGTCTTGTTCTTCCAAAATGTCTTGGATCCTCCGTTTGATGTACTTTGCCACCTTTTTATATTGGTCGAAAGGGTGCCATATGAAGAAAACTGCATCAAACGGTTGGATGCGGTTTTTGGAGAACCACTGTTAACTTCCACGGAGGTTATTAACACGTGTTAATCATGAATAACCGCATATAATAACCTCTGACGGTTGGTCTTCAACGTGGAGGAATCCTCGGGATGCTTGGAATATCCTGACATAAGGATAACCCAATAAACTCCAAGCACCCTGGTCGAGAACGTTCTGACCGCAGAATGTGGGCTGACCGCGCAACATCCCAGATATCCAGTCCAGTTCGCGTATAGCATACGAACTTCTGACCGCGCAAGGCTGTCGGCCTGATCGCACGAAACCCGCGACCTGATCGCGTAAAGCTTGTGACCTCATGGTGATGCCCCTCAGAAATAGCTTGAGTTCGCATCGCCAGATACATGTCTGGTTCGAACCTGTCTTGAACCAAAAGTTTATTAGAAGTGACCCGGGTGTCAATCCTCGTCAGATGGTGCTTCATTGTCAGAGTCAGAAGCTTCTTCGACCTCTTTTCTGTCCACCTTCTACATTTCATGAGTGATAAGAGTACCCAGCAGCTCGATGGGAGTTGTAGATGATAGGTCTCCATTGACCAGCACGGTCATAATGGTGTCAAATCTTGATGGCAATACCATGAGCATTTTGCGCACCACATCAATGTATTCGAACTTGGTACCTAAGCCTTTGAGATCATTGATCAAAAGATTTAGTTGAGTGAACATGTCACTCACATTTTCATTATCAAGAATAACAAAAGAATTGTATTGTCTATTTATCTTTATGAGTCTAGCTTCCTTAACCTTTGAGGTTCCTTCATGAATAACTTCTAAAGCTTTCCACATTTCATGAGAGGTGTCAAGGTTGCTTATTCTATTAAACTCATTTAAATTTAAACCATTGAAAATAGCATTCTTAGCTTGAGCATTAGCTTGGAGGTTTTCTGTATCCAAAAGGTGTGGTTTTCAATGTCAAGAGGAGCTCTAAATCCATCTTTGGTGACTCTCCAAACATCTGAAATAATTGACTCTAGATATACTATCATTCTAATTTTCCATTAGATATAATTTTTTCCTTTGAAAAAAGGGAACCTTCCCATTATAAGATTTTTCAACAGAAGACATCCTCTCTCAAGAAGGTAAATTCTTAGAACTGAGGGACACTGCTTTGATACCATGTGTTGGTCAAAGGATGTTGACTAGAGGGGGTGAATAGGAGATATTAAAATCTAAGCACAAATTACGATTTCAAATTCAACCACAATTATCAGATACAATTAATAGATTTAAGTATAGTTGTTGATAACAAGATTTCTATTCAAAAGTCAAATAACAGCAGTAAATGAACTTTAAGTAAAGCAGAGTAAGAAAGAGGTAACTGATGACACAATCAGTTTTTCCCGAGGTATCAGAAGTTTGCCAACTTCCACTAGTCCACGTTGAAGCACTTTACACAAGAGTATCGCCTCAATTCCACTATTGGTTGCCCTTCTCTCTGGATAGGCAAGCACCGAGCCTTCACAACTGTAAACCAGGCCTCTCTGACATGTACGGTCTGTGGAGAGATCACCGATCTCTGCTAGTCATCTAGGTGACGGCAATCACCAAGAGTAATAAGTATAGAACAATCCCTTGATCTACTTCTACACAAGAAGCTCAAGATGCTATGCAATTTACTCTCGCTAAGCTATCTCTTCAAAACAACAAATGAAGTGAATGCAAGGATGCTAGCTCTAAATGCAATACTCTTCACTCCCTGGACTAGCTCCTCTAAACAATGACTGGATTGAGTACAATTATGCTAGCTCCAGATGCAAGTGTGTGAAGGAATGAGACTTGAATGCTCTAGGCTCTAGGCTCTTTGCTCTTTGCTAGCAACAACTAGTAGCAAGTTTGAGTGCATTGAATGATTCATGTGAATGCAACAGCAGTAGAATGCAACAGCATTTGTTAGTTAAGAAGGCCACACAAGATGTATTAAAAGCCCCTCAAACAAAAACTAGCCATTTGTCAATTTCTGACAAACATTCCCACTAGTTGATGGGCATTAAATGCACTTGTCAGTGAGCATTTGAACTCAAGCTTGTGAAGGAAGCTTGGTTCGAACACAGGCGAACTGCTGGTCTGAACAAGAGAATAAACTTCTGATCGCAATCTTGCTGAACTGAACAATAAATAGTAACATCTGGTACAATCAAGACAAAGTTCAGTAAGACACGACCAGAATTGATCATAAACGACCACAAGTAGTTCCTGGTATTGGTGCGGCCATAACCCGTATTGATTTGATACGACCACGATCAAGTTCAATACTGTTATGACGAGCTTAGTACTGAATGATCATGACTGAGTCTTGACATGACCACGGACTCAGTGACCAAAGGTAATGAGACCACACCGGTCGCAAAACCGACAGAAGACCACTAAGGTCGCACACAAGGTCACTGAGACCACGGAGGTCACAGACACAGGCATGAGAACACGAAGGTCGCATACACAGTCTTTGAGACCACGAAGGTCGCACACATAGTCTTAAGACCACGAAGGTTGTAAACACAGTTTTTGTGATCAGAAAGATCGCAGACACAGTTGCTGAGACCACTACGATCGCAGAAGCACTCGCTGAGATCACCAAGGTTGCACACATAGTCCTAAGACTGCCAAGGTCGCAGACACAATCTCTGGGACCACTAAGGTTGCCAACACAGTCACTGAGACCACTAAGGTCGCATACACAGTCGCTGGGACTACTTAGGTCACCAACACAGCCACTGAGACCACTAAGGTCGCAGACACATTGGCTGGGACCACTAAGGTCGAAGACCGATAACAGACTATATGACCATGGACAATGAGAACATAGACTGTGCGACTATGGACAATGAGATTCCAAACTGTGCAGCCAAGATATGCAGATAAGCTTTAGCTTGCATCTAAACTATATGATATGCGCTTTGAGCTTCAAGGTGTATAAGATCGATCAAGCAGACCATACCCCTCTTAATAGTACGACCATAAAATCTACAACTGAAAAGATAAATTAGGTCGAGTTTAGCACTAATGACCATCAAGAAAGCTAGGAAATGAGTCTCAGTCTTCATCAGCCTTCATCTTTACCTCGGTCATTTCTCTTATGGTTTGAGGGTTCTCAGCATGTAGCTTTTGAGATAGATTTGTCGTGCTTTAATCTGCAACTCTGATCGTTTCGAGAGTTCCCAGCATGCTGCTTCATAGCTTCACCATGCTCGATCTGAAACTGACAACACTTGTAATAAACATGTTAGCTCTGTTTGTTGTCATTTATCATGAAAGCTCTAAAGATTTATCAATTACCCTCAAACCCTAAGCGGGCTTATATTCAATAATCTCCCCAAAGCTTGAACAGGTTTATTTTCAACAATCTCCTCTAGGGTTTGTATTCATCTGTTTTGAGGGTTCCAGCTTGTGTCTTTTGTGATTGATTCATCATGCTTGATCATCAACTGACAATACTCATAATAGACATGTCAATTTACTCTGTTCGTTTTCATTATTCACTGAAACTATAAAAGTTAACTAAGCTAATATTCAACAGTTCTTGCTTCAGAGGACGATGGAGAAGAAAGGTTGTTGTGGAGGAATCGCAGAAGAAGAGGAAATGGCTGGGAAGAAGTAAGAAGGTAGGAAGAGGAAGAAGAGGCTACTGCTTGGAGTAGTTGTGGGGGAGAAAATGATATGAACACGCTAGTGAAGGACGCGTTCACGGAGGGTGGCTCGATCTTCATGACATAGAATCTGGATAACTAGTATCTAAAGATACCTGGATAATTAGTATGACCTGACGAAATGAGATAGCCAACCACTTTAGAACAAGGACCTGCGTATCAATAAATTCTGCCAACCACACTCTGAATTACCTATCCACACGGCCACGCACGGAGTTGGTGCACAGATAGGGTGATCACGAAAATCATTCAAGCAATTCCAGAGGAAATCACAAGAACAAAGTATTAAGAGATTCAATTCTCCACTAAAACTAGGGTTTCTGTATTCAATCTGAAAAATATCAATATCAATGTTGGGTTCCTAAAACTATGACCATGCCTCTCTTTTATAGAAGATTTAAGCTAGAAATTCAATCTTAATCTAATGGAATAAAATCCTAACATATTATAACAGATGAAAGAAATCTGGATTCAATCTTCACAGATTCGGATTGGACTTTTTCCTCCCATACAGTCGTTAGTCTTTCGGGTCTCTTGGTTGCATATGACATTGGTTTTTAATGATTCTTGATTTGTTGGAAAGCTCTTTTGAATTCCTTTCCACCAAGTACTCTCAAGACCAAATTGGACATCTGTCCTAATAATGGCACTTGGTCAAAGATCCTGGTCAAACATTGGACTTTCACTTAATCGGCAGATTGCATGCCGAGCAGAGTTCTTTTGGTTGTAGCAGGTGCAATCCTCAACGGAATCAAGTGATTTTGGATTGTCACTTGATCCTCTTTCCACTCAGTAGGTGTACAACTAGATTCGATAAAGTCCTTTAGCTCATACGTGGCTATGTGAGTCGAGCGCTAGTGCTACTTGTGCTAGGGATGTCCTCAGCATTCTCCCCCTCTTGAAAAAGACTCGTCCTCGAGTCTGACAGCATAGAACCAAAGAATGAAGAAAGGTCTGAAATGTTGAATGTAGAATTGACCCCATATTCCCCTAGTAGCTCTATCCTCTACAAGTGTAGCCTTACAAGATCACCTAGTGAAAACACCATCTTCCTCTTCTTTTTGTTCACCTTGGTCGCATATTGCTGTGTCATCTTCTCAATATGTTCCTTCGTCTTTGCATGGAGCTTCTTTATGTATTTAGCATGCTTAGATGCATCCATGTTTATTCGTTCTAGCACAGGCAAAGGAAACAAATCAATAGGAGCAATAGGTTTAAAGCCATAAACAATTTCAAAAGGACACATTAGTGGTCAAATGTAGCGCCCTGTTGTACAGAAACTCCATGTGGCACGGTGGTCGGTTTGGCAATGCTACTCCAGGTATTAAATCAGTTTGATGATCAATTCCTCATAGAGAAGGAAGTCTAGATGGTATCTCTGCGGAAATACGTCCTTATATTCCTGCAAAACAGCGCTAGCAACACTAGAAAGACCGGTTAAGTCATTAGTAGAAATCAAGGATTCCTTGTACAAGAGTACAAAACAATCTGGCAATAGGTCGCTCACAACTCTCAAATCTGATTTTGTAGCTATTAAAGCTAAGCTATCTTTCTCTCTTTTCTTTATCTCACTCATATTTGGTTTGTAGCTCTCACTTACTAATATGTGGTGCTCACTCTTATGTTCACTCACACTATCAACCTTACTCTTAGAAAGTTTTTGCATCTCTTCCAATATGATTTGTTCAGGAGTCATAGGAAGAAGAGTGATGTCCTTGCCCTTGAACTTGAAGAAGTATTTGTTAGTCCGACCACAATGTTGTGAATTGTGATCATATTGCCATGGTCGTCCTAATAGTAAGTGGCAAACTTGCATAGGAACCACGCCACACATGGCAACATCAGTATACCTCTTAATGATAAACTGAACCTTCACTACGGAGGTAATTGTGATCGCGCCACAAGAGTTAAGCCATCTAATGTGGTATGGATGAGTATGTTTGAGCACTGTAATTCCAAGTTTGTCCACCATTTCCTTACTAGCAAGATTACGACAACTACCTCCATCAATGATGAGCTTGCATACCTTGTCATGGACCTTACGTCAAGATTGAAAAAGATTATGTCACTATCCTCATTCAATTTCCATCATTTAAACATTGAGCACAGTCTTGACCACAAGAGTTTGACCTTGCTCAAAAGAAAAACCTCCATCTGCTTCAACTTCTTCGGCGGCGGCGTCGATAATGTCTTCGTCACTTTGAGAATCATATTCTTCATCTTCTTGCACAATCATAGTTCGCTGGTTAGGACACTGAGATTCCGCATGTCCTCACCCTCGGCATCTAAAGCATATAATTTGGCTTTGTCGAGCAAAAGAATCAACGGATGAGGTACTGACTGTAGGCTTCTTCTCGTAGGTCAAAGCATTGTTGTTTGGTCAAAATATTGAAGAGGACAAATTTGACTTGCTCAAAACATTGTCATTTGGTCGAAGCAGTGTAGATGATGGATTGGACTTAGTCGAAGAATTATTGTTTGGTCGACCTGTTAGAGGAGTCCAGGTTGAAGCATTATTGTTCGGTCGATGCCACGTAGAGGTATTGCCTGTCCACGAATACATCTTGTCTTCAACTAATTCCTTTTCCGCTTTTCTTCATAGATGGACAAGTTGCTCGAGATCCTGGTACTGCTGATAATTGACAATCCTCTGGAAGTCTCTATTTAAGCCATTATAAAACCGAGCAATGGATTGGTTAGGTGTCTCCCTAACATCACATCTCATCAAAAGAATCTTCATCTCTTGGTGGTATTCATCAACACTTTGCGGACCTTGTTTAAGACCTTGCAGCTTGATGAACAAATCCCGAGTGTAGTAAGATGGCACAAACCTCTTTTTCATGACATTCTTCATCTCATCCCATGTAGCAATTTGAGGTCAATTTGCTTGTCTCCTCAACTCATGATATTGATGCCACCAAATCAACGCATAGCCTTCAAATTCGGATGAAGCATGTGGGAAGAATCATGGGCAAACTCTCAACGCAAGTCTGTTGTCTTCCTAAAACAAAAGCCTACAAGATGTCCATCTCTCCCACAATATGAACAATGATATACCAATCTGGCAGAGACATCGGTACGGGAGGAAGATGCAACATGTGACTTAGGAGTAGACTTGCCCATAGAAGAACCAAGTTTAGAAGAATTTTTGAGACCCAACTTGCCTTTGAAAGAAATCCGAGAAGAAGTATCAACTTTAAGCACTTGGGGTTTTTCGACCATACTAGGCATGTACCCAATCCCTTGCTTGTTAAAGGAACACTTCCATGTGTCCAAAATGAGATCAAGGTTCTTTTCCCCATCAGAAAACTTCTTCAAAATATATTTAAGATATTCAATTTCATTTATCAAAAGAAGACAGTCAGGGCAAGAAACAAGTGAATCTTCTAAAAATTTTTCTTTGAGTTTGAGGTTCTCACATGTCAGACATGTTTTGGTCCTCAAGTTTTGGAGTTCCTTCTCAAGACAATCGGCAAATGACTCTATCAAGGATTCCAACTCATTTTCAAGTTCGGCACACTTGGTGCATGGAGTGGCCCGTAAGACATCAAAGTCATGCCGCAAAGAAATACAAGAAGCACGAGAACTCGACTTGGAAGAATCAAGCTCCAAATGTGCAGAATCAAGCTCAGAATGCAAAGACCCAAGTAAAAGCCTCAAAGAATTAATCTCAGAATGCAAAGAAAGACAAAGCTCACAAGAATCAGAATCAGAGGTGCTCGAGCTCTTGCTCAAAAGATCATCACGCTCCTTTTTCAAAGACTGAACCTTAGCCCTCAAAGCATCAATCTGAGAATCTTGTGCGAGAAGAGCTTCTAAGAGCTGGTCTTTACTCACCTTGCTCATGTCAGAGTCAAGATCATCCTCATTGATGTCATCAACTCCAAGTGCCATGAAGCATAAGCCGGTGAAGTCGTCATCACTATCATGAGAAGAGGTAGCAGCCTTGTTGTCTTTATCAAGACCATCATCACTTAGATCATCAAGAGCGGACATGAAGGCTTTGTGGATGGCCTTCTTCACAGTTCCAAAATTCTTCTTCTTCATCTCAGAACTGAAGGTCTTCTTTTTCTCTGGCTCTTTAGTGGCGCCCTTGAGGGTAGGGCAAAGAGCACAGATGTGGCCAGGCTTGCCACACTCAAAGCATATGATCTCTCTTCTCTTTCCTCTCTTCTTGCTTTCCAAACCCTCACAAATTTCATAGTAATCAAAGCAAGCTCATCATTAGAAAGCACATCTAGAGCCTCATCCTCAAGAGAAGTAAGAGCAGAAAGTGAAAAACCAAATGAGGACATTAAAGATCCAGATGAGCTAGGATGTGTGGAGTGTAATGCCAATGGCTTAGATTCAGGAGGAGACATCGCTGCCGTAGTCATCTCATAGGTCTTGAGATAAGAATATAAATACTTGGTCGTCAAGACATCGAGGTCCTTAGCCTCCATAATGGCAGTGGTTTTGACATGCCAAACCACTGGAGTCAAGGAATGCAAGATCTTGCGACATCTCTCAGACTCAGAAAGATCTTTGCCTACAAAACTCAGCTTGTTGACAAGAGTATCAAAACGAGTGAAAAATCCATCAATAGACTCACCCGATTTCATCGTGAATTGCTCATACTCAGATGTCAAAAGCTCATGCCTCACACTCTTAACTTGAGTGGTACCCTCATAGAAAGCTTCGAGGGCCACCCAAATATCATGAGCGGTGGAAAGCCGCGAGATGCGCTTGTACTCAATCTGTCCTAGGGCTCCATAGAGATAGTTCATCGCCCTATGGTTGAGTAAGGCCTGTGCTTTGTTAGATTCATTAATTTTGACAAGCTCCACATATACATCTTCAATGATCTTCCATAGGTTGAAGCCTTGAGACTTGATGTATGCCTCCATGCGCTTCTTCCAATATGGAAAGTCATCTCCATCGAAGATGGGTGGCTTTCTTGTGTACTTTTCGGTCGCCATGGCTCAAGAGACGGTGAAGTCTACAAACAAGCACAACACTGGGCTTTGATACCAATTGAAAGACCAGGATGACGAACCGAGAGGAGGGATGAATCGGTTTTGCAAAATAAATTCCCAAGAAGAAAGCAAAAGAAACAAGAGAAGGTATAAAGATGCTAGGGGTGCTTGGATATCAAATATAGCTATCCCCAATCATAGCACCACCTCTCTTGATATCCAAAGATCTCCATAAAAAAAAGAAAAGGAGAAATAAAAAGAAACAATCAAGAATCAACAGCAAATATTTAAGCAACTCATTGCAAGGATTTAAAAAATCAATTGCGAGTATTTAAACAACCAATTGCGAATATTTTAACAATCAATTGTGAGTATTTAAACAATCAATTGCGAGTATTTAAATAAGCATATACAAAAATTTAAACAATCAAGAAAGAGAGAAGATTTAACAACATATAAAATATTCAAAAACAAAGAAAATGATCAAAAATACTAGCCAAAAACTCTCTCTCAAAGGGATAAGTGCTCTCTCTAGCACTCCCCCTTCTTATATAGAGCTAACCTCCTCTTAGAATAGTCTCCACAACCAATTTGGGACTAAAATAACAGCTAGTGGAGGTTGGGCTCGAAGCCCAATTGGGCCCAACTCTCAACAATCATTTTTACAATTTTTGGATTTATAATTTCAGAATTACATCATTTTCTGAATAGCAGACACTAAAATAGCCATAACTTTATCATACGAACTCCAATTTTGATGTTCTTGGATCTGTAGGAATGCTAACTCCTAGCTCTATAACTTTCCTGTTAACACATTTCTAAGAACAAGTCTAGATCACTGCAGAAGTAGCTTATAAACATAACCATTTTCATAAACTTCCACGCGAAGTTCACAGACCATCTTGGTGATTCCTCGGGCATCATGAACACCACCTGTGCTCGCCATAATGCCATCACATGTTCACCTCAATGTTGAAAAGCTCGCCACATGCCGGGAAGTCTCTCCCGTTCCGGACCTTGATCGACAACCTCCACACTTCGACCAGCTTGAACTACTTCAACAATCTTGGTGCAACGCCACATCTAGCTATTGGAATAGTCATGTTTAGCGTTCCCGCAAGTCTTTAGTACCTCCGGCATCTCTCGGACCAATCGAGTCTCCGACTCCTCCCTAAGCTCTACTTTGGTGGCCCATTCTTGCCGCAAGTATACTATAACTCCGGTATACCTACAGCATGCAC
The DNA here is from genome assembly GCA_019359835.1 of Pharus latifolius. Classification (NCBI taxonomy): domain Eukaryota; kingdom Viridiplantae; phylum Streptophyta; class Magnoliopsida; order Poales; family Poaceae; genus Pharus; species Pharus latifolius. The sequence goes on along the minus strand of CM033324.1, from coordinate 16,216,060 downwards.
CAAAACCAAATAAACCCATCACATAGCACTGCTCATACATAATGACAACATAAATGAACACAAATAGATGAATCATAAACAATTCAAACCATTGTCAAAACATACATCACTTAAGATAAGACAATCACATGGGGTTTACACACTCACATCTCTAAGTCTTTGAAAGACATCGATAGTGGTCCTAACATTTGACCATAAACATGGGTTCAAGCATTAAAATCATCACCATATGGTCCTTTATGAAGTACACCATCTTCGTAATACAGAAACCCTATCGGATTACACCATAACCTAGTCCATGAAATATATGATTTAGGGTCAGACTTAAAAAAACTTTAACATTTCTCAGACATAGTGTGCTATTAAACTATATTTCCGTGGTCAAATCCCTCAAATCCTAAAATTCTTTAATCAACATGTCCAAAAAAAATCTAAATAAGTAAGTAGGGTTCAATCAAATAAATATAGTGTGCTATCAAACTATATTTCTATGGTTGAATTCCTCAAATCATAAAATTTTGTAATCAACATGTCTAAAAAAAAACTCTAAACAAGTAACTAGGATTCAATTGAATCAATATAGCGTGCTATCAAACTATATTTCTTTAGTCGAAGTGCTCAAATCCTAAAAAATTTGTAATCAACATGTCCAAAAAAACTCTAAATAACTAACTAGGGTTCGATCGAATCAACACGCCGAAAAATTAACTCTAATTAAGTACTTGGCATTTAATCGAATCAACATGTCCAAAAAATTGATTCTACATTCTCATTCTATGCTACAATATAACACTATTTGTAGGATAAATTAATATACACAGTACAAGAAATATATTCAGAAAATAATTTCATTAACTAACATTCCTAAATCCTAAACAGTAATCACTTCAATTTGGGTAAACTAAAATCCTAAGATATTGCGAAACTACCTAACCCGACATCTATTTGACCGTAAGTACTAAAATATAATATAACTAATTAAACTAAACCGGTACTACCTGCCATAAACGCAAAACCATAGTTCTATTCCTAATTACTTTTTTACTTGTCCTAATTCTTAGGGATACGTGAAAATTTAAATTTTTCTATCATCTATTTGTTCATTAATTATTACTAGAAAATATGACTAGTGGACAACTAAATCGGCACAGAAAATCCCTTCTTTCCTCTCCTCTTGTCTTGTTTTCCTCTTTCCTCTCCGATCCTCTTTCTTTTTCTTGCTTTTTTTTGCTTGTTCTGATTGAAAATGGAGTCAAATGACTCCAAACTATTGCAACGACTTAAATAGTTAGTCAGTATCTAATTTAAGCCCACTTGTCAATGTGGTTTTCAGTCATTGACTCAATCAGCGACTAAAAGTTTTCATGGCAGGGACGTGGCTGGTGCAATACATGTATATGTGCCACGTATTCAACTGCCAACTGGCCCAAACACTGAGTGTCATTTTTGTAATTTTTTTTTAAAAAGTTATTTCTGAGTTTTGATTTTTTTAATGGATTATTTTAAAAAAAATTCATATCCATAGACAGGAAAAAAAGCGTTTTGTAAATTCTAGTTTATCAGGGTCCCTGCACGTTTGCTTGCTCCATTTCTTCCGTTTGCAATTTTCTCCTTATCTGGATTGGCCTGCTGCTTGCTTCGTTCTTGGCCGTCCATATTTTTCTTCTGCTTCCTCCTAATGGCAGCCCCCTCGAGCCTCACGGCGACCACCTTTTCCCCTCCAATTCTCCTAAAAACCACGCCTCCTCGTACTACCATTCTCACTCTCCGGCCCATCTCTCACAGCTCCAGGTTCCAATCCCTCAAGGCCAAGGTCTGTCACTTCATCTCATTTTATCTTATCTACCTGGATGTGTTCTTGATTTGTGTCGAAGTTTTGTACTTTCTTGCTCTACTCATTGTCTTTTTTGGTTAGGGTTACTAGTACTCCGAAATGAGAGCAAAAGGAAGAAGTAAATTTTTTCTGTACTTCGTAATGCTCGTGTTCTTGATATGTTATATCTGCACTCACAAATCACAGTTTTAGAAGTAAGGCAAGAATTGTTCTGCAGCTGTTCTCTGTCCTTTTGGATAAGTTCTTGTTTTTCTTTTTTACATTTTTTCGGTTACAAATGCTTTACTAAGTGTACTGTGAAATTAATTACCATGATACTGTTAAAGGCAAAAGAAAAAGAAATTAAAAGAAGTGTCATCCAGTTTGGTACACAAGTCTTGTAGGTCATTGGAGGTGCCACGGTAATAAAATTTACTTGCAGGGTTGAGGTCAGAAAATTTTTTAGTGGAGAATAATTATTATAATTCTGATATATACGTTTTTGGTATTTACATCTTTCTTGACACAAGGATCTACTCTGATGAAATTGTAACTTGATTCACTTCATTTGGTATGAGCAGCACACAACATGTAAAAATGGAGTGAACTCCATGGTGAAGAGCTTTCCCAACATGGATGTGCATTCTTCCAGCCTGCAAACAGAAATTGATATGAAGATACTACTATAACTTCTTTCTAAGAGAAGAGAATAGTAGAACTTGAAAACATATTAACAAGCCTATTGTTTTCAGAGATATCTATGGAAACAATATTTTTACTCTAACCTAAGACATGTATTACTTTCTCCCTTCCAAATAGATGTCGTTTTGGCTTCTAACATTAGAACCAAGGCATGAAGTAAAAAGAGCATAGTATCTTTATTTAATACATTTTATTAGTACTCTTTTTGACTCTCTAAACCACATGGTCTTTTGAAAATATTAAACGAAGAATATACAAGAAAAATGATGTAAAAAGTTATGTCAAAATTGAAGAATGAAATTTATTTGGTAACAAAACAAGAGTTCTAGAATGACATTTATTTGGAAATGAAAGGAGTAGTTATCATATAATTTTTCTCTTTTTAATCCTCATTTGGACTTTTAAAGGAACCATTTGGGATGTTAAATTGGTTTACAGAATAGTACTTTGTTCTTTTTGTCCCCTTCTTAAGATTTGATAGTGTTCATCTAAACAGGCTACGGAAGAAAATGACCAGACTGCAAAGATGACACAGAAGACAAGCAGCATTGTTTGCAAGGACTGCGAAGGAAATGGTGAGCTTGCTTTTGTTTAAATTTGTTAAGCAAAGTAATTTTCTAGTTTCAAATTTGCAATCAATGTGATATAATATTGTTGCAGTTCATGTAAGGAAATAATGTTTAATGCCTGAATGTTATTGAGTACATTGTTTGAAACTGGGGCAGGTGAAACTGGATCGGAAACTAACTATGAAGTCCCATAATGATTTAGTTTTGCCTTAGGTTCTTTCCAGTATTGGGCTCCTCGATAGCAGTACCCTGTCTGATGGTAAACAAAGGATGATTATGCGGCTGGTGATCTAACAGAACTTGGAATACTGATACTTGACTATGTCAATGACAACTTGCGTTCTTTTGCCAATCTGAGTGTGTGATGGTAATTGCAGTTAAGAACTAGTGTTTGCACTCTAGGACTCAATTATGTTCCTATCGGGTGAGAACTTAGTCATTGCATCTCCTCTGAACAATCAATAAAATAGGAAAGTGCTGTCTTGGCTTCATTACTCTGTAGTTTAGCCGATATCTCTGATACTATTGATCTTAGTTGGATTATTAGGTGTTATGCAAACCAACAAAATTCCACATGAACAATTTCACGCTGGTGTATCATATTCCAGAATAGCTTTGTTTCAAAGCTTGGAATTAGAACAATCTTAGCTGGTTTGAGAAATCTATGTGTAGGATGAAGAATGGCGCCCTAGAGATGGAGTCTCTAGGTCGTTCAAAAACTTTTAGCTCAAACTGATTTTTGCACTTATGAAAAGAAATCCCTTTTCACAATTATCCTAAATGAAAGCAAGTGGCTCAAGAGAAGAAACAAGGTTTTGCAAACCTAGGGTAATATGCTAAAAGTGAAGCAAAGTTAGCTGAAGTAAGTGCAATAAAGAAAAGAGAGCAAAACAATAAATTAAGATGACACGAGAATTTTTCTGAGGTATAAGAGATTCGTCAGTTTCTCCTACTTCTCATACTTCTCAATGAAGATCTCTCATATGAGCCTTGCTTCATTCTATTAGGGTTTTTCCTTTTCCCCTCTAGATAAGCAAGCACTAAGCCTGTCACAACACTTTTAGACCTATCTGACAATCTTTGTTAGTGGAAATATCATAAGCCTCCGGCGACCAACTAGATGATGACGATCACCAAGAATAATAAACTTGAAAACTTCACATGACATCAATCAAATGCTAAAAAATTCAAACACGTGAAGAGAAATTCACATAAAATTTTGAGAAATTCACATAAAACTCTTAACTCATTATATGAATGCAAATAATTTCACCAGATTTTTCATCTACTGCAATATGAGAGTTGGATGTTCTAAAGTGTGTTTGGCCTATATGTCAATGAATTCTAGTGTCAAAAATTACAATTGAAAGTTCTGAGCTATCTATTTATAGCCCCAAAAGAAAAACTAGTGGTTAGAAACAATCTGAGCAAAATTTTGTATGGCTGGATGTCTGTATAGACATAATGGCTATTTTTCAACGACTAAAAAACTATCTGTTATTGTGGCTGTAAGTATGTCTGGTCTTGTACCACCAGATATCTGGTCATGTGTAACGGGCTGCACTACACTCATAAAAATAAGTATAACTTTTGATCTATGTATTAGATTTAGTGCTAGTTAGCTTGTTAGAAAGATAATTTAAAGGGCTATAATTTTATCAAAATAATCAAGACCTAGTTCGGCCTAAATAATTACATAAAACACAAAAATTCAATGTAACCACTTCAAAAATTTTACCCGATCATATTTTGCAAATTTAATTACAGATGTCTTCACTAACCATCCAAATCAACTCAAAAATATTTTGATGATTCAGTGAGTGAATAATACATTTATTTGAGTTTCCCACATGCGATGTGATCAAGATACTAACTCTGGGTCTCTCTTTATAATACGGCCAAAACTAAGAAACAAGAATCTAACAATTTGGTGTCTCCAAACATTAAGACCAGTAAAAATACTAGAAAATAAATCTTTAATCTTTGATTGTTTCTTTTGTGGAGCTCGTCCATGATTGAGAAAACTCGATAATGCATTCTCTCTCAGAATGACCTTCACTGTCATCTCGAATGAAACTATGAAACTATGAGATATAAACTCAACAAACACATAAAAATCTCACAATTATATTTGTCTTTAATAACTAAAATCATCAAAATGATGAGGTTGACTCAACACTATATCATCAATATGTCCAAATATTTCAGCAATCCTCATTCCTTCTTTTTTGTCTCCATATAGTGGCTTAATGGCCTTCTTGTTATTTCAGATGTTAGTATAATTGTGTTTACTCTGAGTTTTTACAGACTCGTTGGATCTCTTCCTTTTATATGTCGTATTTTTATAACAAACTCTTGGCACGACAACTATATTCTTGGATACTTCTAAGAACATGAAGAAAGTGTAGCAATGACAAAGTACATTAGATTAGTTGTAAAAGGCATAGATATTATAATCCCACGTTACATGGGGCTAGAATATCCTATTCTCCGTATTTTTAATGTTTGTGCTTTGCATATATTGTTGGAGAACGGGTTGCTAATCTAGCGATAATTTTATAATTATCTACCCGAAATCCCAAGAACTATGCAAGTAAAAGATCATAGATCATAAGTTTACCACTAAACGCGCGGATGCGACAGCGTAGCAGTGGAAAAAAGTCGATGTTACAACCGGATCGTGACCAGTAGTGCAGCAATAGCAGCCGTATCTCTATGAAAGTCCACATGTCCGAGGAAGGAGCACTGCGTGTTCGTATGCTAGCACCAGCGTACGTGGTTAGGGTTTTATGTGATCTATCTCGTGGATGGTGGTGACGATCAAAATAGATCAGATATCTTTTGCATGCCCACCTCACCTCTTTTTATAGGGCTTTGTAGATGAGTCCTACTCCAATGCAAACCCTAATCCAAATAGTAAACCCATTACTAATAGGGATCTGTTTCGGATCTCATCTGAACTAATACTCCAACATGTTAAGTGTGTGATCCTGTGGGTTCGGGTATATTTGACCGTGACCGAAGACTTCCCAAATCACAAGTCACAAATAGTCCCTATCAAGACATAGTGACACCCTTATATACATGAATATCATATCTGACGAACCTATACTACTTATTATGGATTATCTCTTTGCCTCATGATACAGGATCGAACTCAAGGTGAGAAACGTGTCATCCTTGAATAACTCAGTCCTTTCTCGATCTTGTAATGGACTAACGCTTTCCATAGTTGACTCAACTATATTCGGCAATGCCATGCACTTTCTTAGTTCAATTGAATCGAGAGGTCTAGAGATATCTCTTTAAAGATGAGGGGCAAATTCCATTTTGACCATTCACTTTCAATCACGTGGTTCATAACATATCTGTATACCACCGTTATGACTACTTGGTTAAAAGCAGCAATTGATGACATCAAGGTATGCTATTACGCATGTATGAAACCGTGATGATCTCAGGTCTAAAGATAAACCAAAATAACTGTTAGAAACAAATTGATGTCACATATAATCTCAACAGTGTCTCAAGTTGGGTCAATCTGATCAATATGTTCTCCAACATGTGTCCACGACATTGACTTGACATCTCATATCTATGGCCATGAAACTTGACTATCAATCAATGCTCGTGTTGACTTATATTGCATTATTATTCCATGTAGTACCAAAAGTCAGGGATTTTTAGAATAAGTATCACTGATTATGCCATAAATAAATTGAGACAATTCATATATCATAATAAATAGTTCCACGAACAACTTACATGTTGATCAATAAAAGTGATACTTTATTCAAGGAATGCAATAACATTTTATTCGCAACAATTCACAAACATATCATGATACAACCATCTTCATGATTGCCTCTAGACATATCTCTATCAATCTCCTACTTACACTAGAGTCAATCATATATGTATCGAATACCCATTGCTCTAGTGTACACCTCATGCTTTGGTTCTGGGAGAGGCTTCGTCAAAAGATCTACCACCTTGAAGTCGGTATTTACTTTGCATATTTTCACATTACCTCTACTGATAAACTCTCATATAAGGTGATATTGCCGAAGTATATGTTTGAACTTTTGATGTGACCTTGGTTCTTTAGCTTGGGTGATGGCTCCACTATTATCACAATAGAGATCCACCGGACTAACAATACTAGGAACTACACCAAGTTTGGAGATGAACTTTCTTTTCCTAATAGCTTCCTTTGCTGCTTCAGAAGCAGCTATGTACTCGGCTTCTGTTGTAAAATCGGCGACCGTCTCTTGCTTAGAACTCTTTCAGCTCACAGCTCCTATTGAGATAAAACACAAACCCAGATTGCGATCGGTAATCATCCTTGTCGGTTTGGAAGCTAGCATCAGTGTAACCATTTACAATGAGCTCTTCCTCACCTCCATAAACCAGGAACACATCCTTAGTTCTTCTCGAGTACTTTAGGTTGTTTTTAACAGCTATCCAGTGACTCACCCGGATTTGATTGGTATCGGCTCATAGAATTTAGAGCATAAGAAACATCTAGGCGTGCACAGAGCATGTCATACATGATAGAACTAATAGCCGAAGCGTATGGAATCTTGCTTATTCGGTCTTGCTCATCAAATGTCATAGGACATTGACTCTTGCTAAGACTAATGCCATGTGACATGGGTAAGAAACCTCTCTTGGAGTCTTGCATGTTGAACTGATTCAACACCTTGTCAATGCATGTACTTTGACTTAATCCAATTAGCCGTTTAGATCTATCTCTATAGATCTTAATACCCAGTATGTATGCTGCTTCTCCCTAGTCTGTCGTGGAGAAACTATTTCTCAAAGAAGACTTAACAGATTCAAGCATAGGAATATCATTTCCGATCAACAGTATGCATCTACATACAAAACTAGAAATGCATGTGTTCTCCTACTAACCTTGTAAACACAAGGTTCATCATTATTTTTAATGAAGGCAAATTGTTTGACTGTCTCATTGAAACGAATATTCCAACTCCGAGATGCTTGCTTTAATCCATAAATGGATTTCTGAAGCTTGCATACTTTCCTTGCATACTTTCCCAGTATTTTGTGGATGAGTAAAACCTTCGGGCTGTCTCATGTACACATCCTCACTCAAATTTTCATTTAGGAAAGTTGTTTTAACATCCATTTGCCATATCTCATAATTATGGTAGGCAGCAATTGCTAGGATGATCCGAATTGACTTTAGCATGGCGACAGGTGAGAGTTTCATCATAATCAATTCCTTGAATTTGTTTGAAACCTTTTGCAACCAATCGTGTTTTATGAATGTGAACATTTTCATTTATGTCAATCTTTTTCTTAAAGACCCATTTACACGATGGGTTTTACACCATCGAGTAAATCAGTCAAGTTCCAAACATGATGAGTATACATAGAGTCTATTTCGGATCTCATGGAGTCAAGTCATTTCTCAGAGTCTGGACTCCATTGATTCCTCATAAGTCTTGGGTTCATCATTGTCTAACAATAATATGTTTCGTCGTTCTCAGGTACATTACGGACCCTTTCAGACCTACGCGGGTCTGGTGTTCCCACAACCATTTCTTAAACAATTTGTGATTCTTCTTGAAATTCAGTGGAGCTGAAACATTTTTCAATAGTTTTTGAATTTCTTCAAGTCGCACTGTACTCCCACTAATTTCTTTTGTGAGACTTTTTCTCAAGAAATACACCATTACGAGCAACAAACACTTTGTTCTCGTCCTTCTTGTCGAAGTAATATCATTTCGTTTCCTTGGGATACCCCATGAAGAAGCACTTGTCTGATTTGAGTGTAAGTTTGACAGACATCAAACGTTTTACGTATGCCTCACAACCCTAAATCTTGAAAAAAGATAAACTAGGTCGCTTCCTAGTCCATATCTCATATGGTGTCTTCTCTACCACTTTTGACGGAGCTCTATTTAAGTTGAACATAGCAGTTTCTAGAGCATATCCCAAAAAATACAATGGAAGATCGACTTGGCTCATCATTGATCGAATCATGTTCAACAAGGTTCGATTCCGTCGTTTAGACACACCATTCCATTGAGGTGTCGCTGGCGGTGTTAGCTGTGGAACAATTCCACATTGCTTTACATGATTGCTAAATTCTTGGCTCAAAAATTCTCCTCCATGATCTAATCGTAGGAATTTAATTTTCTTTCCAAGATAATTTTGTACTTCATTCTGATATTTTTTGAACTTTTCAAAAGTTTCAGACTTATGCTTCATTAAGTAGATATAACAATATCTACTAAAATCATCGGTGAAAGTTATGAAGTATTGGAATCTACCTCTGGCCATAGTGTTTAATGGTCTACATACATCAGAGTGTACAAGGACCAATAAATCATTTGCTCTTTCACCTGAACCGGTAAAAGGTGTCTTTGTCGTTTTGCCAAGTAAACAAGATTTGTATGTGTCATATGATTCAAAATCAAATGAGTCTGGAAGTCCATCTTTATAGAGCTTCATGATGCGTTTCTTATTTATATGACCTAAACAACGATGTCATACAAACGTTGAATTCAAATCACTTGTTTTGAGCCTTTTGGTATTTATGTTGTATACAAAAATTTCAAGATTTAAAATATAAAGCCCATATGAAAATTGGGCTTATCCATAAAGCATATCATTCAAATAAAATGAACAACAATTGTTCTTCATTTTGAATCTAAAACCATTCTTGTCCAAACATGAGAACAAAAATAATGTTTTTGCTTATGGAAGGATCATCATAACAATTATTAAGCTCCAATATCAATCCTGAAGGTAAAGCCAATATAAAGATCCCAACAGCTAAAACAGCAACTCTTGCTCCGTTGCCAACGCGAAGCTGAACTTCACCCTTTGCCAAATTTCTGCTCCTTTTAAGCCCCTGCAACGAAGTGCAAATATGAGCTCCTGAACCGGTATCAAATACCCAAGAATCAGGAGAAGAAGCAGCAATATAGACTTCTATAACATAAGCACCTGAAGCGGAAATCTCACTTCCCTTCTTCTTTTTTACATCTTCTAGATACTTCTTGCAATTTCTCTTCCAATGACCAGATTCCTTGCAATAGAAGCACTTAGAAGTAGCCGTAGGGCTAGGCTTGGACATTTCTTTGGGCTTATGCTCGCTGCTTGAGCTCTCATCTCGAGTCTTGCCTTTGCTGTTAGCCATTCCCTTACCCTTCTTCTTGAAACCCTTTCCCTTTTGAACCATCATCACATGATCAGGATTCTTTTTGACATTCTGCTCTGCGGTCTTTAACATCCCATGCAATTCAGGCAGAGTCTTCTCCAAACTATTCATATTGAAGTTCAATATGAAAGGATCGTAGCTCGGCGGGAGCGATTGGAGAATAACATTAGTAGCCAACTCTCGGCTAAGGCGGTAACCAAGTTTACTCAAGCTCTCAATGTAACCAATGATCTTGATTACATGAGGGCTAACTGCGTTTCCTTCTTCCAGTCTGCAGGTATGTAGTTTCTTGGTGGTTTCATATCTTTTGACCCATGCCTGGTGTTCAAACTAGTTTCAAAGAGCCACACTCATGTCATAAGCATTAGCGTTCTCGAATTGCTTTTGCAACTCAGAACCCATTGTTGCTAACATGAGCCAACTGACATCAAGATCATCATCAACATGCTTCTTGTGAGCATCTTGTTGAGATCGTGAAGCGATAATCAAAGGTTCATTAAGAACTAGGGACTCTAGAATATAGTTCTTTTTCTCTTGCTTAAGAACAATTCTCAAGTTACGAAACCAATCAATAAAATTTGTTCCATTAAGTTTTTCTTTATTGAGAACAGATCGCAAGTTATAACTGGTTGAGGAGTTATCGGCCATTATCTACAACAGAATAACATGCAGAAGACATCATGTTTATAAACAATCTTCTATTAAAATTGATGAAAGTATCTTCCATTATATGTTTAAAAACATAGTCCCTAGAGTGACATATAGTGGGTCAAAATGCATATTTCACTAAGTCCTAGTGAGCTTTGGATCACTACTAGAAATCTAGTTATTTAGGTAAGCAACTTTTTACTAATGATATCATATATGACACTTATTTGTTGGGTGACATCAATATGTCCCGGCTCCCAACACTATGCCCCAAGGCTCAAAACCATTTTGATAGTCTTGTTAAGTGAAACCAATTCTATGCGTATAAGTGTTCAACACTTATCCTGCCTTACCAAGATAGTCAATGGCACCTTGATTTGTCAAGCCCACCAAATAACGATCGAGGTTTTGACAGTTGTAGCAATTGGCAAGGGCATCAAATCAACTTAATTTTAGGGAATATACACCATTCAGAATTTTCTAAGAAACAATCAAGAACATCAAAATAATCATCACAAATAATCAAATTAATCTATGAGATAGTATGGCCCTTTAATATGGTGATCTCCATCTCCATCTTCATAGGACCAATCCACCGTGCTAGAAAAATCTTGGAGTGAGTTCTAAGCTACTACGCTAATAGCTAGATATGAATTTACATAAGAGTGCCAATTATCACACATATCGGCATGCAGGCCGTTATACAAAAAAAAGACGATCATATCAACCATGGTCGAAATAAACGATTCGCAGATCGTGATAATTACATGATCACATCACATAAACATATATAAGGGCCATACTTCTCATACAAATTCTTGCAAAAACAAGTTAGGTAAAGAATCCCATCCCGTCATGCACCTTAGTGGCCTTAGGAAATAAAATGGGCGACGACGACTTTCGGCATTTCTGTATGAATCGACATTTCTGTCCATAGAAAATCTCATTGGATTGATCATATCAGCCCAACTTCTGAACCAATCTAATCAGTTAAGATTTCCATTAATCCCGTGGAGATATTTTAAAGATACTAAATCTTTTAGATCCAATCTAACAAAGATTCTGGTCTCTGATCCCATCACTACCATACTGGCCTCTACACCATTTCCTACTGGCACGTGCAAGGATTCATAGTAGTAATCGGATTAGATATGGATTTATGTAAAATTGATCACATCAATTGAACAAGTCCATGTCATGAGGTATCATCTTTTACTATTCTGCCAAGAGTGATAGATCACATATATCATAGGTCAGGATGGGTTTCATCACATGAAACACTAAAAGATCTAATTCTACTAATTCAGATCTAACATGTTATCAACAATTAGTAATAGATCTAATCTACTAAATCAGATTTAGTAGATTAGATATATGTGATCAATTAGATATAATCTACTGAATTAGATTTAACATGTTATTAACAATTATTAATAGATCTAATCTACTAAAATAGATTCATATATTACATATATGTCAACAATCTAGATTTATGCTATACAAGGAGGCTTTGATACCATTGTTGGAGAACGGGTTGCTAATCTAGCGATAGTTTTAAAATTATCTACCCGAAATCCCAAGAACCATGCAAGCAAAAGATCATAGATCATAATGTTACCACTATATGTGTGGATGCGACAACGCAGCAGCGGAAGAAGAGTCGATGTTGCATTCGGATCGTGACCAGCAGTGCAGGAATAGCAGCCGCACCTCTAAAAAAGTCCACACGTCCGGAGAAGGAGCATCGCGTGTTTGTGTGCTAGCACTAGCACACGTGGCTAGGGTTTTACGAGATCTATCTTGTGAATGGTGGTGGCAGCCAAAATAGATCAGATATCTTTTGCATGCCCACCTCACCTCCTTTTATAGGACTTTGCAAATAAGTCCTACTCCAATGCGAACCCTAATCCCAATGGTAAACTCATTACCAATAGGGACCCGTTTCGGATCCCATCAGAACTAATACTCTAACCCGTTAAGTGTGTGACCCTGTAGGTTTGTGTATATTTAGTCACGACCGGAAACAATTTCCCGAATCACAAATCATAAGCGGTCCCTAACAAGATATTATGACTACCCGCATATACACGAAGATCATATCCGATAAACCTATACAACTTATCATGGATTATATCTTTGCCTCACGATAGTAGATCGAACTCAAGGTGAGACACGTGTCATTCTTGAATAACTTGGTTCTTTTTCGATCTTGTAATAAAGTAACCCTTTCCATAGTTGACTCTCAACTATATTCGGCACCACCATGCACTTTCTTAGTCCAATTATATCGAGGGGCCCAGAGATCTCTCTCTCAAAATATGAGAGGCAAATTCTATATTGACCATTCACTTTCAACCACATGGTTTATAACATATCTGTATGTTACTTTTATGACTACTCTGTTAAAAATAGCAATTGATGACATCAAGGTATACTACTACGTATGTATGAAACCGTGATGATCTCAGGTCTAAAGATAAACGAAAATAACTTTAGAATCAAACTGATGGCACATATAATCACAACAGTATCTCAAATTGGGTCAATCCGACCACAATGTTCTTCAACATGTGTCCACGATATTGATTTGATATTTCATATCAATGGTCCGTGAAACTTGACTATTAATCAATGCTCGTGCTGACTTGTATTGCATTATTATTTCATGTAGTGCTGAAAGTCATGGATGTATAGAATAAGTATCACTAATTATGCTGTAAATAAATTAAGATAATTCATATATCATAATAAAGAGTTTCACGAACAGGTCACATACATGTGAATCAATAAAAGTGATACTTTATTCATGGGATGTAATAATATTTTATTCGCAATAATTCATAAACATATCATGATACAACCATTTCCATGATTGCCTCTAGAACATATCTTTATCATACATCCCCAAACACTCCTTTCCAGCTACGTATATTTTGCTGTTCTGATCTTATTGCATTTGGACAGGTGCTATCCAGTGCACTCAGTGCACAGGAACTGGGGTGAACTCGATTGACCATTTCGAAGGCCAATTCAAAGTTGGTGCATTGTGCTGGCTTTGTAGGTACTATCAAAACTACCATACTAGTCTGCTGATCTTTTCCTCTCATGATTCATCCAAAATTCCGGATTGGATTTGCTTAATATGCTTTCTTACATCAATGCATTATGAGATTGAACCTAACTAGCTTGATAAAATGTGACTCTTGTAGGGGAAAGCGCGAAATCTTATGTGGAAGCTGCAATGGTGCTGGCTTTATAGGTGGGTATCTGAGCACTTTCGATGAAACTGCAGAATAGTGACAATGTTTTATATTTGCCCTTTTGCCTGTGTTGCGTTTGATCAATTTTGAGCAAATTGTAATTTTTTTAATAAGTATTTCTCTGAGAATAATTTGTGCTGTACAATCTATAACTTTTCATGGAATGAAATGGCCTATCATTTTGCACAACATTTGTTTTCTAATGGAATCATAGACTCATAAATAGAAACAACCTCATTTGATTCGCACAACTGAAGAGTCAATGAAAATGTTATTTTGGCCTCAAAAGTATAACCTCGATATTGTATTTACTCAACAAAATTGTATCATTTTTTTTTAATCTAAAGACATGGTTGTACCTTTACTCCTATCTTAATTATTGTATTTAGATTGGGATAGTCTGGAATTATTTGGGAGAAAATTTGGGGTGCTCAATTATCTCGTGAGAATCTTTAAATTTCACACCCACGTTGATCTAGAGACTAGCATATAGGTTTTGATCTAACAACCATGACAGAGAGAAAAACACATGCTTTTTGAATTGTAAAATAGATGATACAAATCACACAAATTGCAGAAAAAATCATAGTCATGAAACTTTTTTTGCTCAGAATATAAACTTTGGTTGAAGCACCATCATTTATAAGCATGTTCTTAAAAGCCTGAAGGCTTAAAAATGGCCAACCATTTTTCATAAGTTGACTTATTGCAAAATTTTCTCTCCATATACAATTTAGAAACATTATTTTGAAAAATACTGTTACTTCAACCTCTAAATTATAAATGGAGGAAGTGCAAATACCTACTGCAGTGTACAATTGATATTTAATCGTTGATGTTTATCAAGACATAGATAATTACTTATTTCTGATGTTTCTACAAGTTATATGCAGTGGGCGGATCCAGAGTAGTAGGAGGAGGGTTAAATGACCCCACATCTTTTTTTTTAAAAGGTCAATTACCTATAAGATTTCACTTAAAAACCAATAGAATTATAAGGATGTTAAAGAAATCGACCCCATTAAATATATGTACACCACAATTGATCTCACAAATAAGAATTTTTCATTCCGCGCTAATTGATATGGAATTATGTGCTTGTTGCTGTAAGCTGGGCAAAATGTGTCATGTTTTTTAGAGTAGTCTACAAACGTCGATATTTATTATTGTGTTTTATCGTGCTGTTGACCTATTGTATGTGTAAATGCTTCTCAATACGGTGAAAGCACTTTGTATGCTGAATTATGAAGATAAATTACTTTGATAATTTCTCTTTTTCTCCTTAGGGTTTGCTTAAAAATGGGATCCGGTTAATCCTAAATCAAGGGGGCACAGTGAAGGGGTAAGAATAGACTACACTAATAGAGTTTTGAAAATTTCTATTTGAAAACTATAATTATTAGATTATAGATTAGATTATTACTGAGAGCAGAAAGAGAGTTGGAGTGGTTAACGATCCAACAATGTGTGTGTCTAACAACCGATCCGAGCAACTATTCGAATTTTAACAGTCCATCATGGAACACAGAAACAGCTCGTGGATCACAGTGAACACTAATGGATCAATGCGATCGCTCTTCGATTGTTGTGATCAGTGCAGTAATAGTAATAGCATCTCTACTGATATCCACATATTCCACATGAATTGCTCGTGAATCACAATGACCGCTCATGAATCACTGCAACTGCTCATGGATCATTGTGATTAGTGCAGCAATAGTAGTAGTATCTCTATTGATATCCACATGTTTTGTGATAGAACGCTGTACACTAGTGTGCTAGCACAGACACACATGGTTATGATTTGGGGTTTTTCGCTCTAGTAGAGGTGGCGGCTAGGATTTCTCTAAATTGATTGCCAAAAGCCCACCTCGCCTCCCATTATATAGAGCCCATCAGATGGTGTGATAATTTGTACTAATACTAAAATATATTATATTTTATATAGTGTTATTAGTCTATCAATCATAATAACTAAAAGAAACATGATGCCAATCAAGTGAAAATTTTATAAGCAATATTGTTTTAATCTATTGTATAGATTAATTTAGAAAAATTAGTTGAAAGACACTACAAAAATAGGATATCACCACATGACAATAATTATGAGATTAACATATAGATCCAAGACTCATATGTCATTAAACCACATATATTTTAGAGCTAAACTCCAAACTCTTCAAGTGTTACAAAACAAATTACCTATTTCTGACTAAGAGTAGGATGTTCCTATTAGTAACTATACATGTATATATACCACTAAGAGATAAAATTTGAACTTTTGCTTCCTCATGAAAAATAACAGTACAAATTGTCTTGACCCCCATTGTGGGATGACATGGTGCCTTCCTTGATGCGTGTAATGGCAGAAGCATGGCTAAGACCTATTGCTAATTCACAGTCATAATAATTACATGATTGTTTTACTGCTTCTACCATCTATAAATAGGATGCCATACTTCCAATGCTACCATGGTTCCTCACTTGTTTTCAATACATTAGTTACTCATGTGAGCAAAAAAGTATTAATTAAGTTAAAATATTGTTAAAGTCAAGTCGTCGAAATAAGAGAGTATAAGGCAAACTGTGCATGTACTATCATTCCACTTTCTTAGTTAAAAACTGTTTTGTCGCAGTAATTTTGAACTATATGCTACTTTACTATTTTCTCTTTTTATTATCTTAATATCCTTTACATTGAAGTTTTGCATAAAATAAGTTTATTTTACTAGACATAAAAAACGTGGGTTAACGTCACATTGTAGTATATGATGATGGATCTGCGAGAATCACGAATACCAATCAGATGGGTAGCAAGAATGCTTGAGTGGATATTAAAAGGAATGTATTATTAATCTTAATTTTCTTTTTTAAAAAAGTTCTATTATTGCAAGTTTATGTTTTCATAAAAAAATTGATGCTACGATGACAAACATATCGTATTGGTCACAATTCAAGTATGAAACTGTCTGGACTCTCCCCCAAGAGCGACTCTTGACTGAACATGGTACACGATGATAGATCCATATGAGCAACTAGTATTAATAAGTCTAGAGTGATAATTCTCGATGGATCAAAAGACTTTGTTATTTTAGGACAGAAATGTCCTTCAAGAGACTATTGTCGTGCCCCGAAACTGGGACTACGACTACTCCCATGGAGACCCAACCCTCTGCAGCTGGTCCCAATATAAGCATACCATTGACTTCCCAGGATAAGTCAAGCACAGGAGTATATTCACATTGCAGCAGTAAAACTTACAAGATATTAAGTAGCGTGGCCTGCTGGCCTTAATATTACAATGCCTTCGCGGCATTCAAAGTTTAGTTAAAGCAAAATAAAAACAACTACATAGCGGATGATGGGTGTCCCTTCCACAGTAAGAAGTTGACGACAGAACAACACACATCAAGGTTCTGGCGGAACTGGCTCTCCTTCATCTGGGTCCAAGAAATTCTCCACGCCTTCTTCTTGGTCGTGAAACACTCCATCTTCTGGATTGAAGTTGGCAAGGGTGAGTACTTATGTACTCAACAAGTCATAGGTAAGAGTAGATACACATAGTAGCGATGATATAAACCTATGCTAGTAAAGAAGTGCAGATGGTTGTAAAATAGTCTTTTATTTCATATCTCATCTCATGGCAGCATTTTTCATAACATAGCAATCGCTATTCATATTCACTAAATTATAGTACTACTGCGACACGTCGACACACCACAGCCCACGGCAGCACCCCTTATCAGGATAACACATGTCATTTGGGTAATCTTGACTTATCAAATTTTATTTAGAAAACATACTTGTGCCACACCCCGTGGATTTAATCCACCGCAGCAGACTCTTATAAACCCAGGAGCTCGGAGTATTCGAATACGTTTTTAACTTTGCAAAGAGGTACCAATTTACCCGCAAGATATTCCACTTTCATGCCCATCCTATCAAGATGATTAGACCCTTCCTCACTGCATACTGTGAGTGGCAAGGTGGAGATAACAAGAACTTTTGTCATGTTTCACTCACAATTCACCCCCGACCCTGTGGATCTCTCGCGAATCACAGTTGTGGCAGGTACTCCCTACCACCCCTATTGCATCTTCCCATTACTGGGTCAGCGTGCATGATCACATTCAGTGATATGTGTAGGAGCCGCACTCCGTGCCAATCGTGCATCACTTCCCATCTCATGCAAGGGTTTCATGTGAGATTCACATAACTACTTGTTCAGGCCTGTCCCATACCAGGCTTGCGGTTAGCACGTGTTTCATGCCACTAGACGCACAACACAAGGTTCTAGTCCTTATATGCCAGTGACCAGACCATACCACAACCATGCACCTTCAGTGCCTGCTCATCCTTTGCAGTTAAGCACCTCCAGTGCTACAGCCATCCATACCAAAATTCTGGTCACAGCTAGGGATTTTATTTCATGAATATATATAAGTACATATATAATAGTTCATGGCTCACTATTTGATCATCTCATATTTCACAGGCATCCAGCCTAGTACTGCCAATTCGTAATTCAACTATTCTTTCACATGCAGTATTACTTATATTCAAGGTCATATCATAGCAACTCATAAAATATAGGTTCAAGATGATCAAGACTATGACTTGCCTTCCGCGTCGTAAGATGCAGCAGTTGATGTCGGGTTAGCAGTGAAGTCCTCGAACTATGGCTCCGACTCTGAGCAAAGATCAAGCAAGCAATCAAGAATCACAACCTTTTCAATACATTATTATACTACATGCAATAATGCAAAGATGACATGTCTCAATGATTCTGGAATAATTGGGTTTAGAAGCTGATTAGGGCTAACTCATAGAATTAGGGCTGAAGATGGGTGCTAGGGACTTTTAGGGTTCCAGGGTATGGAAATGACATTAAGTCTGCGGCTGGTTTGCTCAAAATCGACGAACGTCTTTAGGTCGACATTCGGTTCAAGGCGCTGACAAGGATCAATGGTTGATAGAGGGCTCAATTCAAGTTGTGACTGAAGAAGAAATTATAGATCACAACACCAGGAATCTAAGAGACAAAGTTATGCTCAAAATACATGGCTGGAAGTAAGTAAAAAGGTTCAATGTCACTGGTTGACATAGATTGGCATTGGGCTGACATGGCCAGAAACTAGGGTTTGCCATATCTTTTGATCTAGGGTTCCAATTGATGCACCACTTTGTCTGGGAGATAGGCCTTGATAACAGGAACAAATGATACAACAGGTTCCAACGCTAAAGATGGCCAGAAAGTGGTGAAAACCGGCGAAGAACACGGTGGCTGGAGTTTCAAGTCATGGCACTGGACAGAAATTAGGGCATAGCCATAACTTCTGATTTAGACCGAATTAGATGTCGAGCTAGTAGACAAAATTGTTCAGGAGATCAAGATTCATCTAAGGGACAAGGTGGCTGGAGCTGGTTCGGCCGAGAACAAATTTCCGGTGGCTGGCGCCGGAGATGAAGACATTGGATTTGGGGGTTTTTGCTACACAGGATTTAAACTCAATTCCAAGCTCAAGGAGTAAGAGGGATACATATGGGGGCTACTGGCACGGTCAATTTGGTCGGAGCATCATCGGAGAAGTCTGGCGACGAGCGCCGGCGACTAGTGAAGCTCAAGCTTGGAGATAGCTTCAATTCGGGCTTAATTTCAAAATCTGGATTCACTGGCTTGCTAAATAAACCTCACTGATCATTTTACTCTACTGGATCGAGGGCTAATTTAGATTGAATCAAATTGTAAAGCTGGAACAGGGGTTCTGGCAATTCCGGCGATCACCGGCGATGAGGGGCATGGGAGTTCAATTAAATGATACAGCCCAGAGAGTTTGATGAGGGGAACTCACTGGTGGCTTCAATTTGGAGATTGATGCAGTGGAGCGTGTTGGCGTCGTCGACCTCCTCGGCGGCTCACCGGAGAAGAAGACAACAACTAAGAAATGTGGTTAATTGCTGAGGAATCTTGGAGAGCAGTGCTGGTGACGAAGAGGCTGCTTTGAGTTGCTATTTACAGGCAAGATGGGTTGAAGCAAAGCTCACTGCTTGGTGGCTAAGTTGCTTGCGCCGGTGTACCTTCGGATTGAAGCAACGGTGAGCAGGTGAAGCTTATCTCTGGCGCGCGAGCTGCTGGTGAGCTGGACAAGGATTGCCACGACAATAGCTAAGGTGCAAACACGTGTGCGCATGCAAACACGGTTGTGAAAAAGCACAGGCTAGAGCGGCGCTTGATCGGCGGCAAAGACACGGCGACATGGCGCACCTGGTCGCGGTCGCAGCGGCGCTGGTCGAAGTGATCAAACACTGTGCTGGCTGTGGTCGAGGTTCGAAGGAACTACGAGCTCTGGTCGCAAATGGCTCCTCCGGTCGTGAACTGCAGGTGTGGTCGAGCCAGGGACCTGATTGCAAGAATCTTTGTTTCATTTCTGGACTGATTTGTAATTTCTGATTTAGAGAGGGGTAATCTGCAATCTGATTTCATAGATGAGTATAAACTTATACCTTATACTCATCCAGCAAGAAATTTGGTAAAATCTGGCATGATTTGATGGTCCTTGATATAAACTGAAAATAGGGTATTTTAGGGTAATTAAAATCTGAGTTTTGGTCGATTTTGAATTCAAGGTAATTGGAGAGAGATTTGGGTGTTCTGTTAAAAGAAGATTTTGTATTAATTAGCATTTGGGAGGTGTCCCTAAAACGGATTTGAATTTGGAGTTGATTTGAGGATTTTAGCCTTTTTGGGTTTCCAGATATCAGAAAAGGACTGATTCACGATACAATTTGGACTAATCTGTGAAAAAGGCTTAAATGAAGAAATCTGGCTGCCAACTTTCTGGATTAAGGTATTGGCATACCCATGTTCATAATCCAAGAATAATCTGGTCTGGGTTAGATCAAGATTTGGCTAAATCACAAATCTGAGTTCAGAGTATTTAGGGTAATTAGGATATTAATTAAATTCCTATTTTCGAAAACAGAAAAGGATCGCAAGATCTGAGAGTTAGAGATGGAATTGAATCTGGCTTCTGAAGACTTTTAAGTTCAAAGTAACTGATAGATCACATCTGAGCAATCTGATCTTGGTTTGGGTTCACAAGAAAGATTTTGAGATATTTGGAGCTTAGGATAGATTATGGTTGAACTGATCTTGCTACTACTACAGAGATACATGCATGCATGACTTTTATGAAAAAGAAAGTTTTTACCCCTACACTCAGGGTGTTACAACTATGATGTTGGAGTACGCCTCTTTTGTACATAAAAGTTTGAAAATTCAACCCAGTGACTGTCGGGAGTGGGAAGTCTGTGGTCATGTGTGGCATTAAAAATTGTTTAATTCTAATTTTTTTATTTATCTATTTATTTAATTATTTTATTTTATTTATTATTAATGAAGTGAATAGGACTTCACAATTGCAAATAATTTTGTTAGAGACAATAATTTATTTTCTTATCTATTATTCTGTTTGTTGGTTTGAAGAGTATGACTAATCATACTTGACGGATATTATTACCCGAATAATTTCTTTATGCCTTTCTGTGGCCGCCGCGACCGTGGAAAGAGATCGTGTGATAGTCCAAGATATTTTGGACTTAATTAATGGATATCCATTTGTACCTTTCCATGGTTGCCTGCGACCACAGGGAGAGATCATAAGATAGTTTAATGTCTTTGGGACTATATAAGGACTATCACGGATCTATGGTCTCAATGATTATGGCCGCAACCTCTGTGGTCACAATACTCAAGGTCGCAGAGTCCATGGTCACTACCTGCAGATACTATGGTTGCGAAGATATGGTAACACTCGATATACGGCCGCAGCGAGTACGCGACCATGTAATAAGAGAGTTATCTTTAACCCTCTTCACGAGGAAACCAATAGTGGTTTGTTTATATTTATCATGCTAGTGAATTAAGACAAATATTGAGCCTGGAAGTACCTTCGAATCAAGAAAGAAAGGTTTGGTTGAGATTTATATTACCGACCACTGCTCTTTGACTGATACGTTCAGTTATTCCTAGGATAATATAAGTCTTTTCACTGACAAGATAATTGCCCAGAAGGATGAACGTGCGATTATCCGTAACCATCACAATATTACTGGTGGACAACAACTGTTTTGAACCGCTATATAGGAACCACTGACAACCGCCTAGCGTATCTTCGATGAAGCAATCGATGCCTTTTCGACAAGTATAAAAGAAGGGCTAAGGTCTTATGTAAAAGGAGACGGGGATATATGAGAACATGAGGAGAAAAATCAGTAAAGAGTTAAACAATACAGAGAATGTTAAACTCTATACCCTCTATAATCCACTATTTAAATAGTGACAACCAAACAAGAGTAGGGTTATTACTCAGACTACGAGGGCTCGAACCTGTATAAACAATGTGTCTCTGGTTCCATTCTTATAGTTATACTCTTGGACACTAACTGATACTGTCCCCCTTCTAAATAAGTAAAATCTACGTATGTTCGGTTTGGGATATTGTCCCAATCATCGACAGTTGGCACTGACTGTGGGGATCGACAGGATATTTTCTTCTTCACCAAGGTTAACCGTATCTATGGACCCTATACCGTGTGCATACGATTCAGAGAATGACTTCGATCTCACTGATTACACCGATACCATGGATGAAGATGCCATTCCCATGGAAGAGATCGATGTCGCCCTCAAGTCCTATGCCAAGGAGAATCCTTCTTCGGCTCCAGTCACGACCATCGACTGAGAACCTAAAAGAAAAGTTCACTTGCCTTCTGTGAGCCTTGCCACATCGGAAGGTGAGTATGAGACACAACCCGTTGCTTTGACCAACACGAGCGTTGGGGATCCTAATGCATCTGTATTAGACATGGGAGCTCCTAGCGATTACCGTTCGTTGGATCTGGAAGAATCTGCTCTGGACAATTTCCATTCCCTCCTTGAATTTGAGTATGACTCAAAAAACGAGGAGATGTTCTCTCTGTCTGCGGTTTTAGCTCCGTGGGAAGTTGCCAGACTTTTCGAGCAGGCCATAGAGCAATGACTTGCATGGGAAGAAGAGGATCGCAAACGGAAAGAAGATGGAGCTCGCTTGTGGCGAGAAGTATGCAAGACTACAAAGGAAACTCTACGTCTTGCACAACTTCGCCATGACACTACAAACCTCAGCCTAGGAACATCCCGCCAATGACCTTTTTGTGGGCTTAGGCGCGACCAATCACCGCTTATAGTTCCAGAGCGTTCCCCAACGGTTGAGACGATAATGGCTAAGATTCCCTTGACTCATAGAAGAAGCACATAGGAGCACATCCGCGTGATCGTGAAAGCGCTCCGCAACCCTCCTACTGGTTTTACAAATGATGACGGGGTAATATTTGCAAGAGTTCTTGCAGAAAATCTTGACGGGGTTGCATCAGATGTAATTCCAACTGAATTATCATGATCAGTAACCAACTCTCGGGAAGAAGATACTGCTCACCATAGCCAAAGAAGACGCAACCATGCTCAAGCCACACCGTCTCATCGTGGTCATGATAACATTTCGAGAACAAACTGTTCCCACGATCACAACCGTGAGCCAATACGCTCACGCTTGGGACCACGTCGTGAGGTTACCCGTGTCAACCTTTCCCACGACCATGAGGATAGTTGCGATGATTGACAACCACGTGTTACATGTGTTGGTTGCAAGGCCTTTTTGCCAGGATTGTGAGCAATGATTTGGCCTAACAAATTTAAACCATGCATGATCAAGCGATTTGATGGGACGCAAAACCCATCCAAATTTCACCAGATCTATGTCACTGCTATCCAGGCAGCAGGTGGAAATGAAAAGGTGATGGCCAATTGTTTGCCAACGATCCTTGAAGATCCGGCACAAACCTAGCTCTTGAACCAGCAAGAAGAATTGATTTATAGCTGGGAGATGCTGTGTGATGCTATCCTTAGTAATTTCCAGAATTGTTATGAAAAACCTGGCAAGGAGGATGATCTTCATCGATTACGCCAGACTTCAAGTGAAACTCTGCAGTAGTTTGTTAAGAGGTTTGTGGGGGTAAGAAATACTATCCCTAACATCTCTAACAATTTGGTAATCAGAGTCTTTAAACATGGCGTTCGATACCAAAGATTCACAAAGGACCTCAGCATTCACCTACAAAGATCAGTGTCAGAACTCTTTGACATGGCTGATTGCTGCTCTGACATAGCTGAAGTGGTGAAGTGGAATAAAATGGTTGATAAGGGTGATTTTCCACCCTAGCTTGGTCTAGACTCCGAAAAGAAAGAAGGTACCAACAGGAAGTCTGGATCATCTACGGGTGGGAAGATCAAATACGCAAAGAAGGATGGAACAAACTGCCTCCGAGAGGTCATGAACACGGAAAACTGATCACAAGATAAAGGTAACAAAGTTCGATACAAGAATAATAAATCTTGTTCTGGTGGACGCAATACCGACCACACAGAAGAATAGATTAACCCGCAGGGAAACAAAAGGTGGTGTCCGCTGCATGATGTTCCACAACACGATCTCAAGAATTGCCGAACATGGTTAACGTGCATGGAACAATTCTACCAAGGTAATGCACTATGCCTACCATACTAGAAAAAGCCAACCCAGTGGGAATATGGATGCTGATGGAGATGAGGACATGCCGTATCAGGTACAAAATAGTCATATTAATGTTATTTTTGGTGGTTCTTCGTCCTATATCTCGAAACGTCACTTTAAATTTTTTCGCTGAGAGGTTAATAATATTGAAGCTGGTCGGAGATGTCCCTGACCTTTAGCTAGGAAGATTGCTCAAGGGATTTTCACGACCACAACGACTTCCATTGGTCATATCCCCCACTATTAGCAATGCGAAAGTGGGGCTGACTCTTAGTCAATGGAGGAAGTTCTCTCGACTTGCTCTTTGTAAAAGCACTTGACGAGATGCAAATCCCTCGTTCAAGAATTAAACCTGTGGTTCACCCATTTTTTGCGATTATTCCTGGTCCTTCGTACACTCCTTTCGGCTAGACTGTACTACTGGTAACGTTCGGAGAACTAGAGAATTTTCAAATAGAATTGATTACTTTTGATATAATTGATTTTGATTTAGCATACAATACAATTCTTGGTAGGTCCTCGCTTGCCAAATTCATGGTAGCAATGCATTATGCTTATCAATGCGTCATGGTGCCAGGACCAAAAGGAACGATCATGGTTAGAGGCAGCCAGAATACGACACTCACTTGCGATCGCATTTCCTTGGAACTGGTCAGAATTGGAGAACAAATAGGAACTTTCCCTCATCGCTTTCCTCCAGGCTAATGCAGATGTGTTTACGTGGAAATCATCCGACATGCATGGAGTTCCATGGGAAGTGATTGAGCATAGACGATGATTTGAGCTTCTAGACAATTTGAAGATGATTTTGAGCTTCGTCTGGAGAACTTTTCTCCAGACAATTTGAAGTCTCTCTTTGATTTTCAGTCAGACTCAGACAAAGATGAGATGCTTTCTCCATCTGCAAACTCTATTCCAAGGGAAGTCGCCGCACTTTCTGAGGAAACCCTAAGCAACATGATGCTAGGGAAGAACGAGAGCGCAAACAGAAATAGGACGAAGAGAGTGAACAGTGAGAGGCCGAGGTTCGGAAAATCGCAAAAGATTTCCTACACCTTGCACCAACCCACCATGATACCACTATCCGTGACCTTGGTCCAGGAACATCTCGTCAACCACATCTAGGTGGTCGTAGGCGTGATCACACGCCGCTCTCGGCTCCGGATTACTCCCCAACGGTTGAGGCAACCACACTAGAACCTCCACCGGCATCTGGAAGGAATGTAGAGGGCCGTATCCGAAAAATTTCATATGCACTTCGTAATCCTCCCTCTGGTCTCACGAACGATGATGGGGTTATATTCGCTAGGGTGCTTGCGGATAACCTTGACGAAGTTGCCTCGGACATAACTCCAGCAGCATCATCTCGTTCAACGACCAGAGAGTGCAACAGTTCCTATCAAAGCCAGAAGAGACGTACTCCCGTGCATACTCGACATGACAAAACCAGACGAACTAGTACTTCCCACGATCGTAATCGCATACCAGTACACTCGCATTTGGGACCACATTGTGAGCTTCCTCAGGTCAACTATTCCCGCAACTACGAAGGTAGCTGCAATGATCGACGACTGCACAATACATATGTGGGTTGTAAAGCTTTTTCACTCGGCCTATGGAACGTGGTCTGGCCTGATAAGTTTAAACCCAGTACGATCAAGAGATTCGACGATGACAGAGGTTATTACCCGAGTTTGTCGCTCATATTGTTTTATAGTCGCAAAGGCTGCAGAATGAGACCTGAGTTATTTATACCTTTTCATGGTCGCAAAGGCAATGAAAAGTGACTAAAGTCTCATATACCCATGAGTACTATGGTTGTGAAGACTTCTTCCCACGACTATGGAGATCGTGGAGACAAGAGCAAAAATAATACATGGTCATAGCCAGTACGCGACCATGGTTATTGAAGACTCGTATTAATCCTGGGTAGTGGTTGAGCTCTCCCAAACACGATCTCAGGATAATGTATCTTCCTTACAGACGTCACAACCGTCAAAGAAGATAAGGATGAATATGCAGTTATGCTATAACCGCATATCTCAATCGCACATCACAACTGTGGGACCCTCATTCCAGGAATCTGGTGGCAACCACCCAGGTGGGTTGCACTCAGAATGATACATCGCAAGCTAACAACAACAAGATGCATTATATATCAATGTAAATAATTAAAACAAGTACTGATCACAGGGACCAATATTACAATATCATAGCACCAAAATGACGCAGTTTAAAGTTGATACAAAATTAAGGAGTTCTCTTCGACACAAGGATCGGCACAAAACAAAACAATAACTACAAGTAATGAGACTATGATGGTCTTCATCTTCATTGGCAGCGGCGTTGCATGGGCTTCCTCCACATCGGACTCCACTTGGTGAGTGGCCCTCTAGTAAGCTGGATCTTCAGGGATGGTTCCTTCTTCCTCATTGGGTTCAAAACTGTAGGAGTCAAGATCAATGAATCCTTCCTCTAAATTTGTTTGCAAAAGCAAGGGTGAGCACGTTGTCTACATAGTGCTCAACAAGTCTCAATTTAAGAATGCATGCAT
The DNA here is from genome assembly GCA_019359835.1 of Pharus latifolius. Lineage (NCBI taxonomy): Eukaryota > Viridiplantae > Streptophyta > Magnoliopsida > Poales > Poaceae > Pharus > Pharus latifolius. The sequence continues at coordinate 16,188,709 of CM033324.1, read as the reverse complement.
ATAGATGAGGGGGAATTTCCAAGAGACGGGTTCTTTGGTTTATAGATAAGGATAGAATAGATTTTCACTCTAAGAGTTTTGAAGAAAGGTTTTGTTTTCAAAAAGCGAGACTTTGAAATCCTACACTAGATTTTTAGAAGATGTTATGCGTGGTGGTCTTTCATGAGTCACCACTTTAATCAATATTATGAAAACCTTTCCAAAAGCTACTTGTGCTGCATCGACGTGGATAGAATCCACCGCGCGCAGACTCCATGACCTATGATCTCAGAGTATCCGATACTTTTTATAACTTTGCAAAGGTGTACCACTTTAATCCGCCGATCACTCAGCTTTCAAGTTGGTACCTCTCCATGCGAGTTTTACGCATGTGACAAGGCCGAGATCACACAACAATTTGCAATCCTAGCATTAACAATTCCCTGCCCGGTAAATAGATATTTTTGTCCTCATTACCATTGTGGGTACTCCCCACAGCCAATTCTACCTAGCCTTGGCCTATGGTCCCGTGAGACACATAGCCTATAGATTCAGCTGTGCACGACTCAGAATCCAAGCGTAGGGCGTCTTCCTTCTCACACCTTATCCTCTCATTATTTTTCTGATCTCACATCACTCATGGTCCTCTGTGGCCCACCAGTTTCCTCTCGAGAAACCGGACCGATAACCATTGCAGGGAAAAGCTAATACCGGGAAAACTACTATGTTGCGCCCATCCCATACCGGGCAAGTGGTTAGTACGTTTCTCATGCCGCATAGAAGTACAACACAAGGTTCTTGTCCTTATGAATCTTTAGTGAGGAGCCATTCACATTCCCGATGCACACACAGCACCAACCATACAAACCATCCTCACTATCGATTCTAATCACATTTTCTTTCATAAAAGAGGTTTTAAGCACATTTTTCATACACATGACCATTTAGCCCTTAACACATATATTTAAGCATAAGCATAGTCTAAGCATGATATCCTAGGGTGACAAGGGTGCATGAGATATATGAACATGAGGGGCTTTACAAGGAATTAGGTCATATCTATTCATATTCTTTTGACATAGCACTTAATTTGAACATAGAGCATTCATATACGTTAAAACAGAAGTTAACCTAGTTTTCTCAAAATACTAGGAGAGACATGATCAAGTGTAGAGACTTGCCTTGCAACGCGGGGTTTGACTGCTCTAAGGGATCTTCAAAGACTTCTACTGCTTCTTCCGCTCTTTTCTCTGTTCTCGCACATAAGCAATGAAATGACTCAACACATCGCACTACATAAGCATACAGATATTATATGTATATAATATATATAAACATGCATGCAAGCGAGATAATCTGCTTGGGAAAGATCTTGAGAGAGATAAAGATACTCGGGGCTTGGCTAAGGACATAAGGATTGGCTCGGACACAGCGAATGTGTGCTGGCCGACATTCGGTTCGCGGCCCGACAATGTCAGTGAGTGGCATTGGGTCAATCTGGGGTTCTCAGATATTCGAAACAAGATCAAACTAGGGCATCAGGTGCCAAACAAAGTGAGGGGGCTGGCTGACAATTTGGTTTTTGCAGAAAAGCCTAGAGAGGTGAACGAGAGGTACTCACTGTTCAAGTCGGTTTGGAGATTGATGCAGCGAATCGAGCTGGCACCATTCTCCTCCTCGACGGCTTGTCAGAGACGAAGAAGAAACGAGAGAAACTGGGACTTAAAGTGGTTTCTGGAGGTGTGAAGTAGCTATGGGCGAGGGGGAGGTTTATATAGGCAGCGGGCTGGAGCCCTCGAGACTTGAAGCAAATCGAGTTGGATATGGGAGTGACTGGCGACGGTGGCGAGATCGAGACGGCGTGCAGCGGCGATGGGACGCTGCAGTAGCTGCCACGGCTTTGCCAAGGAGAAGGGGATCACGCAAGATCCTGGCCGGAGCAGGGGCGATGTGATGGCCGGTCTCGGCATGGCGATGTCGTGGCAGAAAGGTTCTGATGACTGTAGGCATGTGCGCGCGTGGAATGAGAAGCCACTGTTGCTGGTGGTCGTCAGTCGTTGCCACGGTGGCTGGTTTTGACGCGTTGTGAGCACCACGCGCGGACACGTCAGACACGAGCACTGGTGACGACGGACACTGGCTGGCGGCGAAGATCGCGGTGGCGCTACTGGTCGAAGATGGCTGGCTGGGGTCCTGGTCAAAAGGAGCTGGGTCTTGTCGAAAAGGGGCTGGGAAAAGAAGTTAGGACTGAAACGCAATTTTTGGAATTTGGTTTTAGGACTGAATTGTAAATCTGGCAAAATGCTTGGATTTGGCTGGAACTGATTTCACCAACTGGGCTTACTAAATTCAACAAGCAGGTTTTGCGAAGGTAGAAGACACAATTTGGTGTTTCTGTTTAGGTTTTGAGCAAAACGAAAACAAAGAAGTTAGGGTAATTAGGGTCTGGATTTTGTCGAGGCTAAAATCTGAGGTCTAGGATGAGATTTGGAGATTCTCTCTGAAGAAAATTTTGTTTAGAATAGCAATTGGGAGATAACCCCTGAATCAGATCAAGGTTTTGAGCTGATTTGCGGCTTTTAGCCCTTTCAGGCTTCTAGGAAAATAAGAAAAGGATTAATCTGAAATGCTTTTGGACTGAAATGAGAAAATGGTCTGAATGGTGGAGTTGTGCTGCCAACTTTTTAAATTAAGGTAGTGGCATACCCTGGATCATAATTTTGAGATAATTGATCTAGATCGGGTCAGACTTAGGGATCAACCTAGGGTTTAATCTGAGATGGGGTCGAGACATCCGGGAGGTCCAATGGAGATGCACTGACTGGCATGCTAAAGAGGTAGCAAAATTTGGGGCCAACAACTGCTAAATCTCTCTTTATTGTCACCCTTACGATAAGTATAAAAGGGAAAGGAGAAGCTTGGTGAGGGGGATCCTAAGAAAAAAGAGATCGAGAAACTCTTAAACAAAGATAATTGGAGATTGTTAGACTTTATAACAATCTCTTTTTGTAATTTATCACACTACTGATAGTCAAAGCACAATAGGAAGTAGGGTTATTACTCAATCTTTTGAGGGCCAAATTTTGTGTCATTAGATTCATAGATTCCTATCATCGACAGTTGGCGCCCATGGGGCCCTTCCAGGACGTTGTTCTTCACCAAGAATCTCGATAAGTTATGTCTCTTTGTCACAATTCCGAGAACGATTTCAATCTTGAAGAATATATCGACGTTGACATGGATGATGAAACATTATTCATGGGAAACGACGATGTCGCCTCTGAGCCATGTGCTCAAGAAGACTCTTCTTTGGTTCTGGCAGCATCCATTGACCAAAAGCCAGAGATGGCAATTCGCTCGCCCTCTGTGAGTTGTTTTGCTTTCTGGGAAATGCCCTGGGCCACACGTGATGCTTTGGCTGCAGGGCCATTTTCCCGATGAATCTTCGTTTCGCGTGCGCACTGTATGGTGCTCCGATCCTCATGCAACCCTTTGATATCCGCACGACGGTTTTAATCAATGGCCTAGATGGGCCTGGGGACACGTGGCGCCCATTCGTAGTCCCCTCCGTGGCTTATAAATAGGAGGGGGCCCAGTCTGGGACACACCACGTCCTAAGCCCTAGCTCTAGCTCTCGCTCTCCCGGTATCTCGCTTTGCTCTTCCGGAGAGTTGATTTTCCATTAACTGCCTTCCTTCTTCATCTTTCCCAGACCCTTCCACTTCCCGGTGATGGAAACAAAAAGTCGAACAAAGGCGTCTGAACTACCCCCGGAGGAGCACACCTCTGACTTTCTCGGGGCCACCGAGTTCTCCCCCCGAGACCTTGAGATCTTCCTCGACCGGAAGTTCTTTGCGAACGGGGACATCAGTATCCCCGGGCCGGAGGAGATGGTATGAAGCCCACGGGAGGGAGAGGTGGTGGCCTTTGAGGCATTTGTGGAGGCTGGGCTCTGGCTCCCGGTGCATCGCCTACCCCAGGAATTTCTCCGGGAGTACGGCCTCTTGCTCAACCACCTCACCCAGAACACCCTCGTCCGGATAGGGTTGTTCGTGTGGCTGTGCGAGACAGCCACCGGGGAGAAGCCCACCCTCCGATTTCTCCGGTACTTCTACGAGCCCTCGGCGAGGGTCTCGTTCGTGACGAAGGGCGGTCCCAAGTCTACCTTTGGCTCGGTCATGTTTCAACTCATGCCTGCCCGGACAGACGAGTACCCGGTCTAGGCCTCCTGGGACCACTGGGGGACTGGCTCCGAAGGTTGTTCTACCTCCGGGTAAGTGACCCGGAGGTAACCTACTCCTCGGAGCCATCGATCTACTGTCGGTCGACCGGCCCGATTGCTCCGGAGTGGACCGAGCAGGAGATGGACCTCCCCACCCAGATGGCGGAGGTCCGGCTCCGAAAGTCCATGCGTGACCTGACGGAGGAACTAGCACTCCTCCGGGTGGCATCCTTCAGCTTGCGCCGAGGAACAGGGGTGAGCGTGGCTCACCGCCCGCCCCAGACAACGGTGGATCTGCGTAAGTGCCTGGACTCGATCCCACGGGGAGGGGGTAGCCCCGGGAGGTGGTTAGCTCTGACTTTTTTCTAACTTGTTCTTTCCTTTTTGCAGTCCGGTTTTACAATAGCTGATGAAGACACGTATGCCCGATCTTCTGGTGAGAGGGATTACTTCAATTTGATGGAGAGTGACCTTGGCGATCCGGCTACCAACCAAACAAGACTGGACGCCCTGGTAATCGCTAAACCATACTCACGAGTCGTGATCAACCGTGCCAAGATGTGGCCGACGTGATCACGAGGATCGATTCTTGCAAGTAACCGAAGAACAAGCAGGAAGAAGATAAAAGCAATCTGAAATTGCAAATATGGATGAAGCACATGATAAATTTGAGGTTGTGTAACTTGTAGTTGTTGGTCTAGCCGACACAAGAACACAGGGATGAAGTGTCACACATGGAGAAAACTAATCTAAACAAAACCCGAGGAAGAACGGAAAGGCTGACGGCCATATGTAATAGGGGTGGCGGCCAAGGAGGTGGACGTGAAACCCTAGGGGTAGGGGCCCAAGGTGGAGGTGACGCGGCACCTGACAGGTTCTGTTTGTAGATTGTTTCATTGATTGCCGATCATCTAGAAAGAATTTGTCTGTGGGACCAATTCCATTGAAAATGTGCCGTCGTGGGCTTCTCTGCAAAGTACTCATTTACCCCTAACGGACTCCGTACGTGGCCTGGGCATCCGTTTGAGGTTGGATTGCTGCTGGATGGCCGAGTTGGACTCGCAGACGAGTTGGGCTTGATCTTGGGCTAGGCTTGATGCTTCGTGGGTTGCTCCTCTAGGCCATCCGGGCGTGTGGCGGCCGGCGAGAGCCAGGAGTCAGACTGGGAGATGTACGCTCCCACTCCTTCTCTGACACCTATGGCCTCGGAGGCTCGCCCTCCACCGGGGTCGCCGATGGACTCCTTCACGGCCCCGGAGGTTTCCCCCCCGGCGCCGTCAGCGCCTCCCTTGCCCGTGAAGGGCAAGGGAATCTTCATGCGCCCTGGGGTCCTGGCACTGCCGATGGACCTATCGTCCAACTCCTCTGACGACGGGACATCGAAGGATGATGCGGCGGCGGGCGGAGAGGTGTCCTGATGGAGCCATGCCCAAGGCACTTCGGGGGGAAGCTGCGAGGGGGCTATCTCCTTCAGGCTCTGGGTAAGTGCCACCTACCGGAGCCTTAGGCTTCTTGCTTTGCTATGTCTAACACCTTAGGCTTCGTGCTTCCCTTTTTTTTCTAGACCATTGCTTTGGTCCGGTGGTTTGAGGCTCGGATCTCCGAGCGTCTCTGGGCTATTGAGGGGGCCCTAGCTGCGGTGGGTGATCCTTGGGAGCCGGTCCGGCTGCGGTGGCTCCCAGAGTGGCACTTGGACAATTTTCATAACTGTCGTGCCGAGCTGTCTCCTTCGAAGCTGGGCTCCCAGAGGGTCCCGCCACTTCAAATACGCGCCCTGGCTGGCTACGTATATTGGCTGGAGGACCTTCTCCGGAGCGCCTTCCGGAGAGTTCAGTGCTTATACAAGGATCTTTCCCAGGAGCTCAAGGAAGGCCTCTGAGACTATTAGACGTAGTCGCTCATCAGAGGGGGTTATTGTGACACCCTGGTTTTGGGGTGAAAACTTCATTTTCATGAAAATCATGCATGCATATGTCTCTTCAGAAGTAGCAAGATCAATTCAAATCTATTCTATCGTGAAGCCCAAAAATCTCAAAATCAATGCCTTAGGCCCAAATCAAGATCAGACTATCCAGATATGGCCTACTTATCATCTTGAGTAGAAAAGCTTCAGAAGCTAGATCAGATTCGACCTCCAACTCCCAGATTTGTCAACCTCTTTCTGTTTTTAAAAACGAATTATTTAATATCCTAATTACCCTAATTACTCCGAATTTCGGAAAGCCGATTTGATCAAATCTTAACCTGATCCAGACCAAATTACTTAAGGATTATGATCTAGGGTATGCCAATACATTAATCCAAAAAGTTGGAACCAGATTTCCATCACCAAAGTCATTTTCGCAAATCAGTCCACAAGTATTGCAGCTTGGAAAGGCTAAAAGCCACAAATCAGCTCCAAATCTTAATTTGATTTAGGGAATATCTTCCTAATGCTATTCAATACAAAATCTTCTTTTGTGAGAATATCAAAATCTCACCCTAAGTCTCAGAATTCCAGTTTCGACAAAACCCAGATTTTAAATACCCTAAATTACCTTGTTCTCAATTCCTTCGAAATCAGTTCAAATGTTCCAGATTTTGGCAAATGTCCTTGCCAAATGCTTTGTTGAATAAAGTTCATCAGATTTGTAAAGTTCAAATCTGCCCTAACCACCTAAATCCCAGAATTTACAAATAAGTCCAGCCAATTTTCAGTAATTGTAATCAGGTCCAGCCTGCTGTTTCGACCAGCCGCCGTCTTCGACCAGCGACCAGTGCCTGCAGCGCCGCGATCTTCGTTGCCGGTGAAGCCTAGCCATCGCCAGTACTTGTAGCCATTGGAGTCGCGTGGCCGAACGTGGTCACATCGGAGTAGCCACCGTGGAAGCGCAGCAGCAGCAGCATCACCATCTCGCTTCTCCGCGTGCGCACGCCACCACCAGTAGTTGTGTCAGGAACTTTACGCCACGACGTTGCCATGCCGAAGCTGCCAGTCACTTTGCCACTGCACTAGCCAAAGCATGTTTTGGCCGTTCTGGAAAAGCCGTCGAGGCCGTTGCATGCCGTCTCGAACGTCGGCACCATCGATAGTCAATTTGATATCCTCCGAATTTGCTTCAAGTCTCGAGAGCTCCCATCTTCTGCTATTTTAGCATTCCAGTAGCCAGCCACTTCTTCACTCCACTCCAGGACCAGTTAAACAGCAGCTACTTCGTCTTCGTCTTCTTCTCCAGCGAGCCGTCGAGGAGGAGCACGACACCAGAACTATTCGCTGCACCAAATCCCAAATTTCTTCAACCAGTGAGTGTCTCTATCTCCCCTCACCATGTTATAGCTTTTAATTGAGCTCAGGTGGACCCCAACGCCAGTGATCGTCGTAGATTCCATTTGCCCTATTCTTGAAATTGATCTCGCTCCAGCCAAAATTAGCTTTCTTGTTAGTAGAATAAAATGATCAGTAGAGTATCCTTAGCAATCCCATTCAATTAGAATTCAAATTGAAGCTCGGTTGGAGCATCCCTGTTCTTCGCACGCCACTGACGACCAGCTCACGTAGCTATCCGCACCATCCCTTCTCTGGTCAAATTGGCCATACTAGTAGCTTTCCCTCACCTCTCTCTTGCTCTCACTGCGAGGAATTGATCTCCAAAGCTCCATAATGGAAATGCCTAAATCTCACCTCTTATTCCCTGGCCGCGTCGTCGATTCTCTCGCCGGCGCCGCCTCAGCTAAATTCCTCTGAGCCACACCTTCTGTGGCAACCCAGGAGCTTAACCGTGCCTTAAACTTGGAGATTAAACCACCAAATTACTCTGTCGCCGTTGAAGCCGATTTCTTCTCTGGCATAGTTCACCGCCACTCGCCGTTGATCAACTTCCAGCCAAGTCCAGTGCTTTAGATAGTATCAATTAGCCCCAGTTAGCTCCAATAACTCTAGATTCCAGAAGTGCAGCATTAGAAAGCAGTTTGGGTGTTTTATCCCTCGCTGTTGTGCCGCCAGTGTGCCATCCGGTCGCCACCGGTCACCACCGTCGTCGCCATCTTGTCCAGTAGAACAAGCTTACTCCCCTGAGCATATCTCTCCACTACATCGACCTTTCGTTCTGCACAAAATCACTAATTCTGGCTATGCCAAGATTGTGTCCAGTAGTTGTGCTGTGGCGTATCACCACCGTGTTTCCTCACCGTTGTTCGTCGCCATCCGGCCACTTCAGTGCTCGAAACCACCACCATTGGATTCCTATTGTCTTCGCCTATCTCCTAGACATAGCTGGTGAAGCAATCGAAGCCCTATGTCGATCAAATGCTTAAGCCCTAGTTCTTGATAGTGCACAGACACTGTAAACACTGTGCATAGGGGTCTTTTTGCTAAATCTTTGAACTTCTGGACTTTTATGTAAAGACCAGTTTGTAAAAGAGTATCCATATTCCATTGCGCACCTAATTCTTTGAACCAAACTTGTTTTTGGCAACTAGAAATCTTGTAAACCATGCATATGCCATTCTTTGATATTGTCAGGCCGCGAACCGAACGTCGACCTACTGACATTCACTGTGTTTGAGCAAACCAGCCGCGAACCCAATGTCCAAACCTTATGTATTGAAACCCTGAGAGCCTTTAACATCCAATCTTAGCTCAAATCCTGGAGGTCCCATCTTTTCGACCTAGTTTCGACATATAAACACCTCGATCCCTGTATCGCCAACCTTTTCCCTTCTCTAAAGCAAGCATGCATGTAGATCATAAGGCACTTGATAATCCTAGTACTCATTGTGTGTTTGATTTGTTGCTGAGTAGATCCAAAGACAGAGTTTGAGAACTTCACCGCCAACCCGACAACGATTGCAGATACTTACGATGCGGAAGGCAAGTCATATTCTTGAACATCTTGAACCTATATTTTATGAATTGCTAAGATATTACCTTGATTATAATTAGTATTGCATGTGATGAAATGAGAAAAGTACGATGTGGCAATACTAGGCTGAGATTATTTATAAAATGATCAAACTGTGAGCTCTAACTAATATATATGTATATATGTATATTCATGAAATAAAACCCTAGCCATGACCAGAGTTTGGTATGGAATGGTGGTATGGCACTGTTGAGTGCAGGGTTGTGAAATGAACTGGTCACAAGCATATAAGGACTAGAACCTTGTGTTGTACTTCTATGCGGCATGAAAACGTACTAATTGCAAGCCTGGTATGGGACAGGCGCAACATAGTAGTTTTCTCGGTATTAGATTTTCCCTTCAATGGTTGTCGGTTCGGTTCCTCGAGAGGAAACTGGTGGGCCACAGCTGGCCATGAGTGATGTGAGATCAGAAAAATAATGAGTGGATCAGGAGTTGGAAGGAAGGCGCCCTACGCCTGGATTCTGAGTCGTACGCGGCTGAATCCACAGGGTATGTGTCTCGTGGGACCATAGACCGAGGCTAGGTAGAATTGGCAGTGGGGAGGACCCACAATGGTATCTTAGACTTAACTGTCTATTTACCGGGCAGGGAATTGGTAATGCTAGGATTGCAAAACTGTTGTGTTATCGCAATCTTGTCACTCGCACATGGCTGTGAGGAAGGGTCTAATCATGATGATAGGATGGGCAAAAAAGTTGAGATATCTTGCGGGTAAATTGGTACCCCTCTGTAGAGTTAAAAATGTATTCGAATACTCCGAGCTCCCGGATCTATAGGAGCCTACGCGCGATGGATTCTATCCACGTCGATGTGACACAAGTATGTTTTCCAAATAAAATTTGCTAGACTTAGCTCATATGTGCTTGACATGTGTTGTCATGAAATGAGGTGCTGAGATGGGCAGACATGTGTTGTCGTGCTATGGTAGTACTTCTAAGAGTTTATAAAAGATATTGATAATATGATAAGCATTGCCATAAGTGGTGAAGACAAAAAGTATTTTGCAACCTTCCCTCCTTCCCTACTAGCATAGGTTCATATCACCACTATTATATGTATATACTCTTATATACTATGACTTGCTGAGTACGTAAGTGCTCACCCTTACAATCCACTATCCAATAGATGGAGTGTTCCATGATCAAGACGAATGCCTGGGGAACTTCTTGGATCTAGAAGGAAGAGTGCCAGTTCCGCCCGAGCCCTGAAGAGTGTTGCTCTGCTTTCAACTTCTTGCTGTGGGGGTTCACTTAGTTTTTGACGAGTAGTAGATGTTTTACTACAGCCAGACTTATTTATGTCGTGATGGTTTTGCAATTTATTTTGTTGTATTGAAGCCAGCAGGCCATACTGCTCAAAGTAATGTGAGTTAAACTGCTTGCAATATACTCCTGTGTTTGACTCATCCTGGGAAGTGAAAAGGTATGGGACCAGCTGCAGTGAGTTGGGTACCCACGGGGGTAATTGTGGTCCCCAAGGAGGGGTGCCGCTACAGTTATCCTCCGGGGTAGTTTCTCACGGGAGCCTAACTTCCCGGGTTGTATCTTGTTTGTGCCCGGGCATTGTTGTCCCGGGGACACCTTAGCCCACCGGGGGGGGGGGGGGGGTTGTCGCTTGGTTTAATGTTCAATCAATAAAACCTTGTTTGAATTTGCTTGAAAATTGTCTCGAAATTTTCCCGAAAATCTTTTACCCTGGTCCGGGTTATCCCTGCCCCCCCCCCACACAACGGGGTGTCGCTTAGAGCCACGCACTGTGGGTAAGGAACAAAAAGCCCGGACGTCAACAGGTATCGGGGGGTTGCATAGCCCAAGGTCGAAGGGGAAAAAAGGGTGGAATTTCCGCCGGTCACCGTGAACACGGGAGCCGGTCGAAAATCCCTAGGTGTGACCACGAATTTTCCCGGTCGAAAAATTCCCCTGGGGTGACCGAGAATTCCATGACCCATAGAGGGGAAGGCTTGCCCCCTGGGGGAGGATTAGCCCGATGACAGGCTTTAGAGTGTTTGAGGGGGGACTAGTCTCTCAAACTAACTCGCTACCGCAGTTCATGAAAACTGGGTTGCCGCTTACCCCCTCAGTCCACACGGGGTTACTGTAAGCCACCCTACGGGAGCAGGGCTCCCGTCGTAGGGACTTTTAGGGTGTGATAGCCTACATCCTCTTGGGGAGGCATCCTTACGGAGAGGGCATCGCCTTGGTGGCGATAAGTCAAGAATCTACAAAATTCCAGTTGAACAAAAAAACATTTGTATTAATGGAGATGACATACAACGCCTCCCCCCGCGGAACCGCTGCGCGGGAGGGAATGGTAAATACAACGCCTCCCCCTGCGAAGTCGTGACGGGGGAGGGAGTGAGCCCAGGGGCTAGATGTAGAACTTGCGGAGCAAGTCTATGTTCCAAGTATGCTTCAGCTCCTGGCCTTCAAGGTTGGAGAGCTTATAAGCCTCCGAGCCCAGGACCGTAGAGATCCTATACGGGCCTTCCCACATAGGGCAAAGCTTGCCTTGGGCTTGGGGGTCAGTCACACCCTTGTGGACAAGGTCCCCAAGGCAGAAAGCTCTCGCGCAGACGAGCTGGTTGTACGCGCGCGCCATTTCGCGCTCGTAGATGGCGTGGTGAAGGAGCGCTCGGTCGCGCTCTTCCTCGAGGAGGTCGACTTCCAGTCACTGATTTGCTTCATTGGTTTGGTACGCTGCGGCCATAGCTTCGTCTAAGAGCTCGACCTGCAGTGACCGAAAACTAATCTCCGAAGGGTGGACTGCCTCGGCCCCATACACGAGCGAAAAAAGGGGTACACCCTATTGGCCGGTGTAATCCAAGTAGGATCACATTGTTGACCTTTTCGACAGATCCGTTGCTCTGGGGATGAGCTATGGAGGCGAAGTGGAGGGTAGCTCCCAAGCCTTTGCAGAATTCCCAGAAGAATGCCGAGTCGAATTGGGTCCCATTGTCGACGGTGATTTTTTGGGGGACCCCAAAACGACAGACGATATTCTTCCAGAAAAATCGATGTACCGCTTGGGAGGTGATGTTGGCCAAGGGCTCAACTTCCACCCACTTGGAGAAGTAGTCCACTGCGACCACTGCATACTTGCAGCCCCCTGGCTCTGGGGGGAAGGGACCGAGGAGGTCTATCCCCCAGCGTGCGATGAGCCAAGTGATGGGGATGGTTTACAGCGTCGTGGAGGGTAGTTTGGAGCCCTTCGCCATTTTCTGGTAGGCCTCGCATGTAGAGACAAGGTCTCGCGCATCGCGGACCAAAGTAGGCAAATAAAAGCCTTTGTGGAGAACCTTCGTCCGCGGCTGCTTGTGGGGCAAAGTGAGACCCGCAGCTCCCCGAGTGGATGTCCTCGAGGAGCCGGAGTCCTTCTACCCGCGGGAGGCAGCGGAGTAGGGTGGAGGCCCCCCGCTTGTAGAGCTTTCCCTCTAGTAAGAGATACGCCCGTCCCTTGGCACGGAGGCGCTTCACCTCGACGTCACCGGGGGGTTCCCCGTCCCACCTTATGAAGGAGTTGAGGGGGTCCATCCAGGACACGGTCCGGGCTATCCAAAAACCTCCGGGTCATGGGACTTGGGGTCCGCGGCCAGAGGGGTCACCGTGGGCTTCGCGATGATCTCTAGGAAGGCGCCCTCTGGGAGGGGTTCCCGGGCGCTAGCCGCCCGGGCCAAGGCATCGGCGCGGTCATTGTCCCTCCGGGGGATATGCCGGGCCTCCAGGCCCTCAAAATACATCTCCATTTTGCGCACCTCCCCCATGTAGAGGCTTAGGTTTGCGTCATGGCACAAGTATGACTTGTCCATTTGACAAACCATGAGCTGTGAGTCCCCCTTGACCAAGAGGCGGCGAATCCCCAGGGAGCGCGCGAGGTGCAGCCCCAGGAGTAAGGCCTCGTATTCGGCCATGTTGTTCGTAGCGGAGAAATCGAGCCTCGCTGCGTACTCCAACATTCTTCCCACGGGACTCCGGAGGACTACCCCCACGCCAGCCCCGACGAGGTACAAGGAGCCATCTAACATGAGCGTCCAATGGTCGTTGCGCCGGGGGGCGCGACAGGAGTCTCCCTCTCCATCCCAGAGGACGGGGTCCATTCTGCCACAAAGTCAGCGAGGACATGCGATTTGATGGTAGAACAGCCAGTGAGGGATAGGGAGAACGGAGCTAGCTCAGCTCCCCACTTCTCGATTCCGCCGGTGGCCTCCTTGTTCCGCAACACCTCCTGTAGGGAGAGGGACGACGGGACGGTGATCGGGTGTCCCAAGAAGTAATGGCGAAGCTTCCGGGACGCCATCAGGAGGGCGTACCAGATCTTCCCCACCACCGTGTACCGTGTTTTAGCCCCTTGGAGGGCTTTGCTTACATAGTACACGGGGCGTTGCTGCCCGTCCGGCTCCTTTACCAGCACCATGCTTACAGCGATTGGGGTGGCTGCGAGGTAAAGGAGCAGGGGTTCTTCCCGAGGTGGGCTCACGAGCATTGGAGGGCTCGTGAGGTACTTTTTCAAGTCGTCGAAGGCCGCCTCGGCCTTGGGGGTCCACTTGAACCCCTAGAGGCCCCAGAGGATTTTGAAGAACTGGAGGCCGCGTTCCCCTGACCGCGAGACAAAGCGGCTTAGCGCGGCCAAGCGGCTGGTAAGCCGCTGCACGTCTTTCACGGAGCAGCGGGGGCATGTCCAGCAGGGCACGAATTTTCTCGGGGTTGGCCTCTATGGCCCCTAGGGACACGAGGAAGCCAAGAAGCATCCCCACGCGTACACCGAAGGCGCACTTTTTTGGGTTAAGTTTCAACCCGCACTAGCGGAGGCTGCGGAAGGTCTCCGCTAAGTCGTCGAGGTGAGTGGCCGCATGGAGGCTTTTGATGACCGCGTCGTCTACGTAGACCTCTACGTTGCGGCTGATCTGGTCCTTGAGGACTAGTGACATGAGGTGCTTGAAGGTTTCCCTAGTGTTGTTTAGCCCAAACGCCATGTGGACGTAGCAGAAGGTGCCGGGCGGAGTTATAAAACTTGTCTTTTCCTCGTCCTCCTTAGTCCTCCGGACGGTGATAGCCCGAATACACGTCTAGAAAGCTCATGTGCTCACACCCCACGGTCAAATCCACTACCTGATCGATCCGCGGGAGTGCGAAGTTGTCTTTTGGGCAAGCTTTGATGAGGTCGGTGAAGTCCACGTACATCCTCCAGTTGCCGCTCGACTTCTTTATGAGGACAGGGTTCGCCAGCCATTCGGGGTGCAACACCTCCCGAACGAACCCCGCCTCCTGGATCTTGGCGATCTCGGCCTTGATGGCCTCTTGGCGCTCGAGGGAGAGCTTCCTCAACTTTTGCTTTATCGAAGGGTGGCCGGGCGTTACGGCGAGCTTGTGCTCGATAACATCCCGGGCGACGCCCCACATGTCAGCGGGCTTCCATGGAAAGACGTCGGAGTTTTTGCGGAGGATTGCCGCGAGCTACTCCACATGCTCCTTGGGAAGGTCCACCCCGATCTTAACAATTTTTTCCACATCCTCTGGGGACAGCCAAGTTTTCTGAAGGTCTCCCTCTGGGCATGGTTTCGAGAGAAACTTCCTGGAGGGGACGGCCAACGTGCCCGGAGCTGGGGGGAGCTCTCCCCCCCGGAGGCCCTGATCAGGTTGACGCTCCCGAGGCTGTGGTCTTCTCATCATCTCGAACTTGGCAAACCAATAATTAGGTTTGTACACTCCTTTGCCAGTTCCATCGCGACCATGGAAAAGCATATCTATGGATTTTTTGGGAAGATTGCCTAAGACCCGATGTGGCAACGACTATCTCTTTGTGGTTGTTGATCACTTCTCCAAAATGGTCATTCTCATACCTTGTTGAAGGACTATCACGGGAGAGGAAGCAGCTCGGGTATTCTTTCAACACGTTTGGACACATTTCGGATTGCCGACTTTTATTGTGTTTGATCGTGATACCCGGTTCCTTAGTCACTTTTGGTGATCGCTCTGGATGATGATGGACACAAAGCTAAAGTGGAGTATCGCCTTTCATCCTCAAACTGATGGTCAAACCAAGGTGGTAAATCAAATAGTAGTTCATCTCATAAGGGGCTTTAACTCTAAGCATCCAAAGACCTGGGATGAAAGCATACCGTACCTGCAGTTTGCTTTTAATCGAGTAGTGCATGGCTCTACTGGGAAGTCTCCTTTTGAGGTATGTTTGGGATTCCTACCACAGAGTACATTCGACATGGAGTTTGTGATCTCTACCTCTACGTAGAACAGCAAGGAAGCATCTAATCAGGATCTATCACAAAAGTTCCTGGAAGGTATTCAACGGCTCCATGGTTAGGTTGAACAGAACTTGCTGAAAGCTCAACTCAAATACAAGGCGCGACATGATCGGCACCGAGTTGATACTCAATTCCAAGAAGGTGATATGGTATGGCTCCATTTGAGTAAAGAGAGATTGAAAGGTGAAGGTAAGAAACTCAAACCCATTCGTTATGGTCCTTTTCGGATTTTGCAAAAAGTGGGTAATAGTGCTTGTCAGCTTGAATTACCTTCATACATGGATATTTACTCGGTTGTCAATGTTGAACACCTCAAACTCTTTGAGCTTTCAGTGCTGGATGATGGGCCAGATACCATAGTTCCATCTGTTGAAGACTTGGTCTATCAACAAGATGAACCTCTACGCGAAGATGTGATCTTGGAGATCTAGAAGAAGCACTATAAGATAGCACTTCAATACTAGCAGTAGAGTAGCTGGCAAAAGCTAGTATTCCTAGCACTTTAGCTGTTGGGAATAAGGTTTGCTACAACTAGGCAAAAAGGTGATGCGAAAAGTTTTTCCTAGCTGTAAGTCCAACGGCAAAGAGTATTCCCAACTGTAGGCCGCTTGGAAAGTTTGAACTTTTACCGCCCACTTGAAATATATTATGCCAAGCTGTATAACTATTTAGTATATTTTTCCCCAGCTGTAGGTCCGGTGGCTAAGAGTATTCTCATCTGTAGGTTGCTTGGAAAATTTGAACTTTTCCCACCTGTATGTCCACTTGTAATATATTATTCCAAACTGTATAACTATTTGGAATATTTTTTCCCAACGGTAGGTCCGATGGTAAAGAGTATTCCCAACTGTAGGTCATTTGGAAAGTTTGAATTTTTCCCACCTGTATGTCCACTTGTAATATATTATTCCAAGCTGTATAATATTTTTCCCAGATGTAAGTCCAATGGCAATTGTAGGTGGCTTGAAAAATTTGAACTTTCACCACCTCTGTGTCTACTTGTAATACGTTATTCTAAGCTGTAGAACTATTTGAAATAAATTATTACCAGCTAATCTGTCATTGAGAATTTAGACATTCAAATTTGAATAGATGAATTATTTATAGTAAATTTATCACTGGGAATTATGTCAATAATTAATTTTAAATATATATATTTTAATAATTAGCCAACAATATAACAACTAAACTATAATATGCACACTATCCTAACACAAATCACACCACATTTTGCAACAAAATTATCAAAAATGGATAAATGACACAATTATATATTATATTGAATTCTTTGCTTTATATAGCCATTGAAAAGATTCGTAATGGTCGCAAATTATTCAATAGGCAAAACCAACAAAAATAGATATAGTACATCTAAAACAATTGCAATAAAAATATCACTTAAAAAATCTTTACACCAAATGTATACCCATATATAATATTCCTAACTCTATATATTTTGTTCCAACTATAACTATTAAAAGTAAAACATTCAACTTCCAAACTCCTCCTATGATGTAAAATATCTTCATCACTTTATATGCTTTTAACACCTTACTGTGAACTACCTGCATAAGAAAAGATATCGATTACAATAGCCTTGAGATAAATACAAATCAATAACTTTTGCTTTAAGTAACTTATGGAACTTATGACAATTATAATAAAAGATGGTTGGTCGATTGTTGTATAACAAGTACAAGTTGTTGCTTATGCAAGTGAGAAAATTGTGTTGATTGTGACATGCTTGCATGCACTTGATAAAAGAAATTAATCATATGAAAGTGAGGGACACTGCTTTGATACCATGTGTTGGTCAAAGGATGTCGACTAGAGGGGGTGAATAGGAGATATTAAAATCTAAGCACAAATTACGATTTCAAATTCAACCACAATTATCAGATACAATTAATAGATTTAAGTATTGTTGGAGGAAAATACTAGCCAACGCCAGAAACGTCACCATGGGAGTTTCTTCTCCGGGGTTGAGAGAAACTTCCCCCGGCGGACCTCCTCCGGGCTAGGGAGAGCTTCTCTCCCGGAGCCCCTTCTCCGGGCCGGGGAAGATGTCTCCCGGAGCCCTCCCCCGGGCTCGGGAGAGACCTCCCCCGGCGCACCTCCTCCGGGCTAGGGAGAGCTCTTCTCCCGGAGCCCCTTCTCCGGGCCGGGGAAGACGTCTCCCGGAGCCCTCCCCCGGGCTCGGGAGAGACCTCTCCCGGCGCACCTCCTCCGGGCTAGGGACAGCTCCTCTCCCGGAGCCCCTTCTCCGGGTCGGGGAAGACGTCTCCCGGAGCCCTCCCCCGGGCTCGGGAGAGACCTCCCCCGGCGCACCTCCTCAGGGTTAGGGAGAGCTCCTCTCTCGGAGCCTCTTCTCCGGGCCGGGAAAGACGTCTCCCGGAGCCCTCCCCCGGCGCACCTTCTCCGGGCTCGGGAGAGTTTTCCCCCGGTGCTCCTCTGGTGGGCACTGATTTCAAGGGCCGCCACGTGTCAGAAATCGGTGCCCTGAACGTCGTCAGAAGACCGTTTTGCTCCCGATCCTACGGTGGCAGCAGGGGTAGTTCAGTAATTTGCGTCTTTTGGGGTCTATATATACCCTTGTAACCCTCTTTTGTAACCTAAGACATTCATTTGTACTCAATCCAAAAAGACAAAAAGGCGTGTTCTGGAGCCCTCTCTGCGGGAGAGAGCCCTCTAGCCGACGCTCGTCGGGAGCACGTTGACAGGACTAGGGCCTCAACTGAGGCCTGAACCTGTATAAACCCCAAATCTCTGGGATTGTCCAACGCGGGGTGACCCGTCGCACGGTCAGCTTGCGTTGAGGAACACGTGTTGCGCACGTCATCAAACCTGCCGAGGTATTTTTTATACCACGACAAGTATAGTTGTTGATAACAAGATTTCTATTCAAAAGTCAAATAACAGTAGTAAATGAACTTTAAGTAAAGCAGAGTAAGAAAGAGGTAACTGATGACACGATTAGTTTTTCCCGAGGTATCAGAAGTTTGCCAACTTCCACTAGTCCACGTTGAAGCACTCTACACAAGAGTATCGCCTCAATTCCACTATTGGTTGCCCTTCTCTCTGGATAGGCAAGCACCGAGCCTTCACAACTGTAAACCAGGCCTCTCTGACATGTACGGTCTATGGAGAGATCACCGGTCTCTGCTAGTCGTCTAGGTGACGGCAATCACCAAGAGTAATAAATATAGAACAATCCCTTGATCTACTTCTACACAAGAAGCTCAAGATGCTATGCAATTTACTCTCGCTAAGCTATCTCTTCAAAACAACAGATGAAGTGAATGCAAGGATGCTAGCTCTAAATGCAATACACTTCACTCCCTGGACTAGCTCCTCTAAACAATGACTGGATTGAGTACAATTATGCTAGCTCCAGATGCAAGTGTGTGAAGGAATGAGACTTGAATGCTCTAGGCTCTTTGCTCTTTGCTAGCAACAACTAGTAGCAAGTTTGAGTGCATTGAATGATTCATGTGAATGCAACAGCAGTAGAATGCAACAGCATTTGTTAGTTAAGAAGGCCACACAAGATGTATTAAAAGCCCTCAAACAAAAACTAGCCATTTGTCAATTTCTGACAAACATTCCCACTAGTTGATGGGCATTAAATGCACTTGTCAGTGAGCATTTGAACTCAAGCTTGTGAAGGAAGATTGGTTCGAACACAGGCGAATTGCTGGTCTGAACAAGAGAATAAACTTCTGATCGCAATCTTGCTGAACTGAACAATAAATAGTAACATCTGGTACAATCAAGACAAAGTTCAGTAAGACACGACCAGAATTGATCATAAACGACCACAAGTAGTTCCTGGTATTGGTGCGGCCATAACCCGTATTGATTTGATACGACCACGATCAAGTTCAATACTGTTATGACGAGCTTAGTACTGAATGATCATGACTGAGTCTTGACATGACCACAGACTCAGTGACCAAAGGTAATGAGACCACACCAGTCGCAAAACCGACAGAAGACCACTAAGGTCGCACACAAGGTCACTGAGACCACGGAGGTCACAGACACAGGCATGAGACCACAAAGGTCGCATACACAGTCTTTGAGACCACGAAGGTCGCACACATAGTCTTAAGACCACGAAGGTTGTAAACATAGTTTTTGTGATCAGAAAGATCGCAGACATAGTTGCTGAGACCAATACGATCGCAGAAGCACTCGCTGAGATCACCAAGGTTGCACACATAGTCCTGAGACTGCCAAGGTCGCAGACACAGTCTCTGGGACCACTAAGGTTGCCAACACAGTCACTGAGACCACTAAGGTCGCATACACAGTCGCTGGGACTACTTAGGTCACCAACACAGCCACTGAGACCACTAAGGTCGCAGACACATTGGCTGGGACCACTAAGGTCGCAGACCGATAACAGACTATATGACCATGGACAATGAGAACATAGACTGTGCGACTATGGACAATGAGATTCCAGACTGTGCAGCCAAGATATGCAGATAAGCTTTAGCTTGCATCTAAACTATATGATATGCGCTTTGAGCTTCAAGGTGTATAAGATCGATCAAGCAGACCATACCCCTCTTAATAGTACGACCATAAAATCTACAACTGAAAAGATAAATTAGGTCGAGTTTAGCACTAATGACCATCAAGAAAGCTAGGAAATGAGTCTCAGTCTTCATCAGCCTTCATCTTTACCTCGATCATTTCTCTTATGGTTTGAGGGTTCTCAGCATGTAGCTTTTGAGATAGATTTGTCGTGCTTTAATCTGCAACTCTGATCGTTTCGAGAGTTCCCAGCATGCTGCTTCATAGCTTCACCATGCTCGATCTGAAACTGACAACACTTGTAATAAACATGTTAGCTCTGTTTGTTGTCATTTATCATGAAAGCTCTAAAGATTTATCAATTACCCTCAAACCCTAAGCGGGCTTATATTCAATAATCTCCCCAAAGCTTGAACAGGTTTATTTTCAACAATCTCCTCTAGGGTTTGTATTCATCTGTTTTGAGGGTTCCAGCTTGTGTCTTTTGTGATTGATTCATCATGCTTGATCATCAACTGACAATACTCATAATAGACATGTCAATTTACTCTGTTCGTTGTCATTATTCACTGAAACTATCAAAGTTAACTAAGTTAATATTCAACAGTTCTTGCTTCAGAGGACGATGGAGAAGAAAGGTTGTTGTGGAGGAATCGCAGAAGAAGAGGAAATGGCTGGGAAGAAGTAAGAAGGTAGGAAGAGGAAGAAGAGGCTACTGCTTGGAGTAGTTGTGGGGGATAAAATGATATGAACACGCTAGTGAAGGACGCGTTCACGGAGGGTGGCTCGATCTTCATGACATAGAATCTGGATAACTAGTATCTAAAGATACCTGGATAATTAGTATGACCTGACGAAATGAGATAGCCAACCACTTTAGAACAAGGACCTGCGTATCAATAAATTCTGCCAACCACACTTTGAATTACCTATCCACACGGCCACGCACGGAGTTGGTGCACAGATAAGGTGATCACGAAAATCATTCGAGCAATTCCAGAGGAAATCACAAGAACAAAGTATTAAGAGATTCAATTCTCCACTAAAACTAGGGTTTCTGTATTCAATCTGAAAAATATCAATATCAATGTTGGGTTCCTAAAACTATGACCATGCCTCTCTTTTATAGAAGATTTAAGCTAGAAATTCAATCTTAATCTAATGGAATAAAATCCTAACATATTATAACAGATGAAAGAAATCTGGATTCAATCTTCACAGATTCGGATTGGACTTTTTCCTCCCATACAGTCGTTAGTCTTTCGGGTCTCTTGGTTGCATATGACATTGGTTTTTAATGATTCTTGATTTGTTGGAAAGCTCTTTTGAATTCCTTTCCACCAAGTACTCTCAAGACCAAATAGGACATCTGTCCTAATAATGGCACTTGGTCAAAGATCCTGGTCAAACATTGGACTTTCACTTAATCGGCAGATTGCATGCCGAGCAAAGTTCATTTGGTTGTAGCAGGTGCAATCCTCAACGGAATCAAGTGATTTTGGATTGTCACTTGATCCTCTTTCCACTCAGTAGGTGTACAACTAGATTCGATAAAGTCCTTTAGCTCATACGTGGCTATGTGAGTCAAGCGCTAGTGCTACTTGTGCTAGGGATGTCCTCAGCATTCTCCCCCTCTTGAAAAGGACTCGTCCTCGAGTCTGACAGCATAGAACCAAAGAACGAAGAAAGGTCTGAAATGTTGAATGTAGAATTGACCCCATATTCCCCTAGTAGCTCTATCCTCTACAAGTGTAGCCTTACAAGATCACCTAGTGAAAACACCATCTTCCTCTTCTTTTTGTTCACCCTGGTCGCATATTGCTGTGTCATCTTCTCAATATGTTCCTTCGTCTTTGCATGGAGCTTCTTTATGTATTTAGCATGCTTAGATGCATCCATGTTTATTCGTTCTAGCACAGGCAAAGGAAACAAATCAATAGGAGCAATAGGTTTAAAGCCATAAACAATTTCAAAAGGACACATTAGTGGTCAAATGTAGCGCCCTGTTGTATAGAAACTCCATGTGGCACGGTGGTCGGTTTGGCAATGCTACTCCAGGTATTAAATCAGTTTGATGATCAATTCCTCATAGAGAAGGAAGTCTAGATGGTATCTCTGCGGAAATACGTCCTTATATTCCTGCAAAACAGCGCTAGCAACACTAGGAAGACCGGTTAAGTCATTAGTAGAAATCAAGGATTCCTTGTACAAGAGTACAAAACAATCTGGCAATAGGTCGCTCACAACTCTCAAATCTGATTTTGTAGCTATTAAAGCTAAGCTATCTTTCTCTCTTTTCTTTATCTCACTCATATTTGGTTTGTAGCTCTCACTTACTAATATGTGGTGCTCACTCTTATGTTCACTCACACTATCAACCTTACTCTTAGAAAGTTTTTGCATCTCTTCCAATATGATTTGTTCAGGAGTCATAGGAAGAAGAGTGATGTCCTTGCCCTTGAACTTGAAGAAGTATTTGTTAGTCCGACCACAATGTTGTGAATTGTGATCATATTGCCATGGTCGTCCTAATAGTAAGTGGCAAACTTGCATAGGAACCACGCCACACATGGCAACATCAGTATACCTCTTAATGATAAACTGAACCTTCACTACGGAGGTAATTTTGATCGCGCCACAAGAGTTAAGCCATCTAATGTGGTATGGATGAGTATGTTTGAGCACTGTAATTCCAAGTTTGTCCACCATTTCCTTACTAGCAAGATTACGACAACTACCTCCATCAATGATGAGCTTACATACCTTGTCATGGACCTTACGTCAAGATTGAAAAAGATTATGTCACTGTCCTCATTCAATTTCCATCATTTAAACATTGAGCACAGTCCTGACCACAAGAGTTTGACCTTGCTCAAAAGAAAAACCTCCATCTGCTTCAACTTCTTCGGCGGCGGCGTCGATAATGTCTTCGTCACTTTGAGAATCATATTCTTCATCTTCTTGCACAATCATAGTTCGCTGGTTAGGACACTGAGATTTCGCATGTCCTCACCCTCGGCATCTAAAGCATATAATTTGGCTTTGTCGAGCAAAAGAATCAACGGATGAGGTACTGACTGTAGGCTTCTTCTAGTAGGTCAAAGCATTGTTGTTTGGTCAAAATATTGAAGAGGACAAATTTGACTTGCTCAAAACATTGTCATTTGGTCGAAGCAGTGTAGATGATGGATTGGACTTAGTTGAAGAATTATTGTTTGGTTGACCTGTTAGAGGAGTCCAGGTTGAAGCATTATTGTTCGGTCGATGCCACGTAGAGGTATTGGCTGCCCACGAATACATCTTGTCTTCAACTAATTCCTTTTCCGCTTTTCTTCATAGATGGACAAGTTGCTCGAGATCCTGGTACTGCTGATAATTGACAATCCTCTAGAAGTCTCTATTTAAGCCATTATAAAACCGAGCAATGGATTGGTTAGGTGTCTCCCTAACATCACATCTCATCAAAAGAATCTTCATCTCTTGGTGGTATTCATCAACACTTTGCGGACCTTGTTTAAGACCTTGCAGCTTGATGAACAAGTCCCGAGTGTAGTAAGATGGCACAAACCTCTTTTTCATGACACTCTTCATCTCATCCCATGTAGCAATTTGAGGTCAATTTGCTTGTCTCCTCAACTCATGATATTGATGCCACCAAATCAACGCATAGCCTTCAAATTCGGATGAAGCATGTGGGAAGAATCATGGGCAAACTCTCAACGCAAGTCTGTTGTCTTCCTAAAACAAAAGCCTACAAGATGTCCATCTTTCCCACAATATGAACAATGATATACCAATTTGGCAGAGACATCGGTACGGGAGGAAGATGCAACATGTGACTTAGGAGTAGACTTGCCCATAGAAGAACCAAGTTTAGAAGAATTTTTGAGACCCAACATGCCTTTGAAAGAAATCCGAGAAGAAGTACCAACTTTAAGCACTTGGGGTTTTTCGACCATACTAGGCATGTACCCAATCCCTTGCTTGTTAAAGGAACACTTCCATGTGTCCAAAATGAGATCAAGGTTCTTTTCCCCATCAGAAAACTTCTTCAAAATATATTTAAGATATTCAATTTCATTTATCAAAAGAAGACAGTCAGGGCAAGAAACAAGTGAATCTTCTAAAAATTTTCTTTGAGTTTGAGGTTCTCACATGTCAGACATGTTTTGGTCCTCAAGTTTTGGAGTTCCTTCTCAAGACAATCGGCAAATGACTCTATCAAGGATTCCAACTCATTTTCAAGTTCGGCACACTTGGTGCATGGAGTGGCCCGTAAGACATCAAAGTCATGCCGCAAAGAAATACAAGAAGCACGAGAACTCGACTTGGAAGACTCAAGCTCCAAATGTGCAGAATCAAGCTCAGAATGCAAAGACCCAAGTGAAAGCCTCAAAGAATTAATCTCAGAATGCAAAGAAAGACAAAGCTCACAAGAATCAGAATCAGAGGTGCTCGAGCTCTTGCTCAAAAGATCATCACGCTTCTTTTTCAAAGACTGAACCTTAGTCCTCAAAGCATCAATCTGAGAATCTTGTGCGAGAAGAGCTTCTAAGAGCTGGTCTTTACTCACCTTGCTCATGTCAGAGTCAAGATCATCCTCATTGATGTCATCAACTCCAAGTGCCATGAAGCATAAGCCGGTGAAGTCGTCATCACTATCATGAGAAGAGGTAGCAGCCTTGTTGTCTTTATTAAGACCATCATCACTTAGCTCATCAAGAGCGGACATGAAGGCTTTGTGGATGGCCTTCTTCACAGTTCCAAAATTCTTCTTCTTCATCTCAGAACTGAAGGTCTTCTTTTTCTCTGGCTCTTTAGTGGCGCCCTTGAGGGTAGGGCAAAGAGCACAGATGTGGCCAGGCTTGCCACACTCAAAGCATATGATCTCTCTTCTCTTTCCTCTCTTCTTGCTTTCCAAACCCTCACAAATTTCATAGTAATCAAAGCAAGCTCATCATTAGAAAGCACATCTAGAGCCTCATCCTCAAGAGAAGTAAGAGCAGAAAGTGAAAAACCAAATGAGGACCCTGAAGATCCAGATGAGCTAGGATGTACGGCGTGTAATGCCAATGGCTTAGATTCAGGAGGAGACATCGCTGCCGTAGTCATCTCATAGGTCTTGAGATAAGAATATAAATACTTGGCCGTCAAGACATCAAGGTCCTTAGCCTCCATAATGGCAGTGGTTTTTGACATGCCAAACCACTGGAGTCAAGGAATGCAAGATCTTGCGACATCTCTCAGACTCAGAAAGATCTTTGCCTACAAAACTCAGCTTGTTGACAAGAGTATCAAAACGAGTGAAAAATCCATCAATAGACTCACCCGATTGCATCGTGAATTGCTCATACTCAGATGTCAAAAGCTCATGCCTCACGCTCTTAACTTGAGTGGTACCCTCATAGAAAGCTTCGAGGGCCACCCAAATATCATGAGCGGTGGAAAGCCGCGAGATGCGCTTGTACTCAATCTGTCCTAGGGCTCCACAGAGATAGTTCATCGCCCTATGGTTGAGTAAGGCCTGTGCTTTGTTAGATTCATTAATTTCGACAAGCTCCACATATACATCTTCAATGATCTTCCATAGGTTGAAGCCTTGAGACTTGATGTATGCCTCCATGCGCTTCTTCCAATATGGAAAGTCATCTCCATCGAAGATGGGTGGCTTTCTTGTGTACTTTTCGGTCGCCATGGCTCAAGAGACGGTGAAGTCTACAAACAAGCACAACACTGGGCTTTGATACCAATTGAAAGACCAGGATGACGAACCGAGAGGAGGGATGAATCGGTTTTGCAAAATAAATTCCCAAGAAGAAAGCAAAAGAAACAAGAGAAGGTATAAAGATGCTAGGGGTGCTTGGATATCAAATATAGCTATCCCCAATCATAGCACCACCTCTCTTGATATCCAAAGATCTCCATAAAAAAAAAAGAAAAGGAGAAATAAAAAGAAACAATCAAGAATCAACAGCAAATATTTAAGCAACTCATTGCAAGGATTTAAAAAATCAATTGCGAGTATTTAAACAACCAATTGCGACTATTTAAATTGCGAGTATTTTAACAATCAATTGTGAGTATTTAAACAATCAATTGTGAGTATTTAAATAAGCATATACAAAAATTTAAACAATCAAGAAAGAGAGAAGATTTAACAACATATAAAATATTCAAAACCAAAGAAAATGATCAAAAATACCAATAGCCAAAAACTCTCTCTCAAAGGGATAAGTGCTCTCTCTAGCACTCCCCCTTCTTATATAGAGCTAACCTCCTCTTAGAATAGTCTCCACAACCAATTTGGGACTAAAATAACAGCTAGTGGAGGTTGGGCTCGAAGCCCAATTGGGCCCAACACTCAACAATCATTTTTACAATTTTTGGATTTACAATTTCAGAATTACATCATTTTCTGAATAGCAGACACTAAAATAGCCATAACTTTATCATACGAACTCCAATTTTGATGTTCTTGGATCTGTAGGAATGCTAACTCCTTGCTCTATAACTTTCCTGTTAACACATTTCTAAGAACAAGTCTAGATCACTGCAGAAGTAGCTTATAAACATAACCATTTTCATAAACTTCCACGCGAAGTTCACAGACCATCTTGGTGATTCCTCGGGCATCATGAACACCACCTGTGCTCGCCATAATGCCATCACATGTCCACCTCAATGTTTAAAAGCTCGCCACATGCCGGGAAGTCTCTCCCGTTCCGGACCTTGACCGATAACCTCCACACTTCGACCGGCTTGAACTACTTCAACAATCTTGGTGCAACGCCACATCTAGCTATTGGAATAGTCATGTTTAGCGTTCCCGCAAGTCTTTAGTACCTCCGGCATCTCTCGGACCAATCGAGTCTCCGACTCCTCCCTAAGCTCTACTCCGGTGGCCCATCCTTGCCGCAAGTATACTATAACTCCGGTATACCTACAGCATGCACCAAAACCAAATAAACCCATCACATAGCACTGCTCATACATAATGACAACATAAATGAACACAAATAGATGAATCATAAACAATTCAAACCATTGTCAAAACATACATCACTTAAGATAAGACAATCACATGGGGTTTACACACTCACATCTCTAAGTCTTTGAAAGACATCGATAGTGGTCCTAACATTTGACCATAAACATAGGTTCAAGCATTAAAATCATCACCGTATGGTCCTTTATGAAGTACACCATCTTCGTAATACAGAAACCCTATCGGATTACACCATAACCTAGTCCATGAAATATATGATTTAGGGTCAGACTTAAAAAAACTTTAACATTTCTCAGACATAGTGTGCTATTAAACTATATTTCCGTGGTCAAATCCCTCAAATCCTAAAATTCTTTAATCAACATGTCCAAAAAAAATCTAAATAAGTAAGTAGGGTTCAATCAAATAAATATAGTGTGCTATCAAACTATATTTCTATGGTCGAATTCCTCAAATCATAAAATTTTGTAATCAACATGTCTAAAAAAAAACTCTAAACAAGTAACTAGGATTCAATTGAATCAATATAGCGTGCTATCAAACTATATTTCTTTGGTCGAAGTGCTCAAATCCTAAAAAATTTGTAATCAACATGTCCAAAAAAACTCTAAATAACTAACTAGGGTTCGATCGAATCAACACGCCGAAAAATTAACTCTAATTAAGTACTTGGCATTTAATCGAATCAACATGTCCAAAAAATTGATTCTACATTCTCATTCTATGCTACAATATGACACTATTTGTAGGATAAATTAATATACACAGTACAAGAAATATATTCAGAAAATAATTTCGTTAACTAACATTCCTAAATCCTAAACAGTAATCACTTCAATTTGGGTAAACTAAAATCCTAAGATATTGTGAAACTACCTAACCCGACATCTATTTGACCGTAAGTACGAAAATATAATATAACTAATTAAACTAAACCGGTACTACCTGCCATAAACGCAAAACCATAGATCTATTCCTAATTACTTTCTTACTTGTCCTAATTCTTAGGGATACATGAAAATTTAAATTTTTCTATCATCTATTTGTTCATTAATTATTACTAGAAAATATGACTAGTGGACAACTAAATCGGCACAGAAAATCCCTTCTTTCCTCTCCGCTTGTCTTGTTTTCCTCTTTCCCCTCCGATCCTCTCTCTTTTTCTTGCTTTTTTTTGCTTGTTCTGATTTAAAATGGAGTCAAATGACTCCACACTATTGCAACGACTTAAATAGTTAGTCAGCATCTAATTTAAACCCACTTGTCAATGTGGTTTTCAGTCATTGACTCGATCAGCGACTAAAAGTTTTCATGGCAGGGACGTGGCTGGTGCAATACGTGTATATGTGCCACGTATTCAACTGCCAACTGGCCCAAACACTAAGTGTCATTTTTGTAATTTTTTTTAAAAAAGTTATTTCTGAGTTTTGATTTTTTTAATGGATTATTTTAAAAAAAATTCATATCCATAGACAGGAAAAAAAGCGTTTTGTAAATTCTAGTTTATCAGGGTCCCTGCACGTTTGCTTGCTCCATTTCTTCCGTTTGCAATTTTCTCCTTATCTGGATTGGCCTGCTGCTTGCTTCGTTCTTGGCCGTCCATATTTTTCTTCTGTTTCCTCCTAATGGCAGCCCCCTCGAGCCTCACGGCGACCACCTTTTCCCCTCCAATTCTCCTAAAAACCACGCCTCCTCGTACTACCATTCTCACTCTCCGGCCCATCTCTCACAGCTCCAGGTTCCAATCCCTCAAGGCCAAGGTCTGTCACTTCATCTCATTTTATCTTATCTACCTGGATGTGTTCTTGATTTGTGTCGAAGTTTTGTACTTTCTTGCTCTACTCATTGTCTTTTTTGGTTAGGGTTACTAGTACTCCGAAATGAGAGCAAAAGGAAGAAGTAAATTTTTTCTGTACTTCGTAATGCTCGTGTTCTTGATATGTTATATCTGCACTCACAAATCACAGTATTAGAAGTAAGGCAAGAATTGTTCTGCAGCTGTTCTCTGTCCTTTTGGATAAGTTCTTGTTTTTCTTTTTTACATTTTTTCGGTTACAAATGCTTTACTAAGTGTACTGTGAAATTAATTACCATGATACTGTTAAAGGCAAAAGAAAAAGAAATTAAAAGAAGTGTCATCCAGTTTGGTACACAAGTCTTGTAGGTCATTGGAGGTGCCACGGTAATAAAATTTACTTGCAGGGTTGAGGTCAGAAAATTTTTTAGTGGAGAATAATTATTATAATTCTGATATATACGTTTTTGGTATTTACATCTTTCTTGACACAAGGATCTACTCTGATGAAATTGTAACTTGATTCACTTCATTTGGTATGAGCAGCACACAACATGTAAAAATGGAGTGAACTCCATGGTGAAGAGCTTTCCCAACATGGATGTGCATTCTTCCAGCCTGCAAACAGAAATTGATATGAAGATACTACTATAACTTCTTTCTAAGAGAAGAGAATAGTAGAACTTGAAAACATATTAACAAGCCTATTGTTTTCAGAGATATCTATGGAAACAATATTTTTACTCTAACCTAAGACATGTATTACTTTCTCCCTTTCCAAATAGATGTCGTTTTGGCTTCTAACATTAGAACCAAGGCATGAAGTAAAAAGAGCATAGTATCTTTATTTAATACATTTTATTAGTACTCTTTTTGACTCTCTAAACCACATGGTCTTTTGAAAATATTAAACGAAGAATATACAAGAAAAATGATGTAAAAAGTTATGTCAAAATTGTAGAATGAAATTTATTTGGTAACAAAACAAGAGTTCTAGAATGACATTTATTTGGAAATGAAAGGAGTAGTTATCACATAATTATTCTCTTTTTAATCCTCTTTTGGACTTTTAAAGGAACCATTTGGGATGTTAAATTGGTTTACAGAATAGTACTTTGTTCTTTTTGTCCCCTTCTTAAGATTTGATAGTGTTCATCTAAACAGGCTACGGAAGAAAATGACCAGACTGCAAAGATGACACAGAAGACAAGCAGCATTGTTTGCAAGGACTGCGAAGGAAATGGTGAGCTTGCTTTTGTTTAAATTTGTTAAGCAAAGTAATTTTCTAGTTTCAAATTTGCAATCAATGTGATATAATATTGTTGCAGTTCATGTAAGGAAATAATGTTTAATGCCTGAATGTTATTGAGTACATTGTTTGAAACTGGGGCAGGTGAAACTGGATCGGAAACTAACTATGAAGTCCCATAATGATTTAGTTTTGCCTTAGGTTCTTTCCAGTATTGGGCTCCTCGATAGCAGTACCCTGTCTGATGGTAAACAAAGGATGATTATGCGGCTGGTGATCTAACAGAACTAGGAATACTGATACTTGACTATGTCAATGACAACTTGCGTTCTTTTGCCAATCTGAGTGTGTGATGGTAATTGCAGTTAAGAACTAGTGTTTGCACTCTAGGACTCAATTCTGTTCCTATCGGGTGAGAACTTAGTCATTGCATCTCCTCTGAACAATCAATAAAATAGGAAAGTGCTGTCTTGGCTTTATTACTCTGTGGTTTAGCCGATATCTCTGATACTATTGATCTTAGTTGGATTATTAGGTGTTATGCAAACCAACAAAATTCCACATGAACAATTTCACGCTGGTGTATCATATTCCAGAATAGCTTTGTTTCAAAGCTTGGAATTAGAACAATCTTAGCTGGTTTGAGAAATCTATGTGTAGGATGAAGAATGGCGCCCTAGAGATGGAGTCTCTAGGTCGTTCAAAAACTTTTAGCTCAAACTGATTTTTGCACTTATGAAAAGAAATCCCTTTTCACAATTATCCTAAATGAAAGCAAGTGGCTCAAGAGAAGAAACAAGGTTTTGCAAACCTAGGGTAATATGCTAAAAGTGAAGCAAAGTTAGCTGAAGTAACTGCAATAAAGAAAAGAGAGCAAAACAATAAATTAAGATGACACGAGAATTTTTTTGAGGTATCAGAGATTTCGTCAGTTTCTCCTACTTCTCATACTTCTCAATGAAGAGCTCTCATATGAGCCTTGCTTCATTCTATTAGGGTTTTTCCTTTTTCCCTCTAGATAAGCAAGCACTAAGCCTGTCACAACACTTTTAGACCTATCTGACAATCTTTGTTAGTGGAAATATCATAAGCCTCCGGCGACCAACTAGATGATGACGATCACCAAGAATAATAAACTTGAAAACTTCACATGACATCAATCAAATGCTAAAAAATTCAAACACGTGAAGAGAAATTCACATAAAATTTTGAGAAATTCACATAAAACTCTTAACTCATTAAATGCTATATGAATGCAAATAATTTCACCAGATTTTTCATCTACTGCAATATGAGAGTTGGATGCTCTAAAGTGTGTTTGGGCTATATGTCAATGAATTCTAGTGTCAAAAATTACAATTGAAAGTTCTAAGCTATCTATTTATAGCCCCAAAAGAAAAACTAGTGGTTAGAAACAATCTGAGCAAAATTTTGTATGGCTGGATGTCTGTATAGACATAATGGCTATTTTTCAACGACTAAAAAACTATCTGTTATTGTGGCTGTAAGTATGTCTGGTCTTGTACCACCAGATATCTGGTCGTGTGTAACAGGCTGCACTACACTCATAAAAATAAGTATAATTTTTGATCTATGTATTAGATTTAGATGCACGTTAGCTTGTTAGAAAGATAATTTAAAGGGCTATAATTTTATCAAAATAATCAAGACCTAGTTCGGCCTAAATAATTACATAAAACACAAAAATTCAATGTAACCACTTCAAAAATTTTACCCGATCATATTTTGCAAATTTAATTACAGATGTCTTCACTAACCATCCAAATCAACTCAAAAATATTTTGATGATTCAGTGAGTGAATAATACATTTATTTGAGTTTCCCACATGCGATGTGATCAAGATACTAACTCTGGGTCTCTCTTTATAATACGGCCAAAACTAAGAAACAAGAATCTAACAATTTGGTGTCTCCAAACATTAAGACCAGTAAAAATACTAGAAAATAAATCTTTAATCTTTGATTGTTTCTTTTGTGCAGCTCGTCCATGATTTGAGAAAACTCGATAATGCATTCTCTCTCAGAATGACCTTCACTGTCATCTCGAATGAAACTATGAAACTATGAGATATAAACTCAACAAACACATAAAAATCTCACAATTATATTTGTCTTTAATAACTAAAATCATCAAAATGATGAGGTTGACTCAACACTATATCATCAATATGTCCAAATATTTCAGCAATCCTCATTCCTTCTTTTTTGTCTCCATATAGTGGCTTAATGGCCTTCTTGTTATTTCAGATGTTAGTATAATTGTGTTTACTCTGAGTTTTTACAGACTCGTTGGATCTCTTCCTTTTATATGTCGTATTTTTATAACAAACTCTTGGCACGACAACTATATTCTTGGATACTTCTAAGAACATGAAGAAAGTGTAGCAATGACAAAGTACATTAGATTAGTTGTAAAAGGCATAGATATTATAATCCCACGTTACATGGGGCTAGAATATCCTATTCTCCGTATTTTTAATGTTTGTGCTTTGCATATATTGTTGGAGAACGGGTTGCTAATCTAGCGATAATTTTATAATTATCTACCCGAAATCCCAAGAACTATGCAAGTAAAAGATCATAGATCATAAGTTTACCACTAAACGCGCGGATGCGACAGCGTAGCAGTGGAAAAAAGTCGATGTTACAACCGGATCGTGACCAGTAGTGCAGCAATAGCAGCCGTATCTCTATGAAAGTCCACATGTCCGAGGAAGGAGCACTGCGTGTTCGTATGCTAGCACCAGCGTACGTGGTTAGGGTTTTGTGTGATCTATCTCGTGGATGGTGGTGACGATCAAAATAGATCAGATATCTTTTGCATGCCCACCTCACCTCTTTTTATAGGGCTTTGTAGATGAGTCCTACTCCAATGCAAACCCTAATCCAAATGGTAAACCCATTACTAATAGGGATCTGTTTCGGATCTCATCCGAACTAATACTCCAACATGTTAAGTGTGTGATCCTGTGGGTTCGGGTATATTTGACCGTGACCGAAGACTTCCCAAATCACAAGTCACAAACTGTCCCTATCAAGACATAGTGACACCCTTATATATATGAATATCATATCTGACGAACCTATACTACTTATGATGGATTATCTCTTTGCCTCACGATACAAGATCGAACTCAAGGTGAGAAACGTGTCATCCTTGAATAACTCAGTCCTTTCTCGATCTTGTAATGGACTAACGCTTTCCATAGTTGACTCTCAACTATATTCGGCAATGCCATGCACTTTCTTAGTTCAATTGAATCGAGAGGTCTAGAGATATCCCTTTAAAGATGAGGGGCAAATTCCATTTCGACCATTCACTTTCAATCACATGGTTCATAACATATCTGTATACCACCGTTATGACTACTTGGTTAAAAGCAGCAATTGATGACATCAAAGTATGCTATTACGCATGTATGAAACCGTGATGATCTCAGGTCTAAAGATAAACCAAAATAACTGTTAGAAACAAATTGATGTCACATATAATCTCAACAGTGTCTCAAGTTTGGTTAATCTGATCAATATGTTCTCCAACATGTGTCCACGACATTGACTTGATATCTCATATCTATGGCCATGAAACTTGACTATCAAACAATGCTCGTGTTGACTTATATTGCATTATTATTCCATGTAGTACCAAAAGTCAGGGATTTTTAGAATAAGTATCACTGATTATGCCATAAATAAATTGACACAATTCATATATCATAATAAATAGTTCCATGAACAACTTACATGTTGATCAATAAAAGTGATACTTTATTCAAGGAATGCAATAACATTTTATTCGCAACAATTCACAAACATATCATGGTACAACCATCTTCATGATTGCCTCTAGACATATCTCTATCAATCTCCTACTTACACTAGAGTCAATCATATATGTATCGAATACCCATTGCTCTAGTGTACACCTCATGCTTTGGTTCTGGGAGAGGCTTCGTCAAAAGATCTACCACCTTGAAGTCGGTATTTACTTTGCATATTTTCACATTACCTCTACTGATAAACTCTCATATAAGGTGATATTGCCGAAGTATATGTTTGAACTTTTGATGTGACCTTGGTTCTTTAGCTTGGGTGATGGCTCCACTATTATCACAATAGAGATCCACCGGACTAACAATACTAGGAACTACACCAAGTTTGGAGATGTACTCGGCTTCTGTTGTAAAATCGGCGACCGTCTCTTGCTTAGAACTCTTTCAGCTCACAGCTCCTATTGAGATAAAACACAAACCCAGATTGCGATCGGTAATCATCCTTGTCGGTTTGGAAGCTAGCATCAGTGTAACCATTTACAATGAGCTCTTCCTCACCTCCATAAACCAGGAACACATCCTTAGTTCTTCTCGAGTACTTTAGGTTGTTTTTAACAGCTATCCAGTGACTCACCCGGATTTGATTGGTATCGGCTCGTAGAATTTAGAGCATAAGAAACATCTAGGCGTGCACAAAGCATGTCATACATGATAGAACTAATAGCCGAAGCGTATGGAATCTTGCTTATTCGGTCTTGCTCATCAAATGTCATAGGACATTGACTCTTGCTAAGACTAATGCCATGTGACATGGGTAAGAAACCTCTCTTGGAGTCTTGCATGTTGAACTGATTCAACACCTTGTCAATGCATATACTTTGACTTAATCCAATTAGCCGTTTAGATCTATCTCTATAGATCTTAATACCCAGTATGTATGCTGCTTCTCCCTAGTCTGTCGTGGAGAAACTATTTCTCAAAGAAGACTTAACAGATTCAAGCATAGGAAAATCATTTCCGATCAACAGTATGCATCTACATACAAAACTAGAAATGCATGTGTTCTCCTACTAACCTTGTAAACACAAGGTTCATCATCATTTTTAATGAAGGCAAATTGTTTGACTGTCTCATTGAAACGAATATTCCAACTCCGAGATGCTTGCTTTAATCCATAAATGGATTTCTGAAGCTTGCATACTTTCCTTGCATACTTTCCAAGCATTTTGTGGATGAGTAAAACCTTCGGGCTGTCTCATGTACACATCCTCACTCAAATTTTCATTTAGGAAAGTTGTTTTAACATCCATTTGCCATATCTCATAATTATGGTAGGCAGCAATTGCTAGGATGATCCGAATTGACTTTAGCATGGCTACAGGTGAGAGTTTCATCATGATCAATTCCTTGAATTTGTTTGAAACCTTTTGCAACCAATCGTGTTTTATGAATGTGAACATTTTCATTTATGTCAATCTTTTTCTTAAAGACCCATTTACACTCGATGGGTTTTACACCATCGGGTAAATCAGTCAAGTTCCAAACATGATGAGTATACATAGAGTCTATTTCGGATCTCATGGAGTCAAGTCATTTCTCAGAGTCTGGACTTCATTGATTCCTCATAAGTCTTGGGTTCATCATTGTCTAATAATAATGTCTCGTCGTTCTCAGGTACATTACGGACCCTTTCAGACCTACGCGGGTCTGGTGTTCCCACAACCATTTCTTAAACAATTTGTGATTCTTCTTGAAATTCAGTGGAGTTGAAACATTTTTCAATAGTTTTTGAATTTCTTCAAGTCGCACTGTACTCCCACTAATTTCTTTTGTGAGACTTTTTCTCAAGAAATACACCATTACGAGCAACAAACACTTTGTTCTCGTCCTTCTTGTCGAAGTAATATCATTTCGTTTCCTTGGGATACCCCATGAAGAAGCACTTGTCTGATTTGGGTGTAAGTTTGACAGACATCAAACGTTTTACGTATGCCTCACAACCCTAAATCTTGAAAAAAGATAAACTAGGTCGTTTCCTAGTCCATATCTCATATGGTGTCTTCTCTACCACTTTTGACGGAGCTCTATTTAAGTTGAACATAGCAGTTTCTAGAGCATATCCCAAAAAATACAATGGAAGATCGACTTGGCTCATCATTGATCGAATCATGTTCAACAAGGTTCGATTCCGTTGTTTAGACACACCATTCCATTGAGGTGTCGCTGGCGGTGTTAGCTGTGGAACAATTCCACATTGCTTTACATGATTGTTAAATTCTTGGCTCAAAAATTCTCCTCCATGATCTAATCGTAGGAATTTAATTTTCTTGCCAAGATAATTTTGTACTTCATTCTGATATTTTTTGAACTTTTCAAAAGATTCAGACTTATGCTTCATTAAGTAGATATAACAATATCTACTAAAATCATCAGTGAAAGTTATGAAGTATTGGAATCTACCTCTGGCCATAGTGTTTAATGGTCTACATACAGCAGAGTGTACAAGGACCAATAAATCATTTGCTCTTTCACCTGAACCGGTGAAAGGTGTCTTTGTCGTTTTGCCAAGTAAACAAGATTTGTATGTGTCATATGATTCAAAATCAAATGAGTCTGGAAGTCCATCTTTATAGAGCTTCATGATGCGTTTCTTATTTATATGACCTAAA
The DNA here is from genome assembly GCA_019359835.1 of Pharus latifolius. NCBI lineage: Eukaryota > Viridiplantae > Streptophyta > Magnoliopsida > Poales > Poaceae > Pharus > Pharus latifolius. The sequence continues at coordinate 16,152,293 of CM033324.1, read as the reverse complement.
CAACGATGTCATACAAACGTTGAATTCAAATCACTTGTTTTGAGCCTTTTGGTATTTATGTTGTATACAAAAATTTCAAGATTTAAAATATAAAGCCCATATGAAAATTGGGCTGATCCATAAAGCATATCATTCAAATAAAATGAACAACAATTGTTCTTCATTTTGAATCTAAAACCATTCTTGTCCAAACATGAGAACAAAAATAATGTTTTTGCTTATGGAAGGATCATAATAACAATTATTAAGCTCCAATATCAATCCTGAAGGTAAAGCCAATATAAAGATCCCAACAGCTAAAACAGCAACTCTTGCTCCGTTGCCAACGCGAAGCTGAACTTCACCCTTTGCCAAATTTCTGCTCCTTTTAAGCCCCTGCAACGAAGTGCAAATATGAGCTCCTGAACCGGTATCAAATACCCAAGAATCAGGAGAAGAAGCAGCAATATAGACTTCTATAACATAAACACCTGAAGCGGAAGTCTCACTTCCCTTCTTCTTTTTTACATCTTCTAGATACTTCTTGCAATTTCTCTTCCAATGACCAGATTCCTTGCAATAGAAGCACTTAGAAGTAGCCGTAGGGCTAGGCTTGGACGTTTCTTTGGGCTTATGCTCGCTGCTTGAGCTCTCATCTCGAGTCTTGCCTTTGCTGTTAGCCATTCCCTTACCCTTCTTCTTGAAACCCTTTCCCTTTTGAACCATCATCACATGATCAGGATTCTTTTTGACATTCTGCTCTCTGCGGTCTTTAACATCCCATGCAATTCAGGCAGAGTCTTCTCCAAACTATTCATATTGAAGTTCAATATGAAAGGATCGTAGCTCGGCGGGAGCGATTGGAGAATAACATTAGTAGCCAACTCTCGGCTAAGGCGGTAACCAAGTTTACTCAAGCTCTCAATGTAACCAATGATCTTGATTACATGAGGGCTAACTGCGTTTCCTTCTTCCAGTCTGCAGGTATGCAGTTTCTTGGTGGTTTCATATCTTTTGACCCATGCCTGGTGTTCAAACTAGTTTCGAAGAGCCACACTCATGTCATAAGCATTAGCGTTCTCGAATTGCTTCTGCAACTCAGAACCCATTGTTGCTAGCATGAGCCAACTGACATCAAGATCGTCATCAACATGCTTCTTGTGAGCATCTTGTTGAGATCGTGAAGCGTTAATCAAAGGTTCATTAAGAACTAGGGACTCTAGAATATAGTTCTTTTTCTCTTGCTTAAGAACAATTCTCAAGTTACGAAACCAATCAATAAAATTTGTTCCATTAAGTTTTTCTTTATTGAGAACAGATCACAAGTTATAACTGGTTGAGGAGTTATCGGCCATTATCTACAACAGAATAACATGCAGAAGACATCATGTTTATAAACAATCTTCTATTAAAATTTATGAAAGTATCTTCCATTATATGTTTAAAAACATAGTCCCTAGAGTGACATATAGTGGGTCAAAATGCATATTTCACTAATTCCTAGTGAGCTTTGGATCACTACTAGAAATCTAGTTATTTAGGTAAGCAACTTTTTACTAATCATATCATATATGACACTTATTTGTTGGGTGACATCAATATGTCCCGGCTCCCAACACTATGCCCCAAGGCTCAAGACCATTTTGATAGTCTTGTTAAGTGAAACCAATTCTATGCGTATAAGTGTTCAACACTTATCCTGCCTTACCAAGATAGTCAATGGCACCTTGATTTGTCAAGCCCACCAAATAACGATCGAGGTTTTGACAGTTGTAGCAATTGGAAAGGGCATCAAATCAACTTAATTTTAGGGAATATACACCATTCAGAATTTTCTAAGAAACAATCAAGAACATCAAAATAATCATCACAAATAATCAAATTAATCTATGAGATAGTATGGCCCTTTAATATGGTGATCTCCATCTCCATCTTCATAGGACCAATCCACCGTGCTAGAAAAATCTTGGAGTGAGTTATAAGCTACTACGCTAATAGCTAGATATGAATTTACATAAGAGTGCCAATTATCACACATATCGGCATGCAGGCCGTTATACAAAAAAAAGACGATCATATCAACCATGGTCGAAATAAACGATTCGCAGATCGTGATAATTACATGATCACATCACATAAACATATATAAGGGCCATACTTCTCATACAAATTCTTGCAAAAACAAGTTAGGTAAAGAATCCCATCCCGTCATGCACCTTAGTGGCCTTAGGAAATAAAATGGGCGACGACGACTTTCGGCATTTCTGTATGAATCGACATTTCTGTCCATAGAAAATCTCATTGGATTGATCATATCAGCCCAACTTCTGAACCAATCTAATCAGTTAAGATTTCCATTAATCCCGTGGAGATATTTTAAAGATACTAAATCTTTTAGATCCAATCTAACAAAGATTCTGGTCTCTGATCCCATCACTACCATACTGGCCTCTACACCATTTCCCACTGGCACGTGCAAGGATTCATAGTAGTAATCGGATTAGATATGGATTTATGTAAAATTGATCACATCAATTGAACAAGTCCATGTCATGAGGTATCATCTTTTACTATTTTGCCAAGAGTGATAGATCACATATATCATAGGTCAGGATGGGTTTCATCACATGAAACATTAACAGATCTAATTCTACTAATTCAGATCTAACATGTTATCAACAATTAGTAATAGATCTAATCTACTAAATCAGATTTAGTCGATTAGATATATGTGATCAATTAGATATAATCTACTAAATTAGATTTAACATGTTATTAACAATTATTAATAGATCTAATCTACTAAAATAGATTCATATATTACATATATGTCAACAATCTAGATTTATGCTATACAAGGAGGCTTTGATACCATTGTTGGAGAATGGGTTGCTAATCTAGCGATAGTTTTAAAATTATCTACCCGAAATCCCAAGAACCATGCAAGCCAAAGATCATAGATCATAATGTTACCACTATATGTGCGGATGCGACAACGCAGCAGCGGAAGAAGAGTCGATGTTGTATTCGGATCGTGACCAGCAGTGCAGGAATAGCAGCCGTACCTCTAAAAAAGTCCACACGTCCGGGGAGGAGTATCGCGTGTTTGTGTGCTAGCACTAGCACACATGGCTAGGGTTTTAAGAGATCTATCTTGTGAACGGTGGTGGCAGCCAAAATAGATCAGATATCTTTTGGATGCCCACCTCACCTCCTTTTATAGGACTTTGCAAATAAATCCTACTCCAATGCGAACCCTAATCCCAATGGTAAACTCATTATCAATAGGGACCCGTTTCGGATCCCATCGGAACTAATACTCTAACCCGTTAAGTGTGTGACCCTGTAGGTTTGTGTATATTTAGTCACGACCGGAAACAATTTCCCGAATCACAAGTCATAAGCGGTCCCTAACAAGATATTATGACTACCCGCATATACACGAAGATCATATCCGATAAACCTATACAACTTATCATGGATTATATCTTTGCCGCACGATAGTAGATCGAACTCAAGGTGAGACACGTGTCATTCTTGAATGACTTGGTTCTTTTTCGATCTTGTAATAAAGTAACCCTTTCCATAGTTGACTCAACTATATTCGGCACCACCATGCACTTTCTTAGTCCAATTATATCGAGGGGCCCAGAGATCTCTCTCAAAATATGAGAGGCAAATTTTATATTGACCATTCACTTTCAACCACATGGTTTATAACATATCTGTATGTCACTTTTATGACTACTCTGTTAAAAATAGCAATTGATGACATCAAGGTATACTACTACGTATGTATGAAACCGTGATGATCTCAGGTCTAAAGATAAACGAAAATAACTTTAGAATCAAACTGATGGATGGCACATATAATCTCAACAGTATCTCAGGTTGGGTCAATCCGACCACAATGTTCTTCAACATGTGTCCACGATATTGATTTGATATTTCATATCCGTGGTCCGTGAAACTTGACTATTAATCAATGCTCGTGCTGACTTATATTGCATTATTATTTCATGTAGTGCTGAAAGTCATGGATGTATAGAATAAGTATCACTGATTATGCTGTAAATAAATTAAGATAATTCATATATCATAATAAAGAGTTTCACGAACAGGTCACATACATGTGAATCAATAAAAGTGATACTTTATTCAAGGGATGTAACAATATTTTATTCGCAATAATTCATAAACATATGATACAACCATCTCCATGATTGCCTCTAGAACATATCTTTATCATACATCCCCAAACACCCCTTTCCAGCTACGTATATTTTGCTGTTCTGATCTTATTGCATTTGGACAGGTGCTATCCAGTGCACTCAGTGCACAGGAACTGGGGTGAACTCGATTGACCATTTCGAAGGCCGATTCAAAGCTGGTGCATTGTGCTGGCTTTGTAGGTACTATCAAAACTACCATACTAGTCTGCTGATCTTTTCCTCTCATGATTCATCCAAAATTCCGGATTGGATTTGCTTAATATGCTTTCTTACATCAATGCATTATGAGATTGAACCTAACTAGCTTGATAAAATGTGACTCTTGTAGGGGAAAGCGCGAAATCTTATGTGGAAGCTGCAATGGTGCTGGCTTTATAGGTGGGTATCTGAGCACTTTCGATGAAACTGCAGAATAGTGACAATGTTTTATATTTGCCCTTTTGCCTGTGTTGCGTTTGATCAATTTTGAGCAAATTGTAATTTTTTTAATAAGTATTTCTCTGAGAATAATTTGTGCTGTACAATCTATAACTTTTCATGGAATGAAATGGCCTATCATTTTGCACAACATTTGTTTTCTAATGGAATCATGGACTCATAAATAGATACAACCTCATTTGATTCGCACAACTGAAGAGTCAATGAAAATGTTATTTTGGCCTCAAAAGTATAACCTCGATATTGTATTTACTCAACAAAATTGTATCATTTTTTTTTAATCTAAAGACATGGTTGTACCTTTACTCCTATCTTAATTATTGTATTTAGATTGGGATAGTCTGGAATTATTTGGGAGAAAATTTGGGGTGCTCAATTATCTCGTGAGAATCTTTAAATTTCACACCCACGTTGATCTAGAGACTAGCATATAGGTTTTGATCTAACAACCATGACAGAGAGAAAAACATATGCTTTTTGAATTGTAAAATAGATGATACAAATCACACAAATTGCAGAAAAAATCATAGTCATGAAACTTTTTTTGCTCAGAATATAAACTTTGGTTGAAGCACCATCATTTATAAGCATGTTCTTAAAAGCCTGAAGGCTTAAAAATGGCCAACCATTTTTCATAAGTCGACTTATTGCAAAATTTTCTCTCCATATACAATTTAGAAACATTATTTTGAAAAATACTGTTACTTCAACCTCTAAATTATAAATGGAGGAAGTGCAAATACCTACTGCAGTGTACAATTGATATTTAATCGTTGATGTTTATCAAGACATAGATAATTACTTATTTCTGATGTTTCTACAAGTTATATGCAGTGGGCGGATCCAGAGTAGTAGGAGCAGGGTTAAATGACCCATATCTTTTTTTTTAAAAGGTCAATTACCTATAAGATTTCACTTAAAAACCAATAGAATTATAAGGATGTTAAAGAAATCGACCCCATTAAATATATGTACACCACAATTGATCTCACAAATAAGAATTTTTCAATCCGCGCTAATTGATATGGAATTATGTGCTTGTTGCTGTAAGCTGGGCAAAATGTGTCATGTTTTTTAGAGTAGTCTACAAACGTCGATATTTATTATTGTGTTTTATCGTGCTGTTGACCTATTGTATGTGTAAATGCTTCTCAATACGGTGAAAGCACTATGTATGCTGAATTATGAAGATAAATTACTTTGATAATTTCTCTTTTTCTCCTTAGGGTTTGCTTAAAAATGGGATCCGGTTAATCCTAAATCAAGGGGGCACAGTGAAGGGGTAAGAATAGACTACACTAATAGAGTTTTGAAAATTTCTATTTGAAAACTATAATTATTAGATTATAGATTAGATTATTACTGAGAGCAGAAAGAGAGTTGGAGTGGTTAACGATCCAACAATGTGTGTGTCTAACAACCGATCCGAGCAACTATTCGAATTTTAACAGTCCATCATGGAACACAGAAACAGCTCGTGGATCACAGTGAACACTAATGGATCAATGCGATCGCTCTTCGATTGTTGTGATCAGTGCAGTAATAGTAATAGCATCTCTACTGATATCCACATATTCCACATGAATTGCTCGTGAATCACAATGACTGCTCATGAATCACTGCAACTGCTCATGGATCATTGTGATTAGTGCAGCAATGGTAGTAATATCTCTATTGATATCCACATGTTTTGTGATAGAACGCTGTACACTAGTGTGCTAGCACAGACACACATGGTTATGATTTGGGGTTTTTCGCTCTAGTAGAGGTGGCGGCTAGGATTTCTCTAAATTGATTGCCAAAAGCCCACCTCGCCTCCCATTATATAGAGCCCATTAGATGGTGTGATAATTTGTACTAATACTAAAATATATTATATTTTATATAGTGTTATTAGTCTATCAATCATAATAACTAAAAGAAACATGATGCCAATCAAGTGAAAATTTTATAAGCAATATTGTTTTAATCTATTGTATAGATTAATTTAGAAAAATTAGTTGAAAGACACTACAAAAATAGGATATCACCACATGAAAATAATTATGAGATTAACATATAGATCCAAGACTCACATGTCATTAAACCACATATATTTTAGAGCTAAACTCCAAACTCTTCAAGTGTTACAAAACAAATTACCTATTTCTGACTAAGAGTAGGATGTTACTATTAGTAACTATACATGTATATATACCACTAAGAGATAAAATTTGAACTTTTGCTTCCTCATGAAAAATAACAGTACAAATTGTCTTGACCCCCATTGTGGGATGACATGGTGCCTTCCTTGATGCGTGTAATGGCAGAAGCATGGCTAAGACCTATTGCTAATTCACAGTCATAATAATTACATGATTGTTTTACTGCTTCTACCATCTATAAATAGGATGCCATACTTCCAATGCTACCATGGTTCCTCACTTGTTTTCAATACATTAGTTACTCATGTGAGCAAAAAAGTATTAATTAAGTTAAAATATTGTTAAAGTCAAGTCGTCGAAATAAGAGAGTATAAGGCAAACTGTGCATGTACTATCATTCCACTTTCTTAGTTAAAAACTGTTTTGTCGCAGTAATTTTGAACTATATGCTACTTTACTCTTTTCTCTTTTTATTATCTTAATATCCTTTACATTGAAGTTTTGCATAAAATAAGTTTATTTTACTAGACATAAAAAAACGTGGGTTAACGTCACATTGTAGTATATGATGATGGATCTGCGAGAATCACGAATACCAATCAGATGGGTAGCAAGAATGCTTGAGTGGATATTAAAAGGAATGTCTTATTAATCTTAATTTTCTTTTTTAAAAAAGTTCTATTATTGCAAGTTTATGTTTTCATAAAAAAAATTGATGCTACGATGACAAACATATCGTATTGGTCACAATTCAAGTATGAAACTGTCTGGACTCTCCCCCAAGAGCGACTCTTGACTGAACATGGTACACGATGATAGATCCATATGAGCAACTAGTATTAATAAGTCTAGAGTGATAATTCTCGATGGATCAAAAGACTTTGTTATTTTAGGACAGAAATGTCCTTCAAGAGACTATTGTCGTGCCCCGAAACTGGGACTACGACTACTCCCATGGAGACCCAACCCTCTGCAGCTGGTCCCAATATAAGCATACCATTGACTTCCCAGGATAAGTCAAGCACAGGAGTATATTCACATTGCAGCAGTAAAACTTACAAGATATTAAGTAGCGTGGCCTGCTGGCCTTAATATTACAATGCCTTCGCGGCATTCAAGGTTTAGTTAAAGCAAAATAAAAACAACTACATAGCGGATGATGGGTGTCCCTTCCACAGTAAGAAGTTGACGACAGAACAACACACATCAAGGTTCTGGCGGAACTGGCTCTCCTTCATCTGGGTCCAAGAAATTATCCACGCCTTCTTCTTGGTCGTGAAACACTCCATCTTCTGGATTGAAGTTGGCAAGGGTGAGTACTTATGTACTCAACAAGTCATAGGTAAGAGTAGATACACATAGTAGCGATGATATAAACCTATGCTAGTAAAGAAGTGCAGATGGTTGTAAAATAGTCCTTTCTTTCATATCTCATCTCATGGCAGCATTTTTCATAACATAGCAATCGCTATTCATATTCACTAAATTATAGTACTACTGCGACACGTCGACACACCACAGCCCACGGCAGCACCCTTTATCAGGATAACACATGTCATTTGGGTAATCTTGACTTATCAAATTTTATTTAGAAAACATACTTGTGCCACACCCCGTGGATTTAATCCACCGTAGCAGACTCTTATAAACCCAGGAGCTCGGAGTATTCGAATACGTTTTTAACTCTGCAGAGAGGTACCAATTTACCCGCAAGATATTCCACTTTCATGCCCATCCTATCAAGATGATTAGACCCTTCCTCACTGCATACTGTGAGTGGCAAGGTGGAGATAACAAGAACTTTTGTCATGTTTCACTCACAATTCACCCCCGACCCTGTGGATCTCTCGCGAACCACAGTTGTGGCAGGTACTCCCTACCACCCCTATTGCATCTTCCCATTACTGGGTCAGCGTGCATGATCACATTCAGTGATATGTGTAGGAGCCGCACTCCGTGCCAATCGTGCATCACTTCCCATCTCATGCAAGGGTTTCATGTGAGATTCACATAACTACTTGTTCAGGCCTGTCCCATACCAGGCTTGCGGTTAGCACGTGTTTCATGCCACTAGACGCACAACACAAGGTTCTAGTCCTTATATGCCAGTGACCAGACCATACCACAACCATGCACCTTCAGTGCCTGCTCATCCTTTGCAGTTAAGCACCTCCAGTGCTACAGCCATCCATACCAAATTCTGGTCACAGCTAGGGATTTTATTTCATGAATATATATATAAGTACATATATAATAGTTCATGGCTCACTATTTGATCATCTCATATTTCACAGGCATCCAGCCTAGTACTGCCAATTCGTAATTCAACTATTCTTTCACATGCAGTATTACTTATATTCAAGGTCATATCATAGCAACTCATAAAATATAGGTTCAAGATGATCAAGACTATGACTTGCCTTCCGCGTCGTAAGATGCAGCAGTTGATGTCGGGTTAGCAGTGAAGTCCTCGAACTATGGCTCCGACTCTGAGCAAAGATCAAGCAAGCAATCAAGAATCACAACCTTTTCAATACATTATTATACTACATGCAATAATGCAAAGATGAAATGTCTCGATGATTCTGGAATAATTGGGTTTAGAAGCTGATTAGGGCTAACTCATAGAATTAGGGCTGAAGATGGGTGCTAGGGACTTTTAGGGTTCCAGGGTATGGAAATGACATTAAGTCTGCGGCTGGTTTGCTCAAAATCGACGAACGTCTTTAGATCGACATTCGGTTCAAGGCGCTGACAAGGATCAATGGTTGATAGAGGGCTCAATTCAAGTTGTGACTGAAGAAGAAATTGTAGATCACAACACCAAGAATCTAAGAGACAAAGTTATGCTCAAAATACATGGCTGGAAGTAAGTAAAACGGTTCAATGTCACTGGTTGACATAGATTGGCATTGGGCTGACATGGCCAGAAACTAGGGTTGGCCATATCTTTTGATCTAGGGCTCCAATTGATGCACCACTTTGTCTGGGAGATAGGCCTTGATAACAGGAACAAATGATACAACAGGTTCCAACGCTGAAGATGGCCAGAAAGTGGTGAAAACCGGCGAAGAACACGGTGGCTGGAGTTTCAAGTCATGGCACTGGACAGAAATTAGGGCATAGCCATAACTTCTGATTTAGACCAAATTAGATGTCGAGCTAGTAGACAAAATTGTTCAGGAGATCAAGATTCATCTAAGGGACAAGGTGGCTGGAGCTGGTTCGGCCGAGAACAAATTTCCGGTGGCTGGCGCCGGAGATGAAGACACTGGATTTGGGGGTTTTTGCTACACAAGATTTAAACTCAATTCCAAGCTCAAGGAGTAAGAGGGATACATATGGGGGCTACTGGCACGATCAATTTGGTCGGAGCATCATCGGAGAAGTCTGGCGACGAGCGCCGGCGACTAGTGAAGCTCAAGCTTGGAGATAGCTTCAATTCGGGCTTAATTTCAAAATCTGGATTCACTGGCTTGCTAAATAAACCTCACTGATCATTTTACTCTACTGGATCGAGGGATAATTTAGATTGAATCAAATTGTAAAGCTGGAACAGGGGTTCTGGCAATTCCGACGATCACCGGCGATGAGGGGCATGGGAGTTCAATTAAATGATACAGCCCAGAGAGTTTGATGAGGGGAACTCACTGGTGGCTTCAATTTGGAGATTGATGCAGTGGAGCGTGTTGGCGTCGTCGACCTCCTCGGCGGCTCGCCGGAGAAGAAGACAACAACTAAGAAATGTGGTTAATTGCTGAGGAATCTTGGAGAGCAGTGCTGGTGACGAAGAGGCTGCTTTGAGTTGCTATTTACAGGCAAGATGGGTTGAAGCAAAGCTCACTGCTTGGTGGCTAAGTTGCTTGCGCCGGTGTACCTTCGGATTGAAGCAACGGTGAGCAGGTGAAGCTTATCTCTGGCGCGCGAGCTGCTGGTGAGCTGGACAAGGATTGCCACGACAATAGCTAAGGTGCAAACACGTGTGCGCATGCAAACACGGTTGTGAAAAAGCACAGGCTAGAGTGGCGCTTGATCGGCGGCAAAGACACGGCGACATGGCGCACCTGGTCGCGGTCGCAGCGGCGCTGGTCGAAGTGATCAAACACTGTGCTGGCTGTGGTCGAGGTTCGAAGGAACTACGAGCTCTGGTCGCAAATGGCTCCTCCGGTCGTGAACTGCAGGTGTGGTCGAGCCAGGGACCTGATTGCAAGAATCTTTGTTTGATTTCTGGACTGATTTGTAATTTCTGATTTAGAGAGGGGTAATCTGCAATCTGATTTCATAGATGAGTATAAACTTATACCTTATACTCATCCAGCAAGAAATTTGGTAAAATCTGGCATGATTTGATGGTCCTTGATATAAACTGAAAATAGGGTATTTTAGGGTAATTAAAATCTGAGTTTTGGTCGATTTTGAATTCAAGGTAATTGGAGAGAGATTTGGGTGTTCTGTTAAAAGAAGATTTTGTATTAATTAGCATTTAGGAGGTGTTCCCTAAAACGGATTTGAATTTGGAGTTGATTTGAGGATTTTAGCCTTTTTGGGTTTCCAGATATCAGAAAAGGACTGATTCGCGATACAATTTGGACTAATCTGTGAAAAAGGCTTAAATGAAGAAATCTGGCTGCCAACTTTCTGGATTAAGGTATTGGCATACCCATGTTCATAATCCAAGAATAATCTGGTCTGGGTTAGATCAAGATTTGGCTAAATCACAAATCTGAGTTCAGAGTATTTAGGGTAATTAGGATATTAATTAAATTCCTATTTTCGAAAACAGAAAATGATCGCAAGATCTGAGAGTTAGAGATGGAATTGAATCTGGCTTCTGAAGACTTTTAAGTTCAAAGTAACTGATAGATCACATCTGAGCAATCTGATCTTGGTTTGGGTTCACAAGAAAGATTTTGAGATATTTGGAGCTTAGGATAGATTATGGTTGAACTGATTTTGCTACTACTACAGAGATACATGCATGCATGACTTTTATGAAAAAGAAAGTTTTTACCCCTACACTCAGGGTGTTACAACTATGATGTTGGAGTACCCCTCTTTTGTACATAAAAGTTTGAAAATTCAACCCAGTGACTGTCGGGAGTGGGAAGTCTGTGGTCATGTGTGGCATTAAAAATTGTTTAATTCTAATTTTTTTATTTATCTATTTATTTAATTATTTTATTTTATTTATTATTAATGAAGTGAATAGGACTTCACAATTGCAAATAATTTTGTTAGAGACAATAATTTATTTTCTTATCTATTATTCTGTATGTTGGTTTGAAGAGTATGACTAATCATACTTGACGGAGATTATTACCCGAGTAATTTCTTTATGCCTTTCCGTGGCCGCCACGACCGTGGAAAGAGATCGTGTGATAGTCCAAGATATTTTGAACTTAATTAATGGATATCCATTTGTACCTTTCCATGGTTGCCTGCGACCACAGGGAGAGATCATAAGATAGTTTAATGTCTTTGGGACTATATAAGGACTATCATGGATCTATGGTCTCAATGATTATGGCCGCAACCTCTGTGGTCACAATACTCAAGGTCGCAGAGTCCATGGTCACTACCTGCAGATACTATGGTTGCGAAGATATGGTAACACTCGATATACGGCCGCAGCGAGTACGCGACCATGTAATAAGAGAGTTATCTTTAACCCTCTTCACGAGGAAACCAATAGTGGTTTGTTTATATTTATCATGCTAGTGAATTAAAACAAATATTGAGCCTGGAAGTACCTTCGAATCAAGAAAGAAAGGTTTGGTTGAGATTTATATTACCGACCACTGCTCTTTGACTGATACGTTCAGTTATTCCTAGGATAATATAAGTCTTTTCACTGACAAGATAATTGCCCAGAAGGATGAACGTGCGATTATCCGTAACCATCACAATATTACTGGTGGACAACAACTGTTTTGAACCGCTATATAGGAACCACTGACAACCGCCTAGCGTATCTTCGATGAAGCAATCGATGCCTTTTCGACAAGTATAAAAGAAGGGCTAAGGTCTTATGTAAAAGGAGACGGGGATATATGAGAACATGAGGAGAAAAATCAGTAAAGAGTTAAACAATACAGAGAATGTTAAACTCTATACCCTCTATAATTAATCCACTATTTAAATAGTGACAACCAAACAAGAGTAGGGTTATTACTCAGACTACGAGGGCTCGAACCTGTATAAACAATGTGTCTCTGGTTCCATTCTTATAGTTATACTCTTGGACACTAACTGATACTGTCCCCCTTCTAAATAAGTAAAATCTACGTATGTTCGGTTTGGGATATTGTCCCAATCATCGACAGTTGGCACTGACTGTGGGGATCGACAGGATATTTTCTTCTTCACCAAGGTTAACCGTATCTATGGACCCTATACCGTGTGCATACGATTCAGAGAATGACTTCGATCTCACTGATTACACCGATACCATGGATGAAGATGCCATTCCCATGGAAGAGATCGATGTCGCCCTCAAGTCCTATGCCAAGGAGAATCCTTCTTCGGCTCCAGTCACGACCATCGACTGAGAACCTAAAAGAAAAGTTCACTTGCCTTCTGTGAGCCTTGCCACATCGGAAGGTGAGTATGAGACACAACCCGTTGCTTTGACCAACACGAGCGTTGGGGATCCTAATGCATCTATATTAGACATGGGAGCTCCTAGCGATTACCGTTCGTTGGATCTGGAAGAATCTGCTCCGGACAATTTCCATTCCCTCCTTGAGTTTGAGTATGACTCAAAAAACGAGGAGATGTTCTCTCTGTCTGCGGTTTTAGCTCCGCGGGAAGTTGCCAGACTTTTCGAGCAGGCCATAGAGCAATGACTTGCATGGGAAGAAGAGGATCGCAAACGGAAAGAAGATGGAGCTCGCTTGTGGCGAGAAGTATGCAAGACTACAAAGGAAACTCTACGTCTTGCACAACTTCGCCATGACACTGCAAACCTCAGCCTAGGACCTTTTGGTGGGCTTAGGCGCGACCAATCACCGCTTACAGTTCCAGAGCGTTCCCCAGCGGTTGAGACGATAATGGCTAAGATTCCCTTGACTCATAGAAGAAGCACATAGGAGCACATCCGCGTGATCGTGAAAGCGCTCCGCAACCCTCCTACTGGTTTTACAAATGATGACGGGGTAATATTTGCAAGAGTTCTTGCAGAAAATCTTGACGGGGTTGCATCAGATGTAATTCCAACTGAATTATCATGATCAGTAACCAACTCTCGGGAAGGAGATACTGCTCACCATAGCCAAAGAAGACGCAACCATGCTCAAGCCACACCGTCTCGTCGTGGTCACGATAACATTTCGAGAACAAACTGTTCCCACGATCGCAACCGTGAGCCAATACGCTCACGCTTGGGACCACGTCATGAGGTTACCCGTGTCAACCTTTCCCACGACCATGAGGATAGTTGCGATGATTGACAACCACGTGTTACATGTGTTGGTTGCAAGGCCTTTTTGCCAGGATTGTGAGCAATGATTTGGCCTGACAAATTTAAACCATGCATGATCAAGCGATTTGATGGGACGCAAAACCCATCCAAATTTCTCCAGATCTATGTCACTGCTATCCAGGCAGCAGGTGGAAATGAAAAGGTGATGGCCAATTGTTTGCCAACGATCCTTGAAGATCCGGCACAAACCTAGCTCTTGAACCAGCAAGAAGAATTGATTTATAGCTGGGAGATGCTGTGTGATGCTATCCTTAGTAATTTCCAGAATTGTTATGAAAAACCTGGCAAGGAGGATGATCTTCATCGATTACGCCAGACTTCAAGTGAAACTCTGTAGTAGTTTGTTAAGAGGTTTGTGGGGGTAAGAAATACTATCCCTAACATCTCTAACAATTTGGTAATCAGAGTCTTTAAACATGGCGTTCGATACCAAAGATTCACAAAGGACCTCAGCATTCACCTACAAAGATCAGTGTCAGAACTCTTTGACATGGCTGATTGCTGCTCTGACATAGCTGAAGTGGTGAAGTGGAATAAAATGGTTGATAAGGGTGATTTTCCACCCTAGCTTGGTCTAGACTCCGAAAAGAAAGAAGGTACCAATAGGAAGTCTGGATCATCTACGGGTGGGAAGATCAAATACGCAAAAAAGGATGGAACAAACTGCCTCTGAGAGGTCATGAACACGGAAAACTGATCACAAGATAAAGGTAACAAAGTTCGATACAAGAATAATAAATCTTGTTTTGGTGGACGCAATACCGACCACACAGAAGAATAGATTAACCAGCAGGGAAACAAAAGGTGGTGTCCGCTGCATGATGTTCCACAACACGATCTCAAGAATTGCCGAACATGGTTAACGTGCATGGAACAATTCTACCAAGGTAATACACTATGCCTACCATACTAGAAAAAGCCAACCCAGTGGGAATATGGATGCTGATGGAGATGAGGACATGCCGTATCAGGTACAAAATAGTCATATTAATGTTATTTTTGGTGGTTCTTCGTCCTATATCTCGAAACGTCACTTTAAATTTTTTCGCTGAGAGGTTAATAATATTGAAGCTGGTCGGAGATGTCCCTGACCTTTAGCTAGGAAGATTGCTCAAGGGATTTTCACGACCACAACGACTTCCATTGGTCATATCCCCCACTATTAGCAATGCGAAAGTGGGGCTGACTCTTAGTCAATGGAGGAAGTTCTCTCGACTTGCTCTTTGTAAAAGCACTTGACGAGATGCAAATCCCTCGTTCAAGAATTAAACCTGTGGTTCACCCATTTTTTGCGATTATTCCTGGTCCTTCGTACACTCCTTTCGGCTAGACTGTACTACTGGTAACGTTCGGAGAACTAGAGAATTTTCAAATAGAATTGATTACTTTTGATATAATTGATTTTGATTTAGCATACAATACAATTCTTGGTAGGCCCTCGCTTGCCAAATTCATGGTAGCAATGCATTATGCTTATCAATGCGTCATGGTGCCAGGACCAAAAGGAACGATCATGGTTAGAGGTAGCCAGAATACGACACTCACTTGTGATCGCATTTCCTTGGAACTGGTCAGAATTGGAGAACAAATAGGAACTTTCGCTCATCGCTTGCCTCCAGGCTAATGCAGATGTGTTTACGTGGAAATCATCCGACATGCATGGAGTTCCATGGGAAGTGATTGAGCATAGACGATGATTTTGAGCTTCTAGACAATTTGAAGATGATTTTGAGCTTCGTCTGGAGAACTTTTCTCCAGACAATTTGAAGTCTCTCTTTGATTTTCAGTCAGACTCAGACAAAGATGAGATGCTTTCTCCATCTGCAAACTCTATTCCAAGGGAAGTCGCCGCACTTTCTGAGGAAACCCTAAGCAACATGATGCTAGGGAAGAACGAGAGCGCAAACAGAAATAGGACGAAGAGAGTGAACAGTGAGAGGCCGAGGTTCGGAAAATCGCAAAAGATTTCCTACACCTTGCACCAACCCACCATGATAGCACTATCCGTGACCTTGGTCCAGGAACGTCTCGTCAACCACATCTAGGTGGTCGTAGGCGTGATCACACGCCACTCTCGGCTCCGGATTACTCCCCAACGGTTGAGGCAACCACACTAGAACCTCCACCGGCATCCGGAAGGAATGTAGAGGGCCGTATCCGAAAAATTTCATATGCACTTCGTAATCCTCCCTCTGGTCTCACGAACGATGATGGGGTTATATTCGCTAGGGTGCTTGCGGATAACCTTGACGAAGTTGCCTCGGACATAACTCCAGTAGCATCATCTCGTTCAACGACCAGAGAGTGCAACAGTTCCTATCAAAGCCAGAAGAGACGTACTCCCGTGCATACCCGACATGACAAAACCAGACGAACTAGTACTTCCCGCGATCGTAATCGCATACCAGTACACTCGCATTTGGGACCACATTGTGAGCTTCCTCAGGTCAACTATTCCCGCTACTACGAAGGTAGCTGCGATGATCGACGACTGCACAATACATATGTGGGTTGTAAAGCTTTTTCACTCGGCCTATGGAACGTGGTCTGGCCTGATAAGTTTAAACCCGGTACGATCAAGAGATTCGATGATGACAGAGATTATTACCCGAGTTTGTCGCTCATATTGTTTTATAGTCGCAAAGGCTGCAGAATGAGACCTGAGTTATTTATACCTTTTCATGGTCGCAAAGGCAATGAAAAGTGACTAAAGTCTCATATACCCATGAGTACTATGGTTGTGAAGACTTCTTCGCACGACTATGGAGATCGTGGAGACAAGAGCAAAAATAATACATGGTCGTAGCCAGTACGCGACCATGGTTATTGAAGACTCGTATTAATCCTGGGTAGTGGTTGAGCTCTCCCAAACACGATCTCAGGATAATGTATCTTCCTTACAGACGTCACAACCGTCAAAGAAGATAAGGATGAATATGCAGTTATGCTATAACCGCATATCTCAATCGCACATCACAACTGTGGGACCCTCATTCCAGGAATCCGGTGGCAACCACCCAGGTGGGTTGCACTCAGAATGATACATCGCAAGCTAACAACAACAAGATGCATTATATATCAATGTAAATAATTAAAACAAGTACTGATCACAGGGACCAATATTACAATATCATAGCACCAAAATGACGCAGTTTAAAGTTGATACAAAATTAAGGAGTTCTCTTCGACACAAGGGTCGGCACAAAACAAAACAATAACAACAAGTAATGAGACTATGATGGTCTTCATCTTCATTGGCAGCGGCGTTGCATGGGCTTCCTCCACATCGGACTCCACTTGGTGAGTGGCCCTCTAGTAAGCTGGATCTTCAGGGATGGTTCCTTCTTCCTCATTGGGTTCAAAACTGTAGGAGTCAAGATCAATGAATCCTTTCTCTAAATTTGTTTGCAAAAGCAAGGGTGAGCACGTTGTCCACATAGTGCTCAACAAGTCTCAATTTAAGAATGCATGCATATAGATGAGGGGGAATTTCCAAGAGACGGGTTCTTTGGTTTATAGATAAGGATAGAATAGATTTTCACTCTAAGAGTTTTGAAGAAAGGTTTTGTTTTCAAAAAGCGAGACTTTGAAATCCTACACTAGATTTTTAGAAGATGTTATGCGTGGTGGTCTTTCATGAGTCACCACTTTAATCAATATTATGAAAACCTTTCCAAAAGCTACTTGTACTGCATCGATGTGGATAGAATCCACCGCGCGCAGACTCCATGACCTATGATCTCAGAGTATCCGATACTTTTTATAACTTTGCAAAGGTGTACCACTTTAATCCGCCGATCACTCAGCTTTCAAGTTGGTACCTCTCCATGCGAGTTTTACGCATGTGACAAGGCCGAGATCACACAACAGTTTGCAATCCTAGCATTAACAATTCCCTGCCCGGTAAATAGATATTTTAGTCCTCATTACCATTGTGGGTACTCCCCACAGCCAATTCTACCTAGCCTTGGCCTATGGTCCTGTGAGACACATAGCCTATAGATTCAGCTGTGCACGACTCAGAATCCAAGCGTAGGGCGTCTTCCTTCTCACACCTTATCCTCTCATTATTTTTCTGATCTCACATCACTCATGGTCCTCTGTGGCCCACCAGTTTCCTCTCGAGAAACCGGACCGATAACCATTGTAGGGAAAAGCTAATACCGGGAAAACTACTATGTTGCGCCCATCCCAGACCGGGCAAGTGGTTAGTACGTTTCTCATGCCGCATAGAAGTACAACACAAGGTTCTTGTCCTTATGAATCTTTAGTGAGGTGCCATTCACATTCCCGATGCACACACAGCACCAACCATACAAACCATCCTCACTATCGATTCTAATCACATTTTCTTTCATAAAAGAGGTTTTAAGCACATTTTTCATACACATGACCATTTAGCCCTTAACACATATATTTAAGCATAAGCATAGTCTAAGCATGATATCCTAGGGTGACAAGGGTGCATGAGATATATGAACATGAGGGGCTTTACAAGGAATTAGGTCATATCTATTCATATTCTTTTGACATAGCACTTAATTTGAACATAGAGCATGCATATACGTTAAAACAGAAGTTAACCTAGTTTTCTCAAAATACTAGGAGAGACATGATCAAGTGTAGAGACTTGCCTCTGACTGCTCTAAGGGATCTTCAAAGACTTCTACTGCTTCTTCCGCTCTTTTCTCTGTTCTCACACATAAGCAATGAAATGACTCAACACATCGCACTACATAAGCATACAGATATTATATGTATATAATATATAGAAACATGCATGCAAGCGAGATAATCTGCTTGGGAAAGATCTTGAGAGAGATAAAGATACTCGGGGCTTGGCTAAGGACATAAGGATTGGCTCAGACACAGCGAATGTGTGCTGGCCGACATTCGGTTCACGGCCCGACAATGTCAGTGAGTGGCATTGGGTCAAGCTGGGGTTCTCAGATATTCGAAACAAGATCAAACTAGGGCATCAGGTGCCAAACACAGTGAGGGGGTTGGCTGACAATTTGGTTTTTGCAGAAAAGCCTAGAAGTTTAGGAATTTTGCAAAAATACCCCTGGACATAGTGAACTGCATGTCTGGCTACTACCAAATTCTAGGGCTTTGGTGATTGATCGATTTTACTCATGCATTGCTTCACCAACTATGTCTGGGAGGTAGGCGAAAGCAACAGGAATTCAATGGAGGTGGTTTCAGTCGATGGAGTGGACGGACAGCGGTGAACGACGACGAAGAAACATGGTGGCGACACTGCACTATACAGCTACTAGACAGAATCTTTGCATAGAGACAACTTGCGATTTGGCATAGCATCGAAGGGCGATGCAGTGGAGTGATTTGCTCAGGAGGTCGAGGCGGATCCACTAGACAAAGTGACGACGACGGCGGCGAACAGCGGCGAGTGGTAGTGAACTGCGCCAGAGAAGAAATCTGCCTCGCCGGCGACAGGGTGATTGGATGATCCAAACTCAAAATCAAGAGCACGGTTAAGTTCCTGGGCTGGTCCAAATGGTGAGGCTCAGAGGGATTTGGCTAAGGCGGCGATGGCAAGAGATTCGATGACGCGGCCGGAGAAGAAGGGGTTGATTTGGGCGTTTCCAACACAGAGCTTTGGAGCTCAATTCCTGGCGGTGAGAGTAATAGAGAGGTGAGGGGAATCCACTGGAAAGGCCAATTTGGCTGGAGGAACGGCGTGCGGCCTGGCGATGAGAGCCGGTCGCCAGTGGCGCGCGAAAAACAGAGATGATTCAATCCAAGCTTTAATTTGAAATCTGGTTGAACGGGCTTGCTAAGAATAAGCTACTGATCGTTTAACACTATTAACAGAAAGGCTAATTTGGGCTAAATAGAGCTGCATTGCTAGAGCAGGGCAAATTGGGATCTCGACGATCACCGGCATCAGGGTCCACTGAGGTTCAATTAAATACTACAGCACAGAGAGGTGAATGAGAGGTACTCACTGTTCAAGTCGGTTTGGAGATTGATGCAGCGAATCGAGCTGGCACCATTCTCCTCCTCGACGGCTTGTCAGAGACGAAGAAGAAACGAGAGAAACTGGGTCTTAAAGTGGTTTCTGGAGGTGTGAAGTAGCTATGGGCGAGGGGGAGGTTTATATAGGCAGCGGGCTGGAGCCCTCGAGACTTGAAGCAAATCGAGTTGGATATGGGAGTGACTGGCGACGGTGGCGAGATCAAGATAGCGTGCAGCGGCGATGGGACGCTGCAGCAGCTGCCACGGCTTTGCCAGGGAGAAGGGGATCACGCAAGATCCTGGCTGGAGCAGGGGCGATGTGATGGCCGGTCTCTGCATGGCGATGTCGTGGCAGAAAGGTTCTGATGACTGTAGGCATGTGCGCGCGTGGAATGAGAAGCCACTGTTGCTGGTGGTCGTCAGTCGTTGCCACGGTGGCTGGTTTTGACGCGATGTGAGCACCACGCGCGGACACGTCAGACACGAGCACTGGTGACGACGGACACTGGCTGGCGGCGAAGATCGCGGTGGCGCTACTGGTCGAAGATGGCTGGCTGGGGTCCTGGTCAAAAGGAGCTGGGTCTTGTCGAAAACGGGCTGGGAAAAGAAGTTAGGACTGAAACGCAATTTTTGGAATTTGGTTTTAGGACTGAATTGTAAATCTGGCAAAATGCTTGGATTTGGCTGGAACTGATTTCACCAACTGGGCTTACTAAATTCAACAAGCAGGTTTTGCGAAGGTAGAAGACACAATCTGGTGTTTCTGATTAGGTTTTAAGCAAAATGAAAACAAAGAAGTTAGGGTAATTAGGGTAATTAGGGTCTGGATTTTGTCGAGGCTAAAATCTGAGGTCTAGGATGAGATTTGGAGATTCTCTCTGAAGAAAATTTTGTTTAGAATAGCAATTGGGAGATAACCCCTGAATCAGATCAAGGTTTTGAGCTGATTTGCGGCTTTTAGCCCTTTCAGGCTTCTAGGAAAATAAGAAAAGGATTAATCTGAAATGCTTTTGGACTGAAATGAGAAAATGGTCTGAATGGTGGAGTTATGCTGCCAAGTTTTTAAATTAAGGTAGTGGCATACCCTGGATCATAATTTTGAGATAATTGATCTAGATCGGGTCAGACTTAGGGATCAACCTAGGGTTTAATCTGAGATGGGGTCGAGACATCCGGGAGGTCCAATGGAGATGCACTGACTGGCATGCTAAAGAGGTAGCAAAATTTGGGGCCAACAACTGCTAAATCTCTCTTTATTGTCACCCTTACGATAAGTATAAAAGGGAAAGGAGAAGCTTGGTGAGGGGGATCCTAAGAAAAAAGAGATCGAGAAACTCTTAAACAAAGATAATTGGAGATTGTTAGACTTTATAACAATCTCTTTTTGTAATTTATCACACTACTGATAGTCAAAGCACAATAGGAAGTAGGGTTATTACTCAATCTTTTGAGGGCCAAATTTTGTGTCATTAGATTCATAGATTCCTATCATCGACAGTTGGCGCCCATGGGGCCCTTCCAGGATGTTGTTCTTCACCAAGAATCTCGATAAGTTATGTCTCTTTGTCACAATTCCGAGAACGATTTCAATCTTGAAGAATATATCGACGTTGACATGGATGATGAAACATTATTCATGGGAAACGACGATGTCGCCTCTGAGCCATGTGCTCAAGAAGACTCTTCTCTGGTTCTGGCAGCATCCATTGACCAAAAGCCAGAGATGGCAATTCGCTCGCCCTCTGTGAGTTGCTTCTCTTTCTGGGAAACGCCCTGGGCCACACGTGATGCTTTGGCTGCAGGGCCATTTTCCAGATGAATCATCGTTTCGCGTGCGCACTGTATGGTGCTCCGATCCTCATGCAACCCTTTGATATCCGCGCGACGGTTTTAATCAATGGCCCAGATGGGCCTGGGGACACGTGGCGCCCATTCGTAGTCCCCTCCGTGGCTTATAAATAGGAGGGGGCCCGGTCTGGGACACACCACGTCCTAAGCCCTAGCTCTAGCTCTCGCTCTCCCGGTATCTCGCTTTGCTCTTCCGGAGAGTTGATTTTCCATTAACTGCCTTCCTTCTTCATCTTTCCAAGACCCTTCCACTTCCCGGTGATGGCAACAAAAAGTCGAACAAAGGCGTCTGAACTACCCCCGGAGGAGCACACCTCTGACTTTCTCAGGGTCACCGAGTTCTCCCCCCGAGACCTCGAGATCTTCCTCGACCGGAAGTTCTTTGCGAACGGGGACATCAGTATCCCCGGGCCGGAGGAGATGGTATGAAGCCCACGGGAGGGAGAGGTGGTGGCCTTTGAGGCCTTTGTGGAGGCTGGGCTCTGGCTCCCGGTGCATCGCCTACCCCGGGAATTTCTCCGGGAGTACGGCCTCTCGCTCAACCACCTCACCCAGAACACCCTCGTCCGGATAGGGTTGTTCGTGTGGCTGTGCGAGACAGCCACCGGGGAGAAGCCCACCCTCCGATTTCTCCGGTACTTCTACGAGCCCTCGGCGAGGGTCTCGTTCGTGACGAAGGGCGGTCCCAAGTCTGCCTTCGGCTCGGTCATGTTTCAACTCATGCCTGGCCGGACAGACGAGTACCCGGTCTAGGCCTCCTGGGACCACTGGGGGACTGGCTCCGAAGGTTGTTCTACCTCCGGGTAAGTGATGGAGCCATCCCCAAGGCACTTCGGGGGGAAGCTGCGAGGGGGCTATCTCCTTCAGGCTCTGGGTAAGTGCCACCTACCGGAGCCTTAGGCTTCTTGCTTCGCTATGTCTAACACCTTAGGCTTCGTGCTTCCCTTTTTTTTCTAGACCATTGCTTTGGTCCGGTGGTTTGAGGCTCAGATCTCCGAGCGTCTCTGGGCTGTTGAGGGGGCCCTTGCTGTGGTGGGTGATCCTTGGGAGCCGGTCCGGCTGCGGTGGCTCCCAGAGTGGCACTTGGACAATTTTCATAACTGTCGTGCCGAGCTGTCTCCTTCGAAGCTAGGCTCCCAGAGGGTCCCGCCACTTCAAATACGCGCCCTGGCTGGCTACGTATATTGGCTGGAGGACCTTCTCCGGAGCGCCTTCCGGAGAGTTCAGTGCTTATACAAGGATCTTTACCAGGAGCTCAAGGAAGGCCTCTATGACTATTAGACGTAGTCGCTCATCAGAGGGGGTTATTGTGACACCCTGGTTTTGGGGTGAAAACTTCATTTTTCATGAAAATCATGCATGCATATGTCTCTTTAGAAGTAGCAAGATCAATTCAAATCTATTCTATCGTGAAGCCCAAAAATCTCAAAATCAATGCCTTAGGCCCAAATCAAGATCAGACTATCCGGATATGGCCTACTTATCATCTTGAGTAGAAAAGCCTTCAGAAGCTAGATCAGATTCGACCTCCAACTCCCAGATTCGTCAACCTCTTTCTGTTTTTGAAAACGAATTATTTAATATCCTAATTACCCTAATTACTCCGAATTTCGTAAAGCCGATTTGATCAAATCTTAACCTGATCCAGACCAAATTACTTAAGGATTATGATCTAGGGTATGCCAATACGTTAATCCAAAAAGTTGGAACCAGATTTCCATCACCAAAGTCATTTTCGCAAATCAGTCCACAAGTATTGCAGATTGATCCTTTTCAGATTTTCCAAAAGCTTGGAAAGGCTAAAAGCCACAAATCAGCTCCAAATCTTAATCTGATTTAGGGAATATCTTCCTAATGCTATTCAATACAAAATCTTCTTTTGTGAGAATATCAAAATCTCACCCTAAGTCTCAGAATTCCAGTTTCGACAAAACCCAGATTTTAAATACCCTAAATTACCTTGTTCTCAATTCCTTTGAAATCGGTTCAAATGTTCCAGATTTTGGCAAATGTCCTTGCCAAATGCTTTGTTGAATAAAGTTCATCAGATTTGTAAAGTTCAAATCTGCCCTAACCACCTAAATCCCAGAATTTACAAATCAGTCCAGCCAATTTTCAGTAATTGTAATCAGGTCCAGCCTGCTGTTTCGACCAGCCGCCGTCTTCGACCAGCGACCAGTGCCTGCAGCGCCGCGATCTTCGTTGCCGGTGAAGCCTAGCCATCGCCAGTACTTGTAGCCATTGGAGTCGCGTGACCGAACGTGGTCGCATCGGAGTAGCCACCGTGGAAGCGCAGCAGCAGCAGCATCACCATCTTGCTTCTCCGCGTGCGCATGCCACCCCCAGTAGTTGTGTTAGGAACTTTACGCCACGACGTTGCCATGCCGAAGCTGCCAGTCACTTTGCCACTGCACTAGCCAAAGCATGTTTGGCCGTTCTGGAAAAGCCGTCGAGGCCGTTGCATGCCGTCTCGAAGGTCGGCACCATCGATAGTCAATTTGATATCCTCTGAATTTGCTTCAAGTCGCGAGAGCTCCCATCTTTTGCTATTTAAGCATTCCAGCAGCCAGCCACTTCTTCACTCCACTCCAGGACCAGTTAAACAGCAGCTACTTCGTCTTCGTCTTCTTCTCCAGCGAGCCGTCGAGGAGGAGCACGACACCAGAACTATTCGCTGCACCAAATCCCAAATTTCTTCAACCAGTGAGTGTCTCTATCTCCCCTCACCATGTTATAGCTTTTAATTGAGCTCAGGTGGACCTCAACGCCAGTGATCGTCGTAGATTGCATTTGCCCTATTCTTGAAATTGATCTCGCTCCAGCCAAAATTAGCTTTCTTGTTAGTAGAATAAAATGATCAGTAGAGTATCCTTAGCAATCCCATTCAATTAGAATTCAAATTGAAGCTCGGTTGGAGCATCCCTGTTCTTCACACGCCACTGACGACCAGCTCACGTAGCTACCCGCACCATCCCTTCTCTGGTCAAATTGGCCATACTAGTAGCTTTCCCTCACCTCTCTCTTGCTCTC
Source organism: Pharus latifolius (assembly GCA_019359835.1). Taxonomy (NCBI): domain Eukaryota; kingdom Viridiplantae; phylum Streptophyta; class Magnoliopsida; order Poales; family Poaceae; genus Pharus; species Pharus latifolius. Next base: position 16,127,163 of record CM033324.1, on the reverse strand, counting down.
ACTGCGAGGAATTGATCTCCAAAGCTCCATAATGGAAATGCCTAAATCTCACCTCTTATTCTATGGCCGCGTCGTCGATTCTCTCACCGGCGCCGCCTTAGCTAAATTCCTCTGAGCCACACCTTCTGTGGCAACCCAAGAGCTTAACCGTGCCTTAAACTTGGAGATTAAACCACCAAATTACTCTGTCGCCGTTGAAGCCGATTTCTTCTCTGGCATAGTTCACCGCCACTCGCCGTTGATCAACTTCCAGCCAAGTCCAGTGCTTTAGATAGTATCAATTAGCCCCAGTTAGCTCCAATAACTCTAGATTCCAGAAGTGCCGCACTAGAAAGCAGTTTGGGTGTTTTATCCCTCGCTGTTGTGCCGCCAGTGTGCCTTCCGGTCGCCACCGGTCACCACCGTCGTCGCCATCTTGTCCAGTAGAACAAGCTTACTCCCCTGAGCATATCTCTCCACTACATCGACCTTTCGTTCTGCACAAAATCACTAATTCTGGCTATGCCAAGATTGTGTCCAGTAGTTGTGCTGTGGCGTGTCACCACCGTGTTTCCTCACCGTTGTTCGTCGCCATCCGGCCACTTCAGTGCTCGAAACCACCACCATTGGATTCCTATTGTCTTCGCCTATCTCCTAGACATAGCTGGTGAAGCAATCGAAGCCCTACGTCGATCAAATGCTTAAGCCCTAGTCCTTGATAGTGCACAGACACTGTAAACACTGTGCATAGGGGTCTTTTTGCTAAATCTTTGAACTTCTGGACTTTTATGTAAAGACCAGTTTGTAAAAGAGTTTCCATATTCCATTGTGCACCTAATTCTTTGAACCAAACTTGTTTTTGGCAACTAGAAATCTTGTAAACCATGCATATGCCATTCTTTGATATTGTCAGGCCGCGAACGGAATGTCAACCTGCTGACATTCACTGTGTTTGAGCAAACCAGCCGCGAACCCAATGTCCAAAACTTATGTATTGAAACCCTGAGAGCCTCTAACATCCAATCTTAGCTCAAATCCTGGAGATCCCATCTTTTCGACCTAGTTTCGACATATAAACACCTCGATCCCTGTATCGCCAACCTTTTCCCTTCTCTAAAGCAAGCATGCATGTAGATCATAAGGCACTTGATATTCCTAGTACTCATTGTGTGTTTGATTTGTTGCTGAGTAGATCCAAAGACAGAGTTTGAGAACTTCACCGCCAACCCGACACCGACTGCAGATACTTACGATGCGGAAGGCAAGTCATATTCTTGAACATCTTGAACCTATATTTTATGAATTGCTAAGATATTACCTTGATTATAATTAGTATTGCATGTGATGAAATGAGAAAAGTACGATGTGGCAGTACTAGGCTGAGATTATTTATAAAATGATCAAACTGTGAGCCCTAACTAATATATATGTATATATGTATATTCATGAAATAAAACCCTAGCCATGACCAGAGTTTGGTATGGAATGGTGGTATGGCACTGTTGAGTGCAGGGTTGTGAAATGAACTGGTCACAAGCATATAAGGACTAGAACCTTGTGTTGTACTTCTATGCGGCATGAAAACGTACTAATCGCAAGCCTGGTATGGGACAGGCGCAACATAGTAGTTTTCTCGGTATTAGATTTTCCCTTCAATGGTTGTCGGTTCAGTTCCTCGAGAGGAAACTGGTGGGCCACAACTGGCCATAAGTGGTGTGAGATCAGAAAAATAATGAGTGGATCAGGAGTTGGAAGGAAGGCGCCCTACGCCTGGATTCTGAGTCGTACGCGGCTGAATCCACAGGGTATGTGTCTCGTGGGACCATAGACCGAGGCTAGGTAGAATTGGCAGTGGGGAGGACCCACAATGGTATCTTAGACTTAACTGTCTATTTACCGGGCAGGGAATTGGTAATGCTAGGATTGCAAAACTGTTGTGTTATCTCAATCTTGTCACTCGCACATGGCTGTGAGGAAGGGTCTAATCATGATGATAGGATGGGCAAAAAAGTTGAGATATCTTGCGGGTAAATTGGTACCCCTCTGTAGAGTTAAAAATGTATTCGAATACTCTGAGCTCCCGGATCTATAGGAGCCTACGCGCGATGGATTCTATCCACGTCGATGTGACACAAGTATGTTTTCCAAATAAAATTTGCTAGAATTAGCTCATATGTGCTTGACATGTGTTGTCATGAAATGAGGTGCTGAGATGGGCAGACATGTGTTGTCGTGCTATGGTAGTACTTCTAAGAGTTTATAAAAGATATTGATAATATGATAAGCATTGCCATAAGTGGTGAAGACAAAAAGTATTTTGCAACCTTCCCTCCTTCCCTACTAGCATAGGTTCATATCACCACTATTATATGTATATACTCTTATATACTATGACTTGCTGAGTACGTAAGTGCTCACCCTTACAATCCACTATCCAATAGATGGAGTGTTCCATGATCAAGACAAATGCCTGGGGAACTTCTTGGATATAGAAGGAAGAGTACCAGTCCCGCCCGAGCCCTGAAGAGTGTTGCTCTGCTTTCAACTTCTTGCTGTGGGGGTTCACTTAGTTTTTGACGAGTAGTAGATGTTTTACTACAGCCAGACTTATTTATGTCGTGATGGTTTTGCAATTTATTTTGTTGTATTGAAGCCAGCAGGCCATACTGCTCAAAGTAATGTGAGTTAAACTGCTTGCAATATACTCCTGTGTTTGACTCATCCTGGGAAGTGAAAAGGTATGGGACCAGCTGCAGTGAGTTGGGTACCCACGGGGGTAATTGTGGTCCCCAAGGAGGGGTGCCGCTACAGTTATCCTCCGGGGTAGTTTCTCACGGGAGCCTAACTTCCCGGGTTGTATCTTGTTTGTGCCCGGGCATTGTTGTCCCGGGGACACCTTAGCCCACCGGGGGGGGGGGGGGGGTTGTCGCTTGGTTTAATGTTCAATCAATAAAACCTTGTTTGAATTTGCTTGAAAATTGTCTCGAAATTTTCCCGAAAATCTTTTACCCTGGTCCGGGTTATCCCTGCCCCCCCCCACACAACGGGGTGTCGCTTAGAGCCACGCACTGTGGGTAAGGAACAAAAAGCCCGGACGTCAACAGGTATCGGGGGGTTGCATAGCCCAAGGTCGAAGGGGAAAAAAGGGTGGAATTTCCGCCGGTCACCGTGAACACGGGAGCCGGTCGAAAATCCCTAGGTGTGACCACGAATTTTCCCGGTCGAAAAATTCCAAGGGCCTGGTCGAAAAATTCCCCTGGGGTGACCGAGAATTCCATGACCCATAGAGGGGAAGGCTTGCCCCCTGGGGGAGGATTAGCTCGATGACAGGCTTTAGAGTGTTTGAGGGGGGACTAGTCTCTCAAACTAACTCGCTACCGCAGTTCATGAAAACTGGGTTGCCGCTTACCCCCTCAGTCCACACGGGGTTACTGTAAGCCACCCTACGGGAGCAGGGCTCCCGTCGTAGGGACTTTTAGGGTGTGATAGCCTACATCCTCTTGGGGAGGCATCCTTACGGAGAGGGCATCGCCTTGGTGGTGATAAGTCAAGAATCTACAAAAATTCCAGTTGAACAAAAAAACATTTGTATTAATGGAGATGACATACAACGCCTCCCCCCGCGGAACCGCTGCGCGGGAGGGAATGGTAAATACAACGCCTCCCCCTGCGAAGTCGTGACGGGGGAGGGAGTGAGCCCAGGGGCTAGATGTAGAACTTGCGGAGCAAGTCTATGTTCCAAGTATGCTTCAGCTCCTGGCCTTCAAGGTTGGAGAGCTTATAAGCCTCCGAGCCCAAGACCGTAGAGATCCTATACGGGCCTTCCCACATAGGGCAAAGCTTGCCTTGGGCTTGGGGGTCAGTCACACCCTTGAGGACAAGGTCCCCAAGGCAGAAAGCTCTCGCGCAGACGAGCTGGTTGTACGCGCGCGCCATTTCGCGCTCGTAGATGGCGTGGTGAAGGAGTGCTCGGTCGCGCTCTTCCTCGAGGAGGTCGACTTCCAGTCACTGATTTGCTTCATTGGTTTGGTACGCTGCGGCCATAGCTTCGTCTAAGAGCTCGACCTGCAGTGACCGAAAACTAATCTCCGAAGGGTGGACTGTCTCGGCCCCATACACGAGCGAAAAAAGGGGTACACCCTATTGGCCGGTGTAATCCAAGTAGGATCACATTGTTGACCTTTTCGACAGATTAGTTGCTCTGGGGATGAGCTATGGAGGCGAAGTGGAGGGTAGCCCCCAAGCCTTTGCAGAATTCCCAGAAGAATGCCGAGTCGAATTGGGTCCCATTGTCAACGGTGATTTTTTGGGGGACCCCAAAACGACAGACGATATTCTTCCAGAAAAATCGATGTACCGCTTGGGAGGTGATGTTGGCCAAGGGCTCAACTTCCACCCACTTGGAGAAGTAGTCCACTGCGACCACTGCATACTTGCAGCCCCCTGGCTCTGGGGGGAAGGGACAGAGGAGGTCTATCCCCTAGCGCGCGATGAGCCAAGTGATGGGGATGGTTTACAGCGTCGTGGAGGGTAGTTTGGAGCCCTTCGCCATTTTCTGGTAGGCCTCGCATGTAGAGACAAGGTCTCGCGCATCGCGGACCAAAGTAGGCAAATAAAAGCCTTTGTGGAGAACCTTCGTCCGCGGCTGCTTGTGGGGCAAAGTGAGACCCGCAGCTCCCCGAGTGGATGTCCTCGAGGAGCCGGAGTCCTTCTACCCGCGGGAGGCAGCGGAGTAGGGTGGAGGCCCCCCGCTTGTAGAGCTTTCCCTCTAGTAAGAGATACGCCCGTCCCTTGGCACGGAGGCGCTTCACCTCGACGTCACCGGGGGGTTCCCCGTCCCACCTTATGAAGGAGTTGAGGGGGTCCATCCAGGACACGGTCCGGGCGATCCAAAAACCTCCGGGTCATGGGACTTGGGGTCCGCGGCCAGAGGGGTCACCGTGGGCTTCGCGATGATCTCTAGGAAGGCGCCCTCTGGGAGGGGTTCCCGGGCGCTAGCCGCCCGGGCCAAGGCATCGGCGCGGTCATTGTCCCTCCGGGGGATATGCCGGGCCTCCAGGCCCTCAAAATACATCTCCATTTTGCGCACCTCCCCCATGTAGAGGCTTAGGTTTGCGTCATGGCACAAGTATGACTTGTCCATTTGACAAACCATGAGCTGTGAGTCCCCCTTGACCAAGAGGCGGCGAATCCCCAGGGAGCGCGCGAGGTGCAGCCCCAGGAGTAAGGCCTCGTATTCGGCCATGTTGTTCGTAGCGGAGAAATCGAGCCTCGCTGCGTACTCCAGCATTCTTCCCACGGGACTCCGGAGGACTACCCCCACGCCAGCCTCGGCGAGGTACAAGGAGCCATCTAACATGAGCGTCCAATGGTCGTTGCGCCGGGGGGCGCGACAGGAGTCTCCCTCTCCATCCCAGAGGACGGGGTCCATTCTGCCACAAAGTTAGCGAGGACATGCGATTTGATGGTAGAACAGCCAGTGAGGGATAGGGAGAACGGAGCTAGCTCAGCTCCCCACTTCCTGATTCCGCCGGTGGCCTCCTTGTTCCGCAACACCTCCTGTAGGGAGAGGGACGACAGGACGGTGATCGGGTGTCCCAAGAAGTAATGGCGAAGCTTCCGGGACGCCATCAGGAGGGCGTACCAGATCTTCCCCACCTCCGTGTACCGTGTTTTAGCCCCTTGGAGGGCTTTGCTTACATAGTACACGGGGCGTTGCTGCCCGTCCGGCTCCTTTACCAGCACCGTGCTTACAGCGATCGGGGTGGCTGCGAGGTAAAGGAGCAGGGGTTCTTCCCGAGATGGGCTCACGAGCATTGGAGGGCTCGTGAGGTACTTTTTCAAGTCGTCGAAGGCCGCCACGGCCTTGGGGGTCCACTTGAACCCCTAGAGGCCCCGGAGGATTTTGAAGAAGTGGAGGCCGCGTTCCCCTGACCGCGAGACAAAGCGGCTTAGCGCGGCCAAGCGGCTGGTAAGCCGCTGCACGTCTTTCACGGAGCAGCGGGGGCATGTCCAGCAGGGCCCGAATTTTCTCGGGGTTGGCCTCTATGCCCCGCTGGGACACGAGGAAGCCAAGAAGCATCCCCACGCGTACACCGAAGGCGCACTTTTTTGGGTTAAGTTTCAACCCGCACTAGCGGAGGCTGCGGAAGGTCTCCGCTAAGTCGTCGAGGTAAGTGGCCGCACGGAGGCTTTTGATGACCGCGTCGTCTACGTAGACCTCTACGTTGCGGTTGATCTGGTCCTTGAGGACTAGTGACATGAGGTGCTTGAAGGTTTCCCCAGTGTTGTTTAGCCCAAACGCCATGTGGACGTAGCAGAAGGTGCCGGGCGGAGTTATAAAACTTGTCTTTTCCTCGTCCTCCTTAGTCCTCCGGACGGTGATAGCCCGAATACACGTCTAGAAAGCTCATGTGCTCACACCCCACGGTCAAATCCACTACCTGATCGATCCGCGGGAGTGCGAAGTTGTCTTTTGGGCAAACTTTGATGAGGTCGGTGAAGTCCACGTACATCCTCCAGTTGCCGCTCGACTTCTTCATGAGGACAGGGTTCGCCAGCCATTCGGGGTGCAACACTTCCCGAACGAACTCCGCCTCCTGGATCTTGGCGATCTCGGCCTTGATGGCCTCTTGGCCATCGAGGGAGAGCTTCCTCAACTTTTGCTTTATCGGAGGGTGGCCGGGCGTTACGGCGAGCTTGTGCTCGATAACATCCCGGGCGACGCCCCACATGTCAGCGGGCTTCCATGGAAAGACGTCGGAGTTTTTGCGGAGGATTGTCGCGAGCTACTCCACATGCTCCTTGGGAATGTCCACCCCGATCTTAACAATCTTTTCCACGTCCTCTGGGGACAGCCAGGTTTTCTGAAGGTCTCCCTCTGGGCGTGGTTTCGAGAGAAACTTCCTGGAGGGGACGGCCAACGTGCCCGGAGCTGGGGGGAGCTCTCCCCCCCGGAGGCCCTGATCAGGTTGACGCTCCTGAGGCTGTGGTCTTCTCAGCATCTCGAACTTGGCAAACCAAAAATTAGGTTTGTACACTCCTTTGCCAGTTCCATCGCGACCATGGAAAAGCATATCTATGAATTTTTGGGAGGATTGCCTAAGACCCGACGTGGCAACGACTATCTCTTTGTGGTCGTTGATCACTTCTCCAAAATGATCATTCTCATACCTTGTTGAAGGACTATCACGGGAGAGGAAGCAGCTCGGGTATTCTTTCAACACGTTTGGACACATTTCGGATTGCCGACTTCTATTTTGTTTGATCGTGATACCCGGTTCCTTAGTCACTTTTGGTGATCGCTCGGGACGATGATGGACACAAAGCTAAAGTGGAGTATCGCCTTTCATCCTCAAACTGATGGTCAAACTAGGTGGTAAATCAAATAGTAGTTCATCTCATAAGGGGCTTTAACTCTAAGCATCCAAAGACCTGGGATGAAAGCATACCGTACCTGCAGTTTGCTTTTAATCGAGTAGTGCATGGTTCTACTGGGAAGTCTCCTTTTGAGGTATGTTTGGGATTCCTACCACAGAGTACATTCGACATGGAGTTTGTGATCTCTACCTCTACGCAGAACAGCAAGGAAGCATCTAATCAGGATCTATCACAAAAAGTTCCTGGAAGGTATTCAACGGCTCCATGGTTAGGTTGAACAGAACTTGCTGAAAGCTCAACTCAAATACAAGGCGCGACATGATCGGCACCGAGTTGATACTCAATTCCAAGAAGGTGATATGGTATGGCTCCATTTGAGTAAAGAGAGATTGAAAGGTGAAGGTAAGAAACTCAAACCCATTCGTTATGGTCCTTTTCGGATTTTGCGAAAAGTGGGTAATAGTGCTTGTCAGCTTGAATTACCTTCATACATGGATATTTACTCGGTTGTCAATGTTGAACACCTCAAACTCTTTGAGCTTTCAGTGCTGGATGATGAGCCAGATACCATAGTACCATCTGTTTAAGACTTGGTCTATCAACAAGATGAACCTCTACGCGAAAATGTGATCTTGGAGATCTAGAAGAAGCACTATAAGATAGCACTTCAATACTAGCAGTAGAGTAGCTGGCAAAAGCTAGTATTCCTAGCACTTTAGCTGTTGGGAATAAGGTTTGCTACAACTGGGCGAAAAGGTGATGCGAAAAGTTTTTCCTAGCTGTAAGTCCAACGGCAAAGAGTATTCCCAACTGTAGGCCGCTTGGAAAGTTTGAACTTTTACCGCCCACTTGAAATATATTATTCCAAGCTGTATAACTATTTAGTATATTTTTTCCCAGCTGTAGGTCCGGTGGCTAAGAGTATTCTCATCTGTAGGTCGCTTGAAAAATTTGAACTTTTCCCACCTGTATGTCCACTTGTAATATATTATTCCAAGCTGTATAACTATTTGGAATATTTTTTCCCAACGGTAGGTCTGATGGTAAAGAGTATTCCCAACTGTAGGTCATTTGGAAAGTTTGAATTTTTCCCACCTGTATGTCCACTTGTAATATATTATTCCAAGCTGTATAATATTTTTCCCAGATGTAAGTCCAATGGCAATTGTAGGTGGCTTGAAAAATTTGAACTTTCACCACCTGTGTGTCTACTTGTAATACATTATTCTAAGCTGTAGAACTATTTGAAATAAATTATTACCAGCTAATCTTTCATTGAGAATTTAGACATTCAAATTTGAATATATGAATTATTTATAGTAAATTTATCACTGGGAATTATGTCCATAATTAATTTTAAATATATATATTTTAATAATTAGCCAACAATATAACAACTAAACTATAATATGCACACTATCCTAACACAAATCACACCACATTTTGCAACAAAATTATCAAAAATGGATAAATGACACAATTATATATTATATTGAATTCTTTGCTTTATATAGCCATTGAAAAGATTCGTAATGGTCACAAATTATTCAATAGGAAAAACCAACCAAAATAGATATAGTACATCTAAAACAATTGCAATAAAAATATCACTTAAAAAATCTTTACACCAAATGTATACCCATATATAATATTCCTAACTCTATATATTTTGTTCCAACTATAACTATTAAAAGTAAAACATTCAACTTCCAAACTCCTCCTATGATGTAAAATATCTTCATCACTTTATATGCTTTTAACACCTTACTGTGAACTACCTGCATAAGAAAAGATATCGATTACAATAGCCTTGAGATAAATACAAATCAATAACTTTTGCTTTAAGTAACTTATGGAACTTATGACAATTATAATAAAAGATGGTTGGTCGATTGTTGTATAACAAGTACAAGTTGTTGCTTATGCAAGTGAGAAAATTGTGTTGATTGTGACATGCTTGCATGCACTTGATAAAAGAAATTAATCATATGAAAGTGAGGGACACTGCTTTGATACCACGTGTTGGTCAAAGGATGTCGACTAGAGGGGGTGAATAGGAGATATTAAAATCTAAGCACAAATTACGATTTCAAATTCAACCACAATTATCAGATACAATTAATAGATTTAAGTATAGTTGTTGATAACAAGATTTCTATTCAAAAGTCAAATAACAGCAGTAAATGAACTTTAAGTAAAGCAGAGTAAGAAAGAGGTAACTGATGACACGATCAGTTTTTCCCTGCGATGGGCCTGCCGATCTACCGTGCCGCGCTGGGACTGCAGATCTTCCGGGCCATGCAGACCTTGTGCCTGGCCACTCCGTCTCCGCCCTCCGTTGCTGTCGCTCCGCCTCCTCCCTCCGCCGCATGTAGCTGCCGCTAGGGTTTTGAGGTGGGGGTGCGGTGGGGAATTGGTGGGGGATCGGTGGGAGAGAGGTGGGTGTATCGGCAGGCAGTTGGGGTGTTGGCCGGGGGGGGGGGGGGTGGGGAGAGGCGCAGTGAGCTTAGGAGGAGATTTTAGTGGGGAGGGTGAAGACTGCGATTTTAGGGAGGCGATGTGAGCGATGAGAGGAGGGGTTTATATTTGGCGCAACAAAAAATCTCCCGAAAATTATTCTGTTACTTTTCCCTCAAAATTTTCCCTTTCAAAATAATAAATCTATTACTGAAAATTTTCAGTTTTACGTAAAAAAAATATATTATTTAATCCTAGTAGAAAATCTGCTGAAAATAATAACTTTTCCCAGTTGATACATTGGTGAAAAATTAAAATTGTATTTTCAGCTGTAGGACTGCTGGTAAAAAAAGTTTTTCCCAGCGTATAAAATATTCTCAGCTGTTCCACAGATCTTCTATATCTTTTTCCAAACTGATATACAGTTTGCTATATATTATTTATTCCTAGCAGTAGATCTGCTAAAAATAATAATTTTTCCTAACTGACACATTGGTGAAAAATCAAAATTATATTTTCATCTGCAGAACCGCTGGGAAAAAAAATTTTCCCAGCAGTTTTACAGCTTACGTTGGCCTACCGTGTTGTGGTGAAGGTGACTACCACCTGCAGTGGCACAAAGGAGACTTTTCGAATCGGTCGGAAGGATCAACGAGCACATGCGACAAAGTGGTACACTAGAGAAGATAGACAAGCCCAATTTCGACATCTCCAGTTTTTATCCAGAGGTCGCAACAGGGGTTGGCTCTTTCTTAACAAGGGAGTCATGATCTGGGAGGATCTTCAGGTTGAGTCATATAAGGCTTCGCGACATTAACCGAGTTCGGAAAGGTTAGTTAGCAAATAGCCCTCGATTATGATCTCCATTGAGGATGATGAGGTGATGACTAACGTCGCCAACCTCGAGCATGAAGCAGATTGGATCCGTCCATTGAGGATCTATCTCGAACATGGGACCGTGCCTGAGGATGAAACTGAAAGTGATCGGTTAGTTAGAGAAGTGCGACTGTACGGATTGGTTGAAGGAGCCTTGTACAGAAAAGGTACTCAGGGAATATTATTGCGTTGTATACCTCAAGAAGAGGGAAAATCCCTTTTGAGAGAAATTCATGGAGGCATGTGTGGTGCACATGCATCTTATCGAATGTTGGTTGGAAAAGCTTTCCGACAGGGTTAGTACTTGCCTTCGGCACTTAATGATGCCATGCAATTGGTCAAAACATGCCCGTAGTGTCAATTTCATGCTTAGCAAGTTCATCAGCTAGCATATGCATTACAGACTATTCCCTTAACTTGGCCATTTGTCATATGGGGAATAGATATAGTGGGTCCTATGCCCCAAGCGGTCAATGGATACAAGTTTTTATTTGTAACCATTGACACGTTTACCAAATGGACTAAGCTGAACCAGTCCTAATATTACATCTGCTGCGGTGAAGAAATTTTTTCATAAGAATATAGTAACACAATTTGGTGTTCCAAATCATCTTATTACTGATAATGGATCCCAATTTGTTAGTGGTCTTTTTCTAGACTATTGTGACGATATTGGGACCAAAGTCTATTTTGCATCTGTTGCTCATCCACAGAGCAATGGTGCAATTGAATGTGCCAACTGGCAGATAATACAAGGGGTTAAGAAACATGTTTTTGACCGCGTTAAATTACGCTCGGGGGCTTGGGTAGATGAACTGTACTCCGTTCTTTGGGCATGACGCAGAACAAGCAGTCGCGCTACAAGTGAGATGCCCTTCAAATTGGTTTTTGGTGTAGAAGCCGTATTACCAATTGAGATCCAAATTGGCTCTACTCGTGTGGATTGTTTTGATACTATAATTTAGAATGAGAAACGGGCAGAGGATATTACTCTTCTCGAAGAAAAATGTAATCAAGCATTGATTAGGTCAGTAGTATATTTACAGGCTTTGCGTAAATATCACAGTAAAAGGGTATGACCACGTAGTCTTCACGTGGGCGACTTGGTTTTACGAAAAATTCAAAACCAGTCTAATCGCAACAAGTTCTCCTCTCAGTGGGAAGGTCCTTACACTGTGTTCTCAATGCCACGACCTGGACTGGTTTGATTAGCTATGAAAGACGGAAGAATCTTATCTAATACCTGGAATATGGACCAGCTACGTAAATTCTATGTGTAAGTTTTTCCATTTCCATTGTCCATATCTTTATATTAATAAAGTACCTTTTTACTCTTTGTTATGGTTACATTCCCATTTTTTTGTCCTTTTTCTTTCTTCGGGCCACGCCTGGGGGCTAATCGCAATAAACACATTACTCTAATGTTTAAGTGGATTTGCTGACCACATCTAGATAAGAGATCTCTTTGTAAGCCGTTTCTTAACGCATAAGAGACTTACTAGCTGATCATTTGGGTGGTTGTCAGTTAGTAAAAAGCTTATGCATTTTAATTAAGATGTTTGTTCTTGTGATCATATGATAGCATCTAGTTACGCCATCCTTTTATAAGTTGTTTCTCAATGCATAAAGGACTTACTAGTATGTCTCTGATCATTTTAGCTGTGATATTCTTGTCCTGCTTCCATGATGCTATGTTTTCAGTATCAATGATCGTAGGAGGGGACTAGGGGAATATAACTATAACATTTAGTCAAGAGATTTAGCATTTTTCATAGTATTTATCACTTAAAATTTCATCTAATCATATGTATTTGCAAGGTATAATAACTCCAGTCAACCAAAGTATTTCTATATTCATTGTTAATCTCTCAAAGGTTACAATGAAAAGAAATACATCAAGGGAGGCCGAGATCATGCAATAATTTTTCTATAAGAGTCTTGATCTCATCCCTAATCGCATTCAATTGATCCTCGCTGTCAAAAACTATGTTTTCCACCATTGGGTTCAAGTCCAAATTCGCACCATGGTGATGACTTAGTTTGCAGAGTATGCCAGAGATCACTTCACTGACATCTGTCTTCAGTGCCTCCTGCCATTTCTTCATCAACTCTGGAATGTTGGCAACGAGAGAATCAAATTGAGCTACGACCAGGTTACAGGACTCAGGAAGTGATAAATCATCCTTCTCATGATTGATAATTTCTGCATCAAATGAGTCCACAATTTCCTTTAGTCTGGCCACTGTATTATTCTCAACGAGATTGCAGTTTCTGATGATTTCCTCCAGATTTTTCTTCTCATTGAGAGTTAGCTTTGCAGTCTCTTTGGCTTTATTATTAGCTGACTCGAGGTGGTTAATGATATCATGGAGTTTATCAAGGTCGATCCTCATCTGATAAATTTCTCTTCAAATTGATCCCTTTCCTCGGTCAGTTTGAGATTTATTTCTTTTTGATCTGATCGGAGAAAGAAACAAATTGAATATAATTTTCTCTTAAATAGTTCAGAACAGCAATGATATATTCTGCTAAATTGAACTTACGATCAACAATGGCTTGCAATTTGTTGCAAATCAATGTGAGATTTCCTTTTTCCTCTTGGAGAGAATCATATGATCATGTTTTCTCCTCCAAGGATGTGAGGGCTTCAGAAAGTTTTTCTTTGTTCACCCTCAAAGCTTCATCCATTGCAATTTCTTTTTTGTGTGTTCTTTGGCAAGCTCTTTTGTTAAAGCAGAGTTTTCCCTACGACAACAAATCATTTTTATACAAGTTCAATAAAAAGGACTGAAGGTAAAGCAAAATACTTACTACTTTACACGGTCGCACTCTGCTTGAGTAACCTTAAATTGCTCTATCAGTAGACCAACCATGGTCTCGCTATGAGCCGAGTTCTGAAAAAGAACAAAATAAGATATTTGAACACAAATCCCAGACAAATACTTAGCGATATGGGGTAAAAATTTTACTTACTTCCATAAGATCTTCAAGAAATTTTTCAGATCCAATAGATTGACTAGAAGAGGCCAAGCCATCGTGTGCTTGCCTAATGTTGTGTGCTTCAAGATTCATTTCCAAAGCAGGGCGTTGAGGATCAATAGACTGAACAATTTCTTGGACCAATGGGAAAGCAGGTGTATCTTCCTGTTCATTTGTTCCCGTGGTCGCGGTTGCAGTTGCGACCTCTGCTTCACCATCATTGGCGGGTTCAATAGACTAAACATCTGGAAGCACTTCGTCAATGATACTCGCAGGTTTTCTTTGATGTCCTGGGAAGCTGCAACTTTACTCATGGTAGGTAATTCTACCATAGTAGTCTCTTCTTCTTCAACTGTAGCTGGTTCAGTTTCACTTATTGGAGTAGACATTGCCACTGTTGAAGGAGTCCTGTGCATCAAGTTTATAATTGAATAAGCTATTCTTAACTAAGTAATATAACTTAGTTAGGTAGGAAAATATTTACCTGATACTTAGTCCCAAGAGATTTTTGGAACTCGATACCCCACTTTTGGGAGATAAAAGCGAGGACAGTACTTTTGGTGCAGATCTCTTCAGAGGTTCTACTGATCTTTTCCTCCGAAGGATCAAGGGAGTTTCATCTTCCTCCTCATCGCTTCCTTCTCCCTATACAAGCCAGGAGTAATTCCCAATCGTATTTGCTACAATACGAGAGATAAGAAGTTTTATGCTGCCACCTTCGGACCAGTTCCAGTGGCTTTGGATGAAGCCGCCCCTGTGGTCATTTTCAACTTGTCGTTAGTAGGGGTTGGAGCCTTCAGTTTTTTGGTTTTGGATGTGGTTGGTCCTTTGGATTTTGGAGTGTTCTTCAATTTCTTTGAAGGACCACCAGAAGGTCCTCCATCATCAATGGCTCTTTTCATCCTAATCATTTGGCCTTCGAGCAGCTACACAAATCAAAATCATTTTCTTGTATTGTTGTTGTTCGAAAATGAGACATGTACAAGTTTTCCGAAAGAGAATTACCTTTCGACGTTCTTGTATCAGGTTGTCACCGCTGCCGACCATACTCTGTGGTCTTGGCGTGCCAATATTTCCTTCTAAGGTCGCATTGTACAATTTTAGGAGAGCATTTGTCCTCCTGTCGACCTCAAAACTTGGCAAAGCTATTGCAGAAATCAATTAGCAAACAACATATAAAACAGATTGAAGATAATGTACCAATCTGTGAAGGAGTTATTACCTTGGCTGTAATCCAAGGTGCCATCTTCTATTGAACGCACCTCCCAGGCGGGGTGCTCTCTCCTCTTCAATGGACTGATTCGGTTCTTCACAAAATCCTGAATCACATTCCAGGCTATCAAACCCTCACTCACCTAGTGAAGGATCGCCTGGGCCTGCTTCTGTGACTCATCACTGAGATCAGTGGCAGAATCTTTTTCATCGTGTCTCTCTGGCCAATGATTTTCGAACCAAAGATGGCTCTCTTCGGGAGCCACACAGTAGAACCATCGCTGGCTCCATCCATGAATA
Organism: Pharus latifolius; assembly: GCA_019359835.1. NCBI lineage: Eukaryota > Viridiplantae > Streptophyta > Magnoliopsida > Poales > Poaceae > Pharus > Pharus latifolius. Next base: position 16,111,980 of record CM033324.1, on the reverse strand, counting down.
GAGTCACGAAGAGGAAGAAATGGGTAGTCTTTTTTCTCCCTCAGATGGAAGTAGATACACCCAGAAGCATTGGAGCTTTTTGACCAAGCCAAAAAATAAAAACGGCGAAAAAGAGGAATACTAGGCAAAACCCCAACATATGTCTCACATAGATGATGGAAAATGGCAAGGATCAAAACAGAATTGGGACGGAGATTTACCAATTCCAGGCCAAAATGCCCTAAGATGCTCAAAAGAAATTTACTTTTAGGAAGACGAAATCCACAAAGCAAGAAATCCTCAAACACCACTAGTTTATTCTCATTCACAACTGGGGTTTCTTCTTCTCCGGCCGGGCACCATGAAATCATCGATCTCGAAGGCAGTATTTCCTCGTTCTCCAGAGCCACTAGACTCTCGATGCTGCGATGCAAAGATCGACTCCATGATGCCATTGGTTTGAGATCAAAGGAGGAAGAGGTTTTGAGGAAAGTGGAAGGCGGAGAGTGCTAGGAAGCAAAAGAGGGTTTTGGAGTTTCTTCTGCGAGTTTTCTTCCACAGGTAACAGCTTTTAATCCACTATGCACGTCTCCAACATTTAATGCCCTCCATAATGGATTTGACGAGCGCACCCAATATTTTCCTTGGGACTTGTTTGAATCCGAAACAAAAAGGCACTTTTATTTTTTGGAATCCAAAGTGTTGCATTTTAAAAGAGCCGTATTATTTTGGATTCGGTAGCTAGCTGGTGGAGGTTATTACCCAAGTTAGTCGCCCGTACAAATATATGGTCGCGGAACTCCATAGCTTCAATATTATTGTCTCAAGAATCTGTGGTCTCATATAATATTACCTACAAACATCATGATCGCAGAGACATTTACCTGCTTTTATCACAGAGATAATTACCAATATTAATACATGGCCGCAAGCCATAAGCGACCATGTTATTATTTAACACAATCTGAGAAATTTTAGTAAGACAAACAAAATTTTCATTGTCCATTTCAATTATGATTTACAATGAAGATAAATACATTAGACTAGGGGGCTCGACTTCGGTTCTGAACATTTGGCGACCAATGAGTGAGCTTGATTTGAAAGCAAAATGCAGAACTCTTCAAGAGACAAGTTGTCCTTCTTAGGATCAACAATGTCAGCTTTAAGAGAACCAGCGACCTCCCTCAGGTTTCCAAGAGAAGCCTTCACAGTGAGACCACAACCTGCGTTAATTACATCCAAGGCATGCTTCTCCTGTCGAACAAGCTTTTTGGCTTCTCGAGCCTACTTTGCAGACTCCCTAGCCCTATTTCTGTTCGCCTTCAAGCGTTCCATGATCTTCTGGAGAGTATTGAGATTGTGTCCTCGCTTGATGTACTTTGCTTCAAGGTGTTCATTCTTCTCTTGAAGGAATTTGCATAATGCATCCTTCTCCTTCAGAGACGCCTGGGCTTCAGCAAGTTGTTCGCTGATCACCCTCCAAGCATCACCTTCATCCCTCTATATGAACATGATATAATTCCAAGTTCTACAAACAGAAAAATTTGACTAGTAAGAAAACTTACTCCAAGTATAGAAGAGGTTGGTGAAGAAGCCTGCACGTTCAAAGCGTCATAATCGCTTTGTGCAGCCAGCTCATCAAGCTTCATCAACTTTTTCGGTGAAGAACCGCTGGATGATCCAATATCATCACCAGCTCGCTTCTTTGAAACTATTGGATTTTCTTCTTCGTCGTTAAATCGATCAGGACTTTGAATTGCCATTGAGATGAGAATGAAGAAGAAAAGAAGAAAGCTAGAAGAGTTCAAGACTTTGAAAAATTTTCGAAAGCTTGAGAACTCTGGTACATTGAGGTAAGCTATTTATAGAGCATCAAAAGGACGTTTCGAGTTCCCAGTCTTGAAACACAAAGGGACGCTTCGAATTCTCAACCTCGAGTTTTGAAAGGACATATTAAGTTCTCCACTTTGGGATGCAACAAAATTTTTTTGAAAATTCTTCAAATATTTGTCATGATAGATTGACAAATCACACCCAGTATTTTTCTTGGGATACGTAGCAACACACGACGGAATGTATCTTCTCCAAAGTTATTGCATAATATATATATATATATATATATATATATATATATAAAATAACTATATGAATTCGAAACAACAAAATAATTTTTTGTCATTTCAAATTCGGGGGCTATCTGACGGAGATTATTACCCGAGTTAGTCGCTCATATTGTTTTATAGTCATAAAGGCTATTGAACAAGACCTAAGTTATTTATACCTTTCCATGGTCGCAAAGAAAATGGAAAGAGACTACAGTCTCACATACCCATGAGTACTATGGTCGTGAAGACTTCTTCCCCCAACCATAGCAATTGTGGAGACAAGAGCAAAAACAATACATGGTCGTAGCCAGCACGCGACCATGGTTATTGAAGACTCATATTAATCTTGGGTAGCGGTTGAACTCTCCCAAACATGATCTCAGGATAATGTATCTTCCTTACAGATGTGACAACTTTCAAAGAAGATAAGAATGAATATGCAGTTATGTTATAACCACATATCTCAACTGCACATCACAACTGTTGGGATTTGCCAACAACTACTAAACCACTCTTTATTGTCACCCTTTTGATGAGTATAAAAGGGAAAGTAGAAGATTGGAGAGGGGGATCATGAGAAAAAAGAGATCGAGAAACTCTTAGACAGAGATAATTGGAGATTGTTAGACTTTATAACAATCTCTTTTTCTAATTTATCACACTAATAGTAAAAGCACAATAAGAAGTAGGATTATTATCAATCTTTTGAGGGCCCAAACCTCTATAAATTTCGTGTCATTAGATTCATAGATATTGTGATTTACTTGATACACATCTGAAATCGCCTCCATACTAAACAACATAAATTTGCATAAGTTTGACTAGGAACCCAAGTTCCAATCGTCGACAGATGGGACTCAGAATCCAATCGAATTTTTCCAGATCTATGTCACTGCCATTCAAGAGGCCAGAGAAACAAACAATTTATGGAGAAGTACTTGTCAACGGTCCTTGAGGGTCCGGCATGGACTTGGTTGTTCAACCAACTAGAAGGACGGATCTAAAACTGGGAGATATTGGGTGATACTATCCTCATTACCTTCCAAAACTACTATGAGAAGCCTGGCAAAGAGGATGATCCAAACTTTGACTGAGACTCTTCGATAGTTTGTCAAGAGATTGGTAGGAGTGAGGAATATCATTCTTAACATCTCTGATACTTCGATTATTAGAGCCTTTAAGCACGGTGCTTGATATCGGAGGTAGAGCATTTGAGTATCCATCCCCCACGATTAGTGTTAGAACTTTTCGACATGGCTGACCGATATTCCGATGCAGCTGAGGCTGTAGAATGGAATAGAATGGTGGATAAAGGCAAGCTAACTCCTCAACTTGGCCTAAAAACTGAAAAGAAAGTAGATTCGAGGAAGAAGTCTAAATCCTTTGTAGGTGGCAAATCCAAGAAGTCCAAGAAGAATGAAGCACACCAATTTTGCGAGGTCGCTGTCATGGACAAGAACCATAGGAGAAAGGTAAAAAGTTCCATTCAAGTTTAATAAACCTCCTTCTGGTGGTCGCAGTGGCAACCACATGAAAAACAAACTAACCCGCAGGGAATCAAGAAATGGTGTCCATTACACAATGCTTCTGGACACGATCTCAAAAATTGTTGCACTTGGTTGAAGCTCATGAAAGATGTTTATCAAGGTAACGCACCTATGCCAACTATACTAGGACAGGGACAATCCCGTGGAATTAATTAAAGACGCCGATAGAGACGAGGAAGTGGCATACCAAGTACCTAGTAATCTTATTAATGTTATTTTGGGTCGATCTTCATCTTATTATTCTAAGCATCAATTCAAAGCTATTTACTGGGAGGTAAATAGCATTACAACTTCACTTGGGGAGCCTCAATTTCCCCGTTGGTTAGAAACTTCTTTGACCTTTAGCCGAGAAGATTGTCCCAAACGGTTGTCGCACCCACGACGACTTCCTTTGGTCATTTCTCCCATTATTAGCAATGCTAAAGTGGGACGAGTATTGGTCAATGGAGGAAGTTTCCTCGAGCTATTATTTTCCAAGGCTCTTGACAAGATGCAGATACCTCGTTCAAAGATTAAACCAGTGGCTCACCCATTTTTTGGGATAATCCCTGGTTCTTCGAAGATGCCCATTGGACAAATACTTTTATCTGTGACACTCAGAGAACCATAGAATTTTTGAACAGAGTTAATTACTTTTGTGTAATTGATTTTGATTCAACTTACAACGCCATCTTTGGCAAACCTTCACTCGCCAATTTTATGGTGACGACACACTACGCTTATCAGTGCATCAAAATACCAGGCACTACTACAGAAATGTAGTCTACTAGCCCATATCTTCTAACGGTTATATGCAATCTAAAAGAAAACCATTAGTGTACAAGGTCCACAGTGGAGAAGCAATTTTTTTACTAATAGTTAAGTCTTGCGAAACGCTACTTAAAATCACATCATTTATTCTAACGATTGTCATAGTATGAACTGTTAGAAGAGAGAAAGTTGTACTAACAGTTTCTTTTCTGTAACAGTTAGTAAACCACGTTATTTATTCTCACCGTTATTACTGTATGAACCGTTAGAAGAGATAAAATTGTACTAACGGTTTGTTTTCTGTACCCGTTAGTAAAACCATATTATTTATTCCAACGGTTATTTATGTACGAACCGTTAGAGGAAAGGAAAGTTTACTAATGGTTGTGTTTTTTAACCGTTAGTAGAAGTTCCGCAAATTAATTAACCCATTGGACCCTTGCTTTGCATCCTCGATCTCTCTGTTTAGTTTCTACCGTAACACACTCCAAGCTAGAGTGATCTGGGCAAGCTAGCTGGAAGGAAGTTAGTTCGATCCCTCTCGGTAATGTGAAGTTCTCGTCACCTCTCTCTCTCTCTCTCGATCACTCTCTCCCTCTCTCTGTCTACTCCCAATTAAACTAGCTGTAGGTCCAAGATAAGAGGTTTGCTAGCTAGCTATAGCTTGCTGAAGTTAAGCTAGGAATGATTTATGGCTGAAGTTAATAAGCTAGCTAGTTGGCTCTTACAATTAATGCATCAAGTTAGGGTTTCATATATCCATTAATGTAAGTAGTTGTATACATATGGCCTAATTGATCATGTTTCAAGCATGCATGCCCTAAGTCATTAATTATTTTTTTCAATTTGTCAATTTTGTGAATTAATTGTAGATGGACCGAGAATATTGGATGTATGGAATAAAATGTACTACTCTTGAGTATTTGGAGGGTGTGAATGGGTTTATTAAATTTGCTGAGCAAGCAAAGGTGAAGAAGGGAGAGAAAGATATGCTTTGTCCTTGTATAGATTGTATGAACTTAAAGAGGTTTAGCAACTCTGATCAGACTAAGAGTCATTTGATTCATCGTGATTTTAACGCACGATATACCCGTTGGATATGGCATGGCGAAGATCGTGAGGAAACGAGCACTGCTACCAATCAGCAGGACCCAGAAGTGGATTGCAGTAATGATGACCATCAGAACCTTGATAATGTTCTTTCGGATGTGCATGTAGATGATGACAATTTAGATGAAAGTTACGTGATGTGGAAGAAGATTACAGCGAAAATGACTTTGGTGAATTTGAGAAATTGATTGCTGATTCTAAGAAGCCTTTGTTCCCTAGATGTGCAAAATTTACGAAGTTATCTTCTATACTGAGATTATATAACTTGAAGGCAAGGAACAGTTGGAGCAAGAAGAGTTTCACGGCGCTATTAGATTTTTTAGCGGACATACTTTCAAAGGGAAATGAGTTGCCAAGATCGGTTTACCAGGCCAAAAAACTGTTGTGTCCGTTGGGAATGGAAATTCAAAGAATACATGCATGCCCAAATGATTGTGTGCTATACCATAACGAGTATGAGGATTTGCATGTTTGTCCTAGATGCGGTGCATTGTGGTATAAGCATAAGAACCGAATATCACAGTGAATGTGACGAGGTAAAGAAAGGGCCTCCAACCAAAACTGTGTGGTATTTGACTGTGATTTCTAGATTGAAACGGCTGTTTGCAAATCCGAATGAGGCGAAGTACTTGCGTTGGCATGTTGAAGGCCATAAACAAGATGGAAAACTAAGACATCCAGCTGATTCTATTTAATGGTGAAACATTAACAGAACATTTGGTGAGTTTGGTGGTGAAGTGAGGAATATAAGGTTTGGGCTAAGTACAGATGGTATGAATCTGACGAGGATTATCACTCGAGCTAGTTAGATTAACACATGTCGGGTTCAAGTCAGATTGAATTGAATGTGTGTCTTAGTAGCCGCTATGGTCGCTGAAGGACACAAAGTTATTCTATGATCACAGCCTTTGAGCGATCATGAGACCACAGACAGTGCGCGGTGAGAGGGCTGCAGATAGTGCGCGGTCAGAGGGTCACTGATTGTATGCGACCGGGGTAATTCGGGGGTACTTGAGTCTTTATTGAGTACGTTCCTAGGATTAAGATAACTCCTCCAACGTATGAAGACAACCGTTAGGAGGTTAGCATGTGTGGTTATCCATGATTTGCACGTGTCTAACCGGCGAGGGAGAAGAGTGCGGTTACACAAACTGCATCGGAGAAACCGCCCAAAACCACTTCGCGTTGGCGCCCTTTTATTCAGTATAAAAGGTGGATCAATGCACGATCTAAAAGGGTGGTTAACAAGCAAGACAACAAGTCAGCAAAGCTTAAAGACTTAGACATAGATAGATAGACAAAAATACAGATTAGATCATCGCTTGTGATAATCTCTTCTCCCTGTAAATACTTTTACCACATATAGTGAAATCATAACATGACGTAGGGCTATTACTCCCACCATCGAGGGCCCAAACCTGTATAAATCTTCACGTCCCTATCAACATTACTTATCCTATCTTCCCTGAGGAACACCCTGAAAGGTCTCACAACTCACAAATCTGCGTAAGATTGTCGGAGGACCCCGAGTCCAAATCGTCGACAGCTGGCGCCCACCGTGGGGCCTTTCTCAAGGTGCTCTTTTTTCATCAAGAGATTCGGTAAGCCATGTCTGGGGCGTACGATTCCGAGAACGATTTCGATCTCGATGATTATGCCCATATATGTATGCCTTCACCAAGCGATCCTGTTCCGATGGAAGAAGTAGATCGTGAAGATGTTCCAGAGGAACATCATGAGGATGCGTCTTCTCCCACCCAGGTCATGTCCATCGACCAGGAGACAGAGAAGATAGATCAGGAACTCCATCTGAGTCCTACCACTTAGGAGGTTGAGTCTATACCACAACACCTCGCTGTCGAGGACATGGACAATGGTGACCATGGGCTCAGTCCTGTGAGGTTTGATCTGGACAACCTCCAATCTTTCTTTGATTTCGAATCCGATTCGGAACAAACAGAGATGTTTTCTCCTTCTGTGACCCCGCTTCCCCAAGAGTTTGATGCTTTATCGGAGGAGACTCCTGAGCAGCGAGCGGCTAGGGAGGAACAGGAAACACAAGCAAAAGGAGGAACAGGAAATAAAGCAAAGGGAGGATGAAGAACGTAAGCGGCAAAGTAACGAACTCCGCAAGACTGCGCTGGAAGCTCTCCAGAATGCACAATCTCGTTATGATGCCGCTCCAAGTTCCTCCCGTCGTCCTCATGGTCGTAGGCGCGACCAGGCACCCTCTTTATCCCTGGACTATCCGCGGGTGGACAAGGAAACGATGACGCCTGGTGCTCCTAGGAGGAGTACGCATGGGCGACTTTGCTCTATTCCAGAAGTCCTACGCAACTTTTCTCCTAATGTTGAAGACGCGCAAAGACCGGCTTTTGCTAGAATCCGAGCGGATAAGCTGGACGAGGTTGCATCTGATGCAACCCCGACAGCCTCATCCCGGTCAACGATTCGTTCCCATGAAAGGGAGTATTCTTACTCCAGTAAGGGCAGACGTAATCGATTACCACCAGGGTCACCTCGGCACGACAAAGCCAAGCGAGTCGGGGACTCTCGCGATCGTGACCTTGTTCTTGTTCATTCTCGTTTGGGACCGCGAGGTGTATCACCACGACATGATGTCGCCTGTGATCATGTTGAAAGTCGCAGAACTCTCCATAGTTCCTATGTCTGCTGCAAGGCTTTCTCTCCAGGCCTCTATGCGGTGGTCTGGCCGGACAAGTTCAAGCCCGGAACGATTGAAAGATTTGGTGGAACTCATAATCCATCCGAATTCCTTCATATCTACATCACCGCTATTCAAGCGGCGGGTGGGGATGATCGCGTCATGGCAAATTACCTGCCAACGTTCCTCGAAGGGCCGGCAAGAAACTGGTTGTTCAATCAGCCAGAGGGCTCAATTTATAACTGGGAGATGTTGTGCGATGCTATACTCAACAACTTCTAGAACTGTTACCAAAAACCTGGCAAAGAGGACGACCTCCATCGTCTTCGCCGGACTTCTACAGAGACTCTTCGACAGTTCGTCAAGAGATTTGTTGGAGTAAGGAATACCATCCCGAACATATCCGACAATTCCGTCATTAGGGCGTTTAAGCAATGCCGTTTGATATCGGAGATTTACCAAAGATCTACTTATCCACCCCCCTCTGTCGGTAGCCGACCTCTTCGACATGGCGGATCGTTATTCCGATGCGGCTGAGGCCGTGGAATGGAATAGGATGGTGGATAAGGGAAACTTACCACCTCAGCCAGGTCTAAAAGACGACAAGAAGGAGGATTCAAGCAAGAAGCCAGAATCGTCATCAGGCGGGAAGTCCAAGAGGTCCAAGAAAAACCGATTGGACAATACAGGGAGGTCGTAGTTGCCGAGAAGCCACCGCCGGGAAAAAGGTAACAAACCTCCATTTAAGAATAAAACTTCTTCTGGTGGCCGCGATAGCGACCAGTCGAGAAAATAGACTAATCTGCAGGGAGGCAAGAAGTGGTGTCAACTCCACAACTCTTCGGAACATGATCTCAAGAACTGCGGGAATTGGTTGAAACAATTAGACGATTTCTACGAAGGGGTCGGACCAATGCCGACTTTGCGCCAATTATTCAAGCTTGTGGGATTAGGGACGCCGATGAAGACGAAGAGATGTCCTATCAGGTACCACAAAACCATGTTAATGTTATTTTTGTAGGTTCCTCCTCTTTTGTTTCTAAGCGTCAGTTTAAGGCGTTTTACCGCGAGGTAAATCAAGCAGAGGCTCCCCTTGGTGAGCCTCAGTACCCCAATTGGTCGGAAACTCCTTTGAACTTTGATCACACTGATTGTCCTATTGGGCTTACGCAGCCATTGAGACTACCTTTGGTCATCACCCCAATCATCAGCAATGCTCGAGTCGAATGAGTTCTAATCGACGGAGGTAGTTCCTTGGACATTTTATTGGTCAAGGCGCTAGACGAGATGCAGATCCCTCGTTCAAAAATCAAGCGCATAATTCATCCATTTTATGGGATAATTCCTAGTCCCTCGATGATGCCAATGGGACAGGTGGTACTCCCAATAACTCTGGGGGAGACAGATAATTTCTGAACAGTATTGGTTACCTTCAATGTAATTGATTGTGATTCGTTGTACAACGCTATTTTTGGCAGGCCAACTCTCGCTAAATTCGTGATGGCGACGCATTATGCTTGTTAGTGCGGCAAGTTGCCAGGTCCCAAAGGCGTTATTTCGGTCTAAGGTATCCGGAATGTGGTATTAACTTGTGATTAGTTGTCCTTGGAGTTAGTGGATCAGCTTCCCCTTCTGGACGTCAAGATAGCGACCATGACAGCAGATACAATCAAAGTTGCCCTGCGACCAAACGAGAAGTTAAAACTAGTTCCATTGTACCCAGATGATCCATCTAGAACAATTCGGATTGGATCAGGCCTGGATGACAAATAGGAACTCGAGCTCGTTACTTTCCTCTGGGCAAATGCATATGTGTTTGCATGGAAACCATCCGACATGCCTGGAGTCCCAAGAGAGGTAATTGAGCACAGGTTAGCAATTCAACTTGGACAACGACCAATAAAGCAAAAGCTCAGATGCTTCGCTGTTGGTCGGCAAGAAGCCATGTGAGTGGAGTTAGATAAGCTCCAAAAGACAGGATTTATTCTCGAAGTCGATCATCCTGAGTGGCTCGCAAATCCGGTCATGGTCCAAAAGTCAAATGGCAAGTGGCGCATGTGCGTCGATTACACTAGCTTGAACAGTGCCTGTCCGAAGGACGATTTCCCCTTCCCCGCATCGATCAATTGGTCGATTCTACTGCAGGTTTCGAATTGATGAGCTTCTTGAATGCTTACTCAGGGTACCATCAAATTAGCATGGCAGAAGAAGATGAAGAGAAAACTGCCTTCATCACACCATTTGGCACTTACTGCTACATCAGAATGCCATTTGGTCTCAAGAACACCAGTTCCACATACCAGCGCTTGATGCAAAAGACCTTTCTTTCCCAGATGGGGCGTAACCTCAAAGCTTACGTTGACGACTTGGTTGTAAAAAGCTTGAAAAGCTCGAATCATTTAGATGATCTTGTTGAAACCTTTTGTAATCTAAACAAACATGGAATAAAGCTGAATCTGGAGAAATTTTCTATTGGAGTTTCATCTGGAAAACTTTTAGGCTTTCTTGTTTGTTCCAGAGGAATTGAGGTCAATCCCGAAAGATTCATGGCCATTGAGCAAATGCTGTCTCCTTCGACCATGAAGGACGTCCAGTGCCTAGCGGGTCGTATGGCGGATTTAAGCTAATTTATATCGCGACTAGGTGAACGAGGACTGCTTTTCTTCAAAGCTCTTAGAAAACACAATGGTTTTACCTGGTTGGATGAAGCCGAGAAAGCATTACAAGATGTTAAAGCATATTTATCCAGTCCGCCAGTGTTGGTCTCTCCGAACTTAGGGGAACCACTACTTCTTTATCTGGCGGCCACCCCTCACGCGGTTAGCGCAGTCCTAATCGCGGAAAGAGAGGGTGTGCAACAACCCGTCTATAATGTAAGCGAGGTACTTCATGGTCCAAAGGAACGCTACCTTGAGGTTCAAAAAATACTTTACACAATTCTGATGGCTTCCCGTAAGCTACGGCATTACTTTCAGGCACACAAAATCATTGTGCCCTTATCCTTCCCTCTGGGAGATATAATCCGTAATCCGGAGAAATTTGGTCGCATTACGAAGTGGACAGTGGAACTGGGAGTGTTCGACATCAGTTTCACCCCTCGCACAACAGTTAAATCTCAAATCCTTGCAGACTTTGTGGTAGAATGGACGAATCCTGACCCTCCTATGGAAAAATCCAAAGATTTACCATGCACCGACTATTGGACGAGTATTTTGACGGCTCTCGTAGTTTTCAACACTCGGGGGCTGGAGTGGTGTTGGTCACACCTAAGGGCGACCAACTCAACTATGTCATTCAATTATACTTTGTTGCGACTAACAATGCAGCAGAGTATGAAGGTCTTATTGCAGGGCTCCGGGCAACTAAGTTGCTCGAAGTCCGTCGATTAGTGGTGAGGGGAGACTCCCAGCTAGTCGTAAACTAGGTAAACAAGGAGTACAGCACCTCCGATGAGACAATGGCTCATTACCTGGGAGAAGTGAGGAACTTGGAAAAACACTTCAGTCATTTCAAAGTCCAATATATCTCGCGAAAGGACAATATTCTCGTAGACCAATTATCTAAAATTGGGTCCTCACGCACATCCGCTCTGGCGGGAGTGTTCATTGAACACTTAGAACATCCTTCGATCATGACTACGGTCGAAGATGACCCGGTGACAGTTTGCGTCACCAACCTTGGACATGAAGGGGATTGAACTCATCCATTGAGGGTCTATCTCGAACATGGGGCCTTGCCCAAGGATGAAACTGAAAGTGATCGATTGGTTCGAAAAGCGCGCTTGTACAAACTCATAGAAGGGATTTTGTACAGGAAGGGTACTCAAGGAGTATTTATGCGCTGCATATCTCAAGAGGAAGGCAAGTCCCTCTTGAAAGAAATTAATGACGGGTACATTGCCCCAAGCGGTCAATGGGTACAAGTTCCTGTTCATAGCCATCGATACGTTTACAAAATGGATTGAGGCTGAACCAGTCCGCAACGTTATCGCTGCTGTGAAAAAGAAGTTCTTCCACAAGAACATCGTCACTCAATTTAGTGTTCCAAATCATCTCATTACCGACAACGGTTCCCAATTCGTCAGTGGTGTTTTCCTGGACTATTGTGACGATATCGGAACCAAAGTATGCTTTGCTTTTCTAGCTCATCTACAGAGCAATGGCGCCGTTCAACATGCCAACGAGCAGATATTACAAGGCACAAAAAAATGTGTTTTCGATCGCCTTAAGATGTGCTCAAGGCTTGGGTAGATGAGCTCTATTCTGTTCTATGGGCACTACGCACTACTTGTAGTCCGGCTACAAGTGAGACACATTTTCTATTGGTATATGGCGTTGAGGCTGTATTACCCATGGATATTCGTATTGGTTCTGTCCGGGTAGATCAACTCGATCAACTCGAACAACGTGCTCAAGATATAACCCTCCTCGAAGAAAAGCGTGATCGGGCGTTGATCAAATGAGTAGTATATTTACAAGCTTTACGTATATATCAGAGCAAAAGGGTGCGGCTGCGTAGTCTTCACGTGGGCGACCTGGTTTTGTGGAAAATACAAAACCAGTATAACCACAACAAATTCTCTCCTCAGTGAGAAGGCCCCTATACTGTAGTGTCAGTACCGCGGCCAGGATCGGCCCGATTAGCTATGGAGGATGGGAGGATCTTGAACAATACTTGGAACATAGATCAATTACGCAAGTTCTACGTGTAAGTTCCTCTTTCCTTTTATCCTTTTCAATTAGCAAGATTTGTTAAAAAATTGTGTGTATTTCTCTTCAAATTATGTTATGAGTCTTTTCTCTCTTGTCACGCCCATACCAAGGTATGCTTGGGGGCTAATCGCCGATGAACCATCTTACTATGGTAACCTGATCGGATTCACTGGCCGATCTCATGGTCGCATCTAGATAAGACATCCCAGAAATAAGCCGTTTCTAAATGCATACGAGACTTACTGGCATGTTTCTGATCATTTGAGTGGCTGCCTGTTTGTAATAAGATTTGATGCCGTATTAAGATCAGTAATAGTGTGATCAGGCGATCGTATCTAGGTCGAGACATTTCTTTGTAAACCATTTCAAAAGCGTATAAGAAACTCAGTAGATATTGCCGATCGTCAAAAACCCATATTTTTCCTGAGACTATAATATTGCGTCTTCAGTATATATGATCTCAGGAGGGGGCTATGAGAATATGGTCATAACATAAAACAAAGTTAAGTACATTTCTTTCAGTTAAAAACCTAAGGCATGCATTTTCATAGTATGAACTGTATATTTGCATGTACAATTAACCAAAAGGATTGTCGTGGTATTGCGAATACCCCGGCAGGTTTTGTGAATGATCCTAGCGAAGATTACATGGCGCGGGCTGACCGGTGGACCGGTCCTCCCCCGCCGAACAAACACAAGAATTGACACGAGGATTTATACAGGTTCGGGTCCCGGTGGGGGCCCTAGTCCTATCGGCGTGCTCCCGACTGGAGTCGGTTGGGGAGGCTCTCTCCGGGGGAGAGGCTTCCGGAGCACACCTGTGAGTTTTGGCTATTCCAATAAATGAATCACTTGTCTTACAACAGAGGGGTACAAGGGCTATTTATAGCCCCAAAAAAAGCAAAAAAGACTAAACTACCCCGAACGCTACCGTCGGATTGAGGGGTAGCAAAGTCCTTCTCCCGGTCAAGCGCCTTGGATGCTTGACAGGTGGTCGCTGATTCCCGAGGCGCTCCTCGCGTGACCTGCACGTGATCAACAACCAGAGACTTTACCTTTATAAGGGCGATGACTCCCGGGACATACACCGGAGGCCACGTCCTCGGGCAAAAGGCGGCGCCCGGGACCGGCGCCGGAGGCCGGGTCCCGGGAGCCAAAAGGCGGCGCCCGGGGCAGGCACCGGAGGCCCGTCCCCGGGCAAATGGCGGCGCCCGGGACCGGCGCCGGAGGCCGGGTCCCGGGAGCCCAAAGGCCGTGCCCGGGGCAGGCCCAGAGGCCACGTCCCCGGGCAAATGGCAGCGCTCGGGACCGGCGCCGGAGGCCGGGTCCCGGGAGCCAAAAGGCGGCGCCCGGGGCAGGCACTGGAGGTCGCGTCCCCGGGCAAATGGCGGCACCCGGGACCGGCGCCGGAGGCCGGGTCCAGGGAGCCAAAAGGCGGCGCCCGGGTCCCGGGAGTTGCCCGGGAACGTGGCCTCCGGGGCCTGCCCCGGGAGCCAAAAGGCGGCGCCCGGGGCAGGCACCGGAGGCCACGTCCCCGGGCAAATGTGACGCAACTCACCTAGAGTTAGTCTCGCGGAGATTTCCCCCAATAGCAGCCCCCCATGCCCCCCGGGGACGATGCTCGAGTCCCCGGTGGGAATGGTACATGTCACCGGGAAAATCTCCGGACCAAGCCACCGGAGCCGTGACGCTTCGATTCCCGTGCCATGTGCTTTTGACCGCGCCGCTTCGCCATAAATGCTCTTGCGATTCGAACCGACGCCTCGGTTTGCGCGCCAGTCCCTTCGTTTCCCGCGCATGGTTTGAACTTCTCAACCTTAGCGCATTTAGCTCTCCCGGTAGCTCTCTCCCGGTAGCTAGCTCCCGGTAGCAGGCGTCCGGAAGCTTTAGGCGTAGCCTCCTAAAACGTTAGGCACCGGAAAAAACAAACCTGATGGCACCGAAGGGTCGAGCGAAGATGACCGAGGTGCCCCCGGAGGAGGTCACTCCGGACTTCCTCTGGGCGTCTGAGTTCATGGCCGAGGACGCGGAGTCCATGGTCGAACGCGGCGTCGTTGAGGATGGGGACATCCGGGTCCCCGTGAAGAAGGACGGAGCCCCCCGCCCCAGGCCCGGAGAGATCGTGGCCTTCGAAGCCTTCCTAGAGGCGGGGCTCCGGCTCCCGGTGCATCCCTTGCTCTGGGAGTTTTTGAAGGAGTATGAGGTGGCTCTAAACCACCTCTCACAAACAAGCAAATTACTTGACACGACATTTTTCATCAGTAAAATTGCATATTTTGTAGACCAAAGGACATACCTGTGTTATAATCTAAGGTGTTGTCTGCCATGGATTCCACCTCCCAAGCTGGATGTGCCCTCTCACGCAAAGGGCTCATCCTGTTCTTCACAAAGTCGCAGATGATATCACGCGCAGTTAAGCCCTGTTGGACTAGGTGAAGAATGGCTTGGACTTGCTTTTTCAACGCTTGATCCAGGGTAGGAGCGGAGTCCATCTCATTGTCTTTCTCTGGTCGGGTGTTCTCAAACAAAATTCACTCTTTGACGGAGGGGTGCAATAGAACAACTTACTGTGCCACCCGGACACCGAATCCCGCAGAGGAAGGAAAGGATACTCTTTCATCTCCCTTATGCGGAAGTAGATACAGCCCGCGGCGTTGGAACTCTTCGACTACGCCGAGAAGTAGAATCGTCGAAAAAGCTCCACGCTGGGCAACACTCTGACGAAGGCTTCGTACAAATGCTGGAAAATTGCTAGGATTAAGATGGCATTTGGGTGAAGATTCACCAATTCCAGTTTGTAGTGGAACAGGATTTCTTGAAGAAACATGCTTTCAGGGAATCAAAACCCGCATCGCAAGTATTCTTCGAAGATCACCATTTCGTTCTCACGAATGACTGGGGATTCATTCTTCTCCGCCGGCCGCTAGTTGATCAGTAGCCGTGAGGGGAGAATCTCTTCTCTCTCGAGTACAATCAGGCTCTCCTCCGTGTGGTGGACGGATCGGCTCCATGACTTCGTGAAAAGGCAACGCCTTTGGAGACGATGAGGGCAAGGTGTGCAAAAGAGGGTTTTGTGCGGTGAGAATGTCTAAGGCAGCAGATGGTTTTTGGCTGTGAAACTTCTCCAGTAAGCTACCCCTTATATGCCCGAGACGACTCCTCGCTAGGCGCATTATTTTAATAATTTCCCAAAACGGGTGACTTTCCTATTGAAACCCGTTATCATTACCCTGTTATGAATCTGAAGCAAAATGTATCTTTTATTAAGGATCATTTTATTTCACATTCGGGGGCTATGGTACAAATAATTATATGAGAAATTCTTACAATTTGTTAAGAAATTACCTTGTGATTATAGGATAACCTCATAACTGCTGCACTAATCGCAATGCTATTCTATGATCGCAATATAAGTAATGTGTGATCGCAGTACTATGTATAATCGCAATGCTATCCTGTGGTATCAGTACTATGTTTGATCGCAGTATTATTTCTTATTGTGCATGGTCTCAATGTTATTCTGAGACTTGAAAATCCTCTCAAGTTGATCTCGGACAAAAGGCTAACTATTTGTGTACGTTTGGTCGCAGAAACGTCCTCTAGCAACCATTTTTCACACAGAGAATGTAAAGAATTCTAAATTGGTGATTATAAGTTATACATAATAATCTACAAAAGTCAAGTATATAAGGAAAGGAAATTATTTATTTCTTGCAATCTTTACATACAAAAGGGATACAGGCGACCAGAGCATCGACTTGATCCGAGAGCACTTTGCAAAGTTCTCCAAGGGAAATATTGGCATCAGTGGGATCAACACTGGCTGCCCCAAGAGAACTAGTAATAGTTCTAAGCCTATCTACATCATCCCATAGCAAAGGAGTGCTACTATTCCTTATTGTATCGGAGAGTTCTCGCTGCTGTCGAGCGTAATCTCTCTCCGACTGGAACCTACGCACCTATTCACAGGAGCCATCATAACATTCTACCAGATGCAGAATAGCCGAAGACATCTCCTTGGTGCGCTTCTCAAGAGCGTCTTTTTCTTTTTGGAGAGTTCTGCATAAGGATACACTCTCACCAAAAAGAGTCTGAACCTCAGCAAGCTGATCACTGAGAGACCTAGAAGCCCTTGCCTCCTACATTTATGTCTGCATGGGTTAGTTTCGATTAGAAACCGTGACTGACAGACAGAATGAAGGTCATTACCTGAGAAGCAGAGGAGAAAGCCAGGCTTTGGGGTAGATTTAGACATGGAAGTGAGAGGTTTCCACCAGAAAGTTGATCACCCGATAAAAGCTGATGATCCAAAGAAGGTATATCATCTGGTCGCGATGATGTAAGACTTCCTCCAAGAGAGGGAAGGTTGTAAGGATTGTTGTGAATCCCCAAAGGTGGAGATGAAGTTGCTGGGGTCGAAGAGAAGGGTAATGTGACAACCCAGGTCTCGGTCCCCTCTAGAGGTTTTGATGCAGTTCCACTGGAGGATCCTTCGTCATTCTTCGCTTTCTTCTTTGGAGGAACCAGTTCCTCGAACACCTGTAAGTTCCAAAACGCATTGCTTTGAAAACGATCAGCATGTAAAAGAAGAACTTACAACTAGAATTTTAGAGGAGACTTACATTCTGGGAATCTTGATCAAGCTTGGTTATCACTTCTTTTTCTTCCTCATCACTCTCAATTTCAATAATGTTTTTGGAGCCTTGGTTCACCATTGAGGTAAGAACAGAAGAGGGAGGGTGGAACAAGAGAAGAGGAGTAACTTGGAAAGACTTAGCCACAAAATTGTGATTCTTAAGAACTGAGAGGTTTTGCTTGTCGTGGTATTACGAATACCCCGACAGGTTTTTTGGTTGTTCCTAGCGAAGAAAAGACGATGTGAGCTGACCACGTGACCGGTCCTCTCCCGTCGGGCAAGCACGAAGAATGACACGAGGGGTTTATACAGGTTCAGGTCTCAGTGGAGACCCTAGTCCTGTCGACGTGCTCCCAACAAGAGTTGGCTGGGGGAGTTCTCTCGGGGAGAGAATGCTCCTAAGCACGCCTATTTGTTTGTGTATTGATGTAAAAAATGAGTTCTCTCTTCTTACGAGAGGGATTACAAGGCTTATATAGGCCCAAAAGATGCAAAAAGACTAAACTACCCTGGCTGTAGCCGTTGGATCGAAGGGTACTAGCGTCCTTCTTTCGGTCAAGGGGCTTGGATACTTGACAAGTGTCCTCTCCAATTCCTGAGGTACTTCTCGCGTGATCCTCACGTGATCCAGCTCAGGGGGCCCTGCCTCCGGACAAATGGCGACGCCTGGGACAGGGGTCACCGGGGGCCCTGCCTCCGGGCAAATGGCGGCACCCGGGACAGGGGTCATCGGGGGCCCTGCCTCTGGGCAAATAGCGGTGCCTGGGACAAGGGTCACCATGGGCCCTGCCTCTGGGCAAATGGCGGCGCCCGGGACGAGGGTCACTGGGAGCCCCGCCTCCGGGCAAATGGCGGCGGCTGGGGCAGGGGTCACCGGGAGCCATGCATCCGGGCAAATGGTAGCGCCCGGGACAAGGGTCACCAGGAGCCTTGCCTCCGGGCAAATGGCGGCGCCCGAGGCGTGGGGCCACCGGGAGCCTCACCTCTTACCTGGATGATCCCGCGGAGATTTCCCCCAATAGCAGCCCCCCATGTCCTCCGGGGATGCTATTTGAGTCCCCGGAGGGGATGGCTCACATTACCGGGAACATCTCCCCCGGGGTGGATTTCCGGCGCCTTGTCGACGCTTTGAACTTTGCGCCAAGTGTTTATGGCGGCGCCGTCTGTCATTAAGTCCCCTAATCTCGGTTGAAGTGCGCCGTTTGGCCATAATGACCTCGCGCGGTTCGAACCAACGATGCATCGTTTCCCGCATTCGCCCCTTCGATTTGCGCACGCCGTTTGAATTGAGTGGCACAGATCCACCACAAGGGGCCACGTGGCGCCCATCAGGGCCACGTTCGACCCCTATATATGGGGCTTCGAGGGGCCCGGAGATGTCATTCGAACCTTCGATCCTCAAACGCCACCGGTGCCCTAAGTTCTCCCAGTAGCCTTCTCCCGGAAGCTTAACCTCCGGAAACCCAAACCTAAGTCTCCTTAGAGCCTAAGCCACCGGGGAAAACAATGGGTCCCAAGGGTCGCACCAAGGCCGCCGAGGTGCCTCCGGAGGAAGTCACCGCGGACTTCCTCTGGGCCTCCTAGTTCACTTCAGGGGACTTAGAGTCCCTCATGGACCGGGGGGTTGTCGCGGACGGGGACATCCAGATCCCCTCCAAGAAGGATGGCGCCCCCCGCCCTAGGCCCGGAGAGGTGGTTGTCTTCGAGGACTTCCTCGAGGCCGGGCTTCGGCTCCAGGTGCATCCGTTGCTCCGGGAGTTCCTCCGGGAATATGGGGTGGCGCTCAACTACCTGACGCCGAACGCCTTCGTTCGGATGGGGCTCTTTATCTGGCTGTTCGATACAGCCACCGGACAAGAGCCGACGCTCTGGCTGTTCTGGTACTTCTATGAGCCGGCGGCGAGGAGCTCCCATATGGTGAAGGGTGGGCCGAAGTCTCCGTTCGGCTCCGTCATGATTCAGCTCCTGCCATCACGGGTGCAGGAGTACCCGGTGGCGGCTTCCCGGGACCACTGGGGGGACTGGGTCCGGAGATGGTTTTACCTCCGGGTCCGGGACGCCGAGGTGACCTACTCACCGGAGCCCCCCTCCTATAGCCGGTCGTCCACCCCCAAGACCCCGGGACGGGGTCACCGGGGCCCTTTTCCCCGGGCAAGAGGCGGCGCCCAGGCCGGGGTCACCGGGGCCCTTGTCCCCGGGCCAAAGG
Source organism: Pharus latifolius (assembly GCA_019359835.1). Taxonomy (NCBI): domain Eukaryota; kingdom Viridiplantae; phylum Streptophyta; class Magnoliopsida; order Poales; family Poaceae; genus Pharus; species Pharus latifolius. The sequence continues at coordinate 16,092,270 of CM033324.1, read as the reverse complement.
CAGCCGCCCTGGACGGGTCACTAGGGGCCCTTGTCCTCGAGCAAATGGCGGCACCCGGGGCAGGGCCATTGGGGGCCCTTGTCCCCGGGCAAAAGGCGGCGCCCGGGATGGGGTCGTCAGGGCCCTTGTCCCCGGGCGAAAGGCTGCGCCCAGGACGGGGTCACTGGGGCCCTTGTCCCAGCGGAGCGCTTGTCCCACCGAGGCCCTTGTCCAAAGGCGGCGCCCGGGATGGGGCCACCAGGGGCCCTTGTCCCCGGACCAAACGCGGCACCCGGGACAAGGCCACAGGGGGCCTTTGCCACCGGGAAGATGGCAGCGTCCGGGACGTGGTCACCGGGACCGATTGGACGGAGATTTCCCCCAACATCGGCCCCCCATGTCCTTCGGGGACACGCCCTAAGTCCCCAGAGGAAATGGTCTTCGTTGCCGGGAACATCTCCCTTCGAGGGAACCTCCGGCACCTTTGTGACGCTTCGGTTCTCGTACCACGCACTTATGGTGGCGCCGCCGATCATCATGATGCCGCAGGACTCGATTGGTGCGCGCTGTCAGCCATAATGGCCTCGCGCGGTTCATAACCCTGGGGCGTTGTTTCCCGCGCGCGCCCCTTGGATTTGCACGCGTCGTTTGAAATGGACGGTTCGGATTGATCCTGGGGGCCATGTGGCGCCCATCGGGGCCACGTTTGGGCTCTATAAATAGGGCCTCGATGGGTCCGAAGAGAGCACACTCTCAACTCCAAGCCTCAAACTTCCCACCAGTGCTCTAGCCTCTCCCAGTAGCTTAGCCTCCGGAAACCTAGTCTCCAGACACTTAGGTTCCTAGAAACCTAGTCTCCCGACAGCTTAGCCCACCGGAAACCCAAATGGCCTCGAAGGGTCGCGCCAAAGTAGCAGATGTACGCTCGGAGGAAGTTACCGTGGACTTCCTCTGGGAGTCCGAGTTTACCTCAGGGGACTTGGAGTCCCTCGTGGACCGGGGGATCCTGGCGGACGGTGACGTCCGGATTCCCTCGAGGAAGGAGACGGTGCGTCGCCCTCGAGTCGGGGAGGTGTTCGTCTTCGAGGCCTTCATTGATGCCGGTCTCTGACCCCCGGTGCATCCGTTGCTCCAGGAGTTCCTCCGGGAATACAAGGTGGCACTCAATCATCTGACGCCCAATGCTCTCGTTTGGATGGGCCTCTTCATTTGGCTGAGTGAGACAGCCACTGGACGGGAGCCTACACTCCGGCTCCTCTGGTACTTCTACGAGCCCTTGGTGAGGGGCCCGTACCTTGTCAAGGGAGGGCCGAAGAACGCCTTTGGCTTCAAAATGATGATGATGTAGCTGCTATCGTCCCGGGTGGAGGAGTATCCGGTGGCGGCCTCCCGGGACCATTGGGGGGACTGGCTCCGGAGGTGGTTCTACCTCCGGGTATGGGACACCAGGGTGACCTACTCCTGAAGCCCGCATCCTAGAGTCAGTCGTCCGCCCCCAAGCCTCCGGTGTGGACCTCCGAGGAGCTGAAGCTCCTCAGCAAAATGGTAGGCGCCCGAGGCATAATGTCCATGAGGGACGCCGTGGAGGTGTTGGCGCTCCTCAAGCTCTCCCCCTTCTCGTGGGAGGAGGGGAATCGGGATGTGCCCAGCGCAGTGTGTGGGACCCTCATTTGAGGAATCCGATGGCAACCGCCCAGGTGGGTTGCACTCAGAAAAGGTACATTGCAGCTCACAACAACAAGATGCATTATATAAAAATGCGAGTAATTAAAAACACAAGTGCTGATCACAGGGACCAACATTACAATAACTTAGCGCCAAAATGACGCATTTATATGTTGATACAAATTAAGGAGTTTTCGACACAAGGGTCGGCACAAAATAAAACAACGATAGTAAGCAAAAGAACTTCATGAGTCTTCTTTTTCAGCAGCAGCGGTGTTGTACGGGCCTTTTCCACATCTGACTCCACTTTGGTACATAACCCTCTAACAAGCTGGGTCTTCAGTTTCTTCTTCTTGTTCCACATTGGGTTCAAGACCGTAAGATTCAGGGTCGACGAATCCTTCTTCTAAATTTGTTTGTAAAAGCAAGGGTGAGCACATTGTCTACATGGTGCTCAACAAGTCCCAAATAAGAATGCAAGTATACTTAGATGAGGGGGAATTTCTCAAAGAATAGCTCTTTGGCTTTATATATGTATATAGAATAGATTCTCGCACTTGGTTTTGAAGAAAAGATCTTTACTTTCGAAAGCGGTGCTTTTAAAACCCTAAGCTAAATTCTTAGAAAATGTTGTGTGTGGCGGTCTTCCATGAGTCACCACTTTATTCAGATTTTGTGAAAAACTTTCCAAAAGCTACTTGTGCTGCATCGACGTGAATAGAATCCACAGCGCGCAGACTCCATAACCTGGGAGCTCAGAGTATCCGATACTTTTTAAACTTTGCAAAGGTGTACCACCTTAATCCACCGATCATTCGGCTTTCAAGTCGGTACCTCTCCATGCGACTCTTACGCATGTGACAAGGCCGAGATGACACAGCAGTTTACAGTCCTAGCATTAACTATTCCCTGCCCGGTAAATAGACAGTCAAGTCTCAAGTACCATTGTGGGTCCTCCCCACTGCCTTACTTCCTAGCCTGGGTCTATGTTCTCGCAAGACACATAGCCTCTCTTGATTACAGTCGCGCACGACTTAATCTGGCATAGGGCGTCTTCCTTCTTTCCACCTTTTCCTCTCATGATTTTTCTGAACTCACATCACTCATGGCCTTCTGCGGCCCACCAGTTCTCGCAAGACACTGGATCGACAACCATTGCAGGGAAAAGCTAATACTAAAGAAAGCTACTAAGTTGCGCCCGTCCCATAACCGGGCAAGTGGTTGGTACGTTTTTCATGCCGCATAGAAGCACAACACAAGGTTCTAGTCCTTATGAATCTCTAGTCAGGAGTCTTTCACATTCCCAGTGCGCACACAGCACCATCCAATCAAACCATCCTCACTATCGATTCCAATCACATTTTCTTTCACAAAAGGGGTTTTGAATATATTTTTCTCATATGTGACCATTCAACATTTATCATATAATCTTGGGCATAGCATAGCCTAAGCATGATATTCTAGGGTGACAAGGGTGCATGGATATTCAACGTCAAAAGGGGCTTTATAGTTACTTAGGTCGTATCTAATCATTTCATTGAAACATAGCTTTTGTTTGAATCTAAGGCATGCACATACTTGAAAACAGTTAACATACTTCATTTCAAAATATTAGGCTAGACATGATCAAGGGTTCGAGACTTGCCTTGCAGTGATGGGTCTAGCTGCTCAGGTGAATCCTCGAAGATCTCTTCTGTTCCTTCAACGTCTGGTTCCACGGCAGATACAAACAGCACATACACACTCTATAAGCATACAAGCACTAGAAAATAATACGTAAATACATCATGCATGCAGGGGTAAGGGTTTGGAGAAGGTCACTTGATATTGATCGAAGAGATGGGCTCAAAAGGACTTGAATGTCGAAGGGCTGACATTCGGCTCATGGCTTGACATAGCCCTAAATTGGTTCTAGGTTTGTTTTCTGGAGATGTGACAATAGGGAATATTGTAGAGCATGGTTCAAAAGACTTAGTGGACAAAGTGGCATTTCAATTGCTCAAATGTAACAAGTCTAAATCATCCAATGCCACTGGTGGACATGCACTGACATAGTGCTAGACATGGCCAGAAACTAGGGCATTGCATAACTTTTGACTCAGGACTCCAATTGATGCACAACTTTGTCTGGGGTTTAGGCATTGATAATAGCTACAAAACTCTCAACAGGCTCAAGGGCAGAAAGTGGCCGGAAGGTGGCCAAATCCGGTGAGCAAACACGGTGGCCTGAACTACTGGATAGTAATCTTGGCATGATCATAACTTTTGATCTAGGCCGATTCAGGGTTCGAGCCAGTGGAGTAAGTTTCTCAGGGGGTTGAGGCCTAGCTAGATGACAAGGTTTTATCGGCTTGTTTGGCCGGAAAACGAACTCCGGAGATCGGGGCCGAAGACGAAGGCACCGATTTGGGCGTTTTCGTTCCAGGGCGTTTGAACTCAATTCCACGCTCGGGAAGCATCTAGGGGTCATCACAAAGCTACTGGCGTACTCAATTTTGCCAGAGAATGGCTGGAGAAGCACGGCGGCGTTCTCCGGCGAACTGCCGAGGCTCGAACATGGAAATTCGACGCTCGGGGCAAAATTGGCGATTCCAAGTTTGCAGGCTTGTTCCTCCTAGCTCACTGATCATTATTCTCTACTGGCACGAGGATCAATTTGGCTTGAATCACTCGGCATTAGGGGAACAGGGGATCACGGCTTTTCCGGTGATTGCCGGCATTGAGGTTCGCCAGGGGTCAATTAACGGCTATGGCACATACAGGGGGATAAGGGGGTCTTACTGGTGAAGTTGGTTTGGAGGGGGAAGCTGCGGGCGAAGCTGGCGCCGTGAGCTTCAGAGGTAGCTCGCCGGGGAAGAAGGCCTTCGCTGCGGCGCTGAAGAACTGGATTGTTCTCTAGTGGTGGAGGCTAAGGCTTGTAGTTGCGGGGTGATTTGAAGAGATGCTGGGCAAAGGGGGGCTTTATATAGCCGCGGGGTTGAGCTCTCGCGAGTTGCAGCAATCGCCGGTGAGATATTTTCTGGCACTGGAGCGGTCAGCGAGGCACATCGGGACATGGCGTGAGCTCTGCCAGAGACGGGGTATCGCGCGGAATCGGGATTTTGTCAGGACGACGAGATTGCTCTGGTCGAATTGCTCTGGTCGTGGTCGAAAATGGCACAGGGGCCTGGTTGCAAACTTTGGACTGATTTGCGAAGGTTTGGACTAAACTGTGAGGGTTTTGGCTCGGGGACTTGGGCCTATTTGCAATTCTGGAAATCTGAAGGGCTGATTTGAATTTTGACTTTGCAGCTGAGTGTCACTAAATGTCTTAGACTCATCCAGTAGGAAAAATGGTAAAATCCGATAAGATCTGGTGGTTTTGACAAAAATCGAAAACAGGGTAAAATAGGGTAATTAGGGTTTGACATTTTGTCGAGGCTGAAACTAGGGTTTCGGTTGAGATTTTTGAGTTCTTCCAGAAGGGAAAAACGTTCAGAAAAATGAAAGAAATATAATCACTTGATCAAATTTGAATTTTGGAGATGATCTGGGACTTTTTGCCTTTTTGGGCTTTTTGAAAATTCTTAAAAGGACTAAACTGAAACACTTTTGGACTGAAATGTGAAAATGATCTGGGAGATGAAATTTAGCTGCCAACTTTTTAGGTTAAGGTGGTGGCATACCTAAGATCAAGATAGGGTTGAGACATCAGGGATTCCAAAGAAGATATGCTGACTCGCAAGCAGAAAAAGATAGCGAAAACAGGGATGTTACACAGCGGCCCCCGTAGAAGTCGGTGACCCGATGTAAGTGTCCAGTGACCAACCCTTTTGTTTTTTGGATTTTCTCTAACTTTTGTATTTGCAGTCCGGTCGTATCCCCGCTCGGGAGAAGGCGGAGAACCTCCTCGGGAGGTATTATGCCGACGAGCACGAGCGCGTCGTGCGCGTCATCGGGGAGGGTCCTCCCCGGAACTTGGTGGCTGATGCCTTCGAGCTGAGGCTACCGGCGAGGATGCCTCTCCCAACCCCTGGCTCCCACAAGCGGGGGAAGGAGGTCGCTGGGGGCCCCGAGCCGAAGCGCGCCAGGTGCAGAAGGCCCCCGGCCCGGTGACGACACCAGGCTCTACGCCCGCGAAAGCCCGGGATGCAGCCCCCGGGTCGGGGTATGCGCAAGCGCCCCCGAGGCGTGGGGCCACGCCGCCCCCCCGGAGGAGGAGCTCTCCGAGGGGCCGGTAGCGACGAAAGAATGCATGAGCCTCCTTGAGGCATCTGACGAGGCCAGGGAGAAGGGGGTGGCTAGTGACGGGTGGGTGTCCAATTCGGGGAACTAAGACCCCTCGCCGTCCCCAGTGGTTGCGCCTCTGGTGGCTCCGGAGGGAGCGGAACCGGAGCGCCCGGAGGTACGCTTCGTGGAGGCTTCACCTCGGTGCATCGAGTGTCCGGTGGACGATGGGGTGAGTCCCTCTGCCGGCACGGTTCCCGCGGCTAGGGGGGCCGACGACACGGAAAGGGGAAGGGACTACTTATCCCTCTCCGGGGCGACACCCCCTCGGAGAGTTCATCCTCCACCTCCTCGGAGATTGAGTCCTCGGTGACAAGGGCCGCGGCCGGGGGCCACGCCGGTCCATGTCACCCCTGCGGCCTTGATACCGAGGCCCCTTGGTGGAGACGGGTCCGGGGATACCGGGAGAGAGACCCCCCTGCTGTCTCCGGGCGAGGCTCACAGGTTGGCCGCGAGCCTCTAGATCCCGAAGGTCCAGGGGTACGTCTGGCAAGGGATGCTCAGCGACTGGAGTGGAGACTTGTTGTCGCTCCTCATCCATGTAAGTTTGTTTTCGAGGCATTCGGCTACTTTTTCCTCGAAAATTTTTCTAAATCTTGGTTTCGAATAACCATCGCATTTGTAGGGGGTAGCCCTCGCCCGGGGCATAGAGGAGCACTTCAAAAGGGCGTTGAAGGAGGCGGCGGGGAGGGCCGCTGCCTTCTGCGGCGAGCGGGACGAGGCGCTCCAGGAGTTGGCCGGGTATGGGCCCAACTCCATGCTACGGAGGGCACCAACGACCGCCTCCGAAGGGAGGCGAAGGCAAAGGAGGTCACCCTTCGGGAGTTCGAGGGCTCTAGCACTGGGTGGTGGCGGAGGCAGGCCGATCAATCCATTCGGCCCTCGAGGGGCTCGGGCTGCGCCTCGGCCCGGGAGGTGGTTCCGGCGTGGCGCCGGCCACATTTGCTGAAGCCCTCTGTGACTTATAATAAATATTATACCTATTATAAATTTATTAAGTTATAATATAATACTTATAACTTATAATATAAGCCTTAATATTATACCCTTATATAGTCAATTTATCTCTCCTGTTGTTGACAGTAACATTCTAGAAATGACGAATGGTTAAAGAAGTTCTATACATAAGAAAATTAGATCTTTCTTCCACGAAGCTATTCACAACATATCGCACATTTTACATTTGTTTTATACTCTTTCTTATTCTTAGAAAAATTTTTAAGCTCTTTTGAAGCATCTCGCGGCATGTTTAAGCATGAAAGATGAGCGGGTCCCTTTTCCCGATTCTTTTCCAAATAGGAAGAAGTTACCATAAAACGTCATAAATCATCTGTTAATACTTCAATCAATGACTTCTTTTGGAATGGAAAATTTCTAAAAGGATTCGTTGGTTTTTTTCTTTTACTTTTTTCTTTTACTATAGTCTATTCGCGTATTATTCTTCTCTTCCTCCATGGATTCTTTCCATGAAGTGCCAGACTCTTATAGAAAATTGTAAGAAACCCAGAAATTAGAAGAATTGTCTTCGATTTTTTTTTTGACTTGATTGAAATTAAGCGGATGTAGTGAAAAAAGAAATCGAATTAGACTACTATTTCAATCTACTAATCTATTCTATGTAGATCCAAGATAATATAATAGAAAGACTTTAAAGTGTGGTAGAAAAAACTATATATAGTTTTTAGTTTTTTCTACCACACTTTATGATTCCAACCAGATCCTTTCATTTAAGACTTGGACTTTTATTTAATCCCTTTTTCATTTCTTCAATGGTTAATTGGAATTCCAATTAATCATTTTGGCTAACTGTTTTTACATAAATAATAAGTAAAAAGGCAGTAGGAACTAGAATGAACAGTGCAGTAGCAATAAATGCGAGAATATTGACTTCCATAACCTCTTTATTTTTTTTTTCACAAT